>JARYHS010012519.1:81130617-81394798 GCA_031002005.1 Vandiemenella viatica
GAAAGTTAACGTACTAAATACAGTATTCAAAAATTCGTTTACTGATGAAAATAAGGATAGTATTCCCGTTTTCCCACACCGTGTTGAGTTGGTGATGGAATCATTAGGAATAGATACTGCAGGTATCATAAAGCAATTAGAGCGCCTGAAGTGAGAGAAAGCACCGGGCCCGGATAGAATTTCCAGTAAAAGTATTTTCAGAGTATGCGGCAGAAATCGGGCCATTTCTGTCTGATATATTCAGTAAATCATTAGAAGAGCGAAAAGTACCCTTAGGCTGGAAAATCGCACAAGTAACTCCGATTTTCAAGAAAGGTGATCGAAGTGATCCTGGAAACTATCGTCCCATATCTATAACATCTGTTTGTAGTAGAATTATGGAGCATATTATATGCTCGAACATTATGAATTTTCTAGATGATTATAATTTGCTTACAACAAATCAACACGGATTTCGGAAGAAAAGATCATCGTATTTACACACGACGTAATTAAAGTTATTGATGCAGGTTCACAAGATGAATTTTTTTTAGAGATTCAGAAAGCCTTTGACTCTGTGCCACACAACCAGCTTTTAGCGAAGCTTCGAGCGTACGGTATATCGGATCGGCTATGTGAATGGATAAAGGATTTTCTAACTGGTCGGTTGCAGTATGTCGTCGTTGAAGGAGAAAGTTCTTCTAAGCTAGATGTTACATCGGGTGGACCTCAAGGAAGTGTAATAGGACCACTTCTTTACTTATTTTTTATAAACGATCTTGGAGACAAAGTGAAAAGCCTTTTTAGATTGTTTGCTGATGATGCGATTATTTATAGGGAAGTAAGGAATTTGGCCGATTGCTTAGAAATTCCGCGTGCTATGGATATTATTTTGGCATGGTGCGCTAAATTCTAAAAAGTGCAAGACAATGAGCATAACTAACAAAAATAATCCAATTGTTCAGAAATATGAGTTAAACAATTTAGTTATTGATATGGTTGATTCTATGAAATATTTGGGACAGTACAAAGGAACATGAAATGGGACATACACATTAATTCGTTAGTAGGTAGAGCTAATTCTAGGCTGCGATTCATAGGTCGAATCTTCAAAAATTGTGATGAACAAACAAAGGTGATAGTGTACAAATCTCTTGTGCGTCCACATTTGGACTATTGTTGTGCCATTTGGGATCCGTTTCGTAAGGGGTTGATCGAAAGTATAAGGAAAGTACAGAGAAGAGCCGCTCGATTCGTGACCGCTTGCTACAGTCCATCTGAAAGCGTCACAGAACTGATTAGTAGACAAGGCTGGGAGTAGATAGACGACGCACGTTTCGTTTAAACTTATTGGTAAACATGTGTACTCCCACTTTCACTCACGAGTGTTGTGAAATACTTCGCCCACCAACCTATTTGAGCCGGAATAGGGTGCCGCAATGATTCTTATATGAATTCTTTTTTCCCTCGTACCATTAGGGATTGGAATGCACAACAAAGAGATTAGCTTTGGTGCTGAGCATCCTCTGCCACCCACAATTTTGTGAATTGCAGAGTATATATGTAGATGTATGAAACATGTTCAAGATATATTTAATACTTTTAATGTAGAATATTATCTTGTATTTTAAATTTTTAAGACTTAGGAATAAAGTATTCATAATTTTGTCTCTCTCTTCAATAATAATTATTTCAATCTTTCAATTAGTGAATCTCCGGATATTTATAGCCACTCTACTGAAATTTTAGCGGCCATCTCCAAATATTCTAAAGCCACAAGGCTGGCAGCACTGAATTTAGATGACAATATCGTTTGTCAGCAGATATAAAACGCGGGGGAGGAGGCGAAATCGCAGCTATGAATTTAGGTAGAGCTTGAGGAGACTTCTCCAGGTCGAATGATCCTCTACCTGTTAACTCCAACAATCCTGGGTGTGTCCTTGTCCCAACGTTTTGGTTGTCTTTCTCTCGGTCTCTGACGATCTCTTTGTCTTCACTTTAACCAAGCTTTTGTCCATTTTTCATAGCCGGACCACTACCACTTTAAGATGGTTATCTTCTCTAAGAAGTCTGTGACCCTTGTGACGGATCTAACGTCTGTTGCTCTCTTCTAGTTAAACCTAGCATCGACCTTACCATAGTTCGCTGCACTGTGCTACGTTTTCCCTTCACAAGTTTTGTGAAAGTTAAATTATGGAGTTGAAAAAGAACTGCACACCATACACTACCATATGATTATTCTCTGATGGATTCCATGGAAACTTCTAATACTAACGAAGAAAATAGCTCTTAAAATTGTCGAAGTTTTTAGGTTGTCCGACGTCGAGGTCCATTATAGCCGGAACTGATGGGGACTACGAATGAGAAAGAATTCGGCCATGTTTTATTTCCTAGTACTGCAATTGAAATTTATATAAATTTTTGAATATTGCTTCATATTTGTGTTTAGATTACAGTCCTTGCAAAATGCAATAACGAGAGTGGTGGGTGAGGAATAAGGCTGTGATTTCGTATTACGGAGGACGTGGGTTCGAATCCCCGTTTGCACATCTATGTTTAGGTCTTCCGTGGTTTCTCGAGTTCACTAAATGCGAATGCCTAGTTTGTTCTTTCTCGTTCCTTGACCCGAATCCTTTCCCGCCTCTAATGACTTCGATGTTGACGAGGTGTAAAACCCAAAAAAATACGATTACCGCACATGGAAAAGGTTTACTTGTGAACATAGGTATTCCATATATATGCACTAGCTTTGTACCGATGGTGTATGTCAAAATATAATAAAATAGAACATTACTTATAGCGCCAAAGAAAACAACCAACGATACGTTTATCCTGAAGTTGCGAAATACACAGTTCAACTGCATATACGGTACCGTCAGTACTTCTCCTTTCAATATAACAAACAGCTTTTCTGTTCTAATACTCTAATCTCGTGTTTAATGGGTCATCAACTGTGATCTTTGATGTAGGTTGCTTCAATTAGATGCGTGTTTTGATGATAAGTCTGCAGTGTGTATAAAGTCTGGTTTAATGAAAGTGTTAAAACTCACTACAAAACTTTATTTATTTTTGAAAACAGTGTAGCATGTAATAAGTATGTATAAGATGATATCGAAAATTAGATAAGCCTGCTTGAGGGATATTTACTTCCGTAAGGATTGAATGTAATGAAGGTACAACATCTCAGAATTGGAGGGAGTGGGTCTGGAGTTGCGCAGTATTTGTCTTCTTTCGCAAAACTGCTTTTTTTTCTGAACGAATCGGGCTCCTCACTGCGAGACGAATTACTAGCTGACGTCACCATTCCACTTCGCGCCAGAGCTCGGATCTCGTCCATCAGGGGTCGTCACCACACCCCCCACCCTAATGGACACGGCAGCGGACTTGGTGGAGGGGCAATTTTTTAAAACCCGCCGCTGCCTCCACTACTCCCCCTCCCCCCCTTGGCACCTCACCTCGCCGCCAACTGCGATCAATTAATGCGCTACATGGCAGTCCCTTGTTTTATTAATGAGCTATAAGTAAATTACAATGAAAGTCAATTAGTGCGACCTGACCGGATTAATGAAAGGGAAGAGGAATGTGGCTGGTGGGGAAAGTGGGGTGGGGGAAGGCGGATTTGAGTGAGTGGACTGTCCGGTGCTAATCAGTGCTGCCAACCCCCCAACATTGTTCACTTAAAGCCGGCCTGCAGAAAGATGAATCTCATTCTTCTTCATTTAGTTAGCGACTACATGATTTGTTTCGTCCTATACAGTTCTCGAGATTGGAGAAGTTGACACAACAGACTGATAAGAGGAATTTGCTACTTCATAGACGATATGAAAAACTTTGCTCTTAGTTGGTACATCTGACAATAGTTATCTCATGTAATAGCTGATGTTTATACCTTTAAAAAATCGTGTATTTGACTTACAATGAAACCATCAGACACGTTAATTGCGGATTTCAATCTCTTGAATGTATGTTGAAGGATATACGCCCTGTATATCTGTGGTACCGTTGTTTCTTCAAAAGCGCCATAGTTTTTGAGATATTCACACGAAAAAAAGTGTTATTTACATACCAAAATAATCGCCAACAGTTCCTGAAGTGGTTACGTGGTCTGTATGGTAAGGTAGCTGCTTTATGATATTCAGTCTCAGGCTGAAATCCTTGTAGTGACAAATATGATTATTTTTTTATCTTCGAATATTGTTGAGCACGATTATTTTTGTTTGATTTAAATTTCATTTATTTACTATTATTGCGTGTGTTGATGTTTTAAACTAATAACATTACTTGCAATAAATACAACAAACACAATTTCATCCAGCATATTAGCAATGGCTTCATAATATGCCTCGCTCAAAGCCAATAAAGATGAAGAAAGACGAAAAAATTTGTTTAGGAGATGAATCTGTTAGTAAATTCGAATCTGACAAAATCAATTTGCAACAATTATATGCGTTTGTCATTTATCCTTTCATTTACTGGCTGATCTCAATTTTGTTCAATTTTTTCGTCACGATAATTACCTTATCTTCAGAGATATAGGCGCCAAAACAACACGGTAGTAGACACATTGATCAGTAAAAAAAAAAAAAAAAAAAAAAAAAAAAAATCGTCTGGATGCTTCATATTTCTTTTAAAATATTTACTGACGACATACAAATATTTAAACAACGAACATGAAATGAGGCAAAAAAGTATTTTATATGAAAATACAAGGCGTATAATTACGTACAATATCTTCAAGGGTGTACACAACACAATCCTTCGGTATTACATGGTACTACATTTCAAAAAAGCGATTTTCTGGGTAAAATGCCGCAGTAATATAATGATATTTATTTAAGTATTATTTCAAGTGTAAATAAAGTTTATATTAAACTAAAACAATCATGCTCAACAATATATGAATGTATATATATATTGGCTCTACGGGGATGTGAAGTAAACATATATACAGGAGATTGAAATCCGTTCTTATCGTGTCTGTTGATATCCTTGTTATTACTTCCTGAAATTTTTGATTGAATTCACCATTTAGAATCTGGGAAATAGTAACGGGTTACCGAATTACTGTTTGCAGCTTAAAAAAAATCGATGGAGGCATACATTAAGAAACGAAGCTCGAATTTTATAAAAAACGGAAAAAAAATAAAAAACTTCATATAAATAGATATTGACGGAGAAGTATTTAAAGCTATTATTTTTCGCAGAAAACGCCATCATGTTGTCACCAGATATCTACTAACCTCTCATCATTATTCGCTTGTCACCTCCAAGCAGAAAGCTATTCAGTTTATGTTACTGATTTTCTGTCTGTGCACATGCCTACCCTTGGACAATTTCAACAAGAAATTTAATGTTTATTCCAAGTCAGAAATTTTCACGACAGTGCTCACAAATAAGTAAAATCATGAATTAAGGCTACTCTGCAGCGATCTACCGCTTGTCAGTCCAAACAATCCTGTGATGTAATGTAGAGCCAAGTTTATGAAATCTTCGGGGGTACATGAAGTGCATTTTTCAGTGCGATAAAGTAGGGATATTAATTATCAGACCATGTGTTAAGTAAAATTACCTTATCTCATTGTTTGAAAGACTTAAAAATAAAACTATAAAAGCGTATATATATATATATTAGGGAACTTGGAACTTGGTTGTGAATGACTACCAGATAATGTTCTCCCTCCCTCGTGCACTTAGTATGGCTTTATGATAATCGCAGGAAAAGAAATGAACGAACGCTGGATAGAAAAAGATTGCTGTAAACAGTAAACTTTAACAGTAAAAAGCCTGAGGTTTTTAGTTACGCGTCACTCATAAAAAAAATTAGACAACGCATACCTTTTATATTAAGACAGAATGTGTTATATACTGTAATAATGACGTATGCTAGCGCTGTGTGTATTCTTGTTAAAATCCATCCATGTGAGATGAGTGTACGGCTAGACAAAACTTTCAAAAGTTTTAACTTTTGGGCTCCTGTACATTGCTAGCCTGAATTACAAGAATCCTCTATATTAAAAAATCACATAATCAATTAATATGTGCTGTTTTGTTAAAATCTGTTCTTTAGTGATTTGCGTAATGAGTACACGGACAAACTAAAGGTTAAAATTTGCGTTTTCGAAATGCATATCATTTGTAAGTTAACGGGATAAAAAGTTACCAACATCTTGATCTTTGATCTAAGCCATCACTGGGCACAGATCCTTTAAATGTTTCAGTGATGCACGTACATATAGACAAAAAAAGACAGATTTTACAATTTTGGCGACACTATCATCAGTTTCAGAAGTGTACAATGCAATTACTCTTTTTATAGTATATTTTATGAACAGATACAACTGTGCTAAACTTTTATTGTTTAGCAGAGATTATGTTTATATTCTGATCCAACTTTCGTGGAAACACTCTGCACTACATTTGAAATAACTAATATATGAAGTTTTCATGATACTTTTACGATGTTAAGAAACATGTGAAGCATTTACATAAAAAAACAAGCACTCATAATTACGTTATTCCTTAACCATAATAAACGGACAATTTGATTTGGAGCTGAAATGTTCAATAAAAATAGCTTTACTGCTTCAAATGCTAGTAAAAAGTGTCACGAGAAAACATGTTACAGAAATAAGCTATGTTAAACTGTCACCAATTGTTACGGATTTAAAAATTCCATATCAGTAAGCGAAGAAATTAAAAAGGAGTTTCAAAACGATTCACGGATTTTGTTAATATGTTTCATCTGCTTGAAAGGTTGTATGTTCATCCATTGAAAAAGACTACAGACGGATCTGAGCTTATCGCATTACAAAGGTAATCTGCGACAGTAATAAATTTGCGGGAACAATGAAAAAATCTCTTGAAGTTTGTTGATAAAAATTTCCAAGTACTACATCACGATTTCACAGAATGATTTCATAAAACAATTATTTACAATTATTAGCAATAAGCTGAAACCAATTAATAATAGAAATATATCTGAATGTATATTTAGTGGAAACTCTTCTGACATCTCTTATATTAGAAATTCAGTGCAAAGAAATAATTTAAGATAATTGATTCGGACGCAAAGCCGAAGGCGACTGACGTCTTTGAGATACAGAAACATAAAATTCCTAAATTTCCCCAGCAGTTTCGGTGACTGTATTTAAATTTTGAAGAATACCAAAACTTCATGGCAATGACTTCAACGTGGTACAGCAAGCTGTCAATCCTCAAACCCAATATGGCTACCAACGCGTAGTGACAATTACGAGAAAAGTACATCAACAAGCTGACTAGAAGGAACTAAGGAAAAATTATATCAGAAAGAACGGCCTTTTTATTCTCGTCTCGAAGACAGCCGCAAATACAAAGTAATCTTTGCAATGGCGATGGTGTTGTGTAAGCACATTAGAATTTTGGTAAATTCTAGTTTTCTTAGCTTCAGGTATAGGGGAGGAAGTAAGCTTTCATTTAAACATAAGGTTTTATTGCAAGTACAGGTTATGATTGGGACGTTTCATATAGAAGCTGATACTGCAACCTAATTCATCAAATAAACCATTTTAAAAAGCAGAAAAGACTCATAACATTTAATAAAAGGGCTAAATAAACTTTATATAATAATAAAGAAACTTTTAACCAACCTGGAATAGGGTAATCCATTATCATCCAATTTGTAAACAACAGATTTTTGTTACGTGGCATTTCACTATTTTTTAACACTTTTAAATGAAGTAAAGTAATTTTTAAATAATAATAATTCAAAATAAAGTTAAATTAACTAAAATTCCGTAGTTTATGACCGTGTAAATAACGTAAATAAATTTTTAAACACTTTGATAAATGCACTCCCACTTCTAACATTTTTTTATCATATGTTCCTAGTAATTTCCCGAAATGAAAAGTAGATTTTCTAAAAGAACTTTAAATCTAGTATCACATATTTAAATTTCCGAACATTCGATGCAGTAGAAAAGATTTTATATACATTTTAAAGATTATTTCATCATTAAACACACGTGATTTCACTCGGGATTTATTTGCGAGTGAACCAGACCATTTTCATGGATAAAATAACTTTTAAAATACGTAATTAAAATCAAAGAAAGTCCCGATAATTTTACTTTTTCGATAATAACAATAGAAGAACATTTGGAGAACATTTTGGCACTAATTTTATTCAGATAATTTGCAATTAAGCAGTATTCCTAAAAATGGTATAAATACAGGCGTTGGGGCAAACACCCACTTGCTTTAAGAGACTTGGTATCACTACGCAAATTAATCAAAAATTAAAACTAATCACTCGAAATTTATCACTAAACATCCTTTAAGCATCTTGAAGGTAATACAACATACTGTCAAAGTTTAAACACTTTTTATAATTTAGATCATTTACACCTTTTGGTTAAGCGTCGGTATACATGTGGTGTACAGCTGGCGTCTATATAAGCGGTAGCCCCGAGGTGGGGAAGGTCTTTCGATTTCATCTTTTGTCTGTACTCCGTGCACGATATTGTAAGGTAACTCTGCGTCAGTTGATTTGTTGGGGGTCGGTTTTGCCGCGCTAGCCTGGAAACGTGTGTCGGCCATGTTGGGTGCTCTTGTACCAGACCGGGATTTCAATGACCACTAAGAAATTTTAAATTTCAAAAGTTTTTTTTGCTGTCGGTATCATTTCTCTCCATAACCTACAATTTTCTGGAAATGTTTGTTCGATCGCCTACTCAACTGTAGAATGCAATTTTTGAATATATGACTTTTTGAAATAAACTTCAAATTTTTCTTTAAGTGAACTTTTGTGATTTCATAGTAATCCGAAAACTTTTCTAAGTTTGTGGTTTAAACAAATTTAGTGGCGACCTGTACGCAACTCAGTTGAGAATTTAGACAGGCAACATGGTCATTCAAAATTATTAACGTCAGAGAACTTTCATTTCAAGTGAACTGCTAGTTAAGGTACTAGGCGCTATTACAACCCCGTTATCAGCTCGGGTCCTTACAAAATTCCTAAATTTCACCAGTAGTTTCGGTGACTGTATTTAAATTTTGAAGAATACCAAAACTTCATGGTAATGACTTCAACGTGGCGTAGCAAGCTGACAATCTTCAAACCCAATATGGCTACCAACGCGTAGTGACAATTACGCGAAAAGTACATCAACAAGCTGACTGGAAGGAACTAAGGAAAAATTATATCAGAATGAACGGCCTTTTTATCCTCGTCTCGAAAACAGCCGCAAATACAAAGTAATCTTTGCAATGGAGATGGCTTTGTCACTGGCTGTTAGGAGGTATGACTGGGACACATCGATTACGGGTTGTCGACATGACAACAAATTTATCTTCTTCTTCATTACACTTATGCCGCTATTGCAGTGTCAGCTTTTTTCAGGATGCGACGTGTTGTTGTTCAAGTTGACGCCTCCTGTGGTGGAAAGTCGTGTTGCCAACTGTATGCAAAACAAGTAACTATGTTATGTATGCGCTAAGTATATTTGTTGTTCGTGTGGTGTGTTATTAATTAGCCTTGGTTGCTGCGGAAAAAACGCCTAAGAAACCGCAACCAGGAATGCCGGTATGCTGGATCAGGACTCGATCCTTCCCCACCATGCATTCCCGATCCAGTGAGCGGAGTCTTATTACATTGAGTCACACTGGCGAGTATGACAACATATTTATCATTGTAAAGGAATACTTGAATAGAAGTTGCTTAGCTTGGCACAGTTAGTTGGGATTGCTTTAGGATAGTCTCGGTTACCAGTACAACTTAGGAGAGTAACTGATTATTATTTACTGTTGCCTTTCGCGTTCCCGTTCTCATTCAATTCGATGGTACGCGTCTACAGACTGTACCAAAGGAGCCACATTAACCTTCAATGCCAGTAGATGGGAAAGGAGTTTTATGGCACTATTGAATCGAGTATATTTCCTACACAGAGCGAGGTGAGTGAGCAGTAACGCTCTGGCCTCCCTCGTATTCGGGAGGACGTGAGTTCGAATTCCCCTCCAGCCATCCAGATTTGGGTTTCCGATGGTTTCCCCAAATCACTACAGGCGATTACCGGGAAAGTTCTTTCAAAAGGCTACGGACGAACTCCTTCCCGTTCCTTGTCCCCAGTCCTTTCGTGCCTCTAATGACCTCGACGAGGCGTAAAGCCATAAAAAAAATGCCTACTTAGATTGAGTGTAATGGACTATAGCGCGGGAATTGATGCTTCTGTTACTCCTACGAATGAAACATCAGTTATAAATAATAATTCCGTGTAGTCGTAATGACCTGGTGACAGGGTTTCTATTGGATGAGAATTCCGCCCCTCTCATAGCCGCCCTAACCTAACCCGGTAATACTACCGGGAACAGGGGACCTACATTTCAACGTGGAATCCAAACCACGGAAGCGTTCTGGCGTACTTCACAACAATCTGTACCAGAGGTGCAGGTCGGGTTAAGTGCCTATGAAAATCCCCGCAGAGACAGGGATTCGAAAGAAGGACCTTTCGATCTCCAGTCAGGCCCCTTAAAAACTGAGTCACCATAGCTCTCTGAACATCGGTTGAGGTTACTGAAGTGTATTTACAATTTTAATAGGGTGAAGTGGTTTAAAGTGTATAGGTCATGGGATCGAAATTCTACGATACACGATGACCTGCTTCCGATTCGTGTCCTGACTGCTTTAAACCATGTCCGACCATTAATTACTGCAGATGTGACCACTCTCTGCCTCAGCGTCGCTTCATCCTTGGCTGATAGTGCTGGAAAACGAGGCATGACACACTACGTGTCTGTGTTGACTTAGCTGTCAAAAGATAGATTTTGTTGCCAGTTTGTCTTTACAATTTTCCATGTGTAAATTAAAACACTACATTCCGAATTCCGTTTTATGATTCCAACAGTGTGCAGCTGACAGTTTATTCTTTATTAACGCTTTTCTATTTATCCACGCGGAGGTCATAGGAGCCAAGAAACCATACGAGGGCTGTCCAGAAAGTAACTTACTTTGGTGGATGGGGGGGGGGGGGGCGATAACGAATAAGAAAAAGAAACATTTTTTCTATACATTTGAAACGGACAATCTTAAGCCATTTTTCTACATACTTGCCATTTAAATTGAGGCATTTATCATAACAATACACAAGGTCCCGTCTATGTAGAAATCTGCCACCTTAGAATTCAATCACCGGTTTACACCGGCATGAAGTTTTGCGTCACTGCCAAAACGCTGTGTTGCGAGTCAGGTCTTCATCGCTGGAAAGAGGTAGTAATCGTTTTGCACCATATCCTGACTCTACAGGGGTGACCAACACCTCCAATCCGATTAGCTGTGTGTTGACGTGCGTTGTATTGAGAGAAACACTTTTGAGCTACGATCTCTCCTGCGCTTTTTTCCTATTGCTCGCCATAGTGTTGCCATTGTTTCACAATACCTTTCTGAGCTAACTGTTGCGAAATAAACCAGAAGGACTACCTCAGCGTCCCAAACTACGATTACCATAATCTGGCTGACAAAGTCTGTAAACATTTTACTGGTTTTCTGGAAGAACTTGTGTGCCACCATTGTCTTTTTGTTTTACGATTGACATGCTTTACCCGTGTCTCATCTCCCGTTACGATATGATCTTCCTGGTTGTAGGCTTCCAAGAAATTCAGCGATATTGCAAGTCACTGTTTTTGAAGTCTTCCGTTAAGATTTTTGGCACCCATATTGCATAAAATTTGTGATAGCCAAACTCCTCCAACACAATTTCATGCAGTAAAATTCCTGAAATTTGAGGGAAATGAAGCGAGAGTTCCTTAATCGCAAAGCGGCGATGTTCACGAATTTTATCGTTGATTTTCATCATCAGTTTATCAGTCACAAGGCTAGGATGACCACTTCTGTCCTCATCATGAACATTGGTGCGGCCAATTTTAGTCTTAATGCACCACTGCCTCACTCCCCTTTCACTCATTATTCCGTCTCCGTACACCTCACAAAGTTGCCCACGAATTTCAATTCAATTGACATTTTTTTGCCAGTGAAAACCTAACAACTGAACGCACCTCAAAAATCGTGGGATTTTCCATTATAACACACATTTCAATACTTTACAACGAACGAAGTGGAAAGAACACAGTCCACAAGCTACGACAGCTTGATACGTATTGAGTGCAGATCCTTTTTTTAGTCAAGATGAGGGCTTCATCCTCACCCATCTCCACGCCAGGTACAAACGTAAGTCACTTCATACGAGATGGGATAACTGAGAGACGTAATGGAGAGTGTGGAAAAATCTCCATATGCACAATTGTTTCAGAAACTCTTGGATGCAGCAAAGTGTCCGCCAGGTGGGTTCCCAGACAGCTCACCGACGAACACAAAAGAAAGCACGTGAAATGTGCTAAAGATTTTTTTCGCCGCTTTGAAGAAGAAGGGGAAGACTTCCTGGATTCGATAGTGACTGGGCACGAAACCTTAGTGCATCATTACGTTCCTGAAACGAAGGAGCAGTCCAAACAATGGCGTCACCCATCTTCGCAGTGCCCCAAAAAGTTCAAGACAGAGAAGTCAGCCGGTACGATTATGGCGACAGTTTTTGGGACCGTAAGGGGGTATTGTTGATGGGTTTCATGCCAAAACGAACAGCAATTAACTCGGACCGCTACAGCGAAACTCAAAAGAAACTACTGCCGGATATCCAGAACAAAAGAAGAGAAATTCTCACGAAGGGAGTGTCTTTGCACCATGACAACCCGCGTCCACATGTCTCACATCAAACGACCTTCCTCGTAGAACAATTTGGTAGGTATCTCCCCTCTAAAGCCCGGACATTGCCCCAAGTGACTGCTTCGACGACGGAATCAAAAAGCTCGTGGCGCGGATGCGGAAGGTCATCGAACGGGAAGGCGAATACACAGAAAAATAGCTACAACCTCAAGCTATTAAACGATGTATCACAAGTGGTGAATAAATGTTATTTTATATGTAAAAAAATAAAATAAAATAGGAGACCACCCTCCTAGATACAGAACTCGTATGAACAAAGTCCACACTGGCATTTATGACGTAGGGAGGTAACTCCTGTTGTGGGAGTAGGTGGCTCAAAGTACAAATCGGAGAAGAACAAGATCACTACCTGGAATGTGAATCTGGCTGACGGCACTTTGTGGTCAGCAGTCGCCCTGCAGCATCAGCAGAAACAGCCGGCGGCCTGGATGTCGGCGCAGCCCAGCAGTGGTGCAGGAAGAAGATTCGTGTTTAGACAGTTTATTGATTAGAAGTATGAAAATACATAGCCACTTCCTCATTTTGGTGTGTATTTGTGTAAATGGTAGATTAATTAGTAAAATAATTAGTAGATTAGAGAATAGATCGGTCGGTTAAATCCTTTAGAATAATTATCCAGATATATATATATATATATTTAAAGTAAATTGCTTTAAAAATAAAATCTGCAGAAACTAAGGGCCTGCTTTAGGTAACAAGCTAGTAGGCTATGTAAAAGCAGTTTTTTTTTTTTTTTTTTTTTTTTTTTTTTTTTTTTTTTTTTAAATCATGACGTAGCATTCTATCACTTGTTGGAGTGATTTCTGGAAACCATATAATATCTAAATCCAGACAGCAGTATCTGAGGTGGAACCTGCATCTTTCCAAATGCCAACCAGTTGTTTAACTGTCACTAACGCAGATCCACCAACCCTTTAAGGTCTTGCTGTTGCAACATCTTGCTTGACTCCCATGGCAACAGCAACCAGTTGTGTGTGTGTGTGTTTGTTGTAGGGGCAGATGGGACGAGCAGAGTGGCAGCAAAGTAAACTGGCCGGGCTCACAGTAGCAGAGTAGAGTGTGGCGGCTGGACCAGAGCATAAATATCCTCCCACCCTGCCCGCTCTCCCTCTCTTGGAGGAGAGAGCAAGAGAGCTGGAGAGCCAGTGTTAATTACAGCCCCGGGCAGGCAGGGGTGGCGGGGGCCGCTGCGGGGGTAATTGCGCCCTGACGTATTGTTTTAACATGCTAATAGCCGCTTCACTCAGCCAGTGGCCGGCCCTCATATGTCGCCCCCTTTTTACTCGCCTGCGTGCGTTGCTCTGCGCTGCCCCTCTGCTGCCTGATTGCCCGTCGGAATTTTTCTCGCTGCGCAAAATAAACCTTTTAGCCACAGCAAGGTAGCTGGACTGCTCGCACACGTAGCTAGGCGGCTAACATGTTGGGTCGCTTATACAGCCAACGTTAACTGTTCCTACTGACGCCTGGCTAAATATCCTCATACATCTGGGACACTTCAACCGCGACATTTGTTGCAAGACGCACTTGATATCTATCTCGATACCAACAAAATCCAAGGCCTTTAATCTTCGTACTCTGTTAATGTCAACCTCGCAAGGTGGACGAGTGAATTAAAATGGGAATCGACTCTAAACAACACTTCCAAAAATTGTAATTGTTATTTTTTTTAATCTGCTTAACGTCTCTCTAACAGCGAGGTCTTTTAGAGACGGGAAAGGAAGGGGGGCAGGGAATAGAAAGGAATTAGGTCATGGCCTTTTGAAGGAAGCATCCCGGCATTTGCCTGGAGTCATTTGGGAAACCATGGAAAACCCAAATCTGGAAGCCCGGACGAGGATTCGAACAGCCGTCCTCCCGAATGCGAGGCCAGAACGCTAGCCGTTACACCACCACGCTCGGTCAATAATTGTTGTTGTTGTTGTTGTTGTTGTTGTAGTTATCACCATCTAATAGCTTCTTTCCGAACTTTTTTTATCGTAAAGAATGAAAGGATCACCGCAGTATACAGTGGCATAAAGAATTTTCTTTGTTTTTTTACATTATTTCTGGTCTTACGCTTATGCGACATCGATATCATTAGAACCGGGAGATAATTTTTAAGGTTTATTCCCGCCTTGTCAACGCTGAGCTAAATAGAGGCGGGAAAGGACTGAATGTGCAAGGAATGGGAAGGAATGCAGCCATGGTCTTTTAAAGGAACCATCCGGTCAATTGCTTGGATTGATTTGTGAAAAACATTTAATATCCAAATCTAGATTCGAACCGACGTATTCCTGAATTCAAAGCCAGTGTTCCGGCTCACCCACCACACTGGGACCGAGAAAGGATAATAACAAGAAATGGGAAATTAATTCATCCACGGAATTTCGGAGGAAGCAAGAAAGTATTCAGCTGGAGTGATTTGGGGAAATCACAGAAAAGCGAAATCTGGATGGTCGGACGGTAATTTGAACTCACAACTTCTCGAATGCTACGTCAGAGAGTTACTACTAACCCACGAGATTTTTAATATAATTCCTTAACCCACTCTCCTAGGTATCTAGAAGAAAACATTTAAGAACCGAATTAATAAATACAAAAAATGACAATGTCGTAGCAGATGCGTAATGAATTTACTATCAAGGTATAGATTTGTAGTTTCGTGGACCTTGCAGACTCGGAGAAAATCAACAAATTATGCTGGCGTATATGATCATCATAAATTGGTTTATATATTTACATACTGAGGTAATGACTCGAAACCAGAACACATGACGATCTTTCCGGAGTTGGATCAAGATGAAACACAAAAAATTACTTCTTATGTGATTATGCATAAGAAAGAATTTAATTTTGCTATCAGTGGCTATAATTTAATTAATTAAATACAAAAAGTTCAGCGTGAATATATCCTGTGAAACGGTTTTTTTTTCTGTTGTTTAAAACCCTTTAAGTACTCTGTCTATACACGTCGTCCCAATTTTTAATCAATGATATCGAAAAATCGTTTTGTTCAGAATTATTAGAGGCTAAGTTGAGTTGAAATTACATTTGTAGAATAAATAACGTTTATGTGAAATTTTCTTTGGTACTGCAAAATGAATTCTTGAATAGGAAGAACTACAGTAAACGCTGGAAATTACAAGATGCCTTTTGCCCATATCTTGGCACTGCGTACTGCCAGCCCTAAGCCTTTTAGGCTGTTTTCCGATATCATCTATAGTTTCAGGCCTTATAACAGAAAAAGGTATTACAACATTATGTTAGGTTACAGCTTCCATGCTAAAACTGATCGTGCGCAGAACATAATACCATAATAAACGAAACACTTGTTAGTTTGAACAGCAGTACAGGAGTAAGTGTGGTGGATGCTCATGCCGCATTAATTAACGTTGACGTCATTAGAGGCAGGAAAGTCCTGAGGGCAAGGAACATGAAGGAATTAGTCCACTGCGTTTTGAAGGAACCATCGTGGCATGCACCATAGAGGGATTTGGGTAACCACAGAAAACCTAATTCCGGTTGGCTGGATGGGGATATGTACCCTCCTACCCCCGAATTCGAGGCAATAGCATTACTACTCACAGACCACAATATATATCTGTTGCCTTCGATATACTGCATCCTGCTTCAAATCAATATTGCCTTGTGTTAACCAATCAAGATGCTGCATTAATGAGCAGTAGGGCTTATGCTTATTTGTTCCGCAGCAGAGCAAGACAAGTGACATAAATCATTTTATTGCTATTCTCAATGAAGCTGTATTCGTTAAATTTTCAGCCCCTACTTTCACACGTCTAAGCCACTAGCTATGTCTACTAACTAAGATACTGTTGTTGTTAATAGTGACGAATATAATATCCATCTGTATTTGCCACGGTGCAACTTGAATCACCAAAGCGAACATCACCACAACTGTAGGGTATTCCATAATTTCCAGCGAACTAGTGTGGATACGCATCTCCTTTCATTATAAGTGTGTCCAAATTCGCACTGTAAATCGCAAAATGTTTACGTCTCAACTCACCTCATAACTTTTTCGACTAGTGAAGCGTTCTATGTATGTAAGAAATACTGGTTTCAATGACAGATTTGTATGCTGTTTGGATCTTGTATCGAGGGACGAAAAGATGTCATCTATGAACTGAGTAATTCTCAAAACATTTGCCTTTGCCACTCCATTTCAAACATTAGCCACAAATACTCGTGTGAGAGTAATAAATTCGTATGTCAGATTCGTAGAGTCACATACTCTGGCCATTAGTGTGTCCAATGTCGATAGTTCATCCTTCTACGTTGCAAGACAAACAAAAATTATGCTACATTTCTCATAGTTCTGTTGCTTAAAGTTTCTAAAATAACGAATAAGTAAGGAGCGTAAAAGATGAGAATTACTTGATTCTCTGAGGGAGTAACTGCATGCACGTAAAGCTAATCCTAACAATATATGTTAGAGACTAGATGTGTTCGCGACTGCGTCTACTTCTAGTTTGAAATTTTCTACTGTTTTTCTCAGAGAAACTATAAACGAAATATTGGATGGGTATGAAAAGCTTTCCTCTTTCTTAGATGTTCTCATTTCAATACAAATTTATGTTGAATGTAAATGTTTTATGCGCATTTTTGAACGTCATTTACTTCTAGCACTCCTTGAATCAGCCAACAATTCTGATTAATATATAGTTGCATATAATCCAAAAGCACACTTCAATATAATCCAGAATTGTCGCTGGAGAATTGATGAAACAGTATACTCAATCTTTCATTAGCTTTAATGCACTACTTTTCATATAATGCGTATAGAAAGAATGGAAGATTGCAACAGATAAAAATCCACTCTATATGAAATTCAGATTCTAATAAGCGCGTCTTACTTCACGATAAGAGGAGTACTGTCTTCAGCACCAAAGTAATATTGGAAGACCACTGATGTCTTCCGGCAGTTCATTACTACTTCACTCACTGTAGCACGACATCAAAGTGACCTCGGTAGACACACATACTGTAGTTCCATTAAAAGTATTGAAATGAAAAACACAACGTTCCCCAGACGTACTTTAAAATATAAACAAAATTAATATTTCAGATCAAACGGTGAAAGTTGACAGGCCTTTGTTTAGGTTCTAACCTTGCCTTTGGCGTAATCACTGAACGAATTATCAAACAACTTGCTCTAGGCAATCTTCAAGTCTTAAGACTACAACTGAAGATGGAGACGGAGCTGTATGTCGCCGAAATATTGGGTATAAATAACAATATTTGCCGGTTTGTTTCCCGAGAAACATCCATAGATAAACAACGTAGAGAAAAACTGCGTTCATTTATAAAGAAGAAGCAGTTTGTTTTAAGAAATTGTTCAGTATTCAGTGTTATTGGATGAATGGGTTAGCAGACGTTTAAGAGCACAAACATTTTGATTTCAGCTTGCGTAGCTAACAGTAAAAAGTGTTTAGGATGGTTTAGACAATGATTGTTCCATTTAGTTTGAAGGGAAATAGTTCTGACCAAAAGTCTATTTTTTTTTTAATTTTGTAGAAGTGACCCTGTGGAAATTTGAAAAGTTCATGATACTTCGATGATCAAGGATTAAACTTATCCTTATGGCATTTCTCTTCACAGACTTTGAGGTCATTACAGTCGGGAAAAGGGGGGGGGGGGCAGGCGGGCAAGTAACAGGAAGAAATTTGTTAATGGTCTTTGTGATAATATCACACCTCACCAATCATATTATTTTCTTTAATTAATTGTATATTTTTATAAAAGATGTATGTAATTTGATTAATTGCGTAGTAGGATTTATACAGTTAATAGTGTGATCTTTGGGGTTAGCGTAAGTTAGTAGCGGTAAACAATATCTTTGGTTGCTGAGCGAGTGTAAGGAGAGATTCGAGCGCTGATTATCGAAAAGCACGTATATGTGAGGCTGTCACCTCTGTATGGTGGTGATATCAGTAACATTGTAATATGTGAATATTACTCAGTAATTACGGCAAGAAGTACAGTTATGTTTGGCATTGTGAAATATTGATTTTATTGACTCACGCAGTTTTACGGAATAATTTGAGTGTTTCGGAACAGTGCTTATAATTCTTCAGTAACAATAGTTCCTTTCATTTTTTGGCTGACACATTAATTAACAATGTTCTATCTTTGGATTTAAATGAGCGGCAGCTAATATTTGTTCGAGATGAAACGGGCCTTTCCATCCACAGGACGCTGTTACTTCCTTTGGAGTGGAAATATTGAAATCTACTTTGATTCTTCGTGGGCTGACCCCTACTATTTAAGCCACTCGTAAAAGAAAGCTCATACCCTTTAGGACACATTCAGTCATTCGTTTCGAGTTATTTCAAGTCATAGAAAACTTAAACTTGCATCTTCCAGAATACCCGACCCGAATACAAGTGAGTGAGAACCTACATCAATTCAAACATCAAGTATTAAAGTTTAGGAACAATATTTTCTCTTGTCCGTGATGATACAATGTGATGAGGCCTGTTATTTTTGTAGTGAACTTGATCGAGACCTATTGACCATTTGTTCCGCTGTTGTGGCGTGTCGGACGAGGCTGCAAGATGGCCACTCGTGCAGTACTACGTCTCTCTGGGAGAAACAGAAGCTGACATAGGAGTCGGTGGGCGTGTGAGTAAGGAAATAAACTCGGGCGAGGCCGCCCGGCCCGCGATAGGAGGCCTTAAATCTGGCCTTAACGGCGCCCAGAGCCATCTGGCGGCAGCAGCCGGCGACCGTTCGGCGCGCTGACCCACACCGTCAGCGCGCTCACAAATTCCACACTGAGAGACACTTTCAATCGCTCCAGACCGTTCTCTCTGCTCTGTACACCTTAGTGAACTTCTGTCTGTAGAGAGCAGTATTAAAACCACCAAATTATTCGTTTATTTTTCTTAATAGGTCACAAAAGGTCGAAATTTGTCTCGGCGTTGAGATTTAATATATTATTCTCGGGTGACTAGCCGAGTGATCAGGGTGTTTTTTCACGATGTTTCGGCGATATTCGCTCTCTAGCGAATTACAACATAAAGGAGGTCCCACATAGAAGACCACTCCAGTTGCAGAGAGAAGACATTCACCAGAAGATCGCGACAGAGATTCCTATCGCCGAAATATCGTGTGAAAACACCCTGCTTATTCTATTAATATTAAGACTATATTAATTAGGATCACAAAAGGATTGAAGCCTGTTCACTTAAAATTGTTTTGGTATGTGAAATGACCTTAGAGAATCAATTATTCCCGTTTACACAAATTTGATGTTTAGAATTCTACCTTCTAAATTAGGGACACCTAAAGTTCTTCTTAGCTCCCCACTCCCACTCTCGATACTGAGGCTCTTCGCGGAGAGAATCCCCTTGGAAGCCATTACAAAGTATCTTGGGGTGACCCTAGATACGAAACTAACGTGGATGCCCCACTTCCAAGACGTCAGACGCAGAGTTCATCAACGGCTGGGGCAACTGTATCCAGTACTGAACTACAATAGTATACTGCCACCCAGATCCGGCCTCCAGTTATATCAAGCGCTGGTGCGCCCGTTCATGGAATATGCATCTCCTGTATGGGGATCTGCCGCAAAAACGCATATTGAGAAGCTGCAGAGAATGCAAAACAAGACGCTGAAGAGAGCACACTCCACGTGTCAATGAGATTCCCGACAGACATCCTCCACGAGACAGCGGAGATCCCGAGACTTCGGGATAGATTTAAACAAATAGCAAGAAAATTTGACTAAAAAACTGAGGAGAGCGACAACCACCTTATTCGCTCACTAGCACAGTATGACATACACGATGGTCCACATAGAAGACCACTCCAGTTGCTGACGAGTGAGCAAATTGCAAATTTCCACAGTGAAAGAGAAAAACACTTACACTATTAAATTAAATATTCATACAAAAAAAATCAATAAGTAAAAAATAAAAACAAAAACTCAAACATAATTTTAAAACAGGGCTCAACAGATTCGAAAAATATAAAACGTAAAATATACAGTTATACGGAAACAGCAAATAAAAGAAGAAAATGCCAAGGTGGCAAATAATACAGACAAGAATCTGTTAATCTAAGGGTTAATTGAGAATGATAGAGCCTTGATAAAATTTCCGCAAAAAAAAAAAAAAAAATTACCACGTCACTATCCATCCAACGACAATTTTGTTATTAAAAAGACAAAAGCCTACTTCTCAGTTCTAGCAATACATCTCAAGAAAACTCACTAATTGTGTGACGTCACAATAAAGGTTTTCAATGTTGAAGAGATCATAAGAGGTGTTTCTGATTGAAGGTAAACATAGAGGGCGCTGAGTACCAACCACTGACACCTGTTTTCAGTATTATATCCGGTTTTAAGAGCTGCATTCCCATGATCATATGTAGCAAAAAAAGTATTTGTCGCGGTGTCTTAAGCCGCGTTCCCACGATCTCTTGCAACGCAGGCGGGACGGGACGAATACTCAACAACACGGCATGGGAACAGGGCCGCCTCTGCTAGCGGAGGTGAAACGCAGCTACCCACTCTGTCGTCGGTAAACATCACAGGCGTGTGTAGAGGTGCGTTGTTGTCATCGGTTTGCAGCAGGTGCGCACCCCTTCCGTTGCTGTAAAGTGCTCTGTGCCAAACGACACTAGGCAGCGTGGTGGGGAGGTGGCGGCGAGGTAAGTGAGGGCTAACCTGCGGCGCGCGGTCGTCCCTACACTTCGGCTAATGAGGTCCCGTCCCGTCCCGCCTCAGTTACAAGACGTCTTGGGAACGCGGCTTTAGGCTGCCACATATGTCTTCTTGAGGCAACGGTATATATGGAAATGCAAGAAAGAATACTTTGTGCAGCATCTTTGTGATAGTAAAGTCTGGAAGTAATTCCTACCGCAAGCCAGTGCACAAAAGTCCTCGACGGAACGCACCAGTGCTCTCTCTTTGAAGGGAATGGAACTTGCGTCTGGGAGCAATAAATCTGGGAGGCACAAGTTGGACTATGAAAGAGCAAAACTTAACTAAGTTGGAATCACATGCTCGGGGAGGCCGCGCTGTCGAACACAAGCCAACTATGCATGGCGGGAGGAATTGAGCGCCCGCGGCTTATAAATTAGGGCTGAAATGGAGGGCGTCTGTGGGGTGGTGTCGGAAGTGGGGATAGAGGCGAGAGCCAATAAACTCCGCGATCCGCTTCTCTGTCAAACAAAGGAGAGCGGTAGCGACAGACGCTATAAAAGGTGAGCACTTTTCTGATTCTTCTTCAGAAAAAACCATCTTACTCAACCATTTTTGGAGACACATAACAAAATATTAAATTTCGTTAGATGAGCGTTTTTCCAAGCCTTCCAGACTTCTTACTACCTCCATAACCTAATTTTAGAATAAAAAGAAAATTTGTTATCATTGTAGGAATTCCAGTATGCTTATACAACATTGGATCTACTGAAAGAAGTACAGATTTTGGGCACGGTGATTTTTGATTATTTTTTGTTGTTGTATTCGTGTTGTAAGGTAAATCTCACCAAATAATAAATTCAATGGGTATAATTAAGTTTTTTTTTTCAATATCCGAACTTTAGAGAATTCATTAGCAGTGAGAAATAAAGAGGTGTAACGGCCGAAGCGGAAATTGCATACATAACCGCGTAACTTCGTTTCTACAATTCGCCACTTTGTAAGTTTCATTGGCAGGTACGTGACTTTTAGGTTGAGAGGGATACATAATACTGTTACTTATTGTAACTAATTTTAGAAAGTAAGGTCGACGGTGAGGCTATTTAGGTTTATTGACAGTCAAATGAACTGTTGACATTACATGAATACACTGTTGAAGATTTCGTTAAATTAATCCTGAAGCAATCAAATACTTATTAGAATAATTACACCTATCTTGCAGTACATTTCCAAGCCAACAGAGAATGAATAAAAACAAACCGTTACCAAGTAATGCATAGATTAAAAATGTTAAACCCTTTCATAGTTGCCGACAGATTCCATTTTGAGCTGGTAGTATGTTGGGGCAGGAAATCCTCTGATTCGTTCTCCAGTAAACTATTTAATTTAATTGCCTTATTAGTATGTACTTTCGAGTTTTAGGACCAGCATAATGTAAGACCGATTTTCCATTCACATGCGAGATTAGGTAGTCATCGAAGCTAGTGATGTCGCGTGTAAAGCAATTACAAGAAAAACATCTCGGCGAAATATGAAGTAAGCAAAAAACTCTGCCTCTCTCTGTCCCGACGATTATTTTTGGTTCCACCATTTTTCGTGTGGCAATGTATAATCTGAATAAATGTTGTAATGATAACTGGTGTGATAATAAAGCACCCCGGCAGTCGTCTAAAGTGATTTGGGGAAACCATGGAAAACCAAAATCTGCATGGGCGGATGGTGATTCAAACCCACGTCCTCCCGAATGAACGTTTCATTTTACAATAACAAGCTATGATTGGTTTTGTTTAAAAAGATTTTAAAATTTTTTCATCGATCACAAAGTTTCTCAGGAGAACAAGATTTATGAACTCTGGGCGTTTACTAGGGGCGAACGACAATGCAGAACCTTCCGTTTACGATATCATGGTTACCGTTGCAGTGGAGTCTTGTAACCTAAACGGGCTCACTGAATGAATGACCAACTCTGCAGGTGATGATAATATCGTTGTCCCCTGATGATGGGCAGCTGTAGTTTCTGCGGAGACAGGCAATACTAGAATTCCTTCCTCATCTTCCTATGTGCTGCTTGAAATCGTATTCATACGTTTTGGCTAATTCCGCCAATCTGAGAATTGAGCGGGGTTGACCTTTGGTTGGCCCCGAACAAGAAATGTACAGTTTACAGTTCTTAACATTATTAAAAAATTCACTGATTGGATCTGCCCATACTCTGGCCTTGGTTCACATTGCTGGTTTTCTGAAAATACTTTCGGAACTTTCCCTACCAACAGAAAATCATCTTTACAATACAATTCTCTGCAGTTTCGCCATTGCGTCCAACATTCTACTTCTATTAGGGGGTGGTAAAAAAAGTGTACTGTCACACTATCCAAGTTGTACCTGACGGAACATTACAGTATATATTATTGATTATTTCTCTAATGATGTGTCAGAGAATTTATAGACTAGGAATATTTCATGAAACTTTTTAACTAAATTAATAGAAACACGAATATTTAATATTTATATCTTTAGCTATCTTTGAGCAGCTTACGCACTTTTTATCACCCCTTATCAGTTACCCTTTCATTCTTTAATGGTATTTTCTTCCGAATATTGCTTCCTTCTTCAGTTTTGATCCTTTTTTAGGATTTTACTATGGGTACATGTCACGATAATTTCTTAAAATGTTTATCTCATTTATTCAATGCATAATAATATATATAAATATATATATACGAGGCGCGTCCAGAAAGAAAGTTCCGTTTCAATTTATCTCCGCTGCAGCGCTGCGATTGCAGTTCCGCACATGCGCTGTAGACGATGTGTATCAAGGGGAAGAACGTGCGCCATTTGGAGATCGCTGTCAGTTACGAACGCTTTGTTGTGCTTGTTTGAAATGTCGGCCTTGATTGAAAATCCCGCCGCCTGTGAAATCAGGTCTGTGATTCGGTTTCTGAATGCGAAGAAAGTGAAACCAAGTGAAATTTATCGGCAAATTTGCGATGTTTACGGACCAAATGCGATGAGTGATTCGATGGTGAGAAGATGGGTCCGACAGTTCAATGGCGGGCGTAGTGATGTGCACGATGAAGAACGAAGTGGGCGTCCACCTTTGGTTACAGAAGAACTGGTTCACGCGATTGATGACAAGATCCAGGAAAACCGTAGGTTTACAATTCGTGCTCTCGCTATGGACTTCCCCCAAATTTCACGATCACTGATGCATGAAATTGTTACCAAACAACTGAAATTCCGTAAACTTTGCTCACGTTGGGTACCAAAGATTCTCACTGAGCAACACAAAACACAACGGATGGGTAGTGCACTTGAGTTTTTGACACGTTATGCTGAAAGCGGCGAAGAATTTCTGAGACGGATAGTTACAGGAGATGAAACGTTGATTTCTTACGACACCCCTGAGAGTAAGCGGCAATCAATGGAATGGAGGCACACTTCATCCCCACCAAAGGTTAGGCCGAAGCAAATCATGACACCTCGGAAAATGATGTGCACAGTGTTCTGGGACTGGAAAGGCATCCTACTCATTGACTTCTTACCGCGTGGTCAAACAATCAAAGCAGATACTTATTGCGAGACACTTCGGAAATTGCGCCGTGCAATTCAGAATAAGCGCCGGGGACTGCTGTCAAAAGGTGTTGTTTTGCTTCACGACCACACACTGCAAACGTGACGAAAAACCTCGTACAGGGATTTGGCTGGGACGTGTTTTCACCATCCTCCGTAAGGCCCTGACCTCGCTCCTAGCGACTTTCATCTGTTCTTACATCTCAAGTCTTTCCTTGGCGGTCATCACTTCACCAATGACGACGAGCTGAAAGAAACTGTTTCCAACTGGTTGAAGACACAGGCGGCAGATTTCTATGAAGAAGGTATACAAAACCTGGTGCCACGCTATAACAAATGCCTGCAAAATTTCGGCAGTTATGTGGAAAAGTAGTTTAAGAGTTGTAGAATTTTGTGCAATAAAAATTTCTTCTGTATCTGTGTACAATTTCATTTTATTACCAAACGGAACTTACTTTCTGGACGCGCCTCGTATATATATTCTGGTACACTTCACTCTATAACATTCTAACGAATAATCAAAAATCTGAAAATGGCTGAATTCCTTCCCGTTCCTGGCTCCCAGTCCTCTTCTACCCTTAATGACCTAGACGTCGACGAGGCGTAAAGACATAAAAAAAAAAAAAATTATAAGCAAATATTACAGTCAGATTGTGAACCTGGTTTTTCCTATATCCCATCTAGCCTAATAATGTGTCATTTAACTTAGTTAGGAATTGTTATGATTAAGTAATTCAAAATTATCATAAATTTGATTGTCATAATTTAAAATCTGGCTGTCGTTTTCCTTAGAATAAGGACACTCGGAAAGAATTATTGTCACCAACCTGAGCTTAAAATATGAATAATTACATTAATATTAGTAATTAAATTGTATTGATCATAACCGTATGACCGAAAAGTCGCTTTTCTCCCATAGAAAACACTCCAGTACATATACAACGGAATAATAATACTCAGTTACATAAGACACGCCAGGAAATACGTTATTATTTTGACAATGTTCGTTTATTATTTGTCACAACAACACAAACAATATTTATTATTTCCTAGCTGATTTATTTATTGAGAATTTCCAAAATTTATCCGTTCATTTGAAGTATAAGATTAGCATTGCAATTGTTATATCTTTTGCTTGCTCAAAAGCGAAATTTCATAATTTATTAGTGTTTACAAAAGCTATAACCTGGGAGCTGATATAAATAATTTATTTGAGAACGTATTGAAGGACAGATGAACTGAATTTGGGTGGGATGCTGTTTTTTACGCATGTAGGAAATCTACTGTAGAGATATGAAGCAGTGCCAATGTGGCCAATACAATCATGTAACTGGTGACATTCCATTCCCTCATGAAGCCGACTTTCCTATTCACCAATAGTCTATCATTTTTTGAGTAGTTCATTCAAATTGCTAATTATTTTTCGAAGAGTTCAACTCAGAACGTTAAAAAATGTTAACCATCTCATGTTCGTACAACCTGAGAAACACTTATGACATAGAGTCATAGGAAAAAAAAATATTGGGACGTGAATATCAAAGGAAAGTATTTACTGGTAGCAAACGACGCATGTGAAATATTAATACTAATTCGGATTTCTTTAGCAGCCGAATTGCAGCAAGGATCAAGTCTAAGCCATTATTTATTTAATTTAACTGTTGGTATGCTGACACAATAATAGGTATAAACTTTGTAAGTGAGATTAAAAATGTTTTGAAAAGTATATATGCACCTATGTTACTAAAAATGGAGGATTAGGCTGAATAAGAAAGAAAAATTTTAGGCTGGTTGGAGAGTACCTGTAGTTGATAAATGCGAGAGAATGATAAAGGAATTAAACGAAAAATCTATACGGTATAATTGAGACCAGCGTTGATCTACTGTACGTGAAAATAAATTGAAGACAGGTTCGAGTAGAAAAGATTAGATTAGGAACCAAGGAATAAAGGATACAGCAAATGTCCCAAGGATGATCAAGGAAAGAAGATCAGATCTTATAAGAATGCGAAGATGCAAACACTCTAGAAAAAGTGCAAGTACCTAACAGGGAAAGTAAACAGAAGCAAAGGAAGTTTAAAACATTACATAATAATATCTTACAGGAATTATGAGAGTGAAGATTTTACTGTTAGAAGTTTTAGGATGCGTAAGACGTAGAGAGAAACAAAGAAAACACAACCATTACTCAAAACCCTGGAGCTGAGGAGAAGGAAGTTGCTCAAATATTATAATACCCATGAAATTCGTTGTTTTATACCAGAAAAAATATAGAGAATTAAAATTTTCCAACGTTTCACTGCTTGTACAAAGATTCAATTAACGCTAATCGAATAAGCTTGTGTTTATTTCTGACGGAGTTAAAATGACACTTTTCAAATGTAACCTTAATGATACGATAATGGACTCCTCCGGTTGGCTACATGTTTATTTTGTATACTCCAAAAACTTCGATCTTAATAAAAAAAATTCGCTGGTGAATCCTTGCAGTAACGAAATTGGGAATCTCGCTATTAGAATATATATAACTGATCTAATATCTCATCTAATATGTGATCTCCCTAAAATATCCAAAGAATTCAGTAAACAGGAAACATCAAGGAAATTTATCATTTTTCTTTATTTTTAAAAGTTGGTGCGCGGCAGTAGAAAAAACTTCTCTGTATCATAGCGATTGTTTACCTTATAATTGTTCATTTTGGTATTGTATTAGGATTGATTCAGTATTATCCTTTAACCCAGAGGTTACTGAATCATTAAAAACCGAGTTGCCACACCCGTTCTCTCCGAGTCGGGAAGGGAGACAATGCTCTATACGCACAAAGGAATCCTCTGGCGACAAGATAATAAAAGAAATACCGCCTCGCCTCTTCATTTATAATTCGCCTTTTATTGCGAATTCTTTCGCAGATAAAGAAGGACCTTTTTCCTCCCCTCCACTAGGATTGAAAGGCGCTCATTTCCAGGAGAGTCTGCCGACACAGTTCTGCCAACACGCAAGAGGAAAAAAAAAGGACAAAAACGGATGTCAATACTGGAGTCACTAATTTGACGAAATTGAGACAAATTAGAACGGCTGCGCGTTGCCTGACGCGAATTCAGAGTGCTTTCCCCTTTCAGATTTCCTCGTATTTTGTCATTAGCTTGAGTACAATTTAAAACTTTAATTAATTGGCTTTTTAAATTTCTCCCAATGTCGTATTTGAACACGAGAATGTGTGAAACTTGTTTTCATTTACCGTTGTAGTAATTAGGATCTGATAAGACTTCTCACTATCCCAGAAGCTTTAAAAATTGTTTAAGTTCACTATGGACTACTCATTAGTAATTAGTTCAATTACTGATTGCAAATGTAGCCATATTATGTGTTTATTTTTTTTTCAGCTATAACCAAAAACTCACAAGTATGCAAGTGAATCGTAACCTATTTATCACCTCCTACAACCATAGTCAAGTATAATCGTTGTAACTCGTTGTTGGAAACGTAATTAGAGTTATTGTTCCTATACCGTCGGAAAGATAATATTAGAATCTCTCTATCTAATCGTATTAAAGTTTGGGATAAGAAGCATTTTTCCAATAGGAAAGTAGGGAGAAAAACAACTTGCAGCATATTAGTAGCGGAATCCCCATAATAACTACTATAATTCTTAGCTAGATACCACCGCCTAAAATGATTGTTACATCAATTTATTTTTGTAAGTACATATCGGTTAGTTAATTTACGGAAACAGCATTTGATACATCGAAGTCAAGTGCAAAATTATTCTCTTGCTATTGTTCGGCTGTACATGTTGAGAGAAAGCAAAGATGAATAATTATGGGAACTATTTTGCTTTATCGCACATGGTGAAACTGGCGCTTAGAGACTACGGAAATATATAAGGTCTAAACCGGGAGCTGGGATTTGTAACATTACATTTTTCGTCGCAAAGGCTGGATGTTCGTTGCATATGATCTTTCACCACCATTCTCCATAATATCGTGCCAGAATCCCATACTCCGTTTAAATTTAGCATTTTCCTTAGGTAAAGACCACTGATACATTGAGCCGTCGGACTGGTCGCTGTTGTCCGATGATGTTTGGGAAGCTGTTTGATGTTCTTGATCAACAGGTGTCTGATCACATCCGCACTTGCACTAAATTTCTCCAGTATTATACGGTCGTAGCAAAGTGTTAGAATTAATACACTATAAACTAACAGGAAATTTACTCTAAATGTTTTTTAAACCTAATTGAGTCCATTATTTTTTCTGTTAAATACTCAGAGTAATAATAATTTCTACGAATTATTCTTACCGTATTAAGAGCTTTTATTTGTACCTTTTGACTGTGTATATTTTCTTTACTATATGCTGAAATTGATCCAAATTTTAAAAAAGTTATTTAAATGTTCAAGACAAGCATCTGGGTAACTTAACTTAGTCCACAACCCGAAGGTTGGTTGGATCCTCCCCATGGAGGCCTACTAAGCCATTGTGTCAGAGGTAGGACGGTCAGTTCCTTTCCTCTGGGACCTACAGTTTAACGTGGAATCAGAGCCACGGAACGTCATGGCATAGCTCATATGATCAAACACAACTCTCAAAATTTCGACGCCTGCCGGGATTCGAACCCGGGACCGGATTAAGCGCCTTAACCACTGAGCTACCAGAGCACTCTGGATAACGGGTAAATAAATTCTAATGTTTAAAACAATAAATATGGCTAATGACTCTTTTTTTTTTTAATTCACAGTTTATAAAAAAAATTTCGCTGGCAACTTAAATACCGGATACCTGTTTACACATGTAGCTGTGAGAAGCAAGTTGGATAAGATAAATTTTTTTGGTGCTGTCTATCTGTAAAACGTGTAAATTGTGTTCTGTGTGATACATGTATTTTGTTTTTAAAAAGTGTAGCTTATGTCATTCATGAAGATGGTTGCGGAAAACCGTCTAAAAATCGCAGTATGGGAGATTCTGCTCCCGAACTTTGTTTCCTGTACCTAGTCGATCCAGTGTGATGGTACTCCAGCGAATGCAGCTAGTTTTTATATTTTTATAAATTTATAAAGCATTTCTCTTTGTGTTTCAGATAATTCTGAATCGATTTAATCATGTTTGTTAATGTGATCAACACACAGCACTCTAGAATTGGAGAACGTTGCATGTAGCATTGCTCTTGACGTTCTGTTTCTATTCGGCATGAGAATGTCCTTGTGGAAAAAATGATTCAGGTAAATATTTAGCTCTGTGGAATTAACAGATAGTTAACAAATCAGAAATGTATGTTTTGCTGCAAAAGTAGATTTGGCAGTACTTTTGTTTGTCGTCAGCTGATAAAGGAAAATGTTCTTAAAGCAGAATGAAATGTATTTTTTTTTTAATGTTACATTTATATTACATGTAATCAAGTGTTATGCGTTAGAAAAATAACCATAATTAGTCAGAAATTTTTGACTCGCATTCATAACATAGATATATGTGCACAATTATAGAAACTTGTTAACTGGTGGTATTTTCCAAAAAAGACTCCACACTTTTCTTAATATTTTGATGATTTTTTTATGGTCGGCTACTTGTTTTTCAGTGTATAAGAAAAACCTAAATTCTTCGCCTTGCTCTGTATTATGTAGAATATTGTTTGGAATAGTATCTAAATGCATGAATTGTATTTTTGGCGTAGGGTTGTTTTGATGTCTGGACGTATTAAAAGCTGATAGCTTTATTCATTTGTGATACTTATATAAGGGTTATTATAGCGTGCTTTGTACACATCCGTATTTGTTATACATCACTGCAATGATAAATATGCAGGAGTGAGTAGACATTTCGTGATGGCAAGATTAGTGGTATGTTGAAGGAAGCTTCCTTGCTCGCTTCACACAGTTCCATCCTCTATGCTGAGCTTGGAGAGGGATTTTTTTACGTCTTCAATAAACATTGACTGCTCTATAGCTGCCTCTAGCAATTTGTCACGCCTGTGCCGTTGTCCTAGCTCCTTATTGGCTGGCTGCTGCGTCATTTCACGGTCGTGGCGACTGTGATCGAGTCTCGGGGACAGTGTGCACAAGCAGACGAGAGCTTTAATTGGACGATCCATCACGAGTAACGAGGTACGGCGTTATCATTCCTGGCGATGCGACTCGACCATGATGGGACACTGGCGCTGTCGATTTCACGGCGCCTCGGCAGGCGGCCTTCAATTTCAAGCACCAATAACGTCACGGCACACTGGTCACCCACCAGGGCCGCCAACTTTCCGGCAGCGAGGGAAACACCACCCAACTTTCGTATTTTATATGAACGGCTTGCTAAATTTACGGAAAGGAGTCTTGGGGGAAGGATGTTTTGTGGTCGATACCCCAAAAAATTCACAATCAATATTACTGAATGCTTTGTAATATTTTCGTCTTTCATTTGCCTTATTAATTTCAAAATTGCATGCTACACACCATCAGAATGGGTCTTCACTATCGCAGACTACACATATTTACACAAATTTTGTGAACTTCAGCAGATCAGCCCTCATAAAACTAGATAGTGCCACTAGATCACTATCAATGTGGAACTACTTTCATTCAAACGAAGGAATGATTTCGGTAGCAGGGCGCTCATGAAAACAATTTAAATTATTATCATTTAAAAAAATTAAATTACTCATACTCTGTGCTCTAACGTCAAATTACAGTTGTAATTCTGACTCAGGCTAAGTAACAACCTAAAAAAACTTCCGCTAACACTTCTGATCTAAAGTTATAGCTTTTATTTTAATATACATGAAAAAAATCTAATTTACAGAAAACATCTACATCTAACGAATATAAATAAATAAAATAACTAATATTTAATATATCGATCTAAATGCACATACTTTTCTTTCAGAGTACTGGCAATTCTGTCGGTTAACACTCTGGCTTCGCATTATGGAGGACGCCGGTTCGAATCCCCGTCAGAGCATCCACATTTGGGTTTTTCACGGTTTCCCCGGGATGGTTCCTTCAAAAAGCCATGACTGAGTTCCTTCCAGTTCCTTTTCCGCAATCCCATCCCGCCTCTAATGACATCGACGTCGATGAGACGTAAATCCATAAGAAAAAAAAAATTGGTGGCAATACATTTCATCATGGCTGCTTAACTAAATAGAACTGTTAATTAAAGAAAGCTTATAATGTATTACCTCTACTATGCAGTAATATCTCTGGCTGCGTGACGGACCAGTAACCAAGGTTACCGTTTTATTAGTATAAATCATTGTGAGGAACGTTTGCATGGTTTCGAAACTGTAAGTCCGGAGAAACAGCCAGAGGCGGCGTCGGCTGACAGCACTTTGTAATCTGCTGTGCGCGGTTGTGTGGTTGAGAGAGGAGGTGGCCACGAGATGTGACGCCCACCAAACTTGATTTACCTAGAGCGAGCGAGCGAGAGACAGAGAGGCGCTTCCCTTCACGCCACTCTCCCGGCCTGCAAATCGTATTTACCGGCGCCAAAGAGAACGTTTCCACGGCTCCGCGGTTTTTCCTTTTTCTTTTTCGCACCGTCCGGCAGGCCGCTCACTTCCGGTCGTTCTCGTTCCACTTCTTTGACGCCAGGCGAGCGACGTCACTTGGCTGAACGGACTCGAGGGACGACAAGAGAAGCCTATCCGTCCACCGTGTGCGCCAGAGAGTAAACTGTGTGTACCAACAAAACAAAACTGCATTGCTGTTACCTTAACTGATACACAAGAGATCACTAATTCATATTCACACAGGACTGGGACAAATGAGTTGCCATTTGTCGGTTGAAGGATTAGGAAAAACTAGACGGTGATGGAGAAAGTAAGAGATGATAACAGGGTAAAGTAATCGAAAGTACGCGGATTCGAATCCCCGTCCGGAGTTTTCCATTGTTTTATCAAATCACTCCAGGTGAAAGCCGGGATGCTTCTTTGACTAGGCCATAGCCGAATTCCTTCCCATTCCTTGTCCCCAATCCTATCCCACCTCCAATGACCTTGCCGTCGTCGAGGAGTAAAGCCGTAAATAAAAAAGTAAAGTAATCAATTTCGTGTCCAAGATCTTGGTGACTCTGTCATCCTCGACACGGTGTTTGTCTGTTATAACTCCGCTGGTAGATAAATTTTCAACCTTCTGAGCTTGGCCATGAGGATAGAAGAAAGGGTCAAAGGTGCCGACGTTTGGTTACCCTAAGCGACTCAAATAATTTGACGAATTCTTGGTTGTCCCTGTGACAATTTATAGAAATACTGTTTAAATATTTATATTAATAATATAGTATAAGTAAGCTGATGACTAGAATTTATTGCACTATCACCACTTATTGTCTTCTCTTCTGACCTTGTTTTTCTGGCAATCGGTACTTCGTAAGCTACAGGTAATTATTCAGGGATAATTTTAAGACGGTTGCCTGGTTCGGTGGGATTGGAATTGTTCTATCAAGGTTTCTTAACTGCACGAACTCACTCAAAGTATATCAAACTCAAAACACTATTTATTGCACAGATTTTCAGTAATTACATCCCGACCACCAAACCATATTTATTTTTCTCTTGTACTTAATAGGTAACAAGGATTGCCCTGAATAATCGTTCCCGAAGATTGCTTGATCTTCGCGAGTGTGAACTTTCTTTAAACTTTCACCAATGGAACAACACTGTATTTCTTCCTACAGTAGTGGACGACAAACACAATTAACAGTCTTTAAATGTACATAATAATCACTTGGCACTTAACCGACGCGGTAGCTCGTCCGAAGATTTCCTTTAACACGAGGATGCTTTACAGTTCGGTACAATCACGTTTTCCCGCACTCACGTTTACCGCAACTCGCGCCATAGCACACACAATGACACTACTCTCGATCGTTGTAGTAGATAGTCGACCTCACACTCGTTGATCGACTTTTACATCAAGATTGGCAGGTGCGATAACTATCGTAATGTGACAAATTGTCGGCACAAAATGTTGATGAGAGTTGGAGGTCAGCAAACCTACTGGACACTGTAAGATTTGGTGTGAAAAGTAATACAAATTTATTGAATGGAATATTTTTAGATTGGCTGTACCAAAAGTAGCAAAGTTATTTGTTGCGTAAAATGTTAGACATTGAGAAATAGTGAGACTAGCAGCTGAAAAGAGATTGGGCGTCTTCCTTCTGCCGAGCGTGATGGGTGAGCGGTTACGCTCTGACCTCGCATTCGGGAGGACGCGGGTTCGAATTCCATTGGGGCTATCCAGATTTCAATTTTCCATGGTTTCCCCAAGTTACTCCAACCGAATGACAGGATGGTTTCATCAAAAGGTTATTGCCAATGTCCTTCCCATTCCGTGCCTCTCGTTCTTTCCCGCTACTAATGACCTCGACGTCAACGAGGTGTAAAACAACAAGCAAAAAAAAAAAAAAAAAAAAAAAAAAAAAAAAAAAAAAAAACATGTTTTCCTTCGAAGCTAGCGAGCAGGGTATTAGTGATGTTCTTGTGAACGGATATGGAACCGGCTGTGTTTAAGACTGACTTGTGTATGGGGCAAGAGGATGATGGTAGAAATCATGTGTTTTGTGGATTGATTAGGAAAACTCAACATTTATATGACTCTTCTATATCGTCTTCGTACAACAATTAATCGATCCTGTGTAACTAATTGCAACAGTTGGTCTCACTATCTCATTCAGAAAAATTTCTTTCAGAGTCACAGTAATTAGCTAAGCCAGCGCTGTGTTCAGAAGAGGACATAGTAACCGGGATCCTTGCTTCTACCACTTGTTGAAGATGTGGTCCTTTGCAACCTAGCGTCTCCTTGCTAACGTGTCTGATTGTGGTTATGATGAGATTTCTTTGCGTTCTGACTATTCCATGCTAGGATGAGATTTTATCAGGAATCTTTCGTTGTAGGTTTTGGTGCAGTGTTCCTAAACACTAGATCACGTACTGAAACTACTACGCAATTTCGAGTGACAGTGTATCGCATTCTCAATGGTGATTAGTACATAGGGTGTCATCCGGAAGAGCACTTTGTTTCAACCTCACCTTTTCTAATCTACAATGCAAAAAACACACTATTCTGTCAAGCCTACAAACAATAAGTCTTACGAAAACTTCACATTCAGGAAGTTGCTGTGGAGGAGTATTTTTGTTCCTTGTTTACCCCATACGCCCAAACAAAAAGGGAACGCTATCTAGCGGCACAAAGAAAGGAAGGAAGGAGTAGGTGCTTCATCAACTCTTCCACTTAATAGAACGGCATAGGAAATATACATTGGTAAGAAAATTGGAAATGATTCAGACGTTGAAGTTATTGACTTTTGAACGAAGCAATTTTAGATTATTTATTGGTGATGCACTTATCAGTTTAGAAGTAAAGGATTCAGCTGATTCATTAGAGATTCAACTTTATTTCAACATTTTTTTAACATGGCACAGTAAAGAGCAATTAAACTATTTGTCAAGGTAATGCGCGTAACGAATTTAAATATGGCGCTTCCCTAAGAGAACATGTTGTCGGTTCATGTGTTGGGAAGTTTTAATCCTTTGGTGTAATACTACAAAACAACATGAAATGGGATCAGTACATAACTGGTTCGTAAGCCAGTGTTCCTAAGCTAAATTCAGAAGCATTATTACGTATCTCTAATGGAAATAGTGTAAACATCTATTGCATATCCTCGTTTGGAGCATTGGTGTGCTACGTCATAAGTGTGTGGCTAAGTAAGCCAAAATTCTTATAACGATAACATTTTGATATGCAGCACATTTCCTGTCTAAGTCTGTTCAGTCTGCCTCTCTTTGCCCCGACCTCAAATAGTATAGATCCATACATTAGGTCGGCTATACATCCCAGCTCATAAACACATGTTAGCTTACAATGAACAACCACTATATCTCCGAAATATTTTTTTTGCCGTAAGATGCCTAGTGTTCACAGTAATATAAGCTTGAAAATTGTTCCTCCATCAAAGCCGTCCTCTTTATTGACAAATTTTTCCCTGTTTTCTGACTAATCTTCGTGTTTTCTGGAACTGGGGAAAAAATGGTGAATTAGATAACGAGGAATAGACAGAGACAAATGTAAATTATGGGTGACGGGAACGCTACTGCATAGCGGCACCGAAAGTTCTTAGAAACAATCACGGTGGTACATTTTCTATGGTTACTTGAAGTATGGTACTAGGCTAAACTTTTTTTAAGCATTGTTAAAATGTACAAACGGTTACATCATGGAAGCACAATCTGTTGCTCCCAGTTGGTCCAATCTTATTTGTTTTGGATATGTTATCCGTAGTGTTTGTGGTGTTGAAACATTGCTTATAAGGCCACATTTTTTATAAATAGCTCATTTATACGTATGCCATAAACGTTTCATACTCTATTCATCGGGTTTTTGTAGTCGATTCCTTGGTAAGTATCACAGATATTGGTTACTACGCATTTTGACAATTATAATGTATTTATTTGTTAAAATGAAGTAATCATTTATAGCCCTCATTAGATTCAGAACCCTGACAACCCTTTGCAATTTACGGTTATACAGTAGTTAGAACTATCTGAATGTTTTCATTCATGTAGCAACTTACTAATTTTCTATTATTTTCCTTCGAACACTACATTATTCTTCGCCATTCAATATAAAACAGAGTTATTTTAGTGATTTGAGATTGTTCTTACTGTCTCATGGGCTATAAAATTGTATTCTAATTTATTGTTTTTCTTTCATAATAATGTCTCACCATTTTTCAAGCTTCGTTTTATATCTTTGTTCATGTACCATCCGTTACTGTAAAATATGTTACGCAAGGACAATGCTCAATGCGATTGCATTTGTACTATTTTTATTGCAGGTGTAGAAGCACTCACTGACGGTACGATTGAAAACTTATGTATGTTATTAGGATCGTTTAACATATTACATCTTATAAATCATTATTAAAGCAAACGGCGAGCCGGTGAAATTTTGTAAAAAAAAATAATAAAAAAAAAAGGTGAATGGTCTTTTACGTTTCTTCCCGAAGTAATTTGATTTGACAACCGCGCTATATCAAATTCTAAAGTCTCGATGAAAAAATGTTTCAAATTATTTTTCTTACAGGACCAACCAAAAAGTATTCCACACTTTCCACAATTACTGATTGGAGGGAATGGATTAATGTTTCAGCTATAAGTGAAGGTTACCTCTAATTTGGATCTTTGCAAGTTCCAAATATCCCTAAAACACATTTCCAAAGTTTCTTTAACAATTAAGCTTTTACATTCTACTACGAGAAAAATCGTAGATAACCCCATTCTTCGGGAAAGGGAATAAAAGCAGTAAAGCATTTTTTTCGTTATTCTTGGGAGATATCGCTGAATCTTGTAAATCTATTATATTACCGGTGACGTTAATTTTGTCTCCCCCACATCAGTATAGATTTAGAAGAAAGTTAACTTTTCAGTCAGATCTACATTTTTAAGTGAGGAAATTTCTGATTGCATGTGGACATCTGCAACGACTTTATCGGTATGTGAGGAATAATCTTCTTTTAAATGATGCAAGGTGTACCGTTGGGTTAAAAAAACAGAGGAAAATGGTATATACGGGTAAATATGCTGAAATTTTCTTCCAGCATTCTAGACAAGAGACAGAATCATGTGGAGCGTTCGCCAGAAGAGACTAAGATTTACAAGCCATTTGTAAAGTATCCTGGAATTGCCGGGCTGCCCTGAGCTGACAAAGTGTTTCTGCTAGAGAGACAGACAGGCGAGTGGTCGTCCTTCCCGTTTTGTCCGGCGCAGTGCATCAGTCTGCACAAAGTTGGGTGATTGGAGCGGCCGGCCGCAAGTTGCGACGAGACGGGACGGGAAGACAAAAGGAGAGACAAGGTGGGCAGAACAGCAGCGGACAAACTTTTCTCGTATCGGCGGGGGTGAGGATAGAGTGCGTGTCCGTCAGGGGCAGAGGAGAGTCGTTCACCGCGCTGACAGAACCAGGTAAACTCGTCTCCAGAATTAGTTAATACACGTGTTGTTCCGCCCAGATCATCTGCAGCTGATAACAGTTTCGAAAGTAATCAACTTGTCAAGGAACTGTCTCAAAAAGCAGTTAAGCTCATAATAATGTGCCAACCTCCATGCCACACCTCCAGAGTAAGAAGCCTCTTACTCTGCGATGTTTGGCGCTCGTTGCTATGTCAACATAAATAGTATCTCTGACGAAGGCTGGAGGATACCAGCCGAAAGCTTAGGTAATGAAATAAACAACGCGGCAAAACCCGAAAGTCAATTAACCATTTCAATCGGTTCTAGATCCGGCCATGCGGTAAGTAATTATACTTTGAATTAAAATAAAGCTATTAACTGACTTAACAGTTACTATCGGAGATATTTCAGTTAGTTAAAGTAATTGACTGACTGAGTTGAAAAATCATTTGCAACAATTTCGGTAGATAAAATTTTACTTAATTTTAAATTTAGTTAAACAATTATTTTATATTAAAATACTTAAATTTAGATCAAGTGGAAGACTTAAAGATTTAGTGAATGTAAAAATCTGTCCAACTGAAGTGCTTGTAAGAATACAGGGTATATCTGCGCCGGGAATGTCACGTGACGAGTTTAGTCGGTCGGGAGCAAAACTCGAGAAGGAGCGGGCGCGATTGCCGAGAAGAGCATCGTGTTGTGTCCGGCTCCAACCAAGAAACGCGAAGTATGATTTAACTAGTGCGGGATATTAAATAGTTAAGAACAGTGAAAGTAGGCGGTGAATAAAGAAAAAATACAGCCATTTCATTGCGAGGAACAGTGTGTGTGATCTCGCATAATTAATAACTTTTGGTGGTCGAACTCATTATCGAGCTGGTGGAAGTGTTAACAAACGCAAGAACCAGTACTTTGGAAATACGAAGCTCCGATGTAAACATTCAAGGTCATATTTTAAAGTGATGGTCACAATAAACATTGAAGACGATTAAATGTTTGTTGTCTTGCAGCAGCTTCTGACTTCTTATTTGAAAACTTAAAACATTTAAGAACCTGTTGATGGCGACCAGGTCCAAACTTGTGTAATTAATCAACAGTTTAAGAAATATAAACAAGAATAATTTTTTTTTTATGTTACATACTCTTAGATCGAATATCAGTAAGATGAAATCTAATTTTCGCGGGTTTGCTGTAGGATGATGTTGAGGAAAGACAAGCATCGACTGCGTTTCTTGCCGTCATCTGCAGGTCCCGCGCTGTGACAACCAGAACTGAACATCGTACGGAAGTGAACATGCCAAGATTATATTTCAACGACGCGACGAAAATTCTTTCTTCACGTCTGTGAAGTAATTATGGCGATGAAAATAGTAACTTCTTGTAAAAAGAAAATTAATCTTATGCTCGAATATGGCTTATTACCAGTCTTGGTTTGCTGGCTAGTGATCTTTCAAGACCGAACGTGGTAGGCGAGCGGTAACGTTCCAGCCTAGCGTTCGTGGGGACTTGGGTTCGAATCCGCATATGGCCATTTAGATTTGGATTTTCCATGGTTTCTTCATATCACTCCAGACGAATATTGGAGTGGTACATTCAAAAGGATATGGTCGAAATACCTTCCCGTTCAATCTCTCCAGACCTTTACCAGCTCTAATGATCTCGACGTCGACAAGGCGTAAACCTGTAAGAAAAAAAAAGCGCTTTCCTGGTCCTTGCGCCTCACTGCATTCTTGCATATTTCATCCAAACTTCATAACAGATATTTTGAAAACTATGTACAAATGTAGCAATTAACAAAGGCTTTTTACAAGTTATATTCAACTTTATTGATTAACGTGGCATGTTACGTGTTTGTACGACTACGTAGTTTAATACTGCAAAGTTTTGAGTACTGTAGTTTCAGATCGTAAGTGAACTAATAGTAATCAGCAGTTGATAATATTATTGATGATAAGAGTGAAACTTGTTACAAAGCACCAAGATTGTTTCCACACAGAATTAGACTAACTTACATGGAGTGGATATTTCCACTGTATTTTCAGATCATCTGAGAGCGTTTTCTAAGTTTTTACCGGTCTCTTTACTTCTTTCTTCGCGAACAGTATCTGTCTATTAAGGGAAAAATTTGTGAATATTAAACAAGCGGTGTGTTCAACTTTTCTGTCCTGTTTATTAACCTTGGAGCTAAACCATACCTTCAGTTTATCTGAGTACTTCAAAACTTTCAGCTCTTCATCTTCTCGCATCTGCTGTATACCATCTGAATATTTGCTTGAAGCCCGAAGTTAATTTCTTTCTTTGATCAAAGTTAAATATCAAATATTTTCTCTCTAATGGATAATAAGTGAGATACAAAGAATTTTAGAACAAGTTTCCTTCAGTTGTTAAAAATGATTGTAATTGAGACTTCTGCCACTCGCAGCAAATAATTTCTATCTGTATTTAGTGCTCAGGGTGGATGAATGAAACGAATTAAGATCTGCATGAACTAAAGACAAAACAAAATGACAAAATAACAAAAAAAAAAAAAAAAAAAACCTTTAAATTTCAAAACTTGAGCAAGAATATTCTTGTTAAATGCCTATATATTTTTTTTAGAAAATGACACAAAGATGAAATAGTGATGTCAGAGCTTTTTTTGTGAAAATTTTGGGTGAAGGAAACAATCGAGTTGACAATAACAGGAATGAAAATCATCGATTAAAACATAAACATGAATGTTAATAAGAACGTTCGGAGGCGGGAATATGGAATACCAAATTCTGTACAGTCCTGTTAGTAAAGTTAAGTGGACAAGTCTAGGGTTACCGCAAGAAATGTTGGCGGGAGTGGACATTTCTTCCGCATTTTCCCTCTCGTCCAAGATGCGATCTCCCGTATCTCGTCCGGCTTCCTGCTGGATAACCTCCATTAAGAAGCCGTGTGAAGAGAAGCATGAGAGCGGAAAATGGGGAGTGGTAGGAGGGAGGGTCAAAGCGAACGAGGGGAATCGTGACTGACCGCCGAGGGGAGCCCAACTAAGAGCTGTAGCAGGAACTCTGCGCTGACAGGACACTGGCAACAGATACAAAGTAAAAACCGCAGGCTGTTACTACCAGATGTGAACAGCATCCATTCATGAGGAAGCTTTGGGATATCATACTCGTAAACAATGTCTGGTATTAGAACATCATTTGTAATCGATTTCTGATGATAACAGAGACACGCATAGTTTCATGTCGACTACTTCGTATACTAGTTCAGTAAACGAGAGCTATAGTTGACTACAGACAATAACAGAACTCACCCGATCGTCAGTACTGTCCCTGTTACACATATATCGCTAAACACAAATAATATCAGAATTGTAAATATAAGAAAGAAATTAAGCAATTAAATTTGTTACGTGAGTGGAGACTTTCACGGCGTATTGATTAAATGAATTCTTCACAAGAGTTCAGCTGGATAGCGTCGTAAAAAGACAACGTTTCGACAACCTTCTCGGTTGTCTTCATCAGGTCTATTACTTCAGATATTGTTACCTGAAATCAAAAAGTAGACTGGCTTAGCAGCCGGTGAAAATCAGACCACATCTACTGACGCTTGCAGAACCAGTTGTGATTTCAAGTAACAGTATCTGAAGTAATAGGCCTGATGAAGACAACCATGCAGGTTTTCGAAACGTTATCTTTTTACTTTTTTTTAACTGATTTAAGTCTCTCAACAGCGACGTCTTTAGAGACGGGAAAGGATGGGGGTAAGGAATGGGAAGGAATTCGGCCATGGCCTTTTTAAGGAAGCATCCCGGCACTTGCCTGGAGTGATTTGGGTAACCATGGAAAACCCAAATCTGGATGCCCGGGGGGATTCGAACCGCTGTCCTCCCGAATGCGAGGCCAGAACGCTATCCTTTACACCACCTCGCTCGGTTTATCTTTGTACGACGCTATCCGGCTGAGGTTCTGCAAGCGCCAGTAGATGCGGTCTGATTTTCGTCGGCTGCTAAACCAGTCTAATTTGTGATATCAGGTAACAATATCTGGAGTAATGGACCTGATGAAGACAACCAAGCCGGTTGTTGAAACGTTGTCTTTTTATGAAGCTATCAGGCTGAACTCCTGTGAAGAATTCATTTCAATTAAATTTGTTTCTCTTCTTGTTTGATGAGCTCTGAGAAAATGTCTTCGTATCACATATCCAAAGGAACTTACGCTCTTTTTGTTATCCGTTCCAATAATTTAATCGTTGATTTTGTTACCAGTTCTTCTTCACAGCTGTTCCCTCTATAAAAGAAATAACGAATATTAATAGGATAAAAATATTATAACGTTAAATTTTTCTTCCAGGAAGCGCTACCAGGAGACCTTGCGAGAGGGCATACAACTAGTCAATGCCGCACATGAAGATGGACAGGATCGTCATAAATCGTAAAGCCGACCATGCAATTCGGTATAAATGCTAAGAAGAAGATTTTTGCGTTTTGATGATGTACTGAAAATATTTCTTTATTGACTTGTTTCTGATATCGATTTAGGCCTTGTTACCTTGAACTTTAGGAAATAATTGAGAATTTGGAACTAATATTTGAGATAGCACTTCACTCAACCACTAGATTGTCAACAGATCAGATGCGGAGACAAACGCTTCTTTCACGAAATATTATTTTGTCGTGTCCGACAGCACTACAGACCATAACGCAACAAACGTAAACCGAGAAAATTTAATCCCAACTTTCACAATATCGCCCCTCTAGTCTTCATTCGAGACAAATTAAATCAACAAACACATATAGCTACAAGTACACGTTTTAATTACCGCTGACGAGGCAGTGGACCACTGGAGCCAGTTCCGTCCTCTTTAGATAGCGCACTGGAGCACCTCTCAAAGGTTAATTGCATACCTCACTAACTATCCTCCCTCGAGCAGCTTCCCTGCTGGTTGTACCGAGTCACCTGTAAAGTACTCCAGTGTACGGGAGAGGCCGTGTGACCACCAGGACGGGGTGAGCTTAATGTGCCAATTATGTCGGCCCGCCAGGTATTCGCCAATCACGGCCGCAGGAACGCCAGGTATGGCGCAAACCAACCGCACAGTAGCCCGGAGACAACAGTCCAGCTAAGACGTACATAAATACACCTGCTGGAGTTTGGGAGTAGTCTCAATGGCACGTCTTGACTGCAGTTTGGACACGTGAAACTCAAAAGCAGATTAAATACTGTGAAAATATGACTTCAGCCAGACAATAACATTGCGATGAAACGAAATTACTACGGGTTGTGGAAGGACGAAGTGGTGTTAAGTGGAAAATGGAGTATAATCATTTTCGGCTGTCTTACTACTGCTGAAGCCAGAGAACGCTGGCTCGATACCTATTTCAGCCATCCAGTTGCTGCTATGATTTCCCAAAATATTCCGGGCGAAATTCAGGATGTTTCCTTCAGAAAAGTCTTGTAGGATTTCTTTTTTTCCTTCTCTCTTTGCAGTCTTCTCAAAGTTAAATGACCCCTTAGTCGACCCTCTAATCAGGCAACTACAGCGTGATCAAACTTTGAAGCAATTAAGTCTAGAAAATCTCCAAACAAGCCTTTTCTACGATAAAATCATTCATAAAAATATTATAAAAGGAACGCGCACAGTACCAGTAAGAAAATAATACTACACTGGTTATTGGCCTTTCGTCCACGGTTGATTTTTAAACATTTGTAACTGAAAAACTGTCTGTTAACAACTGTTTTTTAATTCATACAATCTCAGACGGATTTTGCCCTTATGGAATGGAGTATCGTCAGTGATTCTACAATAATCGTGGTGGGTGGGCGGTAACGCTCTGGTCTCGCATTTGGTTCGAATCTTCTTCCGGGAATTCAGATTTTGGTTTTCCAAGTTTTCCCTTAACCGCTAGAGGCGTTTGTCGGGATGCTTCCTTTAAAAGGCCATGGTCTAATTCCTTCCCGTTGGTTGTCCCCCATCATTCTCGGGCTCTAATGACTTGAATGTCTTTTTTATATATATATATATATATATATATATATATATATATATATATATATATATATATATCTGCTTTATGTCTCTCAACAGCGAGGTCTTTAGAGACGGGAAAGGATGGGGGCAAGGAATGGGAAGGAATTCGGCCATGGCCTTTTTAAGGAAGCATCCCGGCATTTGCGTGGAGTGATTTGGGAAACCATGGAAAACCCAAATCTGGATGCCCGGACGGGGATTCGAACCGCCGTACTCCCGAATGTGAGGCCAGAACGCTATCCGTTACACCACCACTTCGATGTCGATGAGATGTAAAGCCATAAGTAAAAACAATGATTCTATCAAAATTCTCACTGTTGATGCCCCATTACATATGGGCGAAACGCGTCTCAGATTATATCAATTAAAAACAGTTGTTGATGGACAGTTTTTTATCTAAAAAAATAGTATATAGTTTTTAGTTATTACTCAGTGAAATTGAGCTTACTTACATATTTGAGGTTGTTTTACAGGTCTACTTGAGCAGATTTGTTATTGCTTTGCAAATAAATTATATGGTAAATACCCAAATATATGGTTACAAAGGGAAAAATTGACACTACCCTCATATGTGGTCCACCCAGCATTAATTAACGAATATATAAAAGTTTTATTTCCCTAGAATGCGGTAAAGAATTTGGTTTTCAAACTAACTTCGCCAAGTTAAACCAGGGGAGATGCCTTGAACGCTAAGGCGGCAATTTCAGAGAACTACAATTTCCTTAACTTTTGTAATGGCATGCAATCGACAATGACATAATATACACCGAGCGTGGTGGTGTAATGGTTAGCGTTCTGGCCTCGCATTCGGGAGGACGGTGGATCGAATTCCCGTCCTGGCATCCAGATTTGGGTTTTCCATGGTTTCCCAAATCAGACCAGGCAAATGCCGGGATGCTTCCTTCAAAAGGCCATGGCTGAATTCCTTCCAATTCCTTGCCCGTCATCCTTTCCCGCTGTTTAGAGACGTTAAGCAGTTAAAATAAATACATAATATACAAGAATTGTTGTATAGCTAGCGTCTGCATTTTTTTCAGGCTGCATGTTAACAGTACGCCTCGCGCAACATGTGCTGCGCTCTGTGAAAGATTGCCTCCATTTATTTGACTCTTTTGATGGTCGCGTGAATGGGTATAAATGTTCGCGCGTAGCCTATGCCCCCACACACAGAGCAACGGGGGTCGACTACAAATGGCCAAGGGGCCAGCGAGCCTGACGTTGGCAGTTAATTGCTAACAAATGTGCTAATTACAGCCCCTGCAAGAGGGCTGCTCTACAATTAACAATATTTCATTGGCAGCCAGCGGGAGGTCGTAATGATTTCTGGCTCGAGCTGAATTAATGGAGCATGGTGCTAGTCGATACGGCAAAGGCAGATTTATTCGATCTATCGAACAGTACCACCCAGAGGCTAGCAAACATCTTCATTTTTCTGCTCGTATCCGCGGCGTTTGATTTACGATTGGCGCTGCGTTCGGGACATCAGTAATGATATTGTCAGATTAGGAAATATTATAGTAGTGTTTTCGGGGTGGTGAGGGAGAGGGAGGATTAACAGAAGGCCGGTGCGTCTGTACTGAATCCTGATAATTAGTAAATGAATCAGCGTGCGTCAGTTTTGCGAGAGGATAAGCGTGATCTATCAGCTAAGCAAAGTGATCACGCAGATGAATGGTTACAAGTTCACAACACGATGATGATAGCACAAGGGGAAAGCTCCATCCACCACCACTTCTATTTGCTCTTTTCTATGGTTGCCGGCAAACAGGGTTGGTGGGGAAGAAAAAAATGACGTTATTATATAGACGGTGATTCTAAAAACGATGGCGCTTGTATATAATGAAAATAAAATAATAAATTTAATTTTATCCATAATTATCTATATTGACGTGTCTGTATTAATCAGACAAAGGTAGGATGAGAAGCAGCCTTCAGTCACTAGAATACAACTTTTATTGTATTACACAATGCATTTCGGACCTTGTGGATCAATTTTCAGGTGACTATGGTATTTACATTTCGTTTTCAATTTTCCTTAAGCGAGATTCGTGCCTAGTAAAGTTTGTTCCTGCACTAAAAAATTATTTCAAGTAAGTGTCGTGAACACGTTTTATTATGAGAGAAAAGACTAAATATGAAAACATTGTGAAAAACTTACCAGAATTGACGAAATGATGAATAATTAGCTTCGTATACATATTTACTGCGGAGCACTGTACTAGACACGATGTCGTATAAGCTGCACATGTTTCTATAAACACACCAAAACAGTTTAAAGATGATGTTTACTGCAAGCTATTTTCAGCGCAGGAACAAACTATACTAGGCACGAATCTCGCTTAAGGAAAATTCAAATCCAAATGTAAATACCATAGTTACCTGAAGATGGATCCACAGGATGTGAAATGCATTGTGTAATACCATAAAAGTTGTATTCTAATGACTGAAGGCTGTTTCTCACTCTACCTCTGTCAAAATAATAAATTACTCTAAGATTTAGATAATCTCCAGTATCCTATTAATTACTTCCGTATATTCCGTCAAACGAAATGCCACCCATCACTTACAGATTTTCTTTACGTATAAAACGTTAATTCGAAGTTTTTCCTTTGGATTAAAGCATAGTATATATCAAGGTACCAATTCAGTTGTAGTGATTTTGTATCTATATATAATAGAGCAATAACAAATTTAAATTTCAAGTATGTGTGAATGTTCTATATTTCAAATATACCTTAAACTTGATTTTGCACAAATATCTCAAAATACATACGTAGAAATAAATATATTCAAGGTTTCTGAATATATTCTAACATCAAGTCGTTGAAAATGATCGATCGGCATGGATAAGCGCTAATGTTTTGGCCTGGTATTAGATAAGACGCGGATTCGATTACTGTTCCAGCTATTCTGTTTATTTATTACTTTGCGAGGTGAATGACGAATAGCTGAATGTAGCAGGATTTAACGTTAATGGTTTATCCTTGGCGATTTCCTACAACCATATAGGTGCTGGGACAGTTTTAAATTACTAGCTCAAAGATTACACATTTCACATGACTGGTTACAGCGAAAGAACAGCTGTCTCACCAAATTTACGTCGAATTTTAAAGCTACCACGTTGGCCGATGTAGTTTTTAATGTGTTATATGATATGAATTTGGTGAAAGGAGGGGTAAGAGATATAAAAAAGGTAACATTGCTACGATTGGCAAGTAATTCAACATCTGCCTTCTTAACTATGCGACCGGCGTCTACATATTTTAGTAACTTTATTTTTACTTTCAGCATATTAATTTAAAAATGTGAAATACTATTTCTCCGGAACAGAGTTTTGATATACTCATTTCATGAGTAATAGTCAGAGAGAGGAGAGTAGGGTTTACCTTCTAACAACGGAATCGCTTTTTTAGACAAAAAATTCATTTTTCCACTTTGTTGTATGTGTTTTCTTTTCAAGTGTGGAGAAGACGATATTGCATTTTGGTAGACGATCCGTTTTTGGTTGTGTGATAGGCTACATATGTGTCATTGCGTATTACATGTCTATTCATATTTGGCGTTGTATGAAACTTTCTCATAAGATCAGTAACTTTTTAACTGTATCACACTATCTTGAGATGAAAATAGTGATTTATACCTTTTATGATAATTGGCAAAATTAAAGTACTTCTCAACGCTAATTGACCACAAGATTTTGCAACGATTAGTCATTAAAGAGTGCCTTATTAATTAATTTGCTTATTTAATTATTATATTTTATTTCTGAGGTTTTTTTAGTAGGGAACGAATTAATAAACATTTTTCAGTGTTACCATTTTTATTAATTTTGCAAATAATTCCGGCCCTATGCATTAAATGTTGAATCTCGTGATACATATTTACTTAATATATACTTAACCAGGCCATTAACTATACCCCACTAGTTAGTTCCCACCGGTGATATAAGTCGCATTTCTAGTGATTCGTATCGATCGGACACAACTCCCTACAAAAATTCTGAGAAATGCGGAATACAAGAGAGAAAGTATGTATAAAATGATTAATATTATTCAGCTTCACATCGTTTTACTCATATGTAAGAGGTGAATTATGTTAAATTACTGCAAAACCAGATGTTACGTCCACAGTAAGGATGTTGACAGTGGATGCTATCTTGCTTACTTATAAGTTTTTAGCGACATCATCTTTCAGGAAAATATATAAAAGTTTAAATTAAAGCAATTGCGATCCACGAGCCTTGATGGAGTTTCGGCGCCATGCTGGAGTGGCGTGGAGTGCTTCCTGCTGCTGCCATCGTTCAGGTCTTCCCGCGGACTGGGATTCGATTAAAACGGAAGCGAGTTGCCTACGTGCCTGAGATCTTAAACAAGGCAGTCTCAGTTTAACGCTGCTGCGCACTCGAATTGCCACAATTAATTCTAGGCCCGCCTGCCCGCTGCGTGTTTTACGACTCCTGCCACGCGGACTGGGTACATACACAACCCACCCCACTGATCGGGACTGGCAACATTGGCTCCGGCCATAGGGCTTCCGCAAAGTCTCCACACAACTTGGGTTATATGCCAGAAAAACGAGGAAACAAATACTGTAACTATGTCTATATTATGTCTTAGAAGTGATAATATTTAATGTAGACATTCATTTGCTACTGGACTGAATATTCTCATAGAACTAAGAAAATAATTTGGAATATTTCCCGTTGTAACCAATCAACCATTGTAGAAATTAAGGATTTGCTCAGTGATGTGTAATTAACATGGCAACAAAATTACAGTCATGTCACTCTTACTAGCTTTGTTTCTCATGGTTGGTGTACGACGACGGCTTAGCTCTGGTTTTACTGAAGTGATTCAACGGTTACATATCAACCTACCCTACATGAATAACATTTTCCTATATGCTTGGAGTAGTATCCTACCGAACACCCATGTAAAGTTCAAAGACAACACTCCAAGTTATTAATTTATGTAAGTACTGACGTGAGCGTCTTAAGGTGACATCCATTGCCTGTGATATTGCGGGTTGCGCCTGGCCAGGAACTGTACGGATTAACACGCGCCACAGGCGAGTCCGCGCCACCTCGTATAGCCTACAGGTGTGATACTTTGCCTTTTGTCGCTTCAGCTACCATTATGACATCCCACGCGATGAAGAAAGCACTGCTGTTTCTCCAAAAATGAGAACTTAATATTATAAAACCACCAATCAGCCTGCAGCAATGCCTATCTTCATAGATTCTTTAATTTTACTGCGTAACTTCCTATATGTTGACATCAGTTTGTCCCTTTTCGGTTTTAATTATTTAACCGAGTTGTTTCCATCATTTAATTTATTTTCAATTCTACTCCAAGCATCGTGCACATCGTTTCTATTTATCTACTCTGTGTTATTCGTATTTTCGTATTCCATATAGATTTTTCGTTTTAGTATGAATTCAGAAATACGAAAATGATTTCATTTAACCATTCCATATTAATTAAGCACACTCGAGACTATTGATGGAATTGTAATGAAGTGACACGTTCGCACTAAGAACTGTACAAAAAGGAAGGAAGGGAGTCCGTACCTCTGCTGTAGATATTGTAAGTCCCAATGCTCAGCTGCATCCTCGCACCACTACGCGCGCCTTTGAAGTTTCTACTGGCGACGGATCGAAGCGCGCCATCACAAGCCAGCACGGGCCGCTACGGTCAGCTCTGTTCTCACGGACCGTTGATGCAAGCTGGCCCAATGTTGCCCTTAAAATCACAGGCCGTGAGAAGCGACCTTAACACAGACCATTTCGAAGCAGTTTGGAATGTGACTGTGAAAAGCGGTTGGAACTTTTTGTCTCCAGGGAATTTCCTCTCTGTGCAAAAACACCTCTGCCTACAAAACAGTTCGTCTTCAAGAAGGACACGAGTCATCTCACCCTGTGGCAATGGTGTTATTAATCAGCGACCACCTCAGCATAACATGGGTCGAAATGAACTTGTAAAATCGGGAATACATTCCATTGGCAGAGGTAGAGACGGGACTATGGTATTGAGTATAGAATTCTGATAACAGTGAGAGACGTTATCATTCTACTCGTGCACGATGGTATGATTATGGCGAAGTCTCTTTACGCAATTATATAATCGAGAGGAATAGACTTTTGGTATGACATTGTGTGTTTTCCACCACGAAATTCTCTAGTACTTGGTTATGCCCGAATTCAGAGGCTCGCTAGCTGCTAACAAAATTAGAATTATTCAGTACTGAACCCAACAATCACTAATCCTTGTAATTTGATGAATCAATGTTACAGTTAACACGGTATTAATTGAAGTTTTATTGTTACACTTCGTTTTTCATCCATATTTTATCACCCAATGACAAAACTAAAATTTGCTTAATGCTGAATTCATTCTCATTTATTATTATTAGGTACTTTCTTGTTAATGTGCGTCTTCAGAAACATTACAGATAATTTCAATGCATCATCCACAAGATGTGACTATTCACTTGCCAAATTGATCGGAGAAATAATTTGAAATCTTTTGAAATAAGTCAAAATAATTTTTCAGTAAACATCCTGGGAAAAATAACAATTAATAACCAAGAATTAGCATCCTTTTTGTCATAACACGTAATATCCTTTTGGTCAGTGCAAATATCCTTTGGTTTGAAATGCGATAACAAATAAAAATATTAAAATCACTTGATTAGACGGCAAATTAATTTAAGATTTTAATGATTCACTGTTTATATATTAACGTTTTCTTTGCAATGGTTAATTTTACGGAACAGTTTTATCCTATATTTTTAGCATTTTAAAACCTAATAGTATAGTGTTATTGTTACCGGATGTATGGTATTGAAGGTAACTTTATTTCCTGTAAAGTATTGTAGATGCGATTTTATGAGAAGATACAAAGTAATGCTAAAATATGATAGGAACTATCGCAACCAATGCATAAATAGTTTGAATTTTACTATCAAGAAATGTTTTCAAAATAAATATCTGTACACATGGTAGCAAATGGTAGTGCAAATCTTGATTCTGCGATTTAAACTTGATTCCCTGTTGAAGAAACTGGTGAGAACCGCGAAAATGTTAGTATTCAGAAAATAAATTAAATACTATTCCTTTTAGGAAATTTACGAAATTGCTTGGAGTTTTTCCAGTTAAGTCACAGGGACCGGAGATAGGGAAAGTCTGTTAAGTCCTATGTTGTTCTTTAATTTTCGCGGCTGACCGTTAAGAGACTACTGTCTCGTTTTTAACAATAAGTAAACTCTAAACAGAGAAGAATATGTTTTTTAATCATTTTTCTTGTAACTAGAAGAATTGTATGAGTTATGAGGTGCGAAATCTTTAAGCGTTTACTTTGTTGAAACACTGACAGCATAAAATTTTTTGTCCTTTTATTTTGCAATTATGTATGAATAAGAAGTTGCACTTAAATTAGTAAAATGAACTTTAGTTCCATTATCCTATCATGACGTCATTTCGTTATCTTTATGTATTAACTCTCTAATTTTGTTGAGGTACGAACTTACTACTAAGAATTATCGCTGAAAAAAATCTCTTTGTTGGCGAATACCTACCCGACCTAACGGAAAAATAAAATCATACATCATCGCGAAAATTAGAGGCCAATGTAGTTTACTGTAAACTTATAACATACGTCACCTCGTTAAAGAAAAAAGGCCCATAAAGTTTCTTTCGTCAGCTGATATCATGGCCTCCTCGTTCCCCTGACCTAACCCCCTGCGACTTCTTTGTTTGGGGTTTCGTAAAAGACACAGTGTTCGTGCCACCAGTACCAGTTGATTTGCCAGACCTGCGGGTTCGCATTGACAGAGACATGCTGCATCGGGTATGGGAAGAACTCGATATGTCCAGAGTCACTAAAGGTGCACATATTGAGCATCTGTAGACACTCAAAAACTTTCACAGTTTCTTAATATATCTTTGTAATCTTGTACGTATATGTCAAATAATAAATCTGTAGTAATTTTGTGAAATCACTGCAATCATTTTGACTAGCCCTGTATATATATATATATATATATTGAGTACTTCTGGATTTGAACTTTTATTACATTCTGAACATCTAATGTGTTTTACAATCTTCATTAAGCTTCATTTCGTTAGAATACTTAACAATTCTATCACCCTTGAACATGTTCATTACAGGGGTTACTATTTTACTTTCAGTACAATTACTACATGTATACATTAGAATTGTCTGCTTCGTTTCCATGGCCCTGAGCCAGTTCGTGTGTTGCCGAAGTTTTGTTTCTAAAGATCTGGCAAAACATTCTGAAGAACCGTCAGCTACACATACATCGAGACATTAGACAAGCAAAACACCAACGGTTGAAAACAAGGAGACTGCCATGGTGGAGACCCTCAGTACGATTACAAGTATTCGGTCTTTCCAAATAGAAATCGAGAATCATCAGTCGAATTACAACAGTACAAGGCAGATGCGGTTACTTATTACAGAAATGGGGGTGGGTCAGTTCTGAAAATTCTGACTGTGGAGGCACCTTTCAGTCAATCTACCATTTCGTTTCTGACTGTGCTCTACAAGACTATTAAGGAACAATAGCAGCCATAGACGATGCATCGATCAAATGACTCAAAACACTAGATATAATATTTTACGAGTTTGTGATATGCACATTTGTCCACACATTTTGTATATCTTCTTATAATTTAATATTTAAAATTTAGGTTCCCACATTACTGATATGCAACCACTGTGCGCCGCTATTGCACAACGGTACACGCCTACAAATAACACTTTTTGGGTTCGATGTAATAGAAGCTGTGGAATGGCAAAAGGTGAAAATTTGTTGATTTCTTGTATCCCAATAATTCTTATAGACTTACTGTAATATTCCAGTTTAAAAGACTACAGTTCCCACTAAAAATAGCCTTTGCGATGACTATCAATAAAGTTCAGGAACAGACAATGAAAGTAGCAAGAGTACACTTAGTAAGAGGTATTTTCCCATAGGCAGTTACATGTAGCTAACTCACACGTTTCCACCACATTAAGCTAAATATCTTAGCAAAGGACAGCAAAACCACTAACGGGTGTACAAAACGGGATTAATAGAAGATGAACACGAAAAAAATTATTTATTTTCAAATAGCGTATGACTAATGTGTAGATACATTACAATTCATACATCAAATTAAGAAAAGAACAAGGTGTTAATTTCATTGAATCCTTTACAAAAAAAATGTTCTATTCTCTCTCCTCCTGCCTTTTACTCAGCTTTTCTCTAAAACTTGCAACAGTTGTGGTCCTATTTATTCCTTCTGGTAATTTTTTATACATTGTTAAACCTTTGAGCAACACTGTTTTTTGTGCTTTACTAATTCTATTATAAGTCGAATGGAAATGATTTGCCTGCCTTCTCTTATAATTATGTACAGTAGGTACATCATTATTGTGCCAGTATAGACACATGTCCACTTTCCAACCTATATACAAAAGTCAGTACGTCTCTAATTATTTCCTTTTCAATATACAGATATCCTCAGTCCTTTAACATTTTACTGACATTTTCAGTTCTTATTTTATTTAGAACATCCCTCATTCCCTTATTAAATTTATTTTGCAACTTCATAATTTCTCTTTTGCTTACCATGATTAATAATATGGAGCAGTGTCTTATGTGAGACAGCACAATTGCTTGAAACAATCGATATTTAACCGGTTTAAATAACACTTTTCTTAATTTGTACTTTTTATTTGTGTAATCTACATGATCCATTTGCTGCTATTTTTAAACATTTTGCAAAATTGGTTCTCTCCTTGGGATAAGCTCAGTGTTAACCATGCATGGCGATGACTTTCTCTACATATTTTCTCGATTCCGTCCTTTTTTAGATACTTTTTACGTAACTTACGGCTTTCTATTTCCAATTCTAGCAATAAAATTCTATTTATAGCTTACTAATACAATTATGGCAATAAAATTTTAAGTCCAAGCGTACGATGTCCGCATAATAATCATTTCGTCCATGCTAGCGAAGTCTCGGGCTATGGCTAATGTGTAAATGTATTTAACGCCTCTGAGATCAGACAGTTTTTTTTAGTAAAATGTACCCAGCTGTCACTAAGCCACTGAGTCCAGCGTCTCCGGCACGTGTGCCGGTACCTCCCGTGAGACAGGTGTGGCACGTCTTGCTCTAACGACCGCCAGGCGTCCTCCCAGAGCAGAACCGCCCCGCCGCCGCCGCCGCCCACGTAAAGCGAAATGTTTTCCAGGCTGCCAACACATTTTTCAGGCATTAAACATTGTTACCTAGCTCCTCAAAACCACTCTTAAATATTCCCTGCTCTTTGCAGCACTTAAATAGGCTTGGATACCATTCTGAATATATTCTACTTTTAAAATCCAGCACGTAAATAATCTAAACCCAAGCAATTTTATCGCAGTTAAATGTTCGCCTGTCTTAGTTAATCACTATACTTTATTTTCAATATATAAATCTGAATCCCAAAATTGTGAGTTGCAGAGGTGCCTTGCACCAAAATAAATGTGTGCTCTGTGCATTTCAATCCTGAAAGGCACAAGGTAAGAAAGAATTCATATAAGCATCTGTGCGGCACCTTATTTCTTTAATCTTATCTCTCCTATCATGGCGACCCAAATAGGATATGGACGAAGTATTTCATCGCGCTCATAAATGAAAGTGGATGTACTCATGTTTATTAACAAGTTTAAACTAAACCCACGTTCTCTGTGTATCTCAGAATCCCAGCCCAATCTACTAATAAATTCTGTGACACTTTCGTAAGGACTGTGGCAAGCTGTCACAAATCGAATGACTCATCTCTGTATAGTAGTCAAAATGTGGATGCACGAGAGTTTTGTGCGTTATCTCGTTTGAATGCACCTTATAATTTTTCAAAATTCTACGCATGAATCACAGCCTAGAATTAGCTCTATCAACGATCGGGTTCCCTTTGCTTTGTATTGTTTCGCCCAAATTTTTCAGGGAATCGACCGTATCAATAACTAAGTTGTTTATTTTGTACTTCCAAACAAACAGATTCTTTTTGTTAGCTATGAACATTGCCTCGCATTTTTTACAATTTAGTGTAAGTTGCCATTCGTTGCACCATGGCAAAATAACATCCAGATTGCGCGGAATTTCTAAGAAGTCGAGCGATATTTAATAACAGTTCTATTTAGTTAATCAACTAGGAAGAAATGAAATGCAAAATACTGCATTTAGCTCGTTGTTTGTAACTCTTAAGGTAAGCTATGAAACATGTACAAAATTACCACAGAATCAAGATTATCGGTGTTATTTAATAGCAATTCTATTTTGTTAAGCAACGGGGAAGAAATGAATCGCCTGAACCTTTGCTGACGACGTTCAAAGGGGTTTTCGTTCTATTATCTGTCCACAGATTTTGCTATAAATAGTCAGGAAAACTTTACCCGAAACATATCAGCAAGTATGTGATAGTTGTGGTATTTTTGTTGTTAACGGTGATAAGAGATAATCTTTATTCGTTCTTAAAGTCAATTTGGTTATGTCTGTGAAGCTGCTCCTCCAGGTCCAGCTAGGAGATGCTGGAAGATGTTTTTCTATAATATGTGTCGAAGTGTGTTGTAAGTGGACCAATATTTCGTAGTTGTGTGATGAATTTAGCTCGCTTCTAGTGGCCGCAGCACGGCAGCGTGAATGTAACAGTAAGCCACCGCGCAATAAGACGACATCACTTCCTCCCGAGTGTATTTGCACTTGGGCTCCTGAGTGAGTCCCAAGGAGCCTTGCAGACAGTACAGATGTAGGCGTAATTCGTATTTCCTACCAGTCGTACAGCGTACCATCCCTTTTCGGCAGTAATCGTCTAAATTCAAGATACCAGGGGTCGCAGCTAACAGTGTTGCGTAGAGCAGCGTTACGTTCTGTGCAGTATGCCTGCGAGGATGGAATATAGAGCAATAAAACGGAACTTTGCGTGTAGCTACTGTTTTCTTACGCAAAACCTTCTAATCCGTATCAGACCACCAACACTCACATCAAGAAGAACTCATAGCAGCCTGCTTTTGATGTATATCATCTTCAACAGACTTCAGCTACCTTCAGTTGCTAATCTTTTAGGTAATTTAGTAATTCTGCACTATTTAAAAATTACCTGGTGTCGTCGTCCTGACAAGAAGAAACATCAAGATGAAGTCACTATCGAGCATGTTAGTTATACTACACCGATAGTCAATCAATCAATAACCACTCAGACAACCAACGAACTCTGGTGCCATCTGCAAGACTCAAACCCCGCACCACATGCACCATAGAGTTTTATTACGGTGGGTCATTTTCAACGGGTTTGCAAAACTCATTAAATAAAAAGAGAAGAATAAAATATCCCAAAAAATAATGATTTAAAAGAAAGATATTCGATCGGATCGACTCATATTGATAATTATTGGTATCAAGCAAGAATAATAAGAAAATTTGAGGTGTACGATTAAATAATGATTAATATACGTATTTTAGGGTTTTTTAAGTGGTTGTACGCCTCGTCGCCGTCGAGGACATTAGAAGCGGGAAAGAACTGGGGCAAGGAACGGGAAGGAATTCGACCATAGCCTTTTTGAAGGAAGCATCAAGGCGTTCGCCTGGAATGATTTGGGGAAACCATGGAAAACCCAAATCTAGATGCCCGGATTCAAATAGGCGTCCTCCTAAATTCGAGGCAAGAGCGTTGACCGCTCACCCACCACGCTCGTGTTTAGGATTTTACAAGAGCGAGCAAGTGTATTTATGTAGTTGGGAAAAAGCAGAAATATTTTTTTAAGTGCAACGATAAGAGAAAACTATGTTAAGCCAGTCATTTGTGATGGGAGATAGGTGATGCTGCAACGTCATACTATTTCGGGCAGGCTGACTTGCCGGTGCCTGGAGTTGTGCCTGGAGGAAAGAATTCGGATTCTCCAGATTTTCCACACGCGGTGCCGAAAGTCAAACAAGCTATACCGAAATCTGTCAAATCAAGTAGTTAGGTTGGTAATGCCCTCTGCTTTGGTAACGGAGAAGGAGGCTATTACTGGATGATTCCCTTCCTGGTACTGTTAGCTATGTAGGTAAAATAACCCTCCACAATACAACAGGGGATCTCTCTTCTCGTTCCGGACTATATAGGTGCAGTTTTGTTTCGATTTGAAACGATGGGTGACTGCCTGGAAGTTACCAAGGAAGCGGCAGTGAGCCGCTCATGACTAGTGATCAAATAAGCCCTTTTCTCTCTCTCTGGTGTCATAATGTTTCTGGGGCCAAATCTACTAATGTAAACTACGTGAAACATGCCAAGTTGTTATTTAAACCTTGAAGTTGTATAATGTACCTGTCTGTAAAGATTCTGTGGATAAAACATTGATGCCGTAAATTGGAATACTGCACTTATTATTGTGGAGATTTCTGGATCAGTGATTGAAGTCTTTAATTGAAAAAAAAAGACATGATTTCTGAAGTTACGAGCGATAGTTTATTGAGATCTTGAAAATATTTGTGAAGATTTTCTGAATAATTCATTGAAAGATTTAATATAAACAATGTGCATGTTTTGTGAAGTCTCTGATAAAATTTTGAAGCCTTGAATGTGGAAGACTTAATGCGATAAACGCAGGCTACTGCTAATTAAGATTGCTCTCTAAGGGTTTATAGGGACGAGTAACATTCTGAGCATTGAGAAATGAATTTGGATGGAAAGATTTAATCGTCTAATATAAGTTTATTAATAATTAATTCGTGTAAAACTACTTGGAATAAAAACTAAGATTAAATTTTACTGTAACGTACTCCTATTTCCTCCATCGTACTTTCATGAAGGCTATAAAATAACCAACCTACGGTAAAGATTCCGTATGAATAAAGCGACACACGAGAAAGAGGAATACCGTGAGACAAAAAGAAGTCATTTTACAATTTGGTTTACCGTCAATAGGAAGTGTAGTAATAAAACAAAGTGGGAGAGAATGCAGCTTAATCTTTGGGTCGTCAGTGTGCTATACTGTATGGTATACGCGTTATGGTAATGTTAAATCTACCTTAGTTTTTAAACGTTATAAAAAGTTTTAAAGTAGGCATAGTGGTATTTCGACACTGTATCAAGAAAGTAGTAATTGTAGCATCAAAACCTGTATGATAGTACAACAGTTCCGATATATAATGCAATGGGATTCATTGCAAGACAGCACGAGGGGGAAAGGAGAGCTGATAATGTACGTACAAGGTGTACATTTGTACGGAGTGGAACATGGAAGAGAAAAAATGATCATGACCACAAACTAACACTCGATTTCAAGCATAAGGGTGTGAAACGTTTTCTTCCGTAGGTAAGGGAATCAAGGACTTTAAATTAATTATCAAGGGAAGTGAAAATAATTTACTAAAAAAGCTGGAGAAACTTAAAATTAAAATTCGAACAGGATAAAAGTAAACGGGTAAAAGAAATGGAGAAAATGGGTATGCTGAGAAATTGTTACTGTAGTGTGCGCTCCATAGCAATTAAATTAAATTAATTGTTAAGTTTGGGATATCTCCATTATTCAGCCAAATCCCTCTGCATAACATTAGTCCTCTGGATAACACAAAAATATGAATTCATAAACTGGCAGCAACGTAATTGTATCTCAATAGCAAACAAACTGGAGGAAGCATGAAAGTGGTTGGCCGAATGACGTACCCATAAACCTTTTAGTTGATAAATTTCCTCTGCTGACCCATAGCTCGTTCTTCCAGCAGAAATAGTAAGTAGCACCAATTCATTAATAACAACAAATGAAGCACAAAGAGCTGTAGGGAAATTAAATTTTACTGTCTTACTCGAAATTTTCTTAGCTGCTTATACATATTTTGCTTTAAATTATAGATTTTATAGTATTTCCATAAATCCAAAATTTCTACTTAGTAAACAAATAAGTGAGTAGATTCTAAGTTAAGTTATAGGTTTCATTTGTATCAGGTATTAAAGGCTTAAAATAAATCACAGAAGATTAGCATTTAAAAACTACTACCAAGTGAAATTAGAATTATCAAAAATTGTAGTGCAATTTCTTCCATGGTAAAAATAAAAATAGTACCAAAGATAGAACACAAAGCGCATGACTAATATTTAACTACTTTTGCACAAATAATAGTATTTGTAGTTGTTATTATTTAATGATTCACATTTCTAAGGAGATGATCATTGTCCTTTACTGTTTGTTTCAAAAGAAACATATGATTAATGTGTTCTTTAAATACCTCCTTTTGGGTATCCAATAACTATTTGGAATGCTGTTTTATCTAGAAGTCTTCTAAGATCTCATCCGTAATTTTTATTACCCATCTATTGAAAGAATTGTTTGATATATTCATCGATCACGGTCTGATAAAAATATTCAAAGATGATTTTAAAGTCCGATCGAATTGCAGTTGAGTGAGATTTTATAGGTCTTATCCAACGTTTTCTTCGCTGAGCAAATTTTCTCGATGTTTATAACTTATGACAAAAACATCACGTGGCTGAATTTTAAGTCGAAATTTAAGTCTTACTGTAAGCTTAAATTTCGTTGATAAGTTAAGGTGTGATAGAAATAAAATCGGCGAGAACTTGCTGTTCTATCACTCAAGCCATTAAAACCAACCGAAATTAGTATTAATTCAACTAGGTTACAACAATATTCGGTTATTGGGTTAGTTTCTGGCACAAAGTGTACATTTTAATTTCCAAGAGTGCAAAGAACCAAGAAAGATGAAAATTTTTTGGAAAGTGGACTTAGTAAAACAACATTACACATATCAACAGTTATTAATTATGGGAGAAGGGGAACAGGGCGTATAAATAAGCTGAAATAAACAGAGTCAGGTTTTGCAGCGCCAATGATCAGTCCTGGAATTAGGGGGAACATGGCTACTAACCACGGTCCTGTAGTTCCGCATTTCGGTTTTTTTATGGTTTTCCCGAAACTACTAAGGGCGAATGGTGGTACATTAATTTCGAACAGAAACAGCCGAATCCCCGTCCATTCCATTTCCCTCAGTTTTATCGACGTCAACGACCTTTGAAGCCTTAAAAGAAAAGAAATTGTGATAAAGTTAACTACTGTAAAGTTTGGCCGATAGCTAAAGAAATCAATTTGCGTAAGGCTAGATAAAGACAAATCAACCTGAAGCAAGGAAATATGCTGTAATCGACGGATTAGAGAAATAATCACAAAAATTCTCCAAATAACAAAGATTACCACAGTACGCAAATACGCCTAGCGTGATGGGTGAGCGTTAACGCTATGGCCTCGCATTATGGAGTACGTGGGTTCGAATCCCCATCCGGGCATTCAAATTTGGGTTTTCCATGGTTTCCTCAGATCACTCCAGGTGAATGCCGAGATGTTTCCTTGAAAAGGCCGTGGCCAAATTCCTTCCCGTTCCTTGACCCCAATCATTTCCCGGATGTTATAATGTTAAAGTTGAGAATGGGAGATAGCAGAATTTCAAAAAGACAACTCTGAAAAATAGATGAACTAATAGTTGCGATGAAATCTTCACGCCTCAATCGTGGGATGGTCTAAAAAACACGACGTCTAGCTCCGTTATCTTTTCAGTGTGAATCCGGCTGCCATGGTCGATGGTTTAACAGCTGTAGATTATTACACAATTCGCAAAGCAGCCGAAACTATCTATTGAATATCGTGTCTTTACAACAAAATCCGGTAGTACACCGGTGAACATTTCATTGCAAAGTCTCCGTTCTTATTTGAAGAAATCGTTGTAGGCGAAACATATTTAATGTAAGTGAAGAAATATCATAAACCACAAAAATATTTATTAAGAACCAAAATGGAACATATTCTATGGTGCCATTGTTTTTAAACAAGTAAAACGAATATTTCGAATGAAGTAAGCGGTGGGAACTTGCTGACCTACAGTAGATAAAAATAATCGAAGGTTGGTGAAGTAAACGTTCTCCGAGGAGCTAACACTCTGGCGGTCTGTGTTGGTGTGGCAGGTGTCCTTCTTCTGCTTCCCCCGACCGTCCGTCCGATAATTCAGGCCTAATTCGAGTCCGTGCGGAAACAGTTACGGTAACAACCGGGGCCGACCCGCCCGCAAATTGGACGGCGGACGCGTCATTACGGGAGGTGGGGGAGAAACTTGGCAGAGCGAGGGGACAGGCAAAGTATTTGGGGAAACTTGGTGCCCGGCAAGATGGGACCTGGCTGGGCAGGTTGACTTGGCTGATTGTTGAGGTCTTAATACCACTCATACACGTCTACCTCGGTCTTACTACAATGATATTAAATTACGAGAGAGGATCAAATATCAACGATTGTTTTTGCAAAATTATCAATTTTTCAAGTTAATTCTAATTTACATTTTTATTATTTTTGTTCGTAGTTCCCCTACTTAACTATTCACTAACGGTTGGTAATTTTTTAATTCTGATATCATAAAAAGTTTGGAGATGGGTATTAAACCAATTGCACAAGACCATCCGCACGCCCCTATTCATTGCAAAGCCCTGTTCACCAAGGGCTTCCTTGAGTGGCCAAAACATATGTTATTCACATGATGACAGGTCTGGGTAGGATGTTCCAGGACAGCACTTTTCATGTAGACCTTTATTTATTTATTTACTTATTTATTTACTTATTTATTTACTTATCGACGTGCTTGAAGAAAATCGACAAGCAGAACGTCTTTACAGTCCCAGAACACACTGGCGAAGATCTTCCCTATATACAGCATCATCTTCACTTTCACTGGTACAACTTCGCCAGTCTTCAGTAACTACATAGCGGTCCTCTTCGAATCAGGTGTGTAATGATGGAACCAACTCTCATCGTATGTGATGATTTTTTTCCAAAAAAGCTTCACCACCCCCCTATTAACTCATCAGGAGTCTTCGAGAAACTACAAACCGCACGGTTTTTTGTTCTGTATTCAGCAACTCTGGATCCCATCAGACGAAACTTTTCAAACTCATCACGAATGATTTACTGCACATTTCCAGAGCTGATTTGAGGTTGCTTAGAGATTTTAAGAAGAGTTATGGCCTTCTTGAGAAGCCTCGTTTTTCTGCCGTATCATGATAAAGCCCTGGACAATGATTCCAACAAGCTCCCAACCTTTCTTAAATTTTTTAACCCACTGTTTTACTTAAGCCCATGAAAGGGTTCTTTCCCCGAACTGTGGGAGTAAACGGAGCCAAATTTCGGCATAATTAACTATTTCTCTCACGAGAAAGTTAATAATAACACGTTGTACAGCGGCGGGGTGTACCTCTTTCTCACTCACCGTCATTATTGCTGAGCTTAAGAAACACTTTGCGCGTCAATCTTATTACTGACTTCCACATGAACCTCTTCCACTGTCCAAACCGTTTCAGACTCCTCACGCAATCGACGGACGCGCAGTTTAAAAAGGCTCGTTTATATTTGATTCACCCTCACACATGAAGCTGAATATTAGTTTCAATTCTGACAATTTTCCTCTTTTGGCGCCAAGGGTGTCAAACATTAGGAGAAATAACTTGAGATCGGGGATCTGCAATAAACACAATTACAAATATACAGGATTTCCAGGAATGAAAGGATAATACTGCAACCGCAGATAGATTACATCATCTGCTGGTATATGATAAATATTTTTATTTTGGTAAAATTCTCATCATTTTCAAGATATTGATTTTTTTTTTTTTATTTTTTTTTTCGAAACGTGACTTTCTTCAATTTTTTTCCCTGTCATTTCTAAAAATTAAGACTTTTTGATTTACTCAAGGATGTTTAAGTCATTTAAAACAATGTTCTCTATTTCTTAAACCGTTAAAAAAACTTTAAAAATCTTTTTATTTTTTTTACTACATGTTTAAAATGCACAATAGTCTTTTTAGCAGATTTAACTACCGTAAAAAAATCATTTTAAATAAAATAATTATACCATTTAAGGATTTTTATAAGGTTTTAAGGAAACAAAGTTGTTTTAGATGATTAAAAAACAACCACAGTTCAAAAACTCTTAATTTGTAGAAATGACATGGAATAAACTGAACAAAGTGACATGTTTCGAAAAAATATTAAAAATTCAATATCTCGAAAATGGTGGTACTTTAACTACAATAAAATTTTGTCCTATAGTTGGCAATGATGTGACCGATCATTCCTGGACAACCTATACATAGAAACAAGACAGTATGTGCATATGCCCTTCTCAAGACATTTCCACACGCTTCGCCGATCGTGATGGGTAAGCGGTAAAGCTGTGGCCTTGCATTCGGAGGACGTAGATTCGAATTTCAATCCAGACATCTAGATTTGTGCTTTTATGGTTTCCCTTTCCTTGCCCCCAATCCTTTCCCGCTTCATTACTTATGACATCGATAAGACGTGAAAAGAAAGAAAAATATCCGTTTGTTTGCCGAGGTCTATACCAAAAGTAGTAAGACTGATTTTTTTAAAATATATTTTTGAAGATATCTTTACAATTCCTTAATCCTCTTCGAAATAGCACCCTTGGGCAGCTACATACCAAAAATTACGCTGCTGCCATTGGCCGTACGCCTTCTGGAAGTCAGATTCGGGGACGCTGTTGAGAGCCCTCGTCGATGCTGCTTCAACGTCATGAATCGAGTCAAACCGCTGTTCCTTCAGCTGCTTTTTTATCCGTGTGAGTAAAAAAATGCTCAGTTGGAGCTAGAGTGGGACTGTAGGTGGGGTGCAACAACGTGGCAACGCTGAATTGGGCCAACAATTGCCTTCTTCATCCTCCTGTCCAATGAAGGCTCGCATGAGCAAATCAAAGATCAGGACAATGCTGATCGTGTTTTTTGACCGTCGCGGGGTGATTCATAAGGAGTTCGATTCCCCTGGGGAAACTGTCAATTCGAACTTTTACGTGCAAGTACCAGCCCGCCTGAGATACCGAGTGAATCGCGTCCGAACAGTCATCTCCGCCAACTGGACTCTGCATCACGACAATGCGCCGTGTCAAGGCGCGCCGTGATGAGCCAACTGTTATCCCGAATTGACATTGCCGCGTTGCTGCACCCTGCCTACAGTCCTGATTTTCCATCTGACTTTTCTTACTCACACAGATGAAAAAGCGGCTGAAGGAACAGTGGTTTGACTCGATTCAGCAACATCCACGAGGGCTCTCAACAGCGTCCCCGAATCTGACTTCCAGAAGGCGTACGGCCAATGGCAGCAGCGTAATTTTGGGTGTGTAGCTGCCCAAGGGCGCTATTTCGAAGAGGCTTAAGGAATTGTAAAGATATCTTCAATAATTTATTTTTTAAAAAAATCAGTCCTACTACTTTTGGTATAGACCATGTAGATCTCAAAGCAGGATTAGCTGCTTCGATCCCCCGCAAGTGAAATAAATATTCATCATTCAACGGAATAGGACAGCGGTCAACTTGTGTATCAATGTCTCAGATTGAAACCTCTGTGCATTGCATACCACTCTGTGTGAGAAGTAACGGTCGGGTTTAATATTAGGAAGGTGAGGCTTCAAATCACCGTCCGGTCATCCAGATTTCGGTTTTCGATGATTTCCTGAAATACCTGGAGGTTAATATTGAGATAGATTCTTCAGAAGGTCATGGTCGAATATCTTCCCGTTCCTTGTACCCGTATTCCATCCATTTTTAATGACTTCGACAGGGCGTAAGTCACAAGGGCAGAAAATTTAGCTGTTAGTGATTCGTCCGCCTCATGGAAATGTTAAACTTAAAGGTCACTTTGGAGTCTTTCGGAAGAGTAGACCTGAATATACCGGCATTAGGTTTCATTTCCAACCAAAACACAAAGAACACATTTAACCGGCAGCATGCAGTGTCGTAGTCATGAGTACACTAACACGTGTGAGCAAACTTACACTGGGAAAGTCAGAGGGAAACTAACCGAGTTACACTGTCGGAATCTGAGTGCAGGATCACATTCAACTACACCTCTGTACTGAGGTGTGTTGCTTAGGTGGTCCGATATTATCACGAATTTTTAAGACAGTATTAATATGAATGAAAACGATTCTTTAATGTGAATAACATGCACTAAATAAATATCTAATATACAGAATATTTATTCAAAAAAATAGGATGAATGAAATTTTATTCCTTTACAAAATGACAAAGTTGTTATTACGAAATAATCAAACTGACATTTATCAATGATTGAATTTATTTTGAAACATTTAAAATAAAATTAAGTTAAAGTTCCGGCAAGTCAGTAAAATGGTATAGATGTGGATTCTACCTGCAAAGCGTTACACCAGGATCGGTAAAAGGACAGTACAGGCGGAGAAGGTTATTTTGTTCAGCGACAGTTTGATTAATTTGTATTACCACTTCATTGCAGCGTAGCGCCGTCAACAAGAGTTGTAATTGCATCTGGGAATGACAGACTCTTGATACTTGCCCTCTCCATGTTCAATGCACATTTCTTATGGTTTTTAAACTGAGCGAGACAGAACCACAAGTAACAGTTCCACTTATGAAAATTTCCTGCTTGTGACTATCTAATTATAATGCTAGTGTTGTGATTCTTGGTCCTCTGTCTAAGAGATTTCAACACTTAGTTCTCTTGATCATTGGCTCCTGATCACATGGTTAATAGGCATTTATACTAATAGCAATGCATGGCTGGGAAACCGGCGCTTAAAACGATAAAGTAGCGTGTAAAAAAAGTTTCAAGGTCTGAGATATTGTTATCGACCAAGAGAAACATTGGTCTTTCAATAAGTAAGATCGGCATGTGAAGTCAGTTGATTAAAAATGAGGGCAGGATCGACAAATTTAGTCACGACTGGCACCAGGAGAGTATTATATTAATGCAAACAGAGTGACTTTATGCACTATTACTTTCAAAAACAAGCATTATTTTCTTACAGGCCGCTGGGACATTTAGGATGCAATTAACGTACATAGAGCTAAGTACTAACCTAATGCTAATGTGAGACAAAAAGAAAATACGTAAGAAGTGAAAATTTTTAGAGGTAAAAAACAAATTTGTATAGTGTCTCCTATATCTTTAGGGATGCGTTATCTGATGTCAAATAAACATTTCCCCTATTCTCATTGTCTCGTTGGACTCTTCCCACTTCGATTCCATTGTACTTGTACCTTTAAAGAAGTGAGTTACTCTTGTGCAATTTGAACATACCCAACTTTGAATCTAAAAAGGAAGTTGAGTTCATCATTAATTAATTAATTAGTGTTGTATTATAATTATCTTCTGTTTCTGGATGAAAATAGGGATACGACTTTAGTAACTTCAAGTTGTCATAGGTATACATTAAAATTTATGATACTGTTTTAAGAAATTCTGAATAGTTTTAAACTTGAATTCCTTATTCAGAGGTCGAAAGTAATCTATCTTTTAGAATACTTTCATGACTGTAAATATTGTCTAATAATGTCACTGTAGTAATAAGTTCACTGCAGAATTCTGTTGTACTTAATTTAAAAAAAAAAAAAAAAAAAAAAAAAAAAAACTTTTGAACATATTTATTATTGAACAGTAAAATTAGGGAAAGGATTATTTCAGAAACAAAATGTAATTTTATCTGGCCACAATATTCGGGTATAGAAAGTGGTACTTAGTATTTTAAAGACAATGAACCTTAATGTTGAGATCAGGAATATTTATTTTATTCAGTGTGCATTCTGACATTAATTTTAAAATACAAAATATCCAAGATAATGAGAATGCTTGTTTTACTGATAACAAACTAAATGACATGGGCAGTCACGGAGCGATAAGGCACTATCATTATCGGCATATAATTTGTAAGATGATTGTGAAAGCTATAAACATTCCTATGATCAATAATACACGCCGGGTGATTGGAATCATATTTTATGGAAGATCACATGAACAAATCGCAGAAAATCAAATGAATTTTTCTCGCAATATATATAATTCTAGTCTGTTTTCTTGTATGTTCATCGTTAATCATGAGCAGCATTAATTGAAATTATTCAATCAAGCCAATTCGTTAAAGTATATGGTGCATGCTCAGCGTTAATTTTCTTTTTCTTCTTATTATCTAGTAACCACCATTGCAAAGTGCAAGTTCAACTAATCAGGAATATTTTACTCGCGTAAACTAACCTAACTTGTTTTGTGTTTTATCATCAAAAGGAAACCGATTCGAACACTTGTCAGTGATGCGATTATAAAGCCTTGTTAAACTGTTTCATCTCACAAGAGCTATACATATTTTTTTTTAAAATTCTTCAGTGGATGTTTGATAAGGTCTGATCTAAAATTACAGTTGAAATCTATTGAAGAAAAATCGAAGGTTCATTAGAAAATTTCAAAACCCCAGTTCTGCTGATGGCTTCCTTGATTAGAGTACACGCTTTGAGGAAACTGAGGTCCGTACAGACTTTGTGAGAGAAACTGGTGCGTTGATTACAAACTGCGCTGTGCTCGTGACAAATTGGGAGAGCCTGTCCAAACTGGAGAGGAGCGCTGAGGTCTGGGCCACTTGTCCTGCGGTCTACGTCTCTGATTACTGCGGAAGGCGAGGTCAATATTTTGCTTCCTCTGCAGCCGTCAAACAGGCGGGAACAATGGTGAGCAACCAGGGTCGGGAGAGCAAACGCCACGGACTTGATTGCAGCTCCGTTGGTCTTCATCCTACAGAACCGTTCAGGAAGTTTCTCTGCATTTAATGATGAAGCTTTTTGAGATATTCCTTTTTTCATACATCAAAGCTTGAGAGATTAAGCAGTGATTATCACAGAATTTCAAAAGAGTTTTCTCGTTTGGCATGGTTGACCACTAAGATTTCACATTTTTTGGTATCTTAAAATTCAATTTGTGTGTACGGAGGGATACATCTCTAAAATTGGATGATAATAGTTTACATTTAGAACTCGATCCTTGACTCTAAAGATGTAAACTGAATTAAAAATTCTAAAAAAATACTGATAATTTTACTATAAAATGTTTTCGTCTTTTTTTTCATTTCTTGTCAGATATTAAATTGTATTCGTATGTTTTATACATTATTAGCCTCAAAGCCCTTCAAAAATGACGTATATAATGGAGTTTTCTGATAAATCATTTGTTCGCAATGGCTTAATAATTATAAAATAACACTCATAGCAATTTCTATTGCCCTACGATGTAACAAAATATTTCAGTTGTAATCCTCATTGTCATAAAATTTCTCACAAAGCAGTTCCTCGTACCTTAAACTGTAGAAAATTTTTTTATTTGTCATCCTGGTCCAGGTTGCATTAAACCTAACCAAAAACTTGGCTATATTGCCCTTAAAAATCAAAGCTAAGCTTAAATCACATGCGAATCACTCTATCGCATGTCAGTGACATGCATCACGATATAAAATTAACCGAGAGTATTCACAAATTCTTACATCTTTCTTTTTCGTGATTCAGCGTTTTAGTAGCTGAGAAAAACATGAAGTGGGACTTGCACATTAGTTCCGTCGTGGGTAAGGCTAATTCTAGATTACGATTCATAGGCCGTATTTTGAGGAATTGTAATGCACACAAAGGAAATAGCGTAAAAAACTCTAGAGCTTCCGCATTTGGATTACTGTTGTAGAGTTTGGGATCCGTATCGCAAGGGATTGATTGACGCGTTGTAGAGAGTGTTGAGGAGAGCCGTTCAATTCATGAGTACTTCCTACAGCCCTTATGAAAGCGTCACAGAATTGGTACATAGATTGGGCTGGCATTTTTTGGCAGACACACTTTTTTTTTCGTTTGAATTTATTGAAAAACTAGCTCGTACCCGCGACTTCGTACGCATGGATTAAGAATTTTTTTTGCCAGAATTGAATATAGAAAGTTGTTGGAAACGAAGGATTGGTCCCAAACAACACCGAGTTGGCATAATATGACAAGAAAGCTATCACTATATCACTCTACCGTTGAACCTGTCTCTTGAAAGAAAATCAATTTCCTATATATTTCTGTCACCATTCGATAAGGTCTCAAAATTTCGTGACTACAACTGTTAATCATAACGGAAAAAAATGTTCTGAGCCCTTCATACAGATTTTCTTGTCAAATTCAATCAATATCGATATAACCATTTAGTCGTCAAAACGTAACAAAAAGACAGAGACTTATTTTCGTATTTTATTACTGCGGTTCACACACGCACACACACACTGACTGTGAACAACACCTGAAGGAACATTATAACGTAAAAAAGTGTACACCTACAGCATTGCAAGACTCCCTGCAATTTGCCTCGCATTTCACCCCTAACTTTGTGATATCTACAGTTCAACATTCAATCCGAATAACCGGCGGCCCAGGTGTGACTCTTTCGAAAAAAAAACCAATTTTTAAAAATCTTAGCCTCCACGGATATTTCAAACGGAGACCACGATCCAAACATTAGTAAAAAACCGCTTCAACCACTGAGCTACCTGACCGCTATGTGGAAAAACGTACAGAGACCTCCATGTCCAACGCGTCTGCCTATCGCCGTTCAGTAATCTTTCGTAATTATAAGACAATATGTATTATTTATACCGATAATTTTTCAACCATATGTAGACAATATTTTTCTCCTTGTTTCAAAGGATAAGTGTGCAAAGTTTCATCGAGATCGGATGAAAACTGTGGATTTGTATGAAGAACAAACAAACCAACCAACAAATAAACAAACAAACAAGCATACAAACAAACAAACATATAGATATGCGAAATTATTTGACTCACGAGTGAAATACTTCTTCCGTCAACCTTTTTTGGATGCATTAACCGGGGGGATAAGATTACAGAAATATGCTATTCCGGATTTGAATGCACAGAATTATGATTGGTGCTTAGCACTCTATGCCAAACACAATATTTGTGAATTGCAGGGTATGGATGTAGCTGTAGATAGTTACATGCGGTTGAATATGGTGTCAGTGAAACCAAAGGAAATTTAAAACAAATTTTTGAGAACTTGCGTTATGTAGCATAATATTAGTTTAAATCATTGTAGCATAGCTAGCGGTCAATCACACAAAGTAATTTGCCCTCAGGAAAACAATTTAAAAAACTTAATTTGGCTATGCCCTCTGCTGTAACTTCAAATGCCAGTTATCATTCTAATCCCTACTAAATTTCAGTCTAATCAAAACTTCCACTAACATTGCTATTCGAATATTAAAGCCTTCATCTTACTGTACATGTCTATTGATCAAGATTTAATCTGACGAATATAAATAAACAAAAAGCAATGAATAATATTAATATGTTAATTTAAACATAATACATAATTTCCTTTCTATGTATTGGCAATTTCTTTGTGGGTGCTTAACTAAATAACGCTCATAACTTCTACTATGTTGTCAGTCCAGCAAAGAAGGCTGTCTGCGTTACGTCACAGCTGACTACACACTGACCAAGCTTAGCATTTTTTGGTATAGATTCTACCATAATCACGATTCATTTTAATTTGCATGCATTTGATACCATAACTGAGATTAGTATTTCGGAGGAGACGGGTTAGAGCACCAATCAGATATTGTAAGTTCCGTATTCTATGGTTCCCTAAAATTAAGTGAGCGCCAGAATGTTTCCTTCTGAAAGTCATTGCCAAATTTTCTTCTGTTTCTTGCACACTACAAACATCTCCGAGTTCTAACCACTTTGACATCAACGAGTAGTAGATTACTAGTTTTTTTAAAAAAAATTTCAGGTCATTAAAGGGACAGTGCACAAACTACGTGGCTCGGTCCAGGAGGGGTGGGGGGGGGTGGAGGGGTTGGATGGAAGGTTCCGCTTGGCTACGTGGGGGGAAGGTTCTGAGCCAGGCCACGTAGCTTTCCTTTCATAACATTTTTCACAGTTAAAATGAGGAACAGAACTCACAACAGCATGTGAATATCTATTTCCCTCAGTTAATTATCTCTGTATATAATTTACAATAGTCTGACAAGAGAAAACAGTACAAAATGTTTTCTGGAATCAAAAGGGAAAAAAGAGGGCTACGCGGGAGGGAGGAGGGGAGGTTCACAGGAAACCAAATTGGAGCAAACCGAGCGTGGTGGTGTAACGGATAGCGTTCTGGCCTCGCATTCGGGAGGACGGCGGTTCGAATCCCCGTCCGGGCATCCAGATTTGGGTTTTCCATGGTTTCCCCAAATCACTCCAGGCGAATGCCGGGATGCTTCCTTCAAAAGGCCATGGCCGAATTCCTTCCCATTCCTTGCCCCCATCCTTTCCCGTCTCTAAAGACCACTTTGTTAAAAAGGGACGTTAAACTGTTTAAAAAAAAAAAAAAAAAAAAAAAAAAAATTGGAGCAAAGTAACTAATGTTGTGCTAATATGTATTATGTACTATAAGGATGTAATCGCTAATCTGTATGATATAGTCGTCGTGAATTCCGCCTGATGTGATCTGGAGTAGTATTGTAAACATTAGATCTGTATCCAATTAGATAATAAATTGAGATTCAATCCTCAGTATCTTTAACACTGTCTTTTACCTTTCAAGGTAAATTGCTCATCGAGTTGAAGTTAAATGCTACGAAAATGTATCATCGAAAATGTGTAGTACTCGTTCTTTGACCATCATGAGATCGCTATAACCGACCTGGAGATTTGAATTCTTATAAAAGTGTTTGAGGCTCCACTTATTTTTTCAGGCGATAACATCATTGTTAAAGGTATTTCAGAAAGAACCTTCTACAACTCATTGCAGCAAAGTTAATCACGTTCCACATTAATCAATTTCGTACGAAATTGAATAAAACATGTTATGAAACGACAGAAAATTCAACAAACAGCGCAGGCAAGGAAGATAACTATTTATTACTATTCTTACTAACTTCTGTTCGCAGCTTCGTCCAAGTGGGCCAGAAAATTCTCGGTCGTTTTGCATTGACCTGTAAATGATCACCATTAATTTCCTTAGATTCCTCGTATGTCTTTTCAATTATTAAATAGTGTGCTTTGCTGCAGTAATAATAATATTTAATTAAGTTGCGATATAACGCACGCTCCGGTGGCCATTTCCCTACACACCCATCTTTCCCCTTTTCTGCACCCACCTACATTTTCCAACTACAAATTTTAACTTTAAATTCTTTCAACGTTATGGGTAAGTTACTCATGATTTCCCTCGGTAACTTATTCCAATCCCTGACACCCTTACCTAAAAAGAGAATCTTCCTACACCCTTGTGGCTGAAATCGAGTGCGAGCTTGTGGTAATGGTCATCTTTTCCCTTCCATGCATTACTTTTCATTAATGCAGCAATATATTTCCATGCCTCATCACCAATATACGCCTGGTACACTCCCACGATCCTCTTCACCCTCCTCCTGTCTTGCAATGAATCCCATTCCAGCTCTTTTATCATATCTGTTACTGATTGAATTCTCCGATAATTTCCAGAAACAAATCTAGCAGCCCTTTCTTGCACCATCTCCAACTCCTGTATTTGATACTCAAAATGTGGGTCCCATACTGCACTACCATACTCAGGCAATGTCTGACCTTCTTCTTCTTCTCGTGTCGATTTCAGCATCAAATATGTGGTAGTTTTTCCGCCAATGCGATGGCTTTGTCAGTAGCTGATTGGAGGTCAAATTGAGATACATTTATTCCGATTTGTGGTCAAGACAGCAGATGTACCATGGTTTTCTCTCCCCGGACGAACATATAGTATCCCCGAGGGGCGAGAGTATCTTTGCAGCAGCCAACTCCAACTCGAAGCCTGTTTAACGATAGCCAAATGGGCCTTGGTACACTCTCCTGAATGGTCTGACCAAAGTTTGAATATGGTATTGTAGTATGGTACCCATGTTTTGAGTATGAAATAGAGGAGTTGGAGAGGGTGCAAAAAAGGGCTGCTAGATTTTTTCAGGAAATTATAGCAGAATTCAGTTAGTAACAGATATGATAAATAACTGAAATGGAATTCATTGCGAGACAGGAGAATGGTCATGGGAGTGTACAAGGCGTATATTGGTGATGAGGAATGGAAAGATATTGTTGTAATGGAAGGGAAAATATGACCATGACCATAACCTGGCACTGGATTTTAACCACAAGGGTGTAGGAAGATTCTCTTTTTTATGAAAGAGGTCAAATGCGGTGTGAAACTACTGGTTTTACATAAGTTTAAAATATTCATTACTAGATTACTTAATCCACCTAATCTAGACTTCGATTCTTTTGTCACCCGGTCGCCGTGGTTGGGTAGCAGGTGTATTCACTTTCAACTCAATATTTAAAGATTTTAAATGATAAATATGCGGTAGAATCTGGTCACATTTGACACACATGCTCACATAGTGCAAAACACATTTACTGTCACTGTTTCAAAAAATACAACACACCGTCCACTAACCCAAAAGCGATGAAAGTAAACACATACTTATGTAATGAAATTTATAATCTGGAGATTGCGGTTAGAGTCCTGTCAAGGTCGCCATGTAATACGACTGGTTTTACATAGTTTTAAATACTTAACCCACTTAATGGTTAGTATACAGACTACGTTTGTTTTTGTATCCCTGTCGCCTCGGTTGGGTAGCAAGTGTATCCACTTTCAACTCAATATTTAAAGATTATAAATGATAAGTATATGCTGTAGGGTCTGATCACTTTTGACACACGTGCTCACAGAATGCAAAACACTTTTACTGTCACCATTTTAGTAGTATAATACACCGTACAGCAACCCAAAAATGTTAAAAGTAAACACATTCTTATGTAATAGAATTTACGTTCCGAATATTGCAAGTTCTTAGGAGTGAAATTTTTTTAAAAACAAGTCTGCACTACAACAATCACAGCGCCTCCTAAAACACACTGTAGATGTACTTCCAGCACGTGATTAAACAGTCTGATAGTCCCTGGAAAACATTATATGGCGAATACGACTGCCATCATCAATTTTACCGGTGTGAAAGCCAGAAATACGTATCCACATGGACCCGACATGGTTTCATAGCATTTGCTTATGCATAACTTAACTCCACGAAAGTTTTATATTTCTTTTTAATGGCTTACGTCTACTGAGGCCATACAGCCAGCTCAATGTGATTCTCAGGACTCATCCAGTGCATCATTTCTCTCGTGAATTGTTGCTACCAAGTATCGACACCACAGGATGCATACGACATTAACACACACACAACACTAAAACACCGGTGCCCTCGACCGAACTCGAACCGGTGACCTTTGGTAAGCAGGCCTAGTACTCTAGCCCCTACGCTACCGAGGCTGGCTCTCCGAACGTTATTCAGATACTGCAGTTCAGCGTGACTCGTATAACCAAGTATGAATAGATTAATCGAATTGATACTTAAAATATCACAGATAGATACTCACACATTCATAACTTAACAAATCACTCATTACTACATGAAATACAGGATCCCTTGCATACTGTGATGTTACAATGGCAAATCTATCGAGTTTAATGCCTGACAATTTGATACTTATTACTTATGTGAAATGTAGCTGGTAAAATACTTCTACAATACTTGAAAATTATCTTTAATATATGTTAATGATCGTGCTAATTTGCGAAATTGCATTACACTTCTGTCGGCTAAATTGCTCTCATACTATTTTTCATTCACTGCTGTTGGTACTGGTGGCTTGCAAATGTTTTCAAAACATCAGTACAAAAGCAAAACAACATTGAGGTGGTATATTGTGTCTGGGGTACACTGAAAACTTACAGAGTAAAAGAGTATCGCACAATGACTTCATAACAGAAGGCTGTAACAATACTTCACAGTGGTTGCGTATTCTGAAGAACTACTGTACCATGAAATTATTTCAGTTGCTAATAACACATTGTCTATAAATAAATTCTGAGGCTGCAGTTTCATTACGAGAGGAAATGCCACAGCGCATTCCACCATAGACTTGCGTTAAAGCGATAAGAACGCAAATTAAACCCGCGTGCGTTGTCTGATGTAAATAGCAGAGCACGCACGTCTTAATGGACGCGTGAACACGTGTGCAGTGATGCAACCTTGTAGCCAGTAAGCTTTTTACGCTGCCATACACAAAAATGGCGTGCAATTATCAAACCGAGCGAGCAGGTAGGACCGTCACAAAACCAGTAGCAGCAACGATTTTCCGGTGCAGCGAACGGAAATACAGGCGCACCAACAAAAGCCGAAATAATTCCTCCCAGCCGAGATAATTCTTTAGAGCAGTAAGGCTGGCTCCGCTGTGATTCTCTCGGTTTAGTTTTTATATCGTGCACAAGTTTTGAGATAAATTTCAGCTGTAATTTTATGTTCGTCGCTTCATCTGTTGTTTAATGCTCACGATGTTATCAAATACTAGTCAGTTTTGCAGATTCGGATTCTCCAACAAGTGATTTAGGATATAATTCAATTTACTATAGACTTATCCGGAACGCAACATTATTACTACCATTTGGCCTCTGCTTCATGCACGCAGATAGTGGTGTGTTCAGAATTGCTTTATCCTCTTTATTCTAGTACCAAATATTAACGTGGATCAGGAGCAAAATCTAAATTTCATTTTAGAACCTTCCCTTCTTTTAGTTGTTACCTTAGATAACCATTTTTGATACAGATTTCCAAAAGTGTTTTCTTTTTGTTTTTTTGTTTGTCTTATATTTGAATGCAATATAATACATTAAATATAAAAAATATATGTTAAAATTTATCGGTAACAGTCGAACAAAGGTCTACCGCGAATCAATTGTCCATTTAGTCAGAAATTTTGGAAACCTTTCCTTTCAACAAAAAGTGCGTATCTAGAATAGCTTAGGCATAATGCTACGCGAAATTTATCATATGCGATAGCATCGGTAATACAGCCAGCGGCCGTTTCTAAACATATCCATGACGCCAACCATAGCATCCGCAGCATCGAACGTAAAATTGCTGGCAGGAACATATGTGCTTCAAAACAATGATGGCAAAGAAAATCTATCATTTTGGTTCGGACTATATTCCAATATAACAACCAGCACATTGCTGCCCAAAAATCAAGAGAGCTTAAGTTATCAACGGCAGCTAATTTCTCGTGCCTTATGTTAAAACAAAGTGCGTGATTGTCAGTCAGGACTAAAATAAAAAAATCACGCAATGTGTCGTCCGTATGTGGGCATTTGGAAACAGTACCAAAAATAGTCTGTAACCACTACCATTTATCGTAAAAGTGTACGAACTCCCGTCCGTCTTTCCATATTTCAGCTTTACATAATTTACCGAAGAAGAATACCGAGAAGGTTCCTTCAAAATACCTTGATAAAATTATTCCCGTTCCTTGGCCCCCAGTCCTTTTCCGCTTCTAATGACCGAGGGGTAAAGCCACAAGGAAAAATTACTCCGTTAGTATGTATTTCGTGGCTATAATATTAGCATTTTCGAAAATATCGCTGCCTAAAGAACGTGTTGGCAAAATTTCGTACCAAATGAACACATCAAAATTTCATTGCCAAATTATCCAGTATATTAGTTCTATTCTAACACACGAAGAACTACGGGATTATAACATTAACCATAAGCTTCTTTAGGAATACAGTTGTGGTCACAACGATAAATATCGTTTCCGTAAAAGTTAGCTAAAAAAATCACACTTTTAAATGTTGTTACGGAAAAATCATTAAAATTTTATCAAGTTTTACTATCGATATTAAGCACAAATACGTTAACAGTAAATTAAAAATATCAATTTACTTGCGCTTAAGGAAGTACTAATTTATTATGTAGTGGTTTTACTAATGTATACTGTTATTTTAATTTACTACATTTCATAAAACCGAAGAAATAACTATCCAAGTTCAAAAAACAATGTAAACACAATTCAAAGTGTAATAATCTTCTTAGTTCAGTATTTCTTCGAGCGCAAAGATGTATACAGTAAATTAAATATTCGTAATGCTTTATAAGTTTAAATTAAGTAATTATTTATTTTAATGCTTTACATTTCAAAAAACTGAATAAATATTTGACCGATGTAAGATAATAAAACAGATTCCTATGTGTGGTAGCGTAATCTTTTGTCAGTAATTCTTCAAAGGAGTACTCATCTCAAATAAAGAGTGATCTGTTGTTCATATTCCTCCCATCTCAATTTATTATTACTCATTACTGAGTACTCCTCAGTACATACAAGTCAGAAGCTATATCTGGACCATAAGCTCTCAAAATTAGAAAATGACAACCAAACTGCTGCAATATTTTCTGCGTGGTGCCATTTAAAACTCTAAAAAGAACAGATTTCAATTTTGAAAAAAATTGTCTTTGTAATTTCATATGTAAATCACACGAAAAATAGTTGTAAAACAATTTCTGCGTATCATGGAGAAAATTTGATTTTTTGTATTTTCACAACAGATTTATTCTAAGATTCAAGGAAATCTCCGTCGACCGATACAGACGATTTTTTGTCAAAAAATTATCGAATGAGGTATCAAATTTGTCAAATATATTACAAGCTCTCCGCCAAAAACCTAGCTGACTTAAATTTCTTCAAGAAAAGGAGCACTACTTAACACTTTGATAATATTCCTAACATATTTGATGCCATTATCTGATTATTAAACTTAATTTTTATTACCAACCTCAATTACGGCAGTTTTAAAATTTAAAATTCCCTTTTATAATCAATACTTTTGTGTATACATATCGTAGGACAAAACAACTTACCTAAAATTTAACCAAAATGATTTGTAGTAAATATATTAAAATGTTGAAAATTGTATCATCCAATGTTACAGATAATTAGAGAATATCAGTGTCCGTTTGTTACAGGTTATATGAGAGAAAACATATAGTTCATAGATAAACTAAACTTAGATGCCGATAATTCACCAGAATGAAGCGCTCTTGGTTTCTTCCTAGCACAGGTATTCCTGTATGGTTCTTTTCAGGATTTTATACAATCATTTAATACATCCATGAAAAAAAAATATAACAAAAATTCTCTTTGACATATGTTCTAACTGAACAAAGAATCACACTAAAAGTGATGTCATTATGCACTCGTTGGCAGCAGTGACCGCTCTTGTTATTCTGTTCTAGGAACAGTCGTGACCAAGCATTAAAACTCAGTGACCCGTCCCGTGCGGCAGCAAACTTCAAGAAGTAGTTGTGGAGTGTATACACAGTTTTTGCAAATAAGATGAAGTGGAATATTATTATTGAAATGAAACTTACATTTTGTGGAGACTTCTTCAGAAACACGAAACACAGAAAGTCACACGTGCACTTTGACACTATGTTTACATACAGATAAAGCAAAGATGCTTCAGTATATCTAAAATTTAACAAACCAAAACAAAGATACTTCGCTACAATGATGTACATGACTAAAGATAAAAGATTTTATTACAGAGGTTAAAAAATATATTACATTTACGATGGTAGTTAGCAGATAATGGCACGTTATAATATGTTATCAAAACATTTGAAGAAGTTCACAGAATCACTTTCTAATCTTTCATTTAGAATAGTGTCTTTAAATAAATTGTGGTGTGTATAGATTTCTAATTCTTCCATCAAGTCCATTTGGTGGCTTTTATTTAGGTGGTGGAGTACCTTCAAATCTGTATCAATTTCACTGAAAGGGTGGCCGGTATTGTGTATGTGGGTTGCTATAGCTGATTTTGAGTGTTGACCCTTTTTGAATGCATTAATGTGTTCTAGGTATCTTGTTTTGAAATTCCTTCCAGTTTGTCCTATGTAGAAATTCGAACATTGTCTGCATGTTATTTTATAAATGCCTGATTCAAGGAATGGGTCTGCATTATTGTTGATATTATGTATTAATTTTTGTTGTATTTTGTTTTTTGTTCTGAAACCTATCTGTATTTTGTGTGATCTGAGAACATTTGCAATTTTTTGGGAAATTGTGCCTACATAAGGGATGCTAGAAATGAATTTATTTGCTGACTGTATATCCTCTTTTTGAGTTTCTTTTTCTTATTTATTTTACTTTCAATTCTGTCAATGGTTTTGGTGGGATACTTATTTGCTAAGGCTATCTGTTTTATTATGTCTAGCTCATGATTATAGTGTTCTTTGCTTAAGGGAATATTATTGGCTCTGTGTACCATTGACCAGTAAGCTGCTTGCTTATGAGTGTTAGGGTGGCATGATGTTGAGGGTATAGTGTAGTCAGTCATTGTGTTTTTCCTATGTATGGAGAAGGTGTGTTTATTGTTGACATTTGAGATGCATATGTCAAGGAAATTAATGCTTTTTTCTTTTTCAAATTCAGCTGTAAATTTGATTTTGGGGGGTGTGCTGTTAAAAATATTAAAGAAAAAAGCATTAATTTCCTTGACATATGCATCTCAAATGTCAACAATAAACACACCTTCTCCATACATAGGAAAAACACAATGACTGACTACACTATACCCTCAACATCATGCCACCCTAACACTCATAAGCAAGCAGCTTACTGGTCAATGGTACACAGAGCCAATAATATTCCCTTAAGCAAAGAACACTATAATCATGAGCTAGACATAATAAAACAGATAGCCTTAGCAAATAAGTATCCCACCAAAACCATTGACAGAATTGAAAGTAAAATAAATAAGAAAAAGAAACTCAAAAAAGAGGATATACAGTCAGCAAATAAATTCATTTCTAGCATCCCTTATGTAGGCACAATTTCCCAAAAAATTTCAAATGTTCTCAGATCACACAAAATACAGATAGGTTTCAGAACAAAAAACAAAATACAACAAAAATTAATACATAATATCAACAATAATGCAGACCCATTCCTTGAATCAGGCATTTATAAAATAACATGCAGACAATGTTCGAATTTCTACATAGGACAAACTGGAAGGAATTTCAAAACAAGATACCTAGAACACATTAATGCATTCAAAAAAGGGTCAACACTCAAAATCAGCTATAGCAACCCACATACACAATACCGGCCACCCTTTCAGTGAAATTGATACAGATTTGAAGGTACTCCACCACCTAAATAAAAGCCACCAAATGGACTTAATGGAAGAATTAGAAATCTATACACACCACAATTTATTTAAAGACACTATTCTAAATGAAAGATTAGAAAGTGATTCTGTGAACTTCTTCAAATGTTTGATAACATATTATAACGTGCCATTATCTGCTAACTACCATCGTAAATGTAATATATTTTTTAACCTCTGTAATAAAATCTTTTATCTTTAGTCATGTACATCATTGTAGCGAAGTATCTTTTTTTGGTTTGTTAAATTTTAGATATACTGAAGCATCTTTGCTTTATCTGTATGTAAACATAGTGTCAAAGTGCACGTGTGACTTTCTGTGTTTCGTGTTTCTGAAGAAGTCTCCACAAAATGTAAGTTTCATTTCAATAATAATATTCCACTTCATCTTATTTGCAAAAACTGTGTATACACTCCACAATATCATTTTCAGGAAACACAAAATAAAACCTGCTATCATCCAGCAGAAACTTACACGAGCACTCGTCACATCAAGAATGTAAAAATAAAATAAAAACGGCGTTTGAAAATGAGATTCAGATCTTGAAACGCGTCACGCCATAAATTAATAAATAAACAATTTATTAAAAGTAACTGTGTTGCAGGATAATTATTTGTTCACCTTATATTTCAAAACAGTTACAGACTTTCAAAAGTCCATTTATCATGGATAAAATAAAAAAAAAAAAATTCAAGAAGTAGCACTGTTGTGGTCTGCGAATTTGGCGGAGAAAGACTTGGACGACGCAGCGTACAAGGTCGCGATAATTAAAACGAAAAGAAGAGAAATGCCAACAATTAGAGGGCAGCCCAGGATCCACCTGGCGTGAATAACGCCGACACGACGCGAAAACACAAAATAAAAAACTAATAAAAATCCTGGAGCTGGAGAGAGGAAGAGAGTGAGAGGAAGAGGAGCAGGGTGACGTCAGGCAAACAAAAGGCCCTCGGGTGTGGCCTGTGGGTAACCCGGCGTGTTTTCAGAGCGGAGAGGGTGCAGTGGCGTAATTAAATACCTCTGCGGTTTACAGACGCCGAATGAGGTCGAAATGAGGTTTCTATTTTGAAAGAGCCGCGGCCCAGGAACGCTGATTGTGTCTGGCCCTCGGATTGGTGCGAGCGGAGGCGCTGGTTGCATCCTGAGCACTCTGGTGGAGTGGGGCGGTACTAGCGGTGGCGGAGTCAAACGTCTGTTTGCTCGGTGTTATTGCAAGCAGAGGATCACTTCTAGAGCGGTGAGGATGAGGTACTTTTGTAATAGTTTTGAAAGTTCACGCATTAGTATTGAACTACCATTAACAGCAAGAACATCGGCTGCATTAGCAAAGGTAAAATTGAAAGTATCAGAAACACTTAAACCCTTTTTTTTTTTTTGGTTTTTTTTTTTTTTTTTTTTTTTTTTTACGTCTCGTCGACGGCTAAGGTCATTAGAGGTGGGATGGAACTGTGGACAAGGAAATGGAAGGAATTCGGCCATGGCCTTCTTAAAGGAAGCATCGTGGCATTCACCTGGAGCGATTTGGTGAAATCATGGAACACCAAAATCTGGAAGCCCGGACGAGGATTCGAACCCGCGTCCTTCCGAATGTGAGGCCATAACGTTAACAGTTCACCCACCACGCTCGGTAAGTATCAGAAAGATTCAGGCTACTACGAACTACATGATAAAAAAGTTTTTTCACAACTTTTATGATTGTTAAAGGTATTTAATTTAAATATTATTGAAGAATATTTACAATGCGCATTAGAGAGGTTGCAACAAGTTTTAAATATCTAAATTCACTGGGGTAGTTGATAAGGGGGGGGAGGATGTATCAAGAAATTGAGAAACATTAGATACAAAGTATTGTAAAAATATTGTGACATGCTGTAAAACTTACATTTTGACTATCAAACACAGGGGTTAAAGAGATGGGCAACTGAATCTGAAGAGGCTTTATCGCTGAATCCACTAATCAACACATTTGATAAACGAAAGGGACTGGCAGTCATCAGAAGGCAAACCTGTTGAAGAATACTTGGTTAGCATAAGTCGCTGATTTTGAGGCATACTTCGATATTTTGGTAACATAAAAGAATAATAAATGACCATAACCTTAAACTTTTTTTTTTTTTTTTTTTTTTTTTTTTTTTTTGCTGGTGCCCAATCCGCCCTTACCTTTGTCCCCTATAATGAGTTGCATTCCCAAGGCAAGGCAGTGTGCAACGATCGAGGGAAGGCTGTTTTTTCGGCGAGCTGCGCCGGGGTGAATGGAGCAATGTCAGGGCCATGCCGCAAGGACAAAAGCTTTTGGAGGATTTCTCGCTGTCGATAGCAGCAGGGCCGGCATATGCAAGATGGACACACCACTGGGATATTTCCTTTATTTTGTTATGCTGCCCCGAGACTGGCAGTGGAGAAGAGGCACTTCTTGACTATGCGTCGTGGAGAACGTTGCTTGATGCCAAAGAGTGCGGTCGTGGGCAGTGTACTGCTGCCTACAAGGTGGACTGAGTGGACGTAGCTCTGTACATCAACCGGTTGTGCTGGCCAAACCCTGGCTCTTCATTGTTGGGTGAGGTGTACCGCCTGCTGATATAGAGACATTCTGCAACATCTCAATAGCTCTGTAAACTGCCCTGAGAGACTCATGCCAGAATTATAGAGCTATTAGCCTGGGTGTCTATCATATGTTTGCCATATATTAGTGATCTTTAAATGACAACCGCTTTGTCTTCATAAATAAATTAAATTATTTTTACTATGAGCCCATTTCTTTTGTATAATCCCCTGAGAATTGTCATGGGAAGAACCTACTATGAATATTATTTTATTTAATTAAATAACCTTTGGTACTTTAGCGAGCTAGCACTATACAATGTTTTTTTTCCCCCCAAGTCAAAACTAATACCCCGACCATAGAGTCTATTACACCCCTTAACCTAATCAGATAATCCTATAGGGTATAGGGGACCTACAGTTTAACGTGAAATCCGAACTGCCGAAGCATTTTGGTGTACGTCACATTACACATCAAGCTGTGCGAGAGGTGTAGATGGGGTTAAAGACATCTCAAAATCTCCACCGGTGACGTACTGATCTCAACTGAGCCACCACAGAGCCAACGATTAATAACACATAAGAATCTAGCTTTGCACTAACAATGTCCTCATTTTTGCTATAGTGATAACATGCCTTAACAGAGAACCCATAGCCAATGAGCATCAAGGAAATTTTTGAAATTACATACACGAAACAGAAAGAAACAATTACTCCGTAATTTTCCCGATGAGATAATTTTCAAACTTTGTTCTGAATGGTTTACATTTATTTAATGAGATAAAAAAATAATTACATTACAAAATTCAAAAAAAAGTTAATCACAGTGTTGTAGCGGCTATGAGTTTTGCTTTACTTCAATTATGAAGTTTAGTTTGAAAACTTGTAAATGTTTTTAAAGGATATGACTGAAAAATTGTTGCAAATCTTACATATTAAGAAACTCCAAAAAAAAAAAATTATATTAGATATTGCAGAAATTTAATAATAGTCTTACTGCCACCAGAAGTCATGAACTGAAAAATCCAAAATCATCATATTTAAATAAAAAAAACCACTCGCAATCATGTGTGAAGAACTTTCTTGAATAGCAATGCAGCTAGTCGATCATTCGACACTGAATAAACTTCAGTTTACTTACCGCATGCCCATTCATGAGATACAGTAAGTCCATTATTATGCTACAAGTAATGAATGATCTGCACTGAACTGAAAATTTTAACCTAGGCCAGTATGTCAGCATTATAACATAAGTAGTTAGATTAACAAAGTGCCATTATCTTGCTTTATCAACGATAGTATACTGTTTTACTGTTTCGCTAACCATAAGTTCTGCTACATTGCTGAGGGTATCTGTATGTTGTTTTTTTTTACTTTTTTTCAATGTAAACCTGTTCTTTGACTCCTCTATTCATATTAAAGAAAACAAACTTCATAACTGATAGGTATCTGTTATATGTTCCACCCTGTCTGATGAACTTCGATGTTACTCATACTGAACTCTAGAAAACTTTATAAAACTTCATAGACAAAGAATAACCCAAAAACGATAAAACATTTTAATAACAGATATTATAGTCTATACTAATAAAACGCTAAACTTGGCAACTGCCACGCTGTGACGTCACACAGCAAGCCTTCGTTGCTGGATTAAATCGGCCAGAGATATTATTGCATATTAGATGTTTATTCAATAACATTTCTATTTAGTTAACACATCCGTGAAGCAATGAGTTGCTAGAACACTGAAAGAAAAGTATAAACTTCATTTAAATTAATATATTAATATTATTAGTTGCTTTCTGTTTATTTATATTCGTTCAATGTCGATTATTTCAATAAATTCTTAACCCATAGGTGGGTAAGATAGATGTTTTAATTTTCGGGCAACAGTGTTAGCGGATAATACGATTAAATTGAAATTAAGGCTAGGCCAGAATTACAGCTGGAACTTGGCGTTACAGCAGAGGTAATTAAGGTTTTTTCAATTTAAATAATAATCTGTTTTCATGAGCGCCACATACCTTGCTTGAGTAAAAGTCGTTCTACATTGACCTAGATCAATGCGGCCTAGACCACGTAAAAACTAAGATGCTGCATCTCGTAAGTTGTTGAAAGTTATTTTCAATTTCCTTTGCTTTCACTGACGCCATATTTCAACGGCTTCTAAGTCTGTCAGTCGTTCAGACGTTGTAATATGGATCTGAATTACAAAAAATAAATATGTAAAGAGTCGTGACGATTTCTGATCATGTTTATATCACGATGCATGACGTCACTAAATGTGATGCAGTGAATGCACTAATTCACGTGTAATAGAATCTTTCCTTTACTAACGTCAATATTAGCAGAGTTTGTGGTTAGGTTGAAATGTAACTGGCACCATGATGACAACTGAAACGTTTTGCTACAGCGTAAGGCACCAGAGATTCCTTTAGGCGTTATTTTGTAGTAATTAAGCAACTGGAAATAAAAGACTTGTGAGAACACTCTGTTCAACCAAGCTAGTTTAACATAATGCCTAATGCAACTGATACTGACAATATAAATCATTGGTTTTATTTTAAATTCTACATTTTTCGTTATAAGGCTACCGAGATCCATGTGAACACCGGTCACATGCTTACTTAGGCGGCCAGTGTGAATCATGTGCCGAAGGTCATGTGCCCTACCAGAATTTAGAAGCGGACATGCGAGACCCGAATCATTTAACCTTCTGACGGAATATTTGTGCTGCCATCTTTCTGAGAAACATGTAACTTATGTTCTGTGTGATGAGAATAGTTTGTGAAATGTGTAGTTTATGAGGCAGATATTAGGAACCATTCAAGCATTCGCCTGGATGATTTTAGAAACCACTTAAAACGCACAATTAGGACGGCCGGTACACATGGAGTAGGACTCGAACCATGTGTAGTTAAGTCTCCCCCGTTAGCGTGGTGGCGCCATGATACGTGCGGTCATATTGGCGGGTATTATATTTACAAATAACTACGTGAACCTGGTACGAAATAACAATGCCGTAATAAAAACGTTTCTTTAAAAAAAAAAAAAAAAAAAAAAAAAAAAGGTGAAACAAGTCTGCACAGTGGTTCTGATCAGCAAATTAACAAAGAGTGTTGTAGCTATTATTTACAATCGTGATTGAACGTATTCCAAACATCGGAGGCTCATTTAATGTTTTGAGCTTTACCTAGAAGTCATGTATAACGATATAATGCTTTAATACACTGTTGCAAGATGAAACGCAGTAATATTCTGCAATGTAACAGAAACATCGAGTAAACGTAAGAGAAAAATGAAACTGACAAGACATATATAACACTTCATTGTACACCGTACGAGATGAAATTGTCCTAGGTGGAACAAGGTGAAAGATTTAAAAAATAAGTTCTAGAAATGATGTTTAACACCTTTTCATTATTTCTTATCGTGTGTTTTTTTGTTTTTGTTTTTTGTGTTTTTTTTGTTTTTTGTTTGTTTTTGTTTATGAGGTTGCACTTCTTTCCGGCGTTTAGTGTAATGTCACTTCATATCCCAACGACTTGATAACGTATTCATCATTTCGCTGTAAAATGTCATTTAAAAAAAAAAAAATACGAAACGGTATTTGCGGGTGGGTAGTTACGTTTATTAGTGTTTTAATTAGATGATTATCGTGTAAATATTCATCAGTCCTAAATAAAAACATTCTGCATTGCTACATGTCTTAGTATTGAAGTTTTCTCAGTCTTGATAATATTCCAGTTCATGAAGGTTTGATCCAGCTGTTTGAATCATTTTGAATTCTGATACTGAACTGTTCATATAGTCACTGAGCTAGAAGGGAAAAAAATGACTTTTCAGTATTAATCGACAAGAATGCCAACAGAAGCTGTTTAGAAAACTTAAATATAATTTTCATTTTTCAATGATTTTCTTACATTTTTCTTATACTTGCTCTTATATTAGCTCATCGGAAAATATCTCAAAAGGTTACTTTGTTACTTGTCAGTTAGTGTGAAATAAAAATCTTTACCCTCCATTTTATACTTTGCCGCCTCCGTTGAATGCAGATATATAACCGCCGACAAAGCACGCAGCAGCACAATAGGAAAACGAATCCCACCCGACCTGGATTCGTTGCCAACATTTTCAACGAAAGTCCAATTAACCGTTCGCAAGGGAAGATACTCTCGGTATAAAAGGCGCCGCTTCCTTCCAAGGACATTTTATTTAAATTAATCGCGCCCCAGGAAACAAAATACTCTAATTAGAAGTCCGCAGATTTACGCCGGTGGGTTGGTAGGCCTGCCGAGATAATCGCGGGCAGATTTACGGCTGAGGCAGCCATTGTGTTTGTACCAAGTCGAACACGCAGCGCAGTCGGTAAATTAAAATGGCACGACACGCGGCCAGATTATCTCGTCTCTTAATGGCCCTGTTCTGGCCGCTATCTCCCCTTTAATAGGTTTCTCGCCCCCTGGCAGCACGGTGCATTGTTTCGTCGCTCTTGGCATCCAGCCGTCCTCGACTTAGTTGTCTGGTACAGAACAGCCCTCGGCGATAGTCTGGGCTGAACGGCCAAATTCCAAGGTCGACCGAGAAACATAGAACAGAGCAAGTACCCAAGAGCCACTTCGGTGGAACAATCAGAGAATACTAGATCCTAGTGATAGAAATGGTTACCAACTTTTGGAAATACAACTGTAGTACAGAAACTTCACGAGCTTATATCTCCCTCCCGTAGTCACATTCTTAATATCTCTATTTAACTACTAATGATTCACTATCTCGGATTATCTCTCAACTTAAGATAAACCATTCTAGCTTTACATAAGAACGACGTTTTTCTTGGCGTTGAGAAGTAATATAATATTCTCAGGTGGCTAGCCGTGTGAAATAAATGAATTCACACCATATTTCGGCAACGAAATACACTGTCGCCATCTTCTGGTGAAGTGAAATGAAAATGGCGACAGTAGTTTGATCGCAGAAACATAGTATGAAAACACTTCGTTAACTTGGCAAGTCACCCGAGAACATTGTATTTATTCTAGTTTTAACTTAATTATGTTTTTTTTTGTTGCTTCCAACAGGAATAAGTGGGTTTTATGTCAAATTTACACTTGAGATGACGTTGTCCTGTTAGCAGAACAGACCGAAGATCTTGAGAATTTACTAAATGGCATGAAAAAAGTACTGGACAAAGAGTTTATACTAAATATAAATTAAAGCAAGACAAAAGTCATGAAATGTAGCGAAAACGGTAACTGTAATAGTAGATTAAATATAAAAATAGAATTGGATATTGTAGGAGACGTGACTTCTGTTACTTAGGAATTAGAATTACAAATGATGTTCGAACAGGAATGATGTTAAAAGCAGAATAGCCCTAGCAAAAAGATCCTTTATGAAAAAGGGAAAAATTTCAGTTTGAAATTTTGATCTAGGACTCAGAAAGAGCTTTTTAGAACTCTATGTGTGGAGCAGAGCACTTTATGGTAGCGAATCAGGGGCTTTAGGAATTCCAGAAAGAATGAAAATTGAAGCATTTGAAATGTGATGCTGTAGATGGATGCTGAAATTTAAGTGGACAGATAAAGTATGAAATGAACGTATTTTGAAAATGATGATTAGGGAAAGAACTTTGTGGAATAGACAGGATTGTGGGCTACGTTTTAAGTTAACTTACATTTAAGTTAAGTTACATTTTCGTTAAATTGTTATTAAAGAAACGGTCGAAAGTAAGAACTGTAGAGGAAGACAGAGAATAGACTATAAGAAGCAGAAACTGAGGACAATATGGGTTATAAGGGGTATGTAGAGAAGAAGAGGTTAGTGCAAGGTAGGAAGAGGTGGAGAATTCCATCAAACCAGTCGAGAGAGAGAGAGAGAGAAAGAGTTTATCTGACATAAATTCTCTTTTGTCTTTTTTCAGGAAAATCAAGGAATCTATCACCAATATTAAACTTTGCTATGTGCTCTTAATCACACATTTATTACACCACTTCTAATACACGTTGCACTGAACTCAACATAACTTTTACACGAACATGTTTTCCGTAACTATTTTTTATATGAATTTACTTGCTGGCATTTTAAGTCAAGCTAATTACATAATACTTTGGTGGGTACCAATCAGCTTTGGTCATGCTTCTCTACCCATTTATAATATCATCTTTCATGATGCATCTATAATAAAACCATTATACTCATCAGAATTCATTAATCTTAAACCATTCGTCTCATCGTAATTTGTCCATCTACATCCATCTTCATTTGTTTTTCCTTCGGAGCCGGCGTTACTCCTTGTTTCCAAACACTCTCTCAAAAACGATTAATCACTAATATTCGCAAAGTTTTTAACAATTTTAATAATATCCTTATCATTACATATAATTCTAAGCTGAAGTGACACATAGCCTTTGCAAGCTTTTCCCATTCCTTTCAGTCGTAAAAATTCACTGTCTGCTTTCTTGAACTAACAAATTACGGTAACAAGTAGACTTCACTCATTTCAAATTAGAATAAGTAGCGGTGATTTTCTATGAGCCTTAAATATTGAACGCTAAGAGCAAAACGCTACATTGGTAAACAGGAAAAGTGTTATTCGGGTCTCTAGCATACAAGCAGCGATTCTCAGAGACGGTGATGCCACTTAATTTTTCTCTGTGTCACGTGTTAAACTGTGTGTATGTAACTGTGATATACATCTGTAAAGTATTGTGTGTTATTAGTGTTGAGTGTAAAGAAGTTGGGAGACGGTTGTAGAATTTCACTACCTCGGAGCACCATACTAAATTGGCTATAATTTTCTGGACTATAAATGACACGTATTAACTGGAGTTACGTAAATGTTATATATCATTTTGCCTGTGGGGTTTGTAAAAGGGGGAAAACATTGTTCAGTGAGTTGAAACTTCCAATTTTTCCTTACAAAATGGCAACTCTGAGTTTTATTTATCAAATTACAAAGTTGATTTGAAGTTGGGTTCATAATACGGAATAACTATGATGTTCACGGTGGTTAGCGAGCATGTAAATCAGAGCGCAACTGGATGATAGAGACTCTCAACGATGTTATATGTGGCAGCGGTTACCACATCAATGTGCGTCAACCGATGACGAAATAGCAGGATTAAAGTATGCTGGCGACTATCATCCAGCTTCTTTGGGAAGTTAGTTCCGTTGTACTGAATGCCGGTACTCGTATTGTCCAATAGCAAGCAGAATGTTAATACCTCCCACTGCAACGGAATTTTTCACACTCCCTCATTGCATAATAATCTCTTCTCTAACAAAAAGCAGACTCATAATCAAAAATAAAATTTGCCAACAACTTCGTCAGCCTGGCGTGTAGGCGGTTGAGGAGAAACTTTTCCATGGCCAGAGTCGGACAAATATTGACATAAAAATTTTCCTGAGCATATTATAAATCAAGACAGAAACTTTCAAACAGTGATAATTCCAATAATGTATAAAACCAATAGTATTTACAAAAAAGAATTACTTGAAATACTGCAGTAAGTTCTTTAGTATCGCAATTAATAATTTCGCTAAGCCGTGTTAACTGTTCGCAAACTTAAGAAATACCATAGTTTCGTGACGCACAAAAAATATTTTGTGTTAGTTTTTATGAAATTATGTTAGATCTCTTTTTTAGATGTCACCAAGAAACCTTATCTTGATTTGAGTATGGTACAACAAAAAACACAATACGCGATATCTTTAATGGACTGGACTGTCTGAATTTCATGAAATCATTCACGAAAATTATACATAATTTTAATGTTCGAAAGTCACTGAGAGAATTTTAATCACGCAAACGTTCTATGAATATTGGAAGTTTTTACATTTAATGGTGTAAGCAATCCCTGGCTGTGATTATATTAAGAATCTTCGGGACATATCTGTTTGGACTACTAACAGTTTTTTGTTCCTTCCATATCTCGGTCACGTATATACATAAGATATACTGTAGAATTTAATATGGACTATATGCTTTCGAATTGTGAAAACCCGTCCATATCCGTCGAATACTTATTGCACGATACCGATTCAATTAAACAGACAGACCCATGCTACTTTCAGAATTATATTTGTAGCGGAGGAATATCTCCTTGTTGTATAGTAACTACAGAGGGATTCTTCCATGACCCGCCTGTGTGCCTGAAAGCGCTGAGGAACTGCTCGGCCGGACACAAGACCATAACCCCGCGCGTACCGGTCATAAACTAAACATTTCCCAAATTAGAAGTACATTAATCACACATATAATATAGTTACACATTTCACAGGCAGATGGTAACAATTCACTTCCCTCATTAGTAAGTAGTAACACAGGCTGTGGGTATAGGCGTCAGCAAGTGCTCGCGGCCTAAAATCAAAGTTCTAAATCTGACTATGCCAACAATGAGTAAAACTCACCAAAAACCATCTGATTCAGAAACGTTTGAAAAATGTGATGAAGGAAAAAGACGGATAACGGAAGAGGTATGCTATTTCTGCATTTTTGTCATCCCTTTGCGTGTCATAAGAGTCGCTAGTCACTGACAGGCTTATGCCTTTCATGAGGCCGCTCAGTGAGGAGGGGCCAGGTGTCTGAACAACAGGACACCACCCAGCGTGGTGGATAAGCGGTTAACGTTCTAGCCTCGCATTCGGGTGGACGCCGGTTCAAATCCCCGTCCGCGCATTCGGATTTGGGTTTTCTACCATGGTTTCCCCAAATCAGTTCAGGCGAATGCCGGGAAGTTTCCTTCAGAAGGCCATCGCCGAATTCCTTCCCGTTCCTTGTCCCCAGTCCCATTCCGCCTCTATAGACCTTGACGTCGATTAGGCGTAAAGCCGTAGGTAATAAAATAAAATAAACAGACTTTTCAATACAGAGCAAAATCTGAACCCAGCACTTATGACTTACTCTTGTCAAAAGACACCAACGACGTCACTTAGTTGCAACACATATATCGAGATGATAAATTATCTTCAACGGTGTTGAATGCTTTCACATGTTGCAAAATGTAGAGATCTTAGGGTGAAAACATGCTGAGCAGGTCGCGGTGAAGGGGAAGATCACGGTCGCGATGCAGGTCGATTTCACGGTCGATGGGTAAAAGCATGTCGCGCAGGTCGCGATGAAAATGAAGGTAGATGTAGAGGTATAGCCGCTAGCGTTCATCAGTGTTTTGAAAACCCTTGTACAAAGCGAGGGTTGGCGGAGCGGGTGACCGCCTAGGCATGTGCTGACTCGCTACTAACAATACTTTTGTTTCATGTGGATGAAACATCCACCGCGACCGCGACCTTCCTCTTCACCGTGATCTGCTCGGCATGATTACACACTTAGGAATTCAAAACGTGCCATTGGTGCAAAATGTTACGAAATGTGAATCAGCGCTTCTACTTTGCTGGTGATTTAAGTGGCGGATAATATGAATATTTTCTATAATCTCAACTAGAAACAACAAAGCTCTGGCGCATTGTCAGATGCAGTAATTTGGCAGCCATTGTAACCATTGTTTAGACCAGGTATGGGCAACCTTTGCTTAGCTGAGGGCGTAATTTCGGGACTAAATCAGGGCGCGGGCCGTAGGTAAGAAAGAAGTAGATAGTAGTGAATAAATAGGCGATAAAAATTCACACATTTTTTATTTACTAGAATTAACCCCGGATCACTCGCGCCTATTGTTTTCGCGCGATAACTCCCGTGTTAGATTTTTTCTAACAAAGATATTTTATTACGTTTTTGGCTGTAGGTTCCATACAGAGATACAATTAGCAATTAAATTACTTCTTTACTGATACCAACACATTATAACTACATACAAAAATTAAATGAAACATACATCTTGCTTTAGTTTTAAATTCTAATTTTTTGCTTCCCCTTTTACACCTGGAAGCTGTGTCGCAATATTCTGACGAGCTTTTTGTGATGGAGGGGCTTTGTTCTTGAACCATTTTGTTTTCCCAACTCTACCTAGATACATATCACGATTTTCAGATGTCAGGGCTACAGCAGACGCAGTTTCCGAATCGCTGCCAGGCTGATCTGTTGCTGTGTCTATCTCTTCATGTTCAGACGGTGCATCGGTATCTGAAGACATGCCTTCTATGTGGATATATTCGTCTAGTGGTTCCTCTAGCCACATCAATATCTTCTCGTTTGACATGACGTTTTCCTGTAAAATTTTATATATTTTCACATCTGACATAGTATATCATGTACTCTGTATACACAACTGCTTCATTCAAAATATAAAACCCAATACGTATACCATTTTTATAGACCAAGTAGTTCGTGCAGAATACGTCCAGGAGAAGAAATCGTCACTAGCACAGAGAAACAGACTAAAACAGAAGCAAGGTGGTGTTTCATGAATGCACAAGGTACTGTTACGCGAGAACTCCCGTGTGAGAAATAATCTAACAATGCACACCGCTTCAAACAAAGCCGCTTCCAGCAGGCGTTACTTGTAATTGGAGCGACGAAACACACGTGGAATGAAGGTAGAGATGTCAAAGAAAGCATTGCTAGATCAACACTTCAATATCTTTGAAATATATTGTAATATTTCAGTAAAATCATCGATGTTAGATTTTTTTCTCACGCGCGAGCGATCCCGGGTTAAAATAGGACAATCAAGTCTACAAAAAACAAATTAACAATAACAGATAGAAAAATCAGATGAAAATTAATGAGAGACTTGAGTTTGAAGCTTATTTGAAATTCCTGAATCTCTCGCGGGCCGGACTGAAGTTGGTGGAGGGCCGGATCCGGCCCGCGGGCCGGGGATTGCCCATATATGGTTTAGACGGTGTTAGAATTCCACTGCTACGGGTGTAAGCACAGTTGTCACTGTTCTGTATTGCCTATATTTAGATTGCGACTACAAGAGATTGGGGATAAACCTTGGATAAAAACACCCAGCAGTTTGGCCGCCGCAATACTGGAGGATTCGAGTTTTGCTTCTTATAAAATGGTCATCTTGTTTATGGCGTTTAGGCAGTTTTCAGTAATAGCCTCGTCAAATTCCGGGAGGTCTTCTACGTTAAAAAAATACTGCACCGATAACACACAGCATATAGCTATGGGTATTAACATTAAGCTTATATGATTCACTATTTTTTCTTTAGTGGTTTACCGCTTGCTGACGTAGAAGCTAGTAGAGCACGAATCAGATGGTGGCCAAGGGAAAGGAAGAAAATCAGCCACTGCCTGGAGTGATTTCAGAAAACCATGAGAAACCGAAATCAGGATGGTCGAAGCGCGTATTGAACCCACAACTTTCTGACTGTAAGACTCTAACGTTAAAAGGTTTCATAGACGGATAAGAACACAAAGTACCATCCCCTAGGCTAGAGAATGCATTGTGATCCTTGAGAAACTGACACGAAACAAAAATCAAATGCACTTGTTCCCACCAGTTTGTGTATTACGCACCGAAAAACACGCGTAGAGCTTTTTTTCTTCTTATGGCTTTACGCCTTGTCGATGTCGTGGTCATTAGAGGTGATAAAGGACTGTGAACAATGAAAGGGAAGGGATTTGGTCATGGAATTTTGCAGGAATCATCCCGGTATTCGCTTGGAGGTATTTAGGGAAAACATGGAAAACAGAAATATGATTGCTGGACGGGGATTCGAACCTACGTCCTCCCGAATACGAGGTTATAGCTTTCTGAGATGGGTTGCGTTGGTGTGTCCTGTTCCCATTTCTTCCAATAGTTCCTTTCCCATCTTCTGCTCATAAGTGAAATCAAAATGTGTTCCCACTGGAAGTGTGTAATCCCCAGCACTTCGTGTGCTGTGGAAGCTTGTTCCGAAACACATTTTCCGCCTCACTCCTTCGTCTCCGAGCGCTGGATGTCTGCCATCTCCGTGTCCTCTACCGTTCTCCCCACTTCGTCTCCCTCTCTCCAAATCCAATAATATGCAAGACATGGCCATATGCGGAGACAAGGGCGCAATTTGCTAGCTTATTGCATTCTTCGGCGAAAACCTACGGAAATACATTTCATCATGAAGCGGAATTGTCTCGCTGAGTTCGTTAACTTCAAAGGCAGTGCTCTGAATTCCGCGGAATAAGCGACTTCTGTAACGCTCCAATACTGCTCAAAAAGAAAAACTGAAAATATTTAGCAATCGCATTTGTCAGGCAAAAAGGAGTATCGGATGTATATAAACATTTTTTTATGCGTAGTCTGGATGACGTAAAACGAAAGAGCATTGAAAATCGTTATCATTGAATCAGATTACATCATCCATTTATCGGTATGCACATTTTTTGGGGTTCCTTGAGGATTATTGGCAATCCTCATAAATCTGTTACTACGACGGCCATGTACCACTCGGTAACACATTGGTATCTCTGCCTTAACAAAAGTATTGGTTATATGCAGCAATTTCTAAATACATTTCTATTACATTAATATTCGCAATGCTGAAGGTTACGAATATAAATTCAATCTTACTCGTATTTATTTTGCAATCAGCAGTTTATCGGAATATATCTCACACATCCAAATGGAATTGAGCAAGTGAATCGTTTGGAACCAAACAAGATTAATCCATTGTTTTCCAGCAACAACTTATTCACATTTAATAAAGGAGTAATAATTAGTGCTGTAAGAATTACTAAAGGGGGACTTGTCTTTTTTATATAAGAACAATTAGCAGTAAATAATTTAATAAAGAAAAAATATCAATTTGTTGTTTAAATTTATCTACATTTCGTAGAAAATAATTTCTTTATAGTGCGAGTTTGGACCTCAGTGAGGATTAAATAAAATTATGATAAAAAATTGGATCAAATTAATAGGATTAGAAGTATTTTTGTTGTTAGTGGCCAAGCTACTGCGTTACAGAATTTGGTTATAACGATTCCAGGCTTTGTCTAAAAAGCACGGGGAAGTGTGTTACAAAGTGGCTCTAACCAACGGGTGAGTAATAAACGGTTGCAGATTTAATGATTAAGGTTGATGGATTATCTCTGATTTTCATTATTCCATTACTAGTCTACTGCCAGTTGAATTCGTGCATTGCATTACTCGTCACACACGTTTTGAAAAACAAGAGTGCATGCTTTCTTACAGAGGTATAATTATTTGTTTAATCATTATGACAGCTATAATGAATGATAAGCCAAAACAACTAAGATTCGACTGAAAACCAAGAGACAGGTTGTTTTTTTTTTTTTTTTTTTTTTTGCTTCGGAATTTAAGCCTCTTCAAGGCTATTGGGAACCGGGGGCTAGGAACGAAAAGGAATTAGTCATTGTTATTTTTGAAGGAATCAACCCGGAATTTGCTTGGAGTGATTTGGGGAAACCATGGAAAAACAATATTTGGATGGCCGAATGAAATTCGAACACGCGTCCACCTAAATTCGAGGCGAGAGCGTAACCGTTCACCCACCAGGCTGGTGAGAAATATTGATGCGACTCGATGAACAAAATTAAAGATGTTTGAGACACTTTTAGCAATTACCCTGCATATCCGAGTAAAAAACACATTTGAATGATAACAGCAGTCCAACCATCCCAAAAGTTGATACTAAACTATATTTAATAACTAAATTGTGTTAAATTCTTATAATTGGATTGAGTTATTACACGATATAAAAAATATAAGATAGATATCTTATCTCAAGGAAATAATTAAAAATGTAAGCTGATAGGTATAAGATTTTACAAAAGTATTCTCGTTATAATCAGAAGTGCAAAATTGTGATGAGAATTATATCAAGCAATAAGTTTGTTACACGAATCCCTGTAAACAGTAACTATTCGTATGTTTGTTACGCATTGTCAGAGGTCTTACATGATGCATCTTGAATTAAAAGCTGGCTAAGCTTTCTGCATCAAAATTACTAAGACCGCAAGTATAACGCATCGGAAACTGTCACCGGTAATGTAGGATTTAGTGAGCTGAACTCAGATCATAGGAACCATATATCCAAATCCATTCTAGTTTATGCTTGGTTTCAGTTACGTAACGTAGTCTCCATGTGGTGTATGTAATTTGTAGAAAAATATATGGTAGAAAATTATTTATTTATCTTGACAAAATTAGAAAATACTGACTATTGGCAGCGATGATTCAGAAGCCAAATTCAGCATCTTAAACAAAATAAATAAATATACCACGGTGACACTTATCTGGCAGGTAGAATTTATCGCTGTGTAGAAGCAAGGGTGATTAGAAGATAGATATTCTTTGGATTCAGAAAAAATTCTAGTAACACTAAGAAATCGAAGTATACGGTTTTATTATTATCATATAACCGATAACAGCTTTTTCTCGTTTGAAATTTATCTTCACGTATTCCATTAGTGAATGCTCAAACATTTCGGACGGTAATTTACAAAGAATTCACTTAGTCTATTGTAATCAGATGACAGCCAAATGGTAAATTATTGCTAAACATTTTGGTGAAGAATCAGGTTTTTCGGGTAATACTTGCTTCTAAGCAGATCATATTTGTGGCTGTGAAGGTATTCTGGGACATTAAATTCATCAGTAGGAATTCTAGCGTTCAATCTTTTTTCATATGCATTTCGCATTGGATTCCACTTTGCTATTGCTTGCTTTGAGGTGGATAATGTTCTAGGAACTCTGGGGGTGTATTTCTGCCTAGAGATGTAATCCCTGTGCACCAGGAAATGACTAATTGGTCGAGTAATGCCAGTTGAGAGTTGTCATCTCCCTTTTGAATTTCACCTACTCCTATTTCCATTGTAAAGGCTGAAACGTTTTATATGATAATTTACATAGAAAAGTTACTGATTCGCAGTTAGATGGCAGTTGTAGGATGAGTTACTGTCAAATTTTCGGTGGAGAATCAGACGCATACATGAAGAAGTATTTGGTTGGAATTCTCACAGTTATGCAACTCATCTTAGATTCCACTATGCCATTGTTTGCTTTGAAAGTGATAATTACTCCAGGAACGCTGGGGGTTGTGATTCTAGGTAAAGCTATAGGTCTCGTGTTCCAGGAAAGGACTAATTGGTTGGGTTAAGCCAATTCAGAGACGGAATGCGCGGCGACAATATAACTTGCCTTAGCGGGTGAGGCCCACAGGAACACTCCAGCAGCCAACTCAACGGCACTCGTGATGGAAATCAGCGAGGGAAATGGACAGCGACTCTATATGCGGAGGCGCCGTATATAACCGGAGATTAGAAGCCGCTGCTGCTGAATGTCTTGTCGCTTCATCAGCGCGCTCGCTGCAGCCAATATTACCCTCCGGTGGACGTCCCGTCTGCATTGCAAAGTACCTCCCCTGCTCCGTCCCGTCCCGGGGTAAAAGCGCAAATATTTGGCTTTCCGGAATAGCGGTGCCATTTGCATGGCAGTTTGATTAATCAGCACGGAGCCGAGGAAGCCTGGAGGCGCTGATAGCGGCTGTTAAGTGTGTGGCAAGGGGTGCTTGGTTCGGAGTCCATTTCCTGATTGGCTGTGGGGTGAAGGGTGTTTGTGAGGGTCAGCGTCTGACGTTACTCCTTTGTACCTCACGTCTCAGGGCATGGATATTCAAAGTTAACGCCTACACATATCGCAGTTCCCGATCTGTAATAATTTTGACTAGTGTTCCGCAACCAATGTGCCGCTAAAAATCAGAAGGAGTGCTGCGAAATTTTACTTATAGTAAGGAATTAACTGTTTAGTTCTTTTGTTATCTTTTATACTTCAGTTTCTGTTTTTGATGTGTCGCGAATTGTTTCTTGTTATTGTATTCTATGAAGTTTAACATCTCTTATAAACTTACCGTTGTAAATATTAGTTCTGTTAATTCGTATATATGTATATATATATATATATATACACAGAAAGTTTGACTGTAATGTTTTGCTTTAAGAGTAATATAAAGGTTCTTGATTCTTAATTTTCTGCTACCCAAAGTTTTTTGTTATCCCAGGCGTGTTATTTTTAGATGATACATGGTTGTATGCTCCTGAAAAAAGTAAGTTTACAGTGGTGTATCGTGTTAGATCATGGATAATTTATACCGTCATTAGAAAAAGATTGCAGCCACTAAAAAAAAGGTTAAAAAACCCAACAACATTGTCTTCGGCCAGCGTTTCTCAACCTCAGTAAAACCGCTGACTAGTAAATTGACAAAAGTAATTTTGCGGAATAAATTATATGGCCATATTTTTACCTATATGTATATTATTAACATCTGAAACGTTTTTTTATTATAACATTATGACACAATAAATCTAAAAGCATGTTTGAATTCCTACGGGAACACAGTTATGAAACTCGAAGTGAGCTAACAAAAGTGAATTACATATTGGAAAGACTCTTAATAATTAGTAATCAAATGAATAATAATATGACTGTAGGCTGAATGCTACACTGTATCACCGACCTACAAGCACAAAATAAACGAAACGAGACCTGATATCTTATATTGTTTCTTAACACTCTTACGTTATCAAACCCTTCAACGTACGACGGTTTATAACACCTACAACAAGACCCTCAGAATACTGTCATTAACATAATCATTTAACGAACAGCGCTACCTTTGAAACGGACTGGAAGTGTATTTCGTGAAAATGTTAGTGCAGGAACGACGCTGTCGTACCCTTAAATCCTGGAAATACCTAAGTTTTGCATGGTCATTGAAATATTCTCAGCTTTTAAATAGTTGTGCTTATAGCTTATACTTCTTTATAGCCTTAAATAGTGGGAATATAATGTCCAAGTTTTAAATATTCTGTCTGCCGAGCACTAGTGGACCGTGAATAATAGGTATCTAGGTGATTTGCAGTTATCTGAAACAGAAAGATTTGATTTATTTCTTTATATCTTGATTTAGGCGTGATCTCAGCCTTTTAGTGCATAATATGGCTGATGTGACACATTCTTGATTTTTAGTGTTTGTGTTACTGAACAGATTTTTTGAAAGAAAATGCAATATGTTAGTAATTGTATACATTTTCTGTCTATGTCTGTTACCTAAGATTGGCAAGGAATGGCTGAGTTCATATGATATATAGCACCTTGAACCACGCTGATCGTCAATCTTGAATGTATTTTGATAAAAACTTACAAATGGTGCTCGTATTTCTGCACTGATATTTTCATCTGAAATATATTTTAAGTGCGGTAATCAACGTAAATATGGTACATCTATATGGTTTTGAAGTGTTGGAGCATGATTAGAAGAAACAACAGCTAATCACTGATTATTCACATTGATTTTAGTTAGAAATTATTAAATATTTTTTTACACTCTCTAAAAAGTACCCGTCATATATAATGACATTAATAAAATCACGCATTAAATGTTTTAAGAACATAGTCCTCTCATAATTTGCACAAGCAAGATTATTCATTAATGTCGATATACAGCTCATGATCATTATATTTTAATTTAAATTCAAATGTGATGGTGCTCACAAGCCTTGCTGACAATGTCTCTACACCACCACCTTCCATGTATTAATTTTCTTTTCCCCACCTACCGTTGCCTGTCTCTATGAATCCCTCAGAATCAATTCTTCTAGCTATTGTAATAATTTTTGTGCAGTTGCATCTCTTCATGTCTTCTTGGCAAGTACTGTAGGACGTTTTGTTTTTTAGAGAAAATATCAATTTGTTTTCTCGAAATACAAAACGTTTACACTTTCATAATTAGTATTGGGTTTTGACTATCAATCCTAAGTCACTGAGATATAGAAAACAAAGGTTTTTTTTTTATTTGAAAACGTAAAACGTAAAAAACGTTTACTATGAGCCTATAACTACTTCAGAGAACCATCGTTCTCATTCTGCATGTTGAAATAATTTCGAAGTAAGTCATTACTTCCTGAAACTGCATTGAGAGAACCAGCTACTTTTCCCACATTTGAAAGAAATACAGTTTTTAATATTGTTTTCTGCATTAGTATGAGTCTTATATATATCTAGGAAGCAGCACTCCAAGACTCCTGCAAACACGCTGGCCGAAGAAAATTTTGAACACTAGAAACTAATGATATTATTGCAAATCTCTATTCTAAGGTTCTTACAATGAATTGGTGAGTTTTGATCAAATCGAAATCAACACAATCAGACTTTATTATTCTGTCTTGAAATAGTCCTGTATAAAACCTTAATCGTTATTTACTACCGATGTGTGCCAATGCATGAAATTCATTACCTGTGAACTAAAGAGCTCACGTGTAGAAACATCTGAATAATGAATTTGTCATTACTTTATCTGATATTAGTTTTCATGACTTAGATTATTTTTTAGTGGGTTTTTCGGCTGTGATAGATGTATTTTAATAAAGCGAATATTCATAATTAGCAAGAATGTTTATACAAAGACAACATGTTTTAATCGATTACAGTTGTATTTTGAGGTGCATAGGAATAGTGGTGATTCCGATTGAGAAAACCCACCGATAATGACATTTCGTTAAAAGGGAGGTTAAAGAAAAAAACGATTTTCAGATACAGAATTTATGACAGGGGCAATAAAACAGGGATCTCCTCCAAAAACTGTGTATGCAAACCTTTCAGCGGCTGTTTCTCGGAAGGTGGTAATCCGAGAATATCTTTTCCAGACTCGCTTAGGCGCCAAGTATCGTCATAATGGGTGCGAAGTGAGTTCCAATGACAGACACTTTCTGTGGTTAGTAACTAAGCATTTATTCCGATATGTACGCTAGCGAATCTGCATTCCGGAATCATTTTGTTTCTAGGAATGAAAACTACGTCTGGAAGTGTAAAAGTGTGGGCTTTCTCATCTGACAATAAAACCGAGTTCCGCTTTTTTTTTTTTTTTTTTTTACTAAAAATTTCTTCTTTGTTACTATGAATGCTCTGAAAGAGTAGATTCTGTTTAGGGAAAGAAGAGAAACAGGTTGAACTGTAAACATCACGTTATACTTTAATGAATGGTCTATTAAATTAGTCATTCTTAGAATAAATTATCAGATATGACACAATTCATGTTTCTGATGATTCTGTTTCTGTAATGTTTTCCCGTTAACTCGTTTGTGTGTGATCAGGTTGGACAAAACACAAAAATTTTTAAATAAAAATTTTGCTCATTAAATAAGATATTTCACGTGATGCACAAATTTTTATCATTAGTAAATTTTTATCGTCCCATAAAAACGTTTTACTAGATTAACATTTCTAATTATGAATCAAGTAGTTTGAAGTAGCGACAACAATCATTTTACCTCCAATTCAATTTTTAAAAATTGTAATAAATTCTGTACTTGAAGCCAAATTAGCAATCGTTGTGGAAGATGATAGCATAATATCTTAAGAAGGTGTTATGCGAGTAGTAGAGAAAGAAAAGGTGTGACTCAGCTAATATAATGATGAAAGGAGGTTACTTCAAATCATACTTGCGTAAAGGTTGTCTTATCAGCTATTCACTTGACAATCTGATGCACGGACATATGAAATGATTTTTTTTTTAAATGTACTTAAAAGTTAAGGTCATTTTCTTAAATATTTATACCTGAGAAAGTTTGACTGCATGTGTAAATTGCTCTGCTGACAATATTTTATTGATGCAGGTAGGAGAAATGCATTATTTTGGATTATTTTGATATTAAATTTAGTAAATCGCTAGAATTACTAACCTCAACTTGCAGAAACATGCTATTACCTCTACAAATGCAAATATTCAGCAGCTTGAGTTTACTGATAATGCAAAAATATTTATATCCAATAAATATTTAAGTTTTATTTTAAGTTTTATTACAATCAACGCACTTATACTTTATATAAATCTCAACTACAGGACAGAAAACACAGGAAATATATTACATTTAATTGGAGCTATCACTAACTAGTACTGGAGAGTGATAAACTTATCCCTAAAACAAAATTTCATTACATCAATGCGACATAATATAATAACCACGAAATGTGTATGATTTACAGAAATGCACGTTTTCCTCGTATTAATTTATTAGAAAACTGCAACACACTGACTGGATGAAAAGTGATTCTCCAGCAGTGTGCCAAAGTAGCTGTGCGTTCCCTTCTCTCCAGCTCTTATCTGCACCACGGAGCACGTCGCGAGGATCCAGCTATTAGTTAAAAAATACGGCGGTAACGGTTTGCGAGCTCGCCGTGTTGGCCAGACCCGAGCGACTGTGATCCAATCGGGCGCGTGTCCACCGAAAGAAATCGCGCCCGCTCCGGCGGCAAACGTAATTGACTACTTCCCCGGAATCTCTTTTATACCCGGGAGGCAATCACGGGTAAATTCCAATATCCGCAGGTTATAGAAAATCCCTATCGGGATCGTCGATTTCCTCCGTCCTCCGCTGCCTTCTCGCACGTTCGAGGAATATGTTGGGAGCGGCGCGAGCGAGCGCGTCGCCCATTACAAGCGAATACTGTGCGCCCCATTTAACACGGAGCAGCGCAGGCGCACGTATAGCCACCTCTGCGGCGCGCACCGCGGGCGGGTATCCTCCTCGCCGTAAGGGGCCAACGGAAACAATCTGCAAGTTTTGGGGCTTTGTTCCAGGGATGCAGTCGGTGTGCAGAATAACACACACGATGTAGAGAGAACTCCTAACCAAACCTGAGAAAGCCGTTAGGAAACATCTTGGAGGATACTATCGTACGGTAAACAAATAAGTGAACAAAAAATGTATCAACTATACATATCTCGAATTTGAAAAATGAAGTTTAGGTAAGAGTATTTGAAAAAAAATTTGCCAGAGTAACATTTTTAAACTAAAGAATTGGTTTTAATTCTAGCAGATGCTTAGGTGTAATAAAATAATTGCAGTTAAAGACGTACATAGGAGAATGCGAAACAAATGATCGAAGATGTAAATAGTAAGTTAATATGAATACATTTAAGAATGATTGCCGAAGTGAAAAAAACTGAGGGGTTTGCAATTCCTGCCATTTATTATGCTTTAGCAGTAATTAGGAATGTGAATCCTATGAACTTAATTATAAAATAACATTGTTCAAACATGTTATTCAGTAAGTGTTTATCATCTTTAGCTAGTATTCCATCATATTCATATTTCAAAGCAATATCCATGTAGCTTAAAGTTGGCCTTACAAATTTTTTAACTTTTCTCTTTAGTTAACGTATTCCATTTGATCTTTGAAGGTTTAACAATGGAAGAATGGTAGCAATTTCCAAATCAGGGTAAATAAATAATTTCAAATAGTTAGTGGTCACTGTACAGCTTTCATCATAAGATAACAAGGTACAAAATGTTCAATTAGTTTCCAATTGAGGGCATATTAGGAGCTGAATGGGAACTCGTTCAACATTCACCAGGAGCGATCGATTCAGGTGATAACACACCCAGTTTATGCAGATTAGTAGTAAATCTAGTTGTTAATACCTTCAAGCGAATTTTTTACCTATAATATGTATCTATGGTTCCGGTCAGAGATCATTTACTTAATTTCTTGGATATAATGAGTATGTTCTATCCTGCACTTGGCTATTTTGCTTTCTCAGGCTGTTCTTCAAACTTAAAAACTGTATTCTCAACAAGAAGCTTCATTCCGCTTTTTGGTACCCGCGTACGAATTTCCTGTTTTGTTTTTTCCACTTCTGCCACTGTATCTCTTCCATTAAAACTAAACCTCAAAGTTTTTATAACGCCACTTGTATATTTTATTACGTATTTCTAAGTCCAACTTTCCTCCTTATAAAACAGAAATTTCGAATTCGGGATAAACTTCTAGGGATCTTTATGAGTTAAGTTACTTGTGAAATGTAGAATAGTACTCACAAAAATGAAAAGTTTAGAATTTCACACAGATGGTGATGGAAAATCTGTGATTGGAAGTGACAGGTACATTCTCATGTGGATGTTTTACCACTCCAGGTATACCTGGCAATTACTGACGTAAGCCAGTCTTACTAACTCACTAGAGACTATACATGTCAGATATACAATATCTTTGGTATCGTAAACCCACTGTATAGGATGCAAACGAACAACCCATATCGACATCGTAAGTTTGGAAATGATGATGAGTCTGGCTAACAAGAGGAGTCTGCCAGTTGTAAAATTCAGATTCGATTCATACTGCATATGTGCCAAGTGGCAAAGCAGTAACATGAGCTTCTTCGCCTTCGTCGAGAATATCGGTATTGAAAAAATCAAATTATTTCTAAGTTACCCATATTTAAGCGGCCGGGTGCTGTAGCTAGCATAGTCTGTGTCTCATAAGTCCGTTATCGCCGGATCGAATCACTCCACGGAAACTTTTTTATTTATTCAAATGTATATACAGATAATTCCCGGCAGTCAGTTTCAACAAATATGCGTATAATAAGTTTTTTATATGCCTTTAGGTGTGAAAAAAACCGACGCTTTCGAAATTCATTATGTTGTTCGCAATCAAAGTTAATTTGCTGCGGCAGCTACGAAATATCGTTACTCAACCGTTATAGTTGAAGGACAAATATTCGTTCCCGCACCAGGGGACGGAAGGATCGAAGTATTGTTGTGTGATAGTACCAGAAAGACGCTAGATGGAGGAAAGAAAAGACTGTCCGTTGTTATTATTTTGAAACGAATGAGTGTTTTAAACATCAAGTACTAAAATTTGAAAGTAAATAGTGTTCTTAAATGCTAAGCTGGTAATATACTACTAAGTTTTGGTATAAACTGCCAACTTCAACAGCCAGTCTATTTCCGGCTATTTGCTGGGCTTCAAAATCAATAATAAAAAAAAAAAAACAAGAGAAGTAAACTATCCCTATACCAAAAATCTCACAACATGTGTTATTTCTCTTTCAATCACAGCTGGCCAGTCAGATAAACAGACGTGAAACCGTACAGAGAACGAAGAAAATACAGATAATGACCGGGGAAGTACGAGTGGATTCTCGTGTCTATTTTAGTAGCACTAGAATATTGAGAACAGCTCTTCAGTCTCCTAGAAGCCAAGAGGCTGACGTCAATTAAAGGCGTGAAAGTCTGATGAAAGAGAAAGTTTCTTAATCAAGAAAGCAGGTCAACGGATATGGGTTGAGTTCGGTTGTTAATCACGTGATCTGGATCACGCAAAACACACCAACCACTGGGAGAAGTTTCGTTCAGTGGTGCTGACATTAGTATCAAAATTTGATAAACATGACTTACGTTTCGCGCCAGAACTGGAATTCAGGAGGAGACTAGTATGCAATCTGTCTGTTTTGTGTAAAAATTGGTAATGGGAGATATATATATATATATATTTTTAAAGAGCGTTCTGGTGGCTCAGTGGCTAAGGCGCTTGCTTTCAAAACTTTCGCTGCTACTGCCCCGGGCACGAATCCCGGCAGGCGCAGGAATTTGAGATTTGTGTTTAGTCATATGAGCTATGCCAGGATGTTCCGTGGTTCGGATTCCACGTTAAACTGTAGGTCGCAAGCCCAAATGAGAAAGAAAGAAGGGTTAGAAGATGGGCCAATCCTCCACTTCTGTAAAAAGAACCGGGTTAAAGAAAAATACAAAGGGAATAGCCGGACGGCCTATACCCTGGGTATTCTGCGATAGACCTCAAAGGTCCATGAAAAAGCAATAAATGATATATATAAAAAAACGAAAGAACCAACGATTTAAAGTTCCACATACGTGTTTTTTTTTAATTGCTTAACGTCTCCTATATCAACTAGGTCTTTAGAGACGGGAAAGGATGGGAGGCAAGGAATTGGAAGGAATTCGGCCATGGCCTTTTGAAGGAAGCATCCCGGCATTCACCTGGAGTGATTTGGGGAAACCATGGAAAACCCAAATCTACGTGGTTTTGAAGAAGCTACACGTGCTGAGGGAAGATGCTCTTGTATCCTTTGACACCACTCTTTCAGAGTTTGCGAAGAAGAAATTATCCATCACTGTGTCTTTCAATCCGATCAGTAATCACCTAGAAATTTTAAACAAAATTTTGGACACCTGATATTTAAATCAGGTAAATTGCAGTGAATATGAAATTGTTTGTAATATAAAACATCCAACAGTACGACAGTACAGAAAATAACGAATCAACTCTTATATGTTTTATTCTATGATAAATGAAATTTGTCACTGACACATTTTATTTCTATGTCTCCGCACAGGAAGTTGTAATTCACTTACTTCGCCACTAGCTGTATCGAACATATTTTACCAAAACACATTCTTAATGACAAAATTTCTAGAAAAAAATGAACCTAGCGCAAGAAAGATGATACCGTCCATTAGTATCTGGGGTTTAAGAAAGATTCTATCTTAATGGTTACTGCTACCTAAATAAATGCTGAAACTGGTCTGCAAGTTAAATGTTACTAGATGACTATTGTAGATAGCCCCTGTAATTGTTTCCTACCACTGTGATATTTCATATGTAATAATCTAATCTAAAAACTTTCAGCAAATTGTGAAAGGTGTGATGAGATAGGGGTAAGACTTTCTTTCTTTTTCTCATTGGATTAAATAACATAGCGATTATTCTACGTAGATATCATTATTGTACACACATTTTTCCATAGCATCGCCAGTTTCTTAATTCCTTCTTAACAAAATTTGTTGTACGTGATCTGAGATAATTGCGAACGAAATTTTCAGTGGAAAATATTTTTTTCCCAAATTTTTTTAAGGCATCCAGATCAATTATAGTCACGTGACGCTAAATATGGATAACGGGGGGATAATTCGCAGCTATCGATTGTAGTTCTTCCGATTTCGCATTCTTAGCAGGAGCAATCTGGACCCATGAATTATCGTGAAGGAGTCTTTTAGAACTAGTTCTAGAATTACAGTAGTCTGTTGTGTAGATTGTTTTTCAATCAGAATATCAAATTACCGAACCTACTTTATCACCTAATATAATGATAATCAGTACGTTGACAGTAGAAAACCAGAACTGTTATTTCTTTTGCGCGTATATCATACCCGATCTCTTAGTTTTAAAAATATAGTGGTCTACTCATGTTCACCACAAGTGAGAATACTCATCACCAATGAAAATCCTTCTGATGTAAAGCTTTAGAAAAATTATAGCCTTTGAACCCACCTCGAAGTAATTTGCGTAAATGTAACTCCTTTTTTTAATTATTTTCTTTGCATTTCTATAAATTCCTCCAGCTCACAAAGAAGTTATTCCCACGTCTTTATTAATAAGAATATCTAGAGATATCTGTGTTGTGTGATATCTGTGTTAGTGCGTCAGTGAGCTTAGAAATTATTGTTCGACTTTCCTTGTACGTTTGAGACTTGTAAAGTGTATCATTACCCAACTGTACACGCAATGTGCACAAGATACCTTCATCTAGTAGAACCCTAATAGTTATGAGTTGGTCACTTTTCAATCATAGTGATAATATCTAAAAAAAAAAAAAAAAAAACTATATGGAAACAACCTTATAGCATTCAGTCTGCCAAAGCACTCTTATCATCCACTCACTGTTGCCACATTAACAAGTGGTTAAGTATCGTGCACCTATTTGAAAATGTGTTCACATTTTATTAACCCTCTTACATGTAAATAATCAGTAATTAATCGAAATTATTACAGTTCTAAGGGTGAAGTGGATGTGGAAATTCTAGAGCGAGGAGCTCCTACTAAAACCGAAATCTATACATTATTTGTAACATTTAGTTATTTTAAGATGCTTGCTAAAGTTACAGATTTATTGTTGAAAGAGAGACATAATGCCTGAACAGTTATGTAATTTTTAAAAAAATCATATAGGTAAATAGTTAATAGATGAGTAAATTTCTTTATGCAAGACACAAATAAGTCAACTTTATAAGAAAACTTCTGGACTGTTTCACGGAAGTTTGAATTCGTATAAACGGAACTAATTCAAAGCTACCAATTTTATTTCTGATAATATTACCATCTCTCTTAGTAAGAAAGCGAGTAGTTAAATATTCGTTTATAGCTGTTGAAGCACCAGATTATTCACCTGGACTCTCGTAATTCTATCGTTTCATAGTCATTTACAGAATATTCAAGTTAATTATATATATCAAAAAAAAAAAATGGTGAAGATACCATTGAAACTGTATAAAAATGCGTTTGCATAAATCGAAAAAGTTACTTCCGTAGCAGAATTACGTGGATTATTAATGTAATCGAGGAAATTCCAAGAGGAAGAGGAAAGTGGCGTTCAGTATAAAAATAAATATTTTGGTCTATGATAGAAATTTGCTTCACTATTTCCGCCTTTTCATTTTCTTTGAAAAAACATTCCAAACTATCCAACACTAGGCCAAATCTGTTTTACTTTGAGGCTGCCGGTATTCAGACGCTGCCATTGTGAAATTGTTGGCACCATTATCAACAGGCAACAGTTCTTTGCCAGTTCAAACGCCCAGCGCACAAAGCTTCAAGCAAACGCGTTTCGCCCCATATACAACACGAGATCACCGCATTTGCGTGTGACGGACTACAGGCTCCGACCGGAAACTCGACTCCACAAACCCCATCTGACCTCCAACGCTGCAGCCACCGCGTCGAACAGCCAAACGCGTCGCGAGTCAAATTTCTGGTGTGATTAGCATTCATCAGAGGCTGTGTTGGCAGCACTGCACGGCGCTCTGTTTGCGCAAACAGCTGCCTAGCGCGGCGCGGGCAGCGCGGCGCGGGCAGCGCGCTGCAAATAGTGCACTTCCGGCCCATGGAGGAAGGAATTATATGGAGGAGAAGTGACGTTAAATCGGTGAAGCAAGCACTAAACTCTCCCGCATGGTGGCAGCACCGGCAGCGACCATATGGCGCTTCCCAACAATTAAGGTGTTCACATTGTGGTAGATGCAGTGATTATTTCATTTAGTATTGTGTATAAGTGTTTAAAAATGCCAACTTGTGTTGCGAACGGTTGCACAATAGGCCAGACAGGAAAGAACCTGGAATATCATTTCATAAGTAAGTTGAATTGTAATTATCGTTGTTGAAGTGAGCGGTAGACACCGCAAACTTTGCAGCACGTCTATAAATATTTAGTCATAGCTCTCAATGGGATGACTTTGTTCTCAAATTTTTCTTGGTGTAGTGTAGAAAATCAGCAAACTTGCTATTTTGCACATAATAGACTAGCATTATTTTTTAACGAGTGTTTAAAATGAGATTTAAAGGGGCGTGTTTTACTTCGCGATTCAGTGAATTTACTATTACGATTTCTTTCGTCACGTTGCTGATTATACTGACAATGGATGATGAAATTAACTGTTATGTGAGAAGCTGTGAGTTTTATTAATTTTTTAAATAGCTATTTCAGGCCATTGACTTAGGTTATTTTTAAAGCTTCATATAAGACTTGTTTCTGTTTGTAAATACGTCTATACCTATTTTTACCGATTTTGAAATCTTTCTCATCTATTTATGTCGAAACAGGTTCATGCAGAAATAAAAATGGGCTTCATAAATAAAGAAGTTATTGGCCTTTGAACAAAATCAATTTGGGGAATGTGTTTCTAATTTAGTCTATTTTTTTTTGTACAACATTCTCCCCCCCCCCCCCCCCCCCCGTATCTAAATCTAACTGAGAGATAATTTTTTTACAATTGTCCTAATAAGTAGGGCTGTGAAATTAGACAACACATCTTGATCAAGAGAATGTTCATTAAGGTGACTGAATAAACATTTTATTTCTGGTACCAGCCTACAAAATGTCTGGGTTGCTCATCCCTAGAGTGGGTCCTCTTACTTTTTTTCTGGTCTAGGACACATTTCAGACTAACCACAAGTGGTAGTAATAAAACTGAAATATCCATTCTGCATGTCAACCATGTAATCATTGTGGCTTTGACAGAATTAATTTTTGGTCCAGCCTGCATCCAAACCTAAACCCCTCAATTTGGATGTTGTATATCCCCACAAACTAAGCAAGATATCGAAAACATTTATTCTTTATAATCGAGTTTTTTCGTCGTGTTACATAAGAATCCATCATTAAATTTGACTTTTGCGAAATTTTTGTTCTGCATTTCAACTCAAGACACCTCACTTTTGAGACAGTATATCTCGAGAACTAGGTGAAATATCGAAAAATTTTACTCTTTATTTTTATTTGTCTCGTCTTTTTAAATAAAAATTCATCATAAAATTTGACTTTGAATAATTTTTTCTTCTGAATTTCAACCAAAACCATTTCACATTTGAGACAGAATATCTCGAAAACTAAGCAGGATGTCAAAAAATTTTATTCTTCATTTTTTATTTGTCTCATCGAGTTACATAATAATCCATCACCAGATTGCGGCGTCACGTTTATCCTAGAGTCCCCTTGAGGTGTTTGTACATATTCCCCGTGTTTGTTGGGAAGCGGTCAAGCCCCCACCACTCCGGCCATGCCCCCCACTCCTCCGCCGGCCTGCTTCACTCCCATGCGTGGTAAAGGTCTCTTGCGTCGTCTCCATATTATTCCTTCCTCCATGTTCCGGCCGCGCCACGGCCATTGTGTCACCGTCGCCATGTTTAGGACAGATTCGGAAACAAAGAGATGACCGCCAGAAGACAGGCCCGATATGAAAACTTAGCGACAGGGTTTTGACGCATGTTGCTATTCATAAGCCATACCGAAATATAAACTTCACATAATGTCCTCCATTTTTCGAGGAAACGAAATAAGTTTTTGTTGTTTAATTTCGTTTCGATTAATCTGAAGTCATAAACAAAAATTTCAAATGAAAAAAATAAGTAATAATATAAACAATTTGTCATCTACGGTGATCTGAAAGCCCAATAATGCCAGTAACTAAAATGTTAAATGTCTTAAGATATCTGTATAATGAGAAGGAAATAGAGATATATTAACTTACTAGCTGACCCGGCAATGCTTCGCTATTGCTAGACTTGAAATTAGAATTAGAATTAAAATTTGTATTTGTATCACAAAAACTTTAAAATAATTTTTAAAAGCAAGCCCGATCGTAATCTGACCATTGATGAACTTTAATAATGTTGCTATGTACTTTGTCTAATTTCCCCAGCGTTTTCGAGATAATTAAAAAAACTGAATGGTTTGAAGTGCAAATTTTGCTTAATTATGGTGATAGGCAAAGTGGGTGGGCTTTTTAAACCAAAGATAGACAGCATTTTTCTCTTTGATTTAATTTAGACATCTGCAAAGTTCCATTCACATTGAATAAAGTTAGTGTAAGGAACATTAAAAATTAAGAGAGGGGAGAATAAAGGGGATGAAATGTTGGGATTTGGGAACCAAATGTATGCAGCATTTTTCTCCTTGTTTTGAAGTATACGCGTGTCAAGTTACATCGATATCGGATAAAACTGTGAGTATGTATAAAGAACATTGGTAAAAAATAAGAGGGGAGTTAAAAGAGAAAAGGGTTTTGATTCTTACAATCTAAATATAGACCATACTTTTCTGTCTGTTTCATAGTTTGCGTGTGCAACGTTCCATTGATATCGTATAAAATCTGTGGGTATGTATATGAAAAATGTACAAAAGTTAGGGGGTTGGGGTAATAAGGGAGATGTTCGTTTAAAAAAAAAAATAAACAGCATTTTTCTCCTTGTTTTGAATCATACAATTGCAATGATCCATCGAAATCAGATAAAAACTGAGGGTTTCAGTAAAGATCACTGGAAATTAATTGGGAGGGGTAAAGGGGGAGGGGTATAGGGAGAGGGAGTGCGGTTGGGCTTTGGAAAACTGAATGAAAATAATATTCTTCTGATTGTTTTAAAGTATACGTGTGCAAAATTCCTTCAATGTCGGATAGGAACTGTAGCTTTGCGTAAAGAACATCGACAATAATGAAGGGGTGGAAAAGGGGAGAGGAATTGGTTTTTTGTAAAACCAATGTCTACAGTATTTTTCTATTCTTTTAAAGGTATACTTCCATCAAAATCTGATAAAAAGTGTGGCTCTGAGTAAACATTAAGGGGGTGGGAAGGGGAAGAGGTGTTGTGTATTTTGAAAACATATGTAGGCAGTAATTTTATATTTGTTTTAAAAGTATATATGTGCTAATTTTCATAAAAAACAGATAAAATGAGTTTTTTTTTTAAATTATGTGTTGTAAGGTGGAAGAGGGGATCGTTTTGGGGTGGAAAGGGGATAGGGATTGGGTTTTCGTTAAACTAATCTCTATGGTATTTTTCTATTTTAAAAAAAGTATATATGTGCAAAGTTCCATGTAAATCGGATAAAAGAGTGTGGGTTTATGTAAAAATTAAGGGGTGGGAAGGGGGAAACGTGATGCGGTTTTGGGAAACCAAATTTAGGCAGTATTTTTCTGTTTGTTTACAGTATACGTGTGCAAATTTCCATAAAAATCGGATAAAATCTGTGGGTTTGTCTAAATTAGGGGGATGTGAAGGGGATGAGGGGTTACGTTTTTGGAAACCATATACAGGCAATCATTTTCAATTTGTTTTTAAGTATACGTGTGCAAAGTTTGGTGGAAATCGGACAAAATCTGTTGGGTTGTTTAAATTATGGGGTGTTACGGGGAGGAAGGAGTGGTTTTTTTTGAAATTTTATTTCTTAGGAACCATCTCCGAATCGCTCTAGACAACTCACCAAAGTTTCACCGTAATCGGATGAACGGTTTAGGAGCGCATAGAGCATAAACAAAACTCACATTGATTTTTATATATAAGATTAAATTGTCATTATTAGGATTTTCCTCACAATTTTTCCATTTTTTCTCACCGTTTAAACCTTCCCTAAACTTCCACAAATAGTTTAAGATCAAAATTAGCCAAATCGGCCAGCCATTCCAGAGTTTTAGCAAGACTAACGAACAGCAATTCATTTTTATATATAAGATATATATATATATTTATATATATTGGAAAGTGGATTGTTAACAAGATACCTGTCTAGACTAGTACAAACGAATAATGATGTACGTAATTATGAGACAAGTCAGGAAAATCGAGTCCACCTTACTTATAGTCAAAGTATTAAAACATAAGAATCAGTGCCAGACAAAGGTTTAACAATATTTAATAAATTACCAGAAGAAATAAAAAGGTTCAGAAATGTTGGAATTTTTAGAGAAAGCTGTACAACTGGCTGGATGAAAGAAAATGTAACTTCTTTGCATAGGTAGGTATGTGCTTATCATATTGTTTTTTTTTTTTTGTGTTCAGATGATGTATAATTTTTGATGTATTTGTATTAGCCATAGGCTACTAGAGCATACAGAATAAAATGAAAATAAAAAATCTCTGACCGGGATATAAAAAGTTGCAGTACATTAATGTTTGACTGAAATATGAGGTTTTATTTGAGTCTTCAGAGAAATCACAAGCTGATGAATGATTAGTGAACAAATGTGTGAAAACGTAGCAAAGTCGAAACTGTTGTATTTAGCATAAACCGGTATTTGATATCCAACGACGATATTTTCTTCAAAATAAAGCGAAAATAAGTTGAAAACCATTTTTAAAACGAGATAAAATGGAACAGAGTAACTATTAGACAACTACCAGATTCTGAATGTTGAATAAGATTCAAATATTGCTAAATCCTCATTCGCGATATCGACGGATATTCAGGTTTTCAGATATTATGCTGTTTATAACTATTCGTGCTATCGATTTCGTGCGTTATCCTCATATTTGTCAGACCTTTTAATGAATGGAAATCAATTACTAATTTATTTTAAATGTATACTGCTGTTACTATCTGTCTCACAACGAGGGACGAATTTATTATTTGTGTATCATTTTTATTTTCCGTTACTAAGACCTTTGATTTCCAGACGACTTTTTCAATCTTCATAGATTATAATGTTTTAATGAAATTTTGGTATGGTGTCTGAATTTTGACGAGGAAGTTTGGTAATTATTGTGGACCACTGTGAAAACGAAAGTTATTAACTGATGTTTTCTCTTAATTGCAGACAATGATTTTATTAGACATTTCAACTTACACAGTCAGTTAAACTAAATATTTAAGAATTTCTAGTCATTATATAAATTATTTATTATTTAGTCTGTAAGTATGTACTTGCGAAATTTAGGAAGCAGTGTCGTTTCTCATATCAGTTGATACAAGTGTTAAAATACGCTTTCAACATTGTTATAGTTAACAGATTTTTAAAAACCAAATTTGGAATAGCTTACGATTAAACGAAACTGTATTATTAAATTATTAGTAGTTAATTAGAACAGTTGGTTATGAAAAATACGTTTGCTATAAGTTCGTTGTAACGCTTTGATAAACACCATAAACGATGCTTTACTTTCGTCCATTAAGATTGCAGAAAACCAAATTAACGCAAAGCGCAGAAAGAAATCTTAATTTTTTTCTCTTCGAACTTTTACTGTTCGGCCGATAAAATGCAGCTTTATTCATAACTACCTACGATTTTCCAGATAAAGTTTCGTGAAGTACAAAACTCGTTGAAACAAGTTTTAAAATGACGGCGATTCACGTTCAGAGGTCGTAAATACTTGGCCGTTCCCCTGAAACAAGCTCGTAACTTGTTATGACCCGACGACCGTAGCTGGTTCGTTTTAATTGTTGTGTTACGCGGCGGTAAATTCTGGCTTGGTGGTAAAGTAAGTTTCCTCAGTATCAGATTTCAGTATTTTACTGATAACTGGATTGTTTATACCTTGAAATGGAAATCTTATCTGTACCCTATATACAGAACTAAGGTATATCTATCGGTTAAGTCTACATCGAAAAATCTTTTTCGTTTAAGAGTACTTTTTATTTTGTATTTAGTACGGATTTTTTAAATAAATTTTGAAAAATTTCTTATTATTTCAAGCTTTCTTCTCCACAAATTTTGTGTTTGAATTATTAAACCGTAGTAAATTAAATATGACAGTTGGTTATACGAGAAAACGGCGACGAAATGTTCTTTCTTCCACGTGGACGAAATGACCAACAAAACCTATTCATTCGTGTACCTCCGGTATTTTCGACCTGTGCATACATACCTGAAAAAGACGACTGACAACATCATAGAAACGTTGCGTTTTAATAATACAATCCCGCTGCACACAATATCAAAATCTAGTAATTTTTGAAAGATGTATTTTGAGGATTTCGCTACATGTCTTCATATTCACATCATTGCTGACAAGTCACATAATCTTTATATATAAAAATGGATGTATGTATGTTGTTTGTTCTTCATACAAATCCACAGTTTTCATTCCATCTCGGTGAACCTTTGCACACTTATCCTTTGAAACAAAGAAAAAAATACTGTCTACATTTGGTTGAAAAATTAACTGTACAAATAATACATGTTGTCTCATAATTTCGAAATACTATTGAATGGCGATAGACAGACACGTTGGATATGAAGGTCTCTCTACTGTTTTTGCGTGTAGCGGTCATGTAGCTCAGCGGTTCAAATCTCCGTGGAGGCTAAGATTTTTAAACATTGTTTTTAATCGTAAGAGTCATGCCTGCGCCGTCGGTTATACGGATTGAATGTTAAACTGTAGATATTACAAAGTTAGGGGTGCAATGCGAAGCAAATCATAGGTAGTCTTGCAATGCTGTAGGTGTACACTTTTTTACGTTATAATGATCCCTCAGGGGTTGTTCACAGTCAGTGTGTGTGTGTGTGTGTGTGTGTGTGTGTGTGTGTGTGAACCGCAGTTATAATACTATAAATACTGAAGTAAGTCTCTGTCTTTTTGTTACGTTTTGACGACTAAATGGCTATATCTATACTGATGGAATTTGACAAGAAAATGTGTATGAAGGGCACAGGACATTTTTTCCAGTATGATTAACAGTTGTAGTCACGAAATTTTGAGACCTTATCGAATGGTGACAGAAATATGTTGGAAATTGATTCTCTTCAAGGGACAGGTTCGACGGTAGAGTGATATAGTGATAGCTTTCCTGTCATATTATGCGGACTCGGTGTTTTTTGGGACCAATCCTTCGTTACCAACAACTTTCTATATTTAATTCTGGCAAAAAAAAATCTTAATCCTCGCTTACGAAGTCGCGGGTACGAGCTAGTATTACATAAAGATGATACTGTAACAGTAATCGTGATGACACAGGAGATGTTCGATTGAGTATCAAACTACCAAGCGTGGCGGTGTAACGGTTAGCGTTCTCGCCTCGCAATGCGGGATGATGGCGGTTCAAATGCCCGTCCGGGCATCCAGATTTGGGTTTTCCATGGTTTCCCCAAATCACTCCAGGCAAATGCCGGGATGCTTCCTTCAAAAGGCCATGGTCGAATTCCTTCCTATTCCTTACCCCCATCCTTGCCCCCCATCCTTTCCCGTCTCTAAAGACCTCGCTGTTGAGAGACGTAAAGCAGTTAAAAAAAAAAAAGAGTATCAAACTTCCGTCAAATTCTTTCGTAAATATCTGCGGTTAGGCTACTCTTCCTTGCAGGTGGGTTGATGTCCTGTCCGTTTTCCCTCTCTTGTACTGCCCCTTTCCCTAGAGCAGTTGGAGCAAAAGTCGCCGCATCTACAAAACGTCCACGCGCGTTCTGCACCGTGCTGGACGTCCGGCTGAAACATTGACAAGCAGGTAATTGTGGGCGGGGGGAGGGGGCGCAGGGCCCTACGAGCCGCTTGTGGACAGTGGGCGCGCTTCAATTGTTCGCGGGGCCCGGGGGCTGGAAAGTTAACATCAGCAATTCGAGGAGGGGCCGTCGAGGGGACGCGAAAAACGAACGCGCACTCGCGTGGCCGGCAGGAAACAATGTCGCAATCACCAGCGACGCGTCGCGCCAGCTCGCCGTTTAGCGGCCCGTTTCTTGGCTACAGCTAACTAACCAAAGGACTCGTCTAACAACACTTTCCACTCATCACTACTTCTGAGTTTTCATGGACTGTTGAAATCTCTCAGAAATATTATTTCGAGGTCTGGATTGTTGTAGCGTTCTTTTAATTCTGTCTGTTTGGTTCCGTATCATCATATACACAGATCCATGTCATAACAATGATCCTAACCTAATTTCGATTCCGGCTAACGTCTACATAAGTCACTGTGACGATTTCGCATTAATAGAACACAAGTGTTTGAGACAAATATATACAATATTAATTATTAACAAAAAAATTACTATAAAAATTTACATATAACTTTTTTGTTATCTCTGGCTTTGCGCCTAGTCGATGTCGCGATCATTAGAGACGGGAACAAAAATGTAAATTATTTCAAAGAAAAATTTTCCTGCTAACCTTTGGCTAAAGTTTTCTGAACAGATCATTGGAGACGAAGTTGTTGGATAAAAGTGACTTTATCTTTTGTGAAATGCTGACCTGTATTAGATTGGTATCACAAAAAATCACGGTACTGACTAGTCAGTACCGTTGTATTGTTAAATTTGATGCAATCGTTGTAATTGCTAATGGCACCACTCTTTTAGGTATCACTAAATTAATACTGATATTAAAATAAGAATATTACTAGCAATAAAAGCCTTCTTTTAGTTTCAAATACAGAAAGAACTTTTTAAAACTCTATGTGTATAACAAAACACTTTAAGGTATCGAAGCATGGATCTAAGGAATATCAGAAAGAAGTAAAATTGAAGCATTTGAAATGTGTTGCTATAGAAGGATGCCGAAAATTAATTGGAGAAATAAAGAACGAAATGAACGCGTTTTGGATATGATGGGTGAGGAGACAAGGTTGTGGAAGAGTCTTTCTGAAAGAGGAGATGGGATTTTGGATCACATTTTAAGATCTGCAGGATTGTTTAATTTTTTTAGTGGAGGGAAAAGTAGAAGGAAGGAACTGTAGACGTAGAAAAAAAAGATAAAATAGAATATGTGAAGCAGATAATTTTTTTTTTTGTGCCTCATCGACGGCTAAGGTCATTAGAGGCGGGATGGGACTGGCGACAAGGAACGGGAAGGAAATTTCGACCATGGCCTTTTTGAAGGAAGCATCCTGGCATTCACCTGGAGTGATTTGGAGAAACCATGGAAAACCCAAATCTGGATGCCCGGACGGGGATTCGAACCCGCGTCCTCCCGAATGCGAGGCCAGAACGTTAACCGTTCACTCACCACGCTCGGTCAGATAATTGTGGACGTAGTTTGTATATGTTGAGATGAGGTTAGTGCAAGATAGTAAGAGATGGAGGATTGCATCAAACCAGCCGAGAGACTGATAAGAACAACAAAAATTGATTATGGTCCTCAGTCAGTTATTGTCTACTTAAATTGTGCATTTTAAGTTTAAAAAAATGGTTTTTTGAGTAATGACTGCACCATAAGCTAAAGCAAATAAGTTAGTTTGCATTTCCGGAAGTATAACAATCGCCAATGGAGAAAATAAAATCTGAGTACTATAGCCCATGCTAACAAGGAATTCTTCTTTAAAGAACATGCTTCTGCGTAAACTTTGATCGATGTAGCAAATATTTCACAGTTCTCAGATTATTTAGGCCAATTCTGGCATTTTCATTTTTAAAGAATATAGTAGGGGCTTGATAGCTCTTTATAAGTATAAAAGTATGATAAAAGATTCTTGAGTTAATTTTAACAACACTGTCCTACAGTTCATTAAGTTTTGTTTTTTGAAAGATCTTTTGACTGCACGTGTTATTCTTGTGGTTTCTTTCCTTCGCTTTTTAATTACTCATAATGTTCTATCTTCGAAGAAAATTTCCACTTTTTCTATTGTTTTGTTCTTTTTGTTAACGTTTCTTCACACATTCCATTCCACCAAGCTTACTTTTTAGGTTTGGTTAACCCAAATGATTTCTGAGCTCAGTTGGTTATTTCCTTAGATAAATCCTGCAATTTGATATGTTGAGTTACTTTTATTTCTTCCCGAAAATTTTGTAACACTTCTTGTGTAATTTGTAATCTGACAATGTTACATTTCTCAACTCTTCCCGTATTCTAATATTTACTGTTTGTTTTCTCAAGACGATTACGTCCAGCTATGCACGAGGCGCCGGTTTTGTTTCTCTACTGGCTATCGCTTGATTGGTGCTGTCTACTCGCAGGAAATTATCCAATTTCCTTCCCGGGAAGTAATGAACAGTAGACGTTAAAGCTGAATGAGCTTCGAGAAGAGGCTTCCATGCACCTACTTGAATGCTGGCACTTAGAAGAGGGTAAATATCTGAAGCTTAGTTCGGAATCACTTGTATAGTTAGAAGTAATGACCTGGAGGAGCTTTATAAAGTTGGTTCAGATCTTCCTACTATACGAAAGATAGTATAATTTCCAACTGTTTTATAAAGAAAACAGTCCGCTTATTAACCCACACTTGAAATAAGCACTCCAACTTCCGTCACTTATTTAACAGTAACAGCACAGAAGTAAATGTACCGTTCCTCAGTTATTATTTTGTTATAGCTAATACTTCATCTTCGCAACTAAGCCAGTGTTAAGTTTCATTATTATTGTTTATTTACGATAGAACCATAAAGAAACATACTTGAGACCGAGCTTGGTGGGAGGGCGGTAAGACTCTGGCTTCTCATTCAGGAGGAAGCGGGATCAAACTCCCGTACAGTCATCCAGATTTCGGTTTAACATGGTTTTACCAAATTACTCCGGCCGAATGTCAGGATGGTTCCTTTAAAGGCCATAAGCAAATTCATTCCCGTTACTTATCTCCGGTGCTTTTACGCCTCTAATGACTTCAACACCGACGAGGCCCAATATCATCAGGAAAAAAAGAAAGAAACATAATTGAGCACGCGAACGTCGACAAACACGCAAGAACATTGCGATACAAAAAGGAAATTTTTTCGTCATTATTCCTTCTGATATTGTATTCAATTGATAATGTTAAATAATTGTAGTAAGAGTTCGATTAGTAAATATTTTTGAAGAACTGGGAACACGGGCCAGCCAAGTGAACAGTATGCAACACAGGCAGCAGTAATGAGAAGGAACTCCGCAGGGAGTTAGGATGAGAAGGCCGCCTGTCACATGCTACAACAAAAGTCAGGTATGGATGAGAGACGAGCGGCAGAGCCACTGATCTCAAGGAAGATTTTCTTTATCTTATCGAGGCTTGCTGACAATGGTTACAACAGGCGAGAGACGCAAGTATAGGTAAAAAATATACATCCAAGTATTTTGATAGTGAAAAGGTACTATAGAGGGAAAAATTTCTAAAACAAGTTTATTTCATATAGCTCGGGTGATGGAGACGTATGCACTGAACAAGTTATGAGTTGGTGAGAAGAAAAGGAAAAATCAGCAGTTCGCAAAATAATGGCTGATTCGTAAAATATGGGAAGCTGCGCAGGTTCTAAGGCAAATCAAAAGTTTGTATCCGTGAGAGAAAGAAGGATGAGAATGGATTTATGCCACTGAACTTGCAGCATTTTGTTGATAATAAACTAATGTTTACATCTGGCCAACCACAACGGAGTGTTGTTTTCCTGAACACTGCCATTGGCTGCCCAAAGCCCACGATTTCTACAAGAGGCACTGCGAGGAGGCACCAAATCCTTCTACAGAGCTGCAAGAACGTCCAAAAATCTACTAATTGCAAATATCTTTTCTTTTTTTTGTAACAGTTTAACGTCCCTTTTTAACAACGTGGTCTTTAGAGACGGGAAAGGATGGGGGCAAGGACTGGGAAGGAATTCGGCCATGGCCTTTTGAAGGAAGCATCCCGGCATTCGCCTGGAGTGATTTGGGGAAACCATGGAAAACCCAAATCTGGATGCCCGGACGGGGATTCGAACCGCCGTCCTCCCGAATGCGAGGCCAGAACGCTATCCGTTACACCACCACGCTCGGTGGCAAATATCGGACAGTATAACAATGCACTAACAAGAAATTAAAACAACGAAAGAGCAAAATTAAAGATATACCAATAACAAAAGTCACCCAACCTGAAAGTCTGAAGAAAATGTCCAGTGAAAAAACCTTCACCTAAACTGCTTGAAAATATATAAGCAGAAATTGCTCTCGGGCGCGCATCGAATGTGGAAGAGACAGTGACTGCCAATCCACCTCCAGTTTTCGGCTTTAAGCTTCCACTCTAGGGATTCAAGCAACTACTTGGATGTATCAAGAATTGTGTAAAATAAGCTGATCTGTTATTTTGATTGTGTAAAGTGCAGTTATTTCCGCTGATAGTGGTTGACAATCGCTAGTTTTCCTATAAAGCTACAAAAAAAATCGTAATCTCTCTCTAAAGTATTTAAAGTCCGAGAATTGATCCGGACCATTTGTACGTTCTTCAGCGCAACAAAGGAAATCTGCTTCGCTGTATTGGTCGGACGGACCCAGATTTTAGTAGGATATATAATAAGCTTGAACAAATTATTTTTTTCCAAAAAATAATGAAAAAGTTGTTAATGTCTCTAAATCAAAATTCTGTATAACTGCGGTGCTTTATGTGTAATTTTGTATTTGGATAAATTACCAGAAAGAATATGTCGCATGAATTTCGACATTTTTTCATTAATTTCGATTTTTCCCAGTTCGAAAGTGATACGACGCCATGACATTTGACTTTTATTTTTTGGAAATTATTATGTGTTATCTTTAATCCCTTTACACGACTCAGTTTTTGGTGCTTCTCAACCACTATTTTTAAGCCAATTGAATTTTTTTTTTGGCATTTTTTACATGATAGTGGAAGTCAGCTGATCCCAAACCGCTAATAGCCGTGTTACAGCCATTGTCAAAGCCAATCTATCTGCTGTAGGAATGGCAGGCTAAGTACGTTGAAACCAGATATGTGTGCTGTAGGTTATTTGCCAAATTCTTTATAAGATTAGTTTCTGGCCTTCTTTGGATTCATCCAAACGTAAACATACTGAATGATGTAAATTCACATGTTTTGCCGACAGACACACCTTCCTGCAATCATAACACTATCAGTAATATCGAAATCCCTCTCCTCCCACTCCAAAAAATTACATTTCGTCGTTTAGAGATAAATAAGAAATGGAACTCTGTACATGACTAGATTGTTGCTGAGGCGCGAAAGAGCATTTACTATTGTAGAATCCTCCATTAGGTGTGAATAGTTATTTGCATTAACAGCGTTAAATCAACAGATTCTTCTTCGCAACAAATAAATGACATTGTCATTGGAGACATGGTCGTTAAGGAAAGTGAAATATCAACAACCTTTAACATGGTTTGAATTGAATAATTTTTCGTGAATCAAGCGAACACTTGTTATGAGGTAACATCAATACACGTCACTCGTTCTATTAATTCGCTATCTGCTTCACATTCAGTTTGTTGACATGTTAGCTTTTTACTAAATTCGCGCTGTGGAGTGGTTTACATTACTATACGAGCTACCTTGCTCATTGCCATAGTTCATGCAGAACATTATTGATGAAGAAAATATCAGTAAATTAAACAGGATAAATAGATGCACTTTGTTTGAACTCATGAATGAGCAGTCTCAAATATTTGTAATGGTGTATTGTATTATTCTTAAATCTTTTCAGATTATTTACTATAATAATAATAATAATAATTCCGTGTGGTCGTAATGACCTACTGACGGGATTTCTAGTGGGTGCGCATTCCGCCCCTGCCATAGCCGCCTTAACCTAGCTGGGCAACCTGCCGGGTACAGATCACTTACAATTTAACGAGGAATCCGAACCACGGAAGGGTTCTGGCGTACGTCGCATTACACAGCAAGCTGTGCCAGAGGTGAAGGCCGGGTTAAGTGCCTATGAAAATCCCCACCGAGACTGGGGATTCGAACCGGGGACCTTTCGATCTCCAGTCAGATGCCTTAACCACTGAGCCACCAGACCACTCTATTACAATAATTAAAACGTTAGACTTTGTATTGTTAACACTTAATTGTTAAACGATTAACGAATAGTGTTATTTCAGCACTTAAACATTACTCGTATTTACAAAGCATAACAATTATTAAACACTGTGTATAATTTTCGATGGAACTTTTATCTCTCCATAAACCATTCGTATTTTACATTCGCCTTACTTTTTACCACACCAATCATATAATTCTTTCAAGTCTTCTCTAACATATGGAGCTATTTAAAAAAAGCAACAACTCTAAAATATTTAGCCTCCCTATTTTTTTATTAAAGACATTTCGAACTGTTAACCACTGAGCAACTAGACCCATGGTGGGTGAGCGGTTAACGTTCTGGCCTCGCATCCGGGAGGACGCCGGTTCGAATCCCCGTCCGAGCATCCAGATTTGAGTTTTCCATGGTTTCCCCAAATCACTCCAGACGAATACCGGGATGCTTCCTTGAAAAGGCCATGACCAAATTCCTTCCACTCCCTTGTTCCCAGACCATCCCGTCTCTAATGACTTCGAGACCTCTTTAAGGTTCCATAGCAACGCATATAATAAAAAGATACACCTATTTACCTCCGTCAAAAGCAGTAGCTCTAGTGAACATTGGGCAAGACGAGGCCACACGCTTCGGTGTAAAGACTTCAGTCGGCTTTAGAACTCCCAGAAACTTACTCCTAAAGTCAACAGTCATCACTCCTTTAAAAAAAAATTGAAATAGCGTTCAGTTTCTTATAACGTAGTCAATAGTTTGGTGGTAGTGATCTGAGTTTGGTGGTAGTGATCTGAGTTTGGTGTTCTAAAGGAATCAATCTGCTATATAATTTGGTACGATCATCCACTCACCTCGATAGCTATCGGCTGCAGAACCCTGTCACGTATCAGCCTTCCCTCACAAAACAGCGAACAGTGATACCAATATAAGAAATTCGTGGTTATGTTTATAATTTAATAGATACGCAAGTGTTGCCAAATTAACTGCAATAATGCATTCATTAAGTCTGCTTTTCGTAGCATTTCATAGTGTAATAAGTCGCGTTTCCAAAGCGACGCATTGTGCACAGATACAGCGAGGGCTATTTTTCGGCGTGCGGAAGCCGCGAGCCGGTTCGTCAAGCCACCCGCTGCTCTGTTGACAATAACAACAGGGACAGCCAACCTACAGACAATAGTGACCCGCCACTCGGATATTCTTGTATCCTGTTACATGGAATGCTGATCGGAGGGGGAGTGGAGACGAGACACTGCGAGACTGTGTGTGGAACTGAGTGGACGTCTGAGGTGCGGATAACGTCGCCGGCAGTGCACACGGTAAAGTGATTCAGACAATGCGACATGGTTGCAACATATCAAGAGCCCGAAAAATACCCCTGAGTAGCCAGAGACTTGTTTGAGAAAGCCAACTGAGCTAGTCATTGGAAAAAACAATTCACATGTAAAATTGGATGTCTTTTAATTTGTAGAATAAATTCATGTCTTTGTTACCCATCTTTCATATTCTTGTAACCCCTGAGACATGTCATGTGCGAGGCTTAATATTAACTTGTTGATTGAGAAAAGTTTCAATTGCTGACGCCATACAGGGTGTCTAAAAGGTCGATCCACCCCACTAAAGAGAATATTACAATAGTTAAACATTTTTGACAAATTTTGATGCTTAAAATAAGTGAATCTGCTTTTCGGTAACATGTTACTAATTAAAGCAACTTAAAAAACCTGAAAAAAATTAAATTACTCGTGGTCTATGCTGTAACCACGAATGTCAATTGTCATTTCTGCTTAGGATAATTTTCAGTTTAATTATAACTTTCACTAATGTTGCTGCTTGACCAATATTTATGCATTACGGTTTATTTGCTTTTTAGGCATTTTACTGATCACTTTCGTTATTGGTCTATATTCATGTTCGCTGTATGAGAGTTATTAGGTAATTTTAAGTGGACGTCAGACCAAATGTGTAACTGAATCGACTATTCTGGCAAATCATTTCTGCGGAATTGCTCAACTGTTTCATAATATAGAATGTGTATTTAGTTCTGTGGCCGTCACAGATACTGTGACCAATGTTTACATTATGAGTGTTTGCCCAGTCTCAACAATAAAATACGTGATTCTTTCGAAGGAAACAGTTTTTTTTTTTTTCATTTTGCAGAGTGAACTTTAAGGGTCAAATACAAGTCAAATTCGTATTTAACCAAGTGCGAGTTTATAACCTTTGAAACAATTACACGATAGCGCGATCGTTCCTGTCCCTGTTTAATAGCTACCTCTATTAATGCTTCTGAGTTCTCCAAGCTCAAGAGATTTTATTCACCATGAAACACAGGTCAGATTTATATTTGGCCAGGTCAGATCAACCTGTCATAATCATTCATCTTAAAAACTGGAACTATTCTAGATCCGTGACTATACGCAAAAAAAAAAAAAAAAAAAAAAAAAAAAACGGTCACGGACTTACACTAGTTTGAAATAATTCAATATCCTTAATTTTAAAACATGTGATACAAATGACGTGATGAACCATACATAAAATGAACAAAAAAAATAATATCAAAATATTACATGTCAACTACTTGAATGAAATGAAGTAAAATAAAAATGTATCAACATGTAGTATACGATTTGTTTAAATTGATTTATTGTATATATTTCGACTGCGGGAAATCTAGAGCTAAGCAACATTAAATGATTAGCTTCTGCTTTGGAATAATTTAATTCCTGGACTTCTTATTTCTTATCTTGACGAAATGGTATCAAAACATTACATAAGCATTCATTAACTTAATAAACTATTCCTATGTGCGGTGTCGTTGAAATGCACTCATTGGCGTTTGTAGTCATACAAAAACTTATGGTTTTGGACTTTGTAAACTCGGAAAAGATTAAAATGGATAACACATATCCCATACGTTTGAATATGAAATAAGCTATTATTATTTCTATTTTGGCCATAACCTGGTCACTACTGTACGCTATACACGAACAGATAGACAGATATATTTTTAAAAAAATTCTTCTTTGTCATCAGTAGCGTACATGCAACGAATAAACTGATTTTTTTTTTTCAACTAAATATTAATATACCTCGCAGGAACACCTTTACATAGTAAGATACCATACATATATGTAAAAGATAACTATGCCGGCGATACTAAATACCAGCCTACCCTAATATATCCGTATACGAGGTGCCACGTTTGGAGGCAGTTGAGTAGGAAAAAAACTTATACTCAACAATAATCAAACAAAAACTCCATGAATAATATTCCTTCAAATCCATTAATATTCAATTAATTTAATTTAATTTAAATTGCAATGGAGGCATCTGACTGGATATCGAGAAGTCTCAGGTTCGAACCCCAGTCTCGGCTAGCATTTTCAGAGGCTCTTAAATCTATCTTCCTCTCTGACACAGCTTCCAGAACTCTTTCGTCGTTCGAATTCCATATTAGGCTATAGGCTATGCACGGAAAGATTTTGTTAGGTAGCAACGACAAGAAGCGGTGAATCGAGAACTCAGCCTGTTGGGGGTAGGACAATCGCCCAGTCATCTGATTGTATTCAATTGGATTCTTCCATTTTCCTCCCTCGTTTGTATTCTTCCCTTTTATCATAATGTCGCATTCTCAACGAATTTATTATAATGGAACCACTAATTACTCCTATTTATTTTGTTCCATTCTCGATATTTTATTCCTTGAATTTGCTATGTTTCCCAATGAACACTGCGTGAAATTGTGTGAAATGACTTCTACAAATATTTTTGTCATAAAAAGGTTTTGCCTTCATTCTATATTGTGTCACCAGAATATTTATTTATTTTGTATGGGAGAAGAAATACTACGGAGACAAAGTGAAAAGCCTTTTTAGATTGTTTGCTGATGATGCGGTTATTTATAGGGAAGTAAGGAATTTGGCCGATTGCTTAGAAATTCAGCGTGATCTTGATATTATTTTGGCATGGTGCTCTGAGTGGCAACTTACGCTAAATTGTAAAAAGTCCAAGACAATGAGCATAACTAATAAAAAGAATCCAATTGTTCAGAAATACGAGTTAAACAATTCAGTTATTGATATGGTCGATTCTATGAAATATTTGGGAGTAACAGTACAAAGGAACATGAAATGGCACTTACACATTAATTCGTTAGTAGGTAGAGCTAATTCTAGGCTGCGATTCATAGGTCGAACTTTGAAAAATTGTGATGAACAAACAAAGGAGATAGCGTACAAATCTCTTGTGCGTCCACATTTGGACTATTGTTGTGCCATTTGGGATCCGTTTCGTAAGGGGTTGATCGAAAATATAGAGAAAGTACAGAGAAGAGCCGCTCGATTCGTGACAGCTTGCTACAGTCCTTATGAAAGCGTCACAGAACTGATTAGTATACTAGGCTGGGAGTCTCTGGTAGATAGACAACGCACGATTCGTTTAAACTTATTGGTAAACATGTATACTCCCACTTTCACTCACGAGTGTAGTGAAATACTTCGTCCACTAACCAATTTGAGCCGGAATGACAGGAAAGATAAGATTAGAGAAATAAGGTGTCGTAATGATTCATATATGAATTCTTTTTTCCCTCGTACCATTAGGGATTGGAATGCACAACAAAGAGATTAGCTTTGGTGCTGAGCACCCTCTGCCACCCACAATTTTGTGAACTGTAGAGTATATATATAGATATAGAAAGATAGATAGATTAAATTACAATAAATATAACTATTACGACAGACTGATGCAGCCATTCAACTGCTTCTCTGGTTGCTTCGTGAATATGATGCATTGTATCATTGAATCTCCTGAGAGGGCATTTAATGGCGATGAGGTGAATGGTTTGCTCATAGTTACCGCAGTCACAAGGATTCTCTATCATTCCCCACTTGTACATTTAGTATCTGCATCTACCGTGGCCTGTCCTCACTTGGTTCAGTGCTTTCCAGGTTTTCCTAGGAAGGTTGAATCCAGGAGGTTGTCGTGTAGAGTCTTGGATTAGTGCATGTTTGTCAGGGTTGGAATTTGTCTAGTCAGCGCACCATGCTTCGCCTATGTTGAAATTGTTTTGGACCAGCTCTTGACCAAACTTCCATGTTGGGAATATCAAGATTTTAGTCTATTTGAACCGTTGTTCTGGGATATATCCAAATATGTTACTAAACTATGAGGATATCTGGTGGTGATCCACTGCTTCCACCGCGGATTTCCATCTGATTTTACCACCACCTTTTAGTCCGGTCATGTACAACAATGAAGCAAAGGTAGGTTGCAACCGCAGATTTTTGCACAATCCATTCTATACTTAACTAAACAGTGGGAACGAACACGATGCGTGCTGAGAAGTATTGGTAGCTACTGGGCGACAGGAAAGTGAGGGAGGAGCTGAAAGCGGGGTTCCTTAACGTTAGAGCAATGAAATTAAAATATCTCTAAAACAATATGTCATAGATCCTTTTGGCGTAGGTTTTGATATCACCATCGGAACTCCTCCTGTTTTCGAAACGCTTTAAGTGAACTTTTGTCGATGACAACACTTCGCGCATGAATCCGGTGGAAGTTATAGATAATCAAGCTATCATGATACATTTAGTATCTAGTAGACTCAGTAGTTGGCTTGACTCCTGAGAAAGACCGTAGCCTTCCGTCGGATTGTCGGGAGACGTAGATTGGCCGCAGGATAAATCTTTCATAGCAGTTGATAACATTTCATGCTGTTATATGAACAGTATTACCAGCCTGGTCGAGAAGATAAGCTATATACATAAATAACTTGTACCGATATATAGATGATATGATCTACGACTGGTGTTAAGAAACTAAGGTTCCTAAAGTGCCGTCCGTTATAGAGAAATTGTGATAATTCTAAGACATTCAATTAACAACTGTACAGAGTTTCATCCATCCACAACCTACAGTTCTAGTTATAGGTAAACACAAACAGCGACTCGTTTGGATAACTGGTCTCAGAAAAGAAATCCGCTCAGTTCATCGATTTCCGTGGCCGAAACATGTAACTGCGGCTGAAATACACCGGCAGCTGGTAGAGATTTACGGAGAGAATGTAATATTCGTCAGCATGTAAGAGATTGGTATCGAAAGATTGCGGCCACTAGACAAAAGTCACCAACCAAAATGTTGAAGCGGTATCGCTGTCATATCATCGACTACCCTCCATAACACCCGTATCTCGCTCCAAGCTCCATTTACCTTTTTTCCTCACTTGAAGGAACATCTAAGAGGCCGACGATTAGCTTCAGACGAGGGGGTGAAACACTTCGTGACAACATGGCTAGACACGAAAGGACAGGATTTTTAACAGGAAGAAATATTCAAAGTCATCCCACGTATCTATAAGTACCTAAACTGATATGGAGACTAAGTTTAAAAACAACCTAATGTATATATAGGCGTTCCGAAGGAGCATTTGAGTAATCTATCATACGTACTATCTGCCTATCTTGACTTATGCTGCTGAAACGTGGAGAATGAAGAAGCGGGACATCAGCAGAGTACAAGCAAGCGAAATTAAGTTTTTAAGAGGTAGAATGGGAGTTACTAAAATGGACAGAATAAGGAATGAAGTTATTAGAAGCACCATAAAAGAGGAAACCCTACAGGAAAGGGTAAAGAGGACCAGACTGAGATGGTATGAACACGTAAACAGAATAGAGGCTCACAGAATCCCAAGAAAAATCCATGAAATTGAGATGCATGGTAAACAACCCAGAGGAAGACCAAGAGATGGATGGCTGAAAGGAGTGGAGGAAGGTGTACGGAAGAGAGGAGAGAACTGGAACAAAGTGGTGACAGAGAGGTGGTGGGATGAAAGAAGCAACTGGAGAGGCTTGTGCATAAAGCAGATCCGGCCAGAGGCTGGAAACTGTTGAGGATGATGATGATGGTGATATACAGTCAGTTGGTTGTATTAGTTGTATGCAATAAAATGTACACTTCCCACTACAGGCTTTGTAACCTCAGTTTCTGATCGTACTTCGTAATTTTTAATGCCTCATTTCTGTAGGAGGGAGTCGCCAAAACGTCAGCCTCTCCTAATTGTGAACTGTGTCCAACCCCACAGTCTGGCAGGCTACCACGTGTATGTGTTGCTATGAAGGGGAGGAGGCAGCGGATGAGGGGAGGCGCAGCAGTTTTATTTTTTAGTTCGTTTCATCCCAGTGACTGCTGATGCGACTGATAATCTGCTATCGCCGATCTGGCCCGTGTTCACCGCTGCACGTTCGTTTTAATGCAGCAGCGCAAGTATGCTAACTAACGGTCCTGTATGCAATTGGCGCAACGGATGTCCGCTGGCGACCTCTGGGGACCGGGAATTAATGTAATCGAGTTAACTGCACACCGGCGCTCTACGTGCCAGCGAGGCAGCCACAGCAGGTGGGTTGGTAATGGCTACCAGCACAAACGACTGTTTCCCGCCACTCATAACAAGTTGTCTTACAGCTGCCCACACCACAAACAGCGTCATTTTTCAAACGATTTTTTTATTTAGCTCGGTTGGAACAACATTCGACATCGGGGGAATGTTGGTAATCCTGTTGGTACGCTGCGCAGGACTAAAGGCTCCTAGTTCGATTCCGGAACCTGTTATACTTTTCCCGATACTCTTGTGACACAGACTCAAAATATTCAAAGCGACCATCCTGATTCAATGATGATTATATGTTTATCGTCATCTAGTAAAAAAAAAAAGTTTCTCTACCACGTATAAAATGTTTTTATTTTCTTTGAAACGGCCCGAATCAGATTCCGGGAAGCTAAAAGCTCTATCAACTGGTTGTCTGACTATGTTGGTAAGAATTTTTTGTTAACTTCTCCAGTTCGATTCCTGAACTTTTCTTGAATCTCATATGATGCAATTTTAAAATATTTAAAGCGCTCACCCTGATTTAATATTTACAATCATATTTCTATAGTTACCATCACGATACTGAATTTATAGCTATTAAATATATATCTTCAATAACGTAAAAAAAAAACGCGCTCCAGGAAAACTTACGAGTACACCTGAAGATGGTAACAGAGGCTTATGTCGCCGAAATATTGTGTATAAATAATAGTATTTTTCAGTTGGTTTCCCGAGAAAAAAAAATCATAAATTTCCAATGCCATCAAAAACTGCGTTCGTTTATAACAAAAAAGAAAATTTTAATTAAGAATTTCTGAATCAGATTCCTAAAACCCAATGTCCCACGTAGACTGGGCGTCTGAAACTGTTGATGATAATGTCCTGTGAACTCCTTCTCAAACAGTAATATTCTAATTTTTTTAGTTGTTAAGGCATTTGTGTTTCATAGAGACCATTAGATCAGTGAGATTATTTTGATAAAGAATGGGAATGAGTGAAGCCAGTTTAGTTTGAATTAAACATCCAAGAATTCTGAGAGACTGTGGAAAACCCAAAGTCACTGCTCATCCACTACATTTGGAGTAACTTTAGAAATTGGACTAAGGAAATTGAAAAAAATATAAAGGCTATTCAATCTAAGATTGTGACCTTAACTGATATCCTAGCATCTTCTGCAAGAAGAGAGGGCAAAAGCTTAATTTCAGGTACATTATCCGGTAATCATATATATTATTTCTATAAGGTGTGTTTTTGTTAAAAACTATACTTAGCCGAAACCAATGATTGAGGTGTCATTTTATAGCTTATGGTCTCCACTTTCGTCACATTTTAAAAACGAAATTTTTTGGAATTCGAACCTTAAAGGGTAAAAATGTCAATATTCCTAAAATTCTGTTTTTTGGGTTACGAGTCATTTATCTCACTGGATACCTATCTGAAATCGTTTAATAAAGCACAGTTTTAAAGATTAACATCTACGCTTTTGTGACATCATATATTAAGATATGAATTTTTTTCGTAATTCGACCCCTAAAGGGCAAAAGTATCAATAGTTCTGCAACGCGTTTTTGTGTCACGATCCACTTATCTCCCTTCGTAGCTAACCAATATACATAAATGAGGTATCATCTTAAAGATTAAGATCTCTGCCGTGGTCACATTATATATTAAAAAAGGAATTTTTCGTAATTCGACCCTTAGAGGATAAAAATATCAATATTCCTAAAATGCGTTTTTGTGTCTGGGGCCATTTATCTCCTCGGATATTTAACTAAAATTGATGCCTGCATTAGGATTATGAAGAGTGATGTCTCATCTTTGGTGATATCATATATTAAGATTTTTTTTTTAGCAATTCAACCCTTCAAGAGGAAATGTATCAATGGTTCTACAACGCATTTTTGTGTCACCAGCCATTTATTTCCATTAATATGGAACAGAAATACATAAATGAGGTATCATTCTAAATATTAAGGTCTCCGCAGTGGACACTTCATGTTTTAAGAAAGGATTTTTTCTGCATTTAACCCTTAAGGGTAAAAAATATCAGTATTTCTAAAATGCGTTTTTTGTGTCTCGAGTCATTTATCTCCCTTGATAATTAAACAAAATTGGTAAACGAGGTATCATTTTAAAGACTGAGGTCTTTGTTTCCTTTACACCATTTTTAAGAAAGGAATTTTTCAAAATTCGCTCCTTAAAGGGCAAAGGTATTAATATTTCTACAACGCATTTTTCTGTCACGATCCATTTATCTCCCTTGATACATAACCGATAAATGAGGTATCGTTTCAAATATTAAAGTATCCGCTTCGGTAACAATATTTTAAGAAAAAAAATTTCTCCAAATTCAACCCCCAAGGAACAACAATATCATCATTTCTAAAACTTTTTTTTTTTTACCTCGCTTGATGCCTAACCGCAATAGATAAATGAGGTATCATTCTAGAGATCAAGATATCCGCTTTGGCCAAACCATATTTCATTAAAGGAATTTTTTGGAATTCGATCCTTAAAGGGCAAAAGTAGGTAATATTATTTCCATAACGTATTTTCTTTTTTTATTTCTAGCCATTTATCTCCTTCGATACCTAATCAAAATGAATAAATGACATATCGTTTTAAAGATTAAGATCTCCAATTAGGTAAAATCATAAAATAAGAAGGAATTTTTCGGAATTTGATTCTGAAGGTGGTCGCGCATATGAGACAGTTCGGAGTCAAATCCCTAGATTGTAGCAGAAGATATCACAGAGATGTTAATAAACTGTTTTTTATGCAATAAGTAGCTTTTCGGATTTTTGTTTTTTTGTTTTTTGTTTGTTACGGAAACATTTTTGTTTTGCTATACAATTCCAATGTGAACATTTTATTCGGACAGAAACACTTATCACAGAGATGTTGATATGCGGTGTGCATTTTATTCAGGTTGGTTGTGTTCTGTTAAGTTCAGTGACAGTTTGTCGTGTTTTAAATTTTCCTGTTTCGTAATATGTTGTAAGTATTTTGATGCGTACCTATTACACTAAACAAATAAATATTTGCTACAAAAGAGCGGGTCTACTTTTCAATATATTACAAGCATTCAACCTCACTATTCATAGTATTTTATTCGTGAAATTTTTCGTGTAATAATATTTAAAATACTGATAGAAACAACGTTTTCACTTTCATGAGCCCAATATTTTCAAACATTTCAATAGTTAGTGATAGTTGTATACCAGTGGGATAGGTATTGAAAAGGTAGCGAAAAGCTACTAGATTCCTAGAATTAGTGACGGATACACGTTACTAGTTCGATCGCAAGTTCCGGCTCTTGGCCGTGACGGAAGTGTAAACGAAATACTTTTTAGGTCGAAATTTGATTTAGTACCTTTTTAATGCACGCGGGTTACTTACAAATTAGTTATGACCTTTAAAATATTCACCCCTTAATCTGCCCGTGGTTCTTAAAGCTCCGTCATTCTGAACACGGAAAAATAGGTTAAGCGTGGGTTCGAATTTTGGTACCGGCGTATAGGCGAAAACAGGTAAGTGCCTCAGGCGGATCTTTGAAATAGCCTGGGTGAATGCAGAACATGTCAAAATTTTCCATTTAAAACTGTTTAAAAAATATATCACTAAAACGTATTAACAAAAAACTCTGTTTTAATGAAACAATGTATGACATATAGGAGGTAAAATGCGAAACAAAAAAAATCTATCATCCTATACAAAAGCAGAAGACATGCGTTAGCCTTTAGAATCACATAACACAACAAGGACGATTTTATTTATATATAGTATAATTAATTTATGCTACGCATGAAGCATTTAGCGATTTCGAATAAAATTCGCTCTAAAAATCTCGCAGAAAGTACAACGATTGAAACATTAAAGAAAGTAAGGTTAAGTCTGAGAAAACGAATGTATTATACAAAAAAAAAACAAGTATTACAAATAGTATATAATTTATTTTAGAGATAAATAGGCGTTTGTTAAAAGTGGACTTAACACAAATTGTGGGATAAGTGAATAAATTAAATGGGAATGGGCAGCGGGCCCCATTAATATCCTAGTAAGAATATTTTCACTGAAATCAAAGTCACCATTATATACCGTAAATAGTTCAAAACAAAAAAGGACCTGACAGAAAAATATCGCCTATAACTTTCATTAAAAAAAAAGAATCAGAAAAGAAATTATGAACTATCAACTCATATCACTAACTTCTGTCTGTAATAGTGCACATCATATGCTGCTACATTATTAAATTCTTTTTTTTTTTTTGTAACAGTTTAACGTCCCTTTTTAACAACGTGGTCTTTAGAGACGGGAAAGGATGGGGGCAAGGAATGGGAAGGAATTCGGCCATGGCCTTTTGAAGGATACATCCCGGCATTCACCTGGAGTGATTTGGAGAAACCATGGAAAACCCAAATCTGAATGCTCGGACGGGGATTCGAACCACCGTCCTCCCGAATGCGAAGCCAGAACGCTATCCGTTACACCGCCCCGCTCGGTATTAAATTCTTAGGTGAAAACAAAATTAATATTGGCCGATGAACATGGTTGTGGAAATAATAAAACCTCTGATGCACAACTGTCTCTGGTTTCCCATAATATGATCAAACTACCATGGTGCTATTTTCTTAGATTTTCATAAATATTCTAAATTTTACCAAATATTAACCTATTAAAAAAAAAAAAAAACAGATTAAAGGGAATCGATATGTGGTTTACTAGCTGGATGGTCACATATATCAGTGAAGAACGCGAAGGCTATAGCAATGGATGAAACTTTGCGAATCCGCGACGGAGGTTCGATACGATCACATCTCCCTTCATTTTTTATCAACCATTTCGGAAACAACATCAGTGTAAGATTGTTAGTTGTTGTTGCTGATATATGTAAGTACTTTATCAGTTCAATATGACTTTGACGTTATTTCTACATGGTGCTGTAAAATATACCTTAAACGAAGTTGTAAAACGTATACGCCAATGCCCCTAACTAACCGGTTCCCTATGAGTACATAGTAACCGATTCAATACTTAGAAAAGGAAATCCTTTCCAACATTTGCGTGTAAAAGTGGAAAGGACTCTGAACTAGGATAAACACGTAACTTAAGTTACTGATAAAGCTGAATGACATTCTTAGGACATTTTGTGAAGGTGTTGCATACCCTTTGCGAAAGTGTTACATGATTTCTACGGAGATATATCTGGGATAATCTTGAACATGGAGGACAAAATTATTGCTAGATTTACTAACAATGGCACGAACATCCAATTTCATTTCCGACTACGACGATGTACTCCCTTAGGTAAAATGTTTTGGTAAAGTAAGAAGAGAAGTGCTTACCCTAAATAGTGATGTTAAAAGCCAGTTTTTCTGTCGTTGTTGATAGTCCTTGCACATCGTTTGGAAATGAGCCGTATTTTCTCACCGCTCACATTAAAGACCATACATAAAAAATAATAATATTAAAAACAATGTCTATGGCATTATTGGTCGGAAGATTTGTGGCTAATGCGCGGCTACCCTAACATAACACTTAATCCTACTAGGTATAGGACAACTACGATTTAACGTGAAATCCGAAACACGGAAGCGTTTTGGCGTACTTCAAATTGCACATCTAAGACAGGGATTCGAACCGGTGAATAAATGAAAACATGTACTGATATAAACTTCAACTGCCTCATCTGATCAAAGGCGAAGAGTTAAGTTTGAAATTTTGAATTAAATAATGGCAGAAAGTTCAAGAAACATATTGGTCAAAAGAGAGAAATACAATGTAACGAAAGTATCAACTCGAGTATTACATCCCATCAAATTTTTAATCAGTTGAACGCTATAATTTGGAAATGATATGAGGCGCTGGTCTTAAATCCTCTTTGCTATGTGATAGAAGCAATGTCTAATTACTCAAATTTTAGTTCTTGTTAACAACTGGACAGTGGACGCCCTTCGCACTACCGATAAGTTAAACACCAGCGGCGGACCGCGTATGGATCCCGCGGTATCGGTGGCTCGGCAGCTGGCGATGCACGTGGAACCCGCCGCTAATTAGTGGACGGTCCTAAATCAAACGGCTCCCGCCTGCAACACGCCACACGGCCCTAAATCAAAACGGCACACGCTGCTCTGACCCGGCCTGCCATGGGAAGTCAATTCGGAGGGCCAAGCCAGCAGGCTGATGAACGGCATTCAATTAAAGGCGGTCCCTGCCACGTCGGGATAATTCACCGAGCCCACCTGTAATCGGAACAAACAGCTGCGTCTCTCCGGATGCGATCCCGGAGTACTTGCGACAATTTTTTCGAGATAAATAATCGCTGGGATAATATTTTAAGTATTAACAAAAAAAAAAAAAAAAAATACATACAGGCTTTAATGAAACTGCCTTTGATTTGAGACAGAGCAATGGTTCACAATGGAAGCAGCAGCAACTGTTTGTCGTTGAATAGTTGAAAGGGGTCGCTTCTGGTCCAAGCCAAATTTTTGAGGCGTTGAGAACCAACCGCCGCCCCCATGCTTTCCAGTATTTTATCCAACTTGAAGAACTGCACCAAAGAAGTTTTTAATTGCAATCCAATGATCTTATTTAACCAAAAGAGGATTCAGCGCAGTCATAAACTTAAACGCTAATAAAAAAGAAAAAAAAAGCAGATTGTCAATAGTGGGACATGGTGATTTATTATTGCCAAGTAAAAATGAGCCTCCAAATAGCAAAAAATTAGAGTCATTAAATATAACTCAGCCCTCTAATTGATAATATTGTTCATAATATGTATTTTTAATCAAACAGTGAAGAATATACCAATATTTTTAATATAATATATTTTAATAAAGTAATTTTATAAATCTGTTCTTGTGGTTCTATATATGGTATTTTACACACCACCTAAGACAATCACCATCGAATTACTGTGTTAGGAGCCAAAAAAGTTGGAGCACTATTAATTACATTATTTATTACAGGACGGGCAGTTGGTAAGGCTTTTTTTTCTGTAAAGAGGTTGGTGAGCAATTATTTGTTCAATAAAGATGTGGTGAAATTTGGGAAACTATGAGATAGAAAAATGTTACTGCGTGTCCTGTAACACCACCATGTCCACTACATAATTTTTTATTGTTATAGCGCAATTACATAGACCTGCGATAGGAATGAATTTATTCTACATCCTATTGCCACTTTCTCATAGGAGAATTATGATTTTTGGCAGATTGCAAAACACTTTAACAAAAGATACCGTGACACACATTGATTTTTTCACTGACTGAAATGATCTAAGTTCAAAAAGAAATATTTGTGATGAGAAGCAGCGGAGAAATAAAAATTGTTTCACAAAACATCAACAAGAAGATGCATAATAACAAAACAGAGAATAATCGCAATATAATGAAGAAAAAATTCATCTGAAGAGCCTCCTAGAAGACGTCATTCTACAGCGACATGTGTCATAGTACGATAGCAGGTATGTTACAAATATTATGAGAATTTCAATTACAGCTAATCTTGGCTGATTGAACATCCATTACTCTCGAGGAGCCTCTACTCAATTGGAGAGATATATTTCTCTTCATCAAGCTCTATTTATAAATTCTGCACAGGAATGCCTTTGATTTTTCTCAGCTAATAGTTCACCGAATTTATGATATAGAGTAAAACGCCAATGTTCGAAAAGAAAACAGGCAAAAATGAATAAAAGTTACTAGCCAATAAAGTGCAAGTCTTTTCTCCAAGAATCAACTGAAAAATTCTCCTTGAAATAGGCTGGATTAACAATATTATTTAAATTTAATTCCTTATATCATTTCCAAATAATCTACTTTTATTATATTATTTACATAATATAATTAGCGGAACAAGTCCCTCAAAATTTTCTAGGAATAGTACTGGTTATACGGGGCTACACGTTCACATACGCAGATGCGAGATATGGAAAAGTTTCAGCTGTCGCACTAGAGGAAGTCACGCGCGAGAAGTCGAGATATAACCGCATCTAATCCAGGTTATTAGAGATGGCCATTAAAGAAAAAAATTAAGTGCAATTTTTCTTTGAAGTTTGTTCTGTTGATACTATTTATTTATTGGCTGCTAAAAATTTTAACGGAATGGTTTCATTAAAGCCCCCTTCCATCATAAAGTGGCAGTGAAATTGTAGAATAAATAATTGAATTGAGATGCATTGAGCTAGATACGAAAGGAAATTAGCTGCCTTTAAAAATAAAAGAGCAAACTTGATTACTAAAATACGAGTTAACTGTTATTACTGCCAGCTTTGGTACACAAGGAAAAAATCTAATGTATTTAATATTTGCGAAATTCGAGATTTTCACCTGTAAGTGAATATTTATTAAGTTTTAAAGATTGCTTCTACCTCAGAATTTTACTAACATTAGTTTCACTTAATTCACCGTACATTTAAGCTCTTCATAATTAAGAACGCTACATTTGAGTCTGAGGTTAAAATAAATTAGCCATTGTTTTGATAATGTAAGTTTTTTGACATAGGAACTTGTATAGCTGTGTTAATCTACAACCTTCTTGAGATTCGATGGTTTATTACACGCGTAGGATCTGATATCGTTTCAATTAACAGTACAGAGGATAGTTTGGGTTGTCGAGATTAATTTGCTAAATATATCTATTATATTAGTGTTGATGCTGGGAAAAAACGAATTAATGTGGTTGAAGAACATGGAAACAAAAGATCTTTTCCTTTTCAGTATGGCAGTGAAGCTAAATTTTCATGTTCTCCAAGTGATATTCGGTTAGATCGTTAGTACAATCACTTTTCATAAACATTTATTTCGCTCATTTCGTTCCATTTCTTTTCAGTGTGATAGAGAATTTGCGGATAAATAAATAAATTCTGTGTACGGATTAACAGATTTTATTTTGTTTTGATATTACGTATTCCCTTCACTGTTTTATGTCATTAAAAGTAATTAGCATTAGCCGCCTTTCTGCCTGTTCTCCTCGGAGATGCAAATAAGAGAATGAAAATCTACATTGCCTTTTCATTTTTCTTCTCGTTTTGATAGTCAGAATTTACAATTAACTGCGTTTATAACGCGAAACTGTTCCTGTGTTTCTTTATCTTACTGTCTTTTACAAACAGAAAAACAGAAGTCACAATTGATTACTCAGTTAACAGTTGCTAGTGGAGTTATGTGGTTTACTGCCGAGGAATCTTCCTTTAAATATTGGATTTAAGTTTTCTGTATTCATCATTAGAGATGGAAATTCCTGTTTTGGATAAGAAAAAGACGTTTTTATTCCATAACATGAAGCCGTTCAAGTTATGATTACTTTGTTTAGCGAAAATCCCTCACGCCTTCATTGCGTTGTCAGAAAGATATTCCAATACCACAAAAAGCTGCTTCTTACCCATATTTGATGAGGCATTACATATTTGAAGGATAGATAAATCATTGATATTGTCTGCTACTAAAATAATTCTTGAACATTTTCGTATGATAAATTTAGTAAAATAAGCTAATGCTAATGGTGATTTGTATTCCGATGGCTCCTCTTTACTACACTGTCAAAATTTAATATGATTATTTTCAATTGTCCCAAGAATACAGGAATAGCCACACGGTCTATTGATTTACTTCGTAACTAGGATTTGCCCACTACTTCGCGAGTGTGGAACTAGGTGTGTGTAGAAATACTATATCCTTTTTATTCTAGTACAAAAACAATGCCAAGAAGCAAAAAATGCAAAATGGAATCTGAAATCTTGCCCTTCTTGTAGTTATTACAATTGACTGATGTAGGCCTACGTTTTTTTTTATTTCACTTATATTTTAGCGGAAATTATATATGAAATATAAAAAAGAAAGGCACGTGAAAAATTATCCATATTAAAACGTATAGATAATTGTTGTATATTAGTACTGTCATAACCCACGAATACGTGTAGAATTATATCACTAAACATAAATGCTGGTTAGACTTACATTTATGATCATAAATAAAAATGTCTTTTCCGTAATAGTTAATTAAAAATTACACAGTTTTAAATGCGTTACGGAATAAAAAATCAAAATGATATCAGGTTTTAATATAGATATTAAGTACCAAGATATTTATAAAATTTTAAAAGCCACAACTTAGTTACGCTAATCTAAGTGATATTGTTTGATTAACCACAAGACGCTATCAGATTTTAATATTGACGTTTTGTACAAAGATGTTTACCCTAATTTAAATATCATAATTCAGATGGTGTTATTGAAGTATTAATATATTATATAGTGGTTTGATTAAATTACTCCGTTTATTTTTATTTTCTTCGTTTCAGAAAAATGAAAAAATAAATAACAAATGTAAAAAAACTGTATAAAAACAATCCAAGGAGTTGGAGAGTCATCTTAGGTGAGTATCTCTTGAAACACAAAGAAGTTTATGGTAAATTAAATATTACTTATGCTCATTACGTTTGTTTCACTTATTTCGTTCGTTTTAATGTAGGCTACTACATTTCAGAAAACCGAAGAAATAAATTACTGAAGTAAAAAAATAAATGAGAATCCAAGGAGTAGCAGTATGTTCTTTCGTCAGCATTTCTTGAGAGGAGTGTTCATCACAAAAACAGAGTGATCTGCGGCTAGTATTAGTCCCATCTCAAAATGATTTAAATTTTTTTCTCCCTTTCTGGGTCACATATAGAACAAGATATTTCGCAGATTTTAAGCTAAACCTTAAGTTCTTAAAATTTTAAAACACCATCCCAATTGTTGCTGTAGTTTTTGCGAAATGCCATTTCAAAGACTCAGACAGAGGCAGCTCTTGCTCTTACATTTTCCAGTGAAATCCTGATAATTCCAGGTTTTCATATTCTTAATGCTGTAAGTTGCACTCATCCTACTCTGAAGTCACTCTGATTTCGGCACAGTGCAAACTGTCTGCGAGTAACGGAGTCCCACGTCGGACGACAGCTTCGGAGGATCGAAGGTCAGGAGCAGGTCTGCACGCCACCATCTCCTGCGACGTCCTAATTGCCGCTGCCCGCTCGACAGCGCACGAGAAACACAGGAAGCACATTACGAGATTGGTGCGACTATCAGGCCCGCAGCAGGCGGGGCCTAGGATCTAGGACCTCCGCCGCAGCTCGAGATGCAACTGCCGTGAAACTGAGAAGCAGTCGGGGGTTACATCCTCCCCATTAGTACACGAAAAACACCTCTTGTAGGACACGATAAACCGATTGGTAACGAAAAACTATCCACTTTTGATATAATATAATCTAAATTTTTCATTTAATCTCAGAAGGAAAAATAATAAAATTTTCATAAATATGAAATTTACGAATTCACGACCCAAGTTTTCGTATACACCACGAGTTAGTTGTAGTTAAAGCGGCTTAAGAAAAATAATTTGTCATCATGAAGCTAGTTTCAGAATTAGCCTTTTTACCTACGTAAGTCGTTTAGTTTTATTATTTACTATCGAAATAATGTTTTGGAACATAAGGACTTAGAAAAAGGGGTTTTAAGCAGTCAGCAAGATTCTAATGTGAGTAATATAACCTATTTAACACCTGCTTATTAAATTTCATATAACTTTGTATAGATTTCTGTAATTATTATTGTTATTTTTATCGTTGTTAATATTCTAATAATTGTAGAGTTGTTGTTCAGTCGTTAACCGCAGCCAAATGGTTGGAAAGTTACAGGCTGCAACAAGAGAATATTTGCCGTTTCCTTTAATATTGTAATATATTCTTGTGTAGTTTTATGAGTGTCTATATTTTTGGGGTTCTTATTGTGGTTACCAGAATGCATTGATGTGTTTGCAACTCATGTATTGCTAATGATCCTGATGGTTATAAGCAATGTTAGCTCGTATTTGCAGCATCCTTAGTGCTGTGTAATATTCTTACTCTTCCAGAATAGTGAATTTAAATTTCTTAATTTCATGTTTTTGCTTCTGGATTCTGGATTCTCTTCGACGTCAATGTCATTAGAAGCGGTGAGGGATTGGGGGCAAGGAACTGGAAGGAATATTGCCCTAGCCTTTTGAAGGAACCATCCTGGCATTTACCTGGAGTGATTTGGGGAAACCGAGGAAAACCCAAATCTGGATGGCCTAATAAGAATTCGAATACGTGTTCTCCGAATACGAGGACAGAGCGTTACCGCTCACCCACCACTATCAGTTCTCTAATGTTAATCATCAGAACTGATGTTTTCCAGTAAAGATTGCCTTTTGATTTAATTGCTAATGAGTGTGGAAAATACACTTCTGTTGATAAAGGACACGCATAAAGCTAGAGAAGCGGACAATGTACGATACAGTAAAGATTTTTGCACTCTGCTTGCGGCTTTCCACGCTAACTGAGAAGGACGAAAGAAGCACCTCTCTCGGACAAAATCTGCATGCTAATGGCGTCTGCCTTAAGCCCCGGAAACATGACACTCAATTCCATTTTAACTCCACACTGCGAGCTACGGTTTTTCCCCTCGCTCGCTCTTTCGGCAATCTGAATAATGTCATTAGTAGCTGCCGCGGCGAGAGCGCGGCAGACTTCTCCCGCGCTGTGTCCACCAAACGCTGCTCTGATTAAATTTGGTTCACTTCTAGACGCACCTAACCACTTTCTTTGAACGAACACGAACATCGAACAGTGGCTAGAGAGCTATGTATCACCTTCCAGAGCAAGTTCCCTGAAGTATCTAGGCATACCAGTACAAAGCAACATGAAGTGGGACTTGCACATAACTTCCGTCGTAGTCAAAGCTAATTCTAAACTACCATTCATGGGTCGTATTTTGAGAAGTTGTAATACTCATAAAAAGAAAATAGCGTACAAAACACTAGTGCGTCCGCATACTGTTGTGGAGTTTGGGATCCGTATCGTAAGGGATTGATTGACACGTTAGAGAAAGTATAGAAGAGAACCGCTCGATTCGTGATTGCTAGTTACAGTCCTTACGAAAGTGTCACAGAGTTTATGCGTGGATTGAGATGGGATTTTTTGTGCCGAAAGAAGCCATCGTTTTCGTTTGAATTTGTTGGAGAATATGCTAAAATCTTTAATTTACGAGTGCAATGAAATACTTCTTCCGCCAACCTATTTACGTCGCAATGACAGGAGTGATAAGATTAGAGAACTAAGATAGCGTACTGATACTTTTATGTATTCTTTCTTTCCTTGTTCTGTTCGGGATTGGAATGAACAGAATTAGGATTGGAGCTTAGCACCCTCTGCCTCCCACAATATTTGTGAATTGCAGGGTATAGATGTAGATGTAGACGTAGATGTACACTTCCACAGTGTTTATAACTCTCACTACTAGACGTCACTCTCATTACGGTTTCTTCTTGCTTAGTAAAATACTTTGAGCGTAACTGTGTAGTGAAATGCGAGGTCCTTTAACAACGCATAAAATAACACGATTTACTATTATCTCTGCTAAAAAGTTATAATTGCACTTTAGTCTTCTTCAGGTGCAAATTGACACAGAACATCGGTGTTAAATCATTTTAAAATGTCCGTTACACTAAACTATGTATTACGAGAGCCATTGTGATCGTAACCTATAATGCCTTATGCTCCGTCTGTTGAAATAATATTTTTTCTTTAGGACTTTACGCCTCGTCGATGTTGAAGTTTTTTTCAGGAGGAAAGATCTGGGGGTAAGGAACGGGAAGGAATCAACCAGGCATTCGGTGATTTCCGGAAACCATGGAAAACCGAAATCTGGATAGCTGGACGGTGATACGAACCCACGCCCTCCTGAACGTGAAAACAGATCATTGCCACTCACCCTCGGGTTCCAAGAAAATTACCCTAAATAACCCTCTGGTGAGTTTTTGGTTTAATCCTACTAATCCTATTGCAGTATTCCCCATTATTTCATCGTATTGTTACAACAAATGTCGACTACAGTCTACTATTTTAATATAACTATTACATTCCTATGATTTACAACTAAGCAGTAATTTTTCCCAATAACATATGTTATTCAATTTTCAATGCTTACCACTGGTATTACATTGCATATATACTATATCCTTGGTTTTGCTCAAAATGCAACTTGTTATATCCACACATGTATATTCAGAATCTAAACCTTCTGTAAGAGAAACTGACTACTTGTTTCTTATGTAATGATTTTGACAATATCGGATTCAACGAGAAGAACAATTGCAGGACCTCGATATCTTGAAGCAATGTCTTGGATGATTAACAAAATTGAGTTATTGCGACATTGAAAGCTACTCTCCGTTGTTTGGACAGGGTTTACGTATGATTCGGGTATCTGTATTTAATCCTTAATTATACTAGACTTTTTGCTATTACACGGTTGTTTTGTAATTTATCTTTCTCCTAGCAACAGTATATATCCCAATATACTTTTTTAGAATATATAGTTTTTGACTGATTGGCTGTGTGATATAGTATGGTTTGGAATAATTAGAGTTAATTATCCATTTAAAGAATGCCCTTTGTCTTTTTCATTTACATTTATATGATTTATTTTAATTTTTTATATGTACAGTATATGGTAAAATTTGTTGCTAGAATATTTCTTTATTTAAATAGATCATTTCTCGTTTAGATATACGCCTATCTATTTTGTCAGTGACATCATCAACGTAACTATGCCGATACATTCTGTTGGAACATACATTGTGAAAATGAAGTGCCCCATGCAGCATGAGAATGTAACATTTTACTGGTGCTGTATTAGAAGCTGCGAGCGTTTGTAACGTTCATTAAGGAATGAGTCTGCCGCTGAAATAACGTGAGAAGTTTGACATGAAAGTACCGAGTAACTTGGTAGGTTCTTACAAGTTTTATATGAAACTTGAGATTTCAGCCCTAGTTTTTAGTGATATAAGTTTTCTGACAACCAGTCAATTAGTGCCTGCAATTTATAAAAAAAAATTCCGTTTAGTTTTGAAGCCGTCCGAACGTTTCTTTACTTAAGATACAATCTTTCATAAATAACACTACCAAGATCAGTTTGTTGCTTCTGTTAAAATTGTCTCGATTATGTGAATATATAATGTGGAAGTATGCAGGGTAGTTTAAAATAATTCCCGTTTTTGGGGTCAGAGGATGTTACCGCGTGGCGTTGTATTGGGTGTCTAGAAGAGTTCCCATCAAGCGTGGTGGGTGAGTGGTTAACGTTCTGGCCTCGCATTCGGGAGGACGCCGGTTCGAATTCCCGTCCGGACATCCAGATTTGTGTTTTCCATGGTTTCCCCAAATCACTTCAGGTGAATGCCGGGATGCTTTATTTAAAAATGCCATGGCCGAATTCCTTCCCGTTCCTTGTCCCCAGTCCCATCCCGCCTCTAATGAACTTAGCCGTCCACGAGGCGTAAAAAGAAAAAGAGTTCCCGTTTCCAGTGTCAAAGATAATTACAGGTTGACCTTTTTGACTAAAATAATAACTTTACATTACATTAAATTCACCGTAATAAAAAATCACCCACTCTCTTACCTTACTAGACTAGACCTAAAATCTGATAATCATTGTAAAATACCTGAAATAACAACAGTAATTGAAAAATAACAATAAATGAATAGACTTCGTTCAATCGTAAAATACAATTTTGTTCAACGTTTTTCAGTCTTAAAGTTTTACCGTATGTTAGTAACTAACATTATTATTTACTTTAAAATTAAATTCTACGAAAAGCAATCTTAGTGAAGAAATCTAGGAATTTATTTCTTCATAGTTGCTTAGATGCTAAATAACACTCATAACTACGACGTCAGCGTATACGTAGAGAGAACCGTCTAGTATCTCAGTGATTAAAGTATTTACTTTCTAAATTTCACGCTCCTGTCCTGGGTGGGAGCAAATACTTTTAAGAGTTATGCTTGATCGTATCAGCTACGTCAGATCGTTCTGTGGTTCGGATTCCATGTTAAACTTTAGGTCTCAGAGGAAAGGAACTGGCCGTCCTACCTGTGACACAAGTGTGCCTCCTTCAGTAGAACCCAATCAACCTTCAGGTTGTGGACTAAGTTAGTTTTTAGTTAAGTCTACTAAATGATCTTTTTTTAATTATGGCTTTAAACCTCGTCGACATCGAGGTCATTAGAGGCGGGGACTGGGGACAAGGTATGGGAAGGAATAAGGCCATGGCCTTCTAAAGGAAGCATCCCAGCATTCGCCTGGAGTGATTTGGGGAAACCATGGAAAACTCAAATTTGGATGCCCGGACGGTTACTGAAAGATCAAAGTTCTTAATTTTTAGATTAAATTGGGCTAAGTTACGATCTTAGCCTCTATTTTACCCATTTTTCATTCGCAAAATTTTGCAGACTTTTTGTTTATTTTGACGGGAGTCAATTGTGAGTAAAGACAAACACCAGTACCATTACATAAGATATTGAAATACTCGTTATAACGAAAAAGTCAGAGTTGAATTACAATTGATTTAAATTAATGAGAACACATTGAAATTAAAAATCTTATAATAATCCCGACATTTTGTGAGTCAACAAGGGGTAATGATGGTATCTAATTTTGCGAGTTTCATTGAAAAACTTAACATTTTTAATAGCGTTTACTACAGTTTGGGTTCATCCTGATTTCAAAGTAAGACGCGAGACCTTGTAATGAAATTCGAATCTATTTAATTGTCATATCGTGACAAATATTGTCACCATGGTGCGACAGACACGTTAATGTAAAAAGGAAAATTCTAAACTTGAATCCCATTAATCCTCTTTGTACCAGTTCATGTTGTAGGTATACGTTAAACTTCAAATTCGATCAGAGGAGGGTAAGTGAAACCATTTCCTGTTTGCTTAGAAGATAGGCGCCACAAAGTTAACAAAGAAACGACAATCGTTTTATAGTAAACAAGCTTAAAAATAAAAAGTCGTTGATTAGTAACAGTTATTCCCACGTATTCCGAACAACTACTTGTTGCCGTGTAAAATAGTTGAGAAAATTTCCATTGTATATACCACAAGGAGAAAATTAGGTTGTTTACTCTTTACATAACATGAAAATTAAGCGTGTAATTGTGTGAAAACGATTTTCTTGTTCACACATACCCCCAAGCTTATTTGGCATCTGCGGCATAGCCACCTCGATATCGGCAACGAATAGCAACAACAACCACTTCATGAAGATCAACACTCTTCTATAAGAAGACAGTATCATAAGAAACAAGGCACAACAACTGTTTGGAAATAAGACTAAGTTAATTCGGTATGTAGGGAGTTAATTAACAAAACCCGGGTTCGTAAGTCAGACCCCTACCTTATTTCCCTTGGATGGAGCTGAATTCTGGCAGCACATATATAAACATGTAGATACCTAAGGAAATGATATGTTTTGAAGTTTGCATGGTTGGACAGAGACAAGTATCTCACCACTTATGTAATTAGTGCTTTCAGTAAGAGTGAAAATCTGTGCAGAGATGTATTAAACAGCGTTTTGTGATGTTCTAGAGGGAGAACTCAACAATCAGTTCACTGAAGTGTCTTTGGCAAATATTATTCTATATCAATATGTCATTTCTTCTATCCAACATTATTTTTAAATGCATGAAACTTCCAAGTCATAGAAGTCCTAAGTAGGACCCCTCGGCGTTTCCTAAGTCGTAACCCCTATTGTTAAAGTGATTGAAGATGCTGTTTCAGATGGCCAAAACACATAAAAGATCTAGTCTTAAAAAACGTGATGATTATTGTCGTTATTGGAAGAGTTTATTGGTTTAGAAACTTATCACTCTTTTCTTAGATGGCAAATTATCAAAAATTATGAATATCAAATAAACTAAATTGTTTATCCCACGTGGTCAAATGTTTGAATAATTTTTTCCAACTTATGGCTTTACACCTCGTCGACGTCGAGGTAATTAGAGGTGGGATGGAACTGTAGACAAAGAACGGGAAGCAATTCGACCATGGACTTTTGAAGAAAGCATCCCGAAATTTGCCGGGGGTGATTTGGGGAAACCGTGGAAAACAAAAATCTGGATGCCCGGACGGGGATTCGAACCGCCGTCCTCCCGAATGCGAGGCCAGAGCGTTAACCAATCACCCACCACGCTCGGTAATGTTAGCATAAAACGCTTCCATATTCTTTTTTTTATTTTAATGGAATTTTCTAGTAATTTTGTGTTTATTCTTAACAGTGGTCCAATTTTGGCTACCTTCCTCTCAGTGACTTTTTGCAACATTTTACTGAAACAGAATTTAGACTATGATCTTATAATTGCCGACTTCTGGCACACAGGCTATTTCAAAACATATCAAAGAATGTATTACTTTAGGATTCAGTTAAAAGTAACTCAAATAAATCACGAGACAGATAAAAAACCAAGTAGGGGTCCGAATTTGATTCCTCTCCTCTATACATTTTCAATCACATACCATTATGATGCAGATTATTAGTATAATCAATTTAGCCCCAAAGCCTGTCAAAAATGACGGGTTGAACGGAGTGTTATGGTAATTTATTTCTCTGCAATTGCTTAGCTTAATATAATCGTTATAAAGTAAAACTAATTGTAATTTATCGTCCCTCGTGCCGTAGCAGAAAGCTTCAGTTGTCAACTTGGTCCAAGTTACATTTCAGCCTAACTACAATCTCCGCCTATATTGCCGCTAGAAAAGCAAAGGTTCAATCACATGCGAATTAATACTTTCCCTGTATTGAATGTCAGTGTCATCATGCATCGCGATATAAACTTCATCCAAAATTTTCATGGGTTGTTACACCTTTCTTTCTTATGGGTTCTTACATCGCCAGAAAAACAATACTTCAATCTCACGCATATTAATACATGTACTGTATCGTAATTTGGTGGCAATAATGCATCGCGATATAAATTTGATCAAAAATCTTCAAGGTTCTTACACCTTTATTATTTTATATATATATTTTCTCCGTGATTCAGATCGATATTAGAACGTATGAATGACTGACACAGTTAAATGTAGTTGAAATAATAGCCTCAGTATACTGCTCAGTAAAAATAAAGAGAATTAAAATAAATTTTATAAACTTTAACTATGCAAAGTATTATTTGTTTTAATTGTAGATCGCGAAAAGAGTGCATCTTTTCCGTTTAAGCGTTTTCATAATTTCAATAATAGGACATAGTTTAAATTATTTTGAAATGCCCTCCGCTGTAACGTCAAATGCCAGTTGTAATTCTGACCCGTGCTAAGTAACAATCTTATCAAACTTTCGCCAACATAGATGCTCGAAAATTAAAACTTTTATCTTTCATATCTGTGGACAAAAGGTTGAATGAATACTTCTATATACAAAATAATTCGTAAATATAAGTATCTAATGATTGATATATCGATTTAAACGCAATACATACTTTTATTTCAGTGTTCTGACAGTTAATTTTTTCGCGGATAATTAGAACTGTAATTACATATTGTGCATTACCTAGAACGACATCTCTGGTCGTAAGTTGGGCTACGAAGGCAAAAATCGTGACGTCATAGCGCGACGTCATAGTGTGACATCACCACGTGACAGAAAATGACCAAGGTACGAAGGGTAGTTATTAACGCTGTTAATATTAATATTAATAAGTATTTCTTTTTCTGTTGGCATTAGTAAATGGAAAGAAGGTGATATTTGTGTTTAGTGGTAAAAATCCACGACAGACGCGCGTCCTTATACAGACGCGTGCAGGCGCCGCAGCTGCGAACGGAGCGCGTCATTAGGCCGCACGCAACTGTTGGGCCGGATTGCGGCGCTCCGAATTAATTCGGCCCGCGCTGACGTCTCGAGTTATGAAGTCGGCGGCGGTGGCGACGCAAGTTTAATGAGCTGCCGCCCGCCAGCCTGGCAGGGTGACGGCTATAAACCTGCCAGCCTCGCTCCTCTAGGGGGTGACCACTTAGGACCGCACAAAACTAATTACTTGACAACTCTAGACAGGACTCTAGAAAGGACTCTTACTGATAAGAATTATAGTCTGTTTGGTGTTATATTCAACACACACATTGTAACTGAATCGTATTTTGTCTAATTGCTAATCAGCAACCTGTTATTTTGTTTCTTTGCAAGTACGGACTGAATGTAGTAGAACAATTAATTAATTATAATAATAAAAAATAATATATTTTCCTTTCCTTTTAACATGAACATAAATAGACAGTTGCACACTATCAAGAACTCACTGTACAGATATAACGACGCCACGTCGTTTAATTGAACATTTTGTTACAAGAATCATGTAAGTTTGTTAAGTTTCACAGTAGCCAGACGTTGAGTTAGCACGTCCTGTTTGTTCGACTCAGAATCTGCCGATCGATAGTCCTAGGTTCAAGCTACACGTGCGTTGCTGAGCACGCAAGTCAATACTTTACCAGCAAGCCAGGATACATGGATCGATCTCACTTCTTCACTGTTGAGTGACAAGTTATCAGCAAGGCCTAGGAATAGTTAATCACTATACCAACTTTACAATTCTCTGTTAGTTGCCTACTGTAGTGCCAGGTCTCATCCCCCTGTTTTAGTAGCACGGGTTACGAAATACCCCACGTTTATTGTACATCATCTGTAGTTGGGTTACTGCTTTATTACAGATTAAACGAGGTTAAAAGAGATTGTTTAATTTAAAGCAACGATTAGCTGTCCACTCCCTATCCTAATAGTCTCTTACATGCATGCTCAACCCTCGATGCTCAACTCTCGATGCTCATGTTTATTCAGTGATAGGTAGCAGTTGCAAGAGAAGAAGAAGATCGTTAGGAAGAACTCAAAAGCGGAAGATACACGAAGATACATAAAGGTAGTGATCGAAAGTCAAAGGGAATCGTATGGAAAACACATAGAACCTACGTGTCAGTCATTCATACACACAACGGCCAGATACACAGATCGCAATTCACCAACAGATGATAAATTCGGTCACATCAATTTGAAGGAAAGCAATCGATATTTCTATATGCAAAACTAGTGTATTATCTAACATTGTCGCTCCGGTATATCACTGTTCCTACTCTCTTTTCTGCCTCTGATTCAGCCACCATGGACCACTTGGACACTGGCCTCCACAGGTGGCCAATGTGAATCATGAGTGAAGGGGAGGTGGGAACTGAATTCCTATCCGAAGTCTAACCAGACCTGTTAGGCTCAGGCTCTCTGTGATACGTGTAATTTTGTGTGTTCTGAGTGATAAGTGCAGTTCTTGTTTGTGAAATGTTAGCTTATAATGTGGAGACTGTTTTTTTTTAAAATTTACATCAGCTTTTTAACTTAGTGCATGCAGCATATTTTAAACACATATCTTCCTCTTTAATACATTAGCTACAAAACATCTTGGGCGAAATTTTTTCCTGAATTACAGTACCCGCTCATTTAAAAAATGGCAATCAAAACTAAGTAGCACTCAGTTAAAAAACTGAAACTCACAAAGCTTTGTTCAAAATTACCCTTGGGATCACCTGTCAAAGATGGCTAATTTCACTTTCCCCATTCATTTTTCCTAGGCTTAGATACACGGAAAATATTAGGGTTGTAGATAGGTTCTTACCACATTTCTCACTTTGTTGATTACGTACTTCCCTTATGTTTGCCATTTCAAACACTGTACATCAGTTCGCAACAGCTTCCCTCCAAATATCATTTTCACACAACTTTTTGTCATTTTCCATGACTGAACACGTTTTCAACCATCACTGCACATATTTTTACTCCTTCGTTGTAGTCGTTGACACGATTTTTAAGAAATAATAATTGGTTACTCATAACCACAATCGATATGCTAAGGTTGAAATTTAAACATCATTATCCCAAAAATTCATCAAGAAAATTTTGTCTTTACATCTCGTATAATAGGCAACCTTAGTCCATTTTTGAAAAGTTCAGTCTAAACCTGAATTCGAACTTTGGGCGACTTGATTAAAGTCATACTCATAGTAATGAGTTATCAGCAGGATCGAAATATCAGGTTGACACGGCGCTTGTGTACCTGCTATCTGATCTGCGTGGGCGCTCGGTATTTCTCCCGCTGCTCTCTGGAGATATATCTCCTCTCCACCTTCCCCCACCCTTCCACCCTCCAACCTTCCTTTGCCATATTCCGGAACATAAGTTTCGGCACTGTTCGAACGTAGATAAGATGCTCCTCGGAGAATAGCTTGTTAAGAAACAAAAGGCGGGCCCACCGTTGTTTCCCGGCCCAAGTTTAACTCTCGACTAAAGTCCTGCGTTTCAGAGAGAGATTGCCGCGCCAGATGATCCTACGCGCTCGGCAGACGAGAAAGAAGGAGTCCTCCACTAGGTGGTGGTTCGGTCGCCGACAACTTGGTTCTCACTGCGGAAAGCAGGCGCAAATGGACAAAGAGGGCAGCGCGGGGAAAAAGAAAAAGGGGAGTCGTGGGAGGGAAGTTTGTTCACGTCGGTGTGGGAGACCTACTCGCCGAGTTGCACCAAGTTATCTGCGCCAGGAGCGAGAAATATGGAGCCCTGCTGTAGAATCAGAATACGGAGAGAGAATGAATTATTCCGGTATTGAGTCTGGTACAGATTCAAGTAAGCAATACTTTGACGGTACGGTTTATGACGCCTTATGCCTTTCAGATTTACCTGAGATAGCTTCATAGTTTCTTCATATCATATTCAATTTTCAGCTGCGAAATCCCAGAGATTTGTCTAGCGAGTGGGAAAATAAATATAACCACTCAGTTCACCTATGTCGATGTCTTCAATATCGATGAGAGAACTAATTGAAGGCATCTATATGTGTACTACGTAAGCAGCGGTCTTTAGGTTAAGTGAAAATATTGTGCAAAATGTGTATGTTTTAAGCAAGATTCGGGGATCACCTACCAATGCCAAGCTCGAGGAATTAATCCAAACTTCTAGTAGCCCCTAGCACAGTATAACTGCGGTGAAAGGCGCATAGCCAAAATGGAGCGTACGTTCACAGTTAGAGGTGCCGATGACAGGCAAACCAGGTCCGAAGAAAAATAATAAATAAATAAATAATGATGATTTCATGTAATCTAAGTGACCTAGTGACACGGTTTATTATTGACTACTAAGCTCGCCCACAGTTTAACGAGGAATTCGAACAACGGATTGTTCTCCTACAAGCACTGTAGACGCTTTGTGGTAGCACATACAAACAACGGGGTAGCGTGTTCAACTGCGGTATGTGCAGACTCTCTTTGATTCCATACCACGACGTCTGCAGGCTCTGATTGCAATAGGTAGTGGCTTCAAACCGTCCTGTATCTTCGATAATGATCGGATGTTGCCGCAGTAACGACGTAAAAGTGATTGTGTTATCCATCTGCCCTATGTTTTTGTTCAAATCTTGCTCCTCGACTGCAGTATTCATTATGCCAATGGTGTGTCATATTAACGCAGTAATACCTCTTTGAGTAGGAATTACACAATTTCCTCTAAAGCCCGAGCATATTTCTGAGTTCGCACACCGCCTGCTGAGATATAAGTTGGGCCCATAATGTTGCACGAGGTTCCGCTGTAATACAGTCGGTTTTTCGCTTTATCGAATGTCTTATTATTGGTATTAAGTTTTTAAATTAGATCCTAACTTAATAATTACCAGTAGTGGTGCCCACGACTTCGTTCGCGTTTGTCATGAATTTTTAAGTTTTTTTATATTTTTGCACGCAATCTTAAATAATTTCAGTAAAGAAAGTAGCCTATGTCACTTCGTGCCAAATCAACAACCCAGTCAACAACCCAGTCAACAACCCAGTCAACAACCCAGTCAACAACCCAGTCAAAGTCCATCAAAATCGATTCTTACATTAAATAATTTGTATTTAAATTATTCATCTTTGTCAACAGCTACCGACATACAACCACCATATTGCACGATGGGAAACTCGAGGCTACTACCACACACAAACACTAACACCTGTGCTAGGTAGTTGTGGGTGCAAAGTGAAATATAGGGATTCATACATCTTTGACTGAAATACGAAAATGTCTTAGGTCAACCACCATATCTCACACACTCCCACGATGTTGTTTCTCATATACATTAATGATTTGTGCGACATAATAAGGGGGATGAAAAGATTATTTGCCGATGATGCTATTATTTATCGTGAAATCACAACCCAGGACGACTGCGCTTTGTTACAAGACGATTTAATGAAAATAATTTAGTGGTGTAAAGATTGGCAGTTGGAGTTAAACGCTAAAAAGTGCCAAGTCATGCGTGTAAGCAAAAAGGTGACACCAATTAACTATGAATATACAATTAATGCTACTGTCCTTAGAACGGTAAATTCCGCTAAATACCTAGGGGTAACAATTCGTAATAATGTGTCGTGGAATGAGCATATTGAGAATGTAATTGGGAAAGCAAATCGTATGCTTCGATTTCTAGGGCGTAATTTAAAACAATGCACTCCTGAAGTTAAATCGATTGCATACAAGTCACTAGTGCGGCCTCACTTAGAATATTGTTGCTCTGTATGGGGTCCCCATCAAAAGGGTTTAATGGAGGGATTAGAGATGGTCCAACGAAGAGCCGCCCGATTCGTGAAAGGTATATATAGTTGGAGGGAAAGCGTAAGTGCGATGTTGAAAGAGTTAGATTGGGAAGACATGGAGCACCGAAGGCGTTGCTATCGACAGAAGCTAATTGAAAAATTCTCGACTGACGTATTTCGGAATGACAGTAAACAAATATTGCTACCAGCAACATTCATATCTCGGGTTGACCGCGAAAATAAGATAAGAGAAATCAGAGCCAGAACCGATTCATTTCTGTATTCATTTTTTCCACGAGCGATTAGGGAGTGGAATAGAAAGGATTTACCGGGAGAGTAAACATAAAATCTGACAGGAGTAGCTTTCGGCCACCCTGATCTGCGTTTTCCATGGTTTCCCCAGATCGCTCCAGGCGAATGCTGGGATGGTTCCTCACAATAGCCCATGGGGCCTCCTGCCGTATCACGTATATCCCTTTCAAACCATTACCTTTCCGGATAGGTACAATGCACCCTCCACCACACACTTTTAGTGAATCGCGGAGTAGTAGTAAGAGTAATAGTAATAGCTACCGACATGTAACCACCATAGTGCACGATGGGAGACTACCATACACAAACACAAATGGTCTGCGCTAGGTAACTTTGGCTGAAAAGTGAAATATACGGACACACACGTCTGTTTAAGATTACGCGCCACGTACTATACCAAGGAATCTGCATATCCAGTGGCCAAGGGAGGCAAACATCCTCTGCCATTCTCTTCAAAATATTTTAAGTTTTTCATGCCTGTGGATCGTGAAACGATATTATCAAAGAAGTAATATGGTATCATTTAATCCGAAACGGCTGATGAATAATTTAATTATATTTAAAACATCGGGCTTCTGGTTCTGTTATACTATCATTCTTTCCATTAGCCTGTGCCATTGGATCAGACTTAGGCAAGTGAGGATCCAACGAGTAGGTGAACTGACTGCCCACTGAATATAAACCGCACAATCTTCATTATGGCAGTGGTAGAGTGACAACGGTGGTGAGAGAAGGGTAATCAATCACCGACGTCTTAAGATTTAACATCTTTCAAATAATTGCTACGATTATAAACATAATTAGTACTCTACATTGATGGAAATTTCAGGAAATCCTCGCAAATGGAGAATTCATCCATTTTGCACTGATATTTTTCCTTGAAGTAACTTTGGAAACAGAAACCTCTGGTGAAGAATTATTTTAGTCCAAAATATTTATTTGAACCATAAGTCCGCTATCTATATAATTATACTAAGCTTCCCCCAATTATTGATTAACCAGTCGACACGGAATAAAATATCATCAGCCAGTTAAATCATTAATTCATGTGTTATGAGTACAGGTCGAGCTTCGATAATCTTCTCCAGGTTGAACGATCTTGGGCGTTCCTCTGGCAGTTAACTCGAAGAATCCTGCGTATGCCCTTGTCCTATCGGTCTGGTGGTTCTCCTGTCGGTCTCCGACCATATCTTGGCTTCCACTTTAACACTACTTTTGTCCATCTTTCGAATTTCATCCGAGCAATATTACCAACCACTTCAAGGAGGCTGTCTTCTCCAAGATGTTTGTGACCCCTGTGACTGATCTAATGAATATTAAGTATGTGACATTTGATGGAACACATAACATGCTCTTAATTACTCCTACTGCTCTTCATCAGCTTCTAAGTCTTGTTTTTGAACTGTAATCAGGTTATAATCCATTACTGGTTTGTTGGGATTAACACGGATTCACAAGACCTCATTCGCTTTCATTTTTTAGGGTTCCTGTAAAATGTACCTCCCGTCTACTTCCATGCTTTATACCATAGGCTATCTCCCACCCACGTTGACTTATTTTTCCTACCGCTACCCAAGGAGAATATGGACATTAACGTTTCTATACGTCTGGTGTGATGACCTGTTAAGTGCGAAATGTCACTTTCTCAGACACCTCACGCAGTTCCAAGAACCGTCGTTTCTGAGATCGTTCAGCGAGCCGGTACACGTGCGCCAGTGGGGGCGGCGCCGGCTGCCTGGCGACAATTACTGCCTCTCTGTCGTTTCGAGTGTTTTTCCCCGGTGGGCCCGCCGGGAGCCGTAACGAGGCCCCGCTCCGCGTGTGAAGACTCGCTCCGCTAGGCCGGTGATTGGTTTCGTTAGCGGGTGTCTGCCAGCCTACTGTCTCAGGCCCCATTACCGGCTCGGATGGAGCGACAAGGAACAGCCAGCAGACGACTGCGGGAGACGCGTCAGAATCGATCACGGACCTACCGGAAGCTCCAAGAGATTCGCCCGAGCGGAATTTTCTGCTCGAATTTCTCCCTTGTTTAGAGCATCATCGCTTTGAGGCAAACGTATATAAACAATCGGAGCCTCTCGGAGACTCTATCTGGGTGAAAAAGTCTACACTCCTCTCACTTTCACTATCATCATATATACACTATTTCTAAAAGGTATTTTTTTCGACACGACCCGTATATCTCCCTTCATACCTAATCGAAATTACCATTAATTTACCAATAAATTAACACACTAAATTTGACATAAAATAATTTAAGTAAAAATGAAAGACAAAATAGGCGTTAGTTGGCTCTGTATCATGGTGCATCGTACACAATTCCCATTTAAAAAAATTATATACAAAGACTTGCTTTAGGTACCGAACAAACTGTTGCCAGTATTGTAAAGTGGAAAGATAATTTGCGAGGAAATAGAATATTAACATGCAGTTTCAAAAATTACAAAAAAAACCTGAAGTAATATAAAATATTAAGTTTGTATTCTGTTAAAATATTCTAGGAAGTTTTTTAATACTTTGGACGAAAATGCCTTTTCTCAATACTGGAAGGAATGTTAGCATACAACTAATAATATGACAACTACATACAGATCGTTTAGATTTAGATAATGTGATCTGTTATCTTTTTACATAGTTCTTCTCGAACCGAGTCAGTAGTCTATATTCAAGAGATAGAATAGGCTGTTTAACTATTCGATTTTATGTAATTCATGTCTTTAAAATAACAATTATTTTATAGTAGCTGTGTTTGATGTTCTGTTGTTGGAAAAGTACCAAAGGAATTTCAATAGTTAAAATAATTTCAAACTGAATCAATAACGTTCATTTAAATCGGGTTATGACAAACAATATTTTACGTGGTGACAGTGTGTTGCAGGTAAGACAAAAAATGAGCTTTGTCACTTCTGCATGCGCATATCCATGTATGCGTTTTGAGTAAAAGGTAATGAAGTAAACAGGGAGCATTCAGTAAATAAGTTTTTTAGTGAAAATTTTTACCATTTGCTATCGAATGAACAGTTATTGTATGTGCATATAATTTTCTCAGAAACAGCTACATTCCATTAAAATCAAGAATTAGTTGTTTTTTGTTTTTAATATTTTTATTAGGAATCAGCTAGATAGTAGTGGTTTCTTAAGGAAGTTCAATCACTTAGAAACATATGGTTGGTACATTTTCTAAACCTATACAGCTAGCTCTGGAATAAACTTTTGAATTTCATGTTGTGAACCTTCTTAAAACATCAGTTCTTGTGCATGGTATGCTGTATGTGACATTTTTGTAATAAATACCTCAAGAATATTAAAAGTACTCCTACCAAAGGAGAATACACTTCATTTTGGAAATACATCTCGATAGAGATCTTAGATTAAGAGTAAATTACATAAAATATTATAAATGTTTATATGTTTTACATAATTAAGATTGTATATATAATTAAAAAAATAGTTAGTTGTATACCTAGTTTGAAATTTAGAAAAGAACCTTATATAGTTATTTTTAATTTTATTTTTTTGATCCGTTGTGATTGTTCATCAGATGTAAATTTCAGGTGTAAAGTTCACAATAGTTTTAAGCAAAACTCGGCAGATCAATTACTAGATCACTACTACCTAATTCATCAACAAACACAGGGAAATAATTTAATAATGAAATGAAAATATTTGTTAGTATAAAAATATTAAAACACATATATGGACTAGACGGACTGACTGATGTATCAATGACAAAAAGAAAATAAATGTTGGGAAGACGTATCCATAACTGTTACATAGAAGATGAATGCTTAGTAAATATTTTCTATACAACATATGTGACACTGGGTTGCCTAGGTAGAAAATCAGAATAAGTGTACTGCTGGTGTCTTCAATGCAGACGTGTGCGTTCCCTCGGAGTGCTTATCTGGTCGGAGAAGTTCACGGAGAGGTAGACAGAGGGGCAAAACAGCCCCGGGGAAATCTGTTCTCGCAAGGATGGTAGCTCGTAATGGCGCCGTTCGCCGCTGCTTTCCGCGGGAGAAGTGAAATGAGACTCACATCCTGCCTGTATTCCGGTCTCAATGCGTCTCGTTGAGGTGAGGGAGCAGGTACTGGTGGAAATTTGACAAGAAGATTTTTGTCGTACTGGCGTTCGTACTCCTTCACACCTCTCCTTTTGCCCTGGTGGTGTAGATCCTCAGGGTTTACAAAATCGTTGGTATCACATAAACTGTCACTTGATCCAACAGAAAAGTTTACTATTCGAACTCAAGGGTTATTTCAATGTGACAATTGCGTAAGTCAGTAAATTGTAAAACTGATCTTTGAGGTACCTCATACTTTACTTTATCGTTCTAATTAGCCACCACCCGATGTTAAGACACACTTCACAATTGTGATACCTTTGATAGCAAATCGTACCTAGGGATACTGATTACTCGCAATTAATCTGTATGTCCTGAGAATTTCAGCTAGTAAAATGAAGAAGAAAGTTATATCTTTGTTGTGCTAGTGTGTTTTGTGCAGTTCTGTTCGGGAAATACGAAGTTTTCTGACAAAATCATCAACATCTCACACAGTTATCGAAAACCACATCAATGTTGGCCTGATTGGCAACCATATACTTGATTAGAGGGAGCACTCCTCCATGCATTAACAAAAAGCCCAATTACTGCAAGAAAAATTCCTTATACCTCTTTCATCTAAATTTTATTACATTAAATATTTATTCAACAGAATAGAAAAGTTACGTTACTAATAATTTTGACATTTTCAATCAGACATCTTACCAACTGGACCACGCATGCAAATATTTAAGAAAATAGAGAAATAGAGAAACGACTGAATCCCCAACATAGGGAGTGAATACCCTTCACAAATTATTTGGCAATACATTTTTAACATGTCCGATAGTCTCCTTATTAGACTCACTTAAGGACGATAGCATCAAATTAGAGTTCACTATGGTAATCGCTCTACAGAAAAATTTGGACACTAACAAAAAGTGAAGTACCGCAAAAAATAAATTATAAAAGACCTGAGGTTGCTTATGTACATTGTTTGTACTTTTACTCAACTTAGGAGGAAAAAATTCTCATGTTCTTTTACAGTAAAGTTTAAATAAAATACCATAATTCACTTATGTGAGCACGTGTTTATTCTTTTTAGCACTTTAGGGGAAAAACCCTCATGTTCTTTTAAAGTAATGTTACACTATTATTTTATTATTATTATTATTACTCCGCGATTCACTAAATGTGTGTGACGAAGGGTGCATTGCATCTATCGAAAAGGGTGATGGTTTGGAAGGGATATGCGGGATATGGCAGGAGGCCTCTGTCGTACTGGCCCATGGGCTATTGTGAGGAACCATCCCAGCATTCGCCTGGAGTGATCCCGGAAAACCATGGAAAACCTAGATCAGGATGGTCGGAATGCTTTATCGAAAGCTACTCCTGTCCGATTTTAAGTTTACTAGCCCGGTAAATCGTTTCTATTCCATTCCCTAATCGCTCGTGGGAAAAATGAGTATAGAAATGAATCGGTTCTGGCTTTGATTTCTCTTATCTTACCTTCGCGGTCATTCCTAGATAAGAATGTTGCTGGTAGCAATATTTGCTGGATGTCATTCCGAAATGCTTCCGTTGGGATCACCACCTTCGGTGTTCCAGGTCTTCCCAACCTGACTCCTTCATCACTTACGTTTTCCCTCCAACTATATATACCTGTCACGAATCGGGCGGCTCTTCTTTGGACCTTCTCTAATACCTCCATTAACCCCTTTTGATGAGGACCCCATACAGAACAACAATATTCTAAGTGAGGACATACTAGTGACTTGTATACAATCGATTTAACTTCCGGAGTGCATTGTTTTAAATTACGACCTAGAAATCGAAGCATACGTTTTGCTTTCCCAATTACATTCTCGATATGCTCATTCCACGACAAATTATTACGAATTGTTACCCCTAGGTATTTAGCGGAATCTACCGTTCTAAGGACAGTACCATTAACTGTATATTCATAGTTAATTGGTGTCACCTTTTTACTTACACGCATGACTTGGCACTTTTTAGCGTTTAGCTCCAACTGCCAATCTTTACACCACTCAATTATTTTCATAATATCGTCTTGTAACAAAGCGCAGTCGTCCTGGGGTTTGATTTCACGATAAATAATAGCATCATCTGCAAATAATCTTTTCATCCCTCCTATTATGTCGCATAAATCATTAATGTTCATGAGAAACAACAGAGGCCCTATCACGCTTCCCTGGGGGACCCCGGACCTCACTTCGCTACGTGATGAACGCTCACCGTCGAGAACTACACACTGTGTTCTGCCTTTCACAACTATCCAGTAAAAATGACTTCGAATAAGATCTTTCTGCAGGTTAGAAAGATTTTTTTCCTCACGTCGACAAGATAGATGAATCACAAACGTTACTAATCAATTTAGTTAGTTCAAAAATCTTTTAAAAAAACTGATAAAAAATTAAATAATTTTAACGTATGTGGCTTACTTCATCCTTTTATTAATAAGTTCGAATAACAAACTGAACAGGCTAATTATACAAATATTCAGTGACACAGCAGCATTGCATTGCTGAACTGATTCTTAAGAAATTATTCTACAGAATAGTCACAGATTTTCAACACAATATCTTCTAAATTGACAAAAATACAGTGATTAACGGTATGACTGTTATTTACTGCAGGCATATGTCCAGCAACCTCACGTATTAATAAAGAAAACATTCCATAAAAATTTCGTGATATACTCGAATTTTCAGTACAATGTCTGCGTATCAAATTTTTAAAAATTTAAAAGAGAGGAACTTTTTCAGTATCCCAGTAAGGAATCAATTAATCCATTTGTTAATGATTGTTGCGACATATCAATTATCTATTTACAAATAATTTAGTTATAAGTTAATACAGCTAATAATTTATTCACTGAAATTTATGCGAGAGAGTTTTGTTAAATAATGTCAGTCTATATTTTGTTTATATGGCGTATAATAGTTGTAGGAGCTGTGTGATTGTTTATGGCGATTATCATTTGCCCTTAATGTTGAATACTTTGGTAAGAAAAAATTATCAAGGATATCAGTGGCATGTAACATATTTCTAATTATGTTTGGTAAAAAATTGTGATAGTGTTAACAGTGATATTCGAAATTATATTATAAAATAGTTGTTGAGATGTTTTCGATTTTTAGATTGTTTATTTAATAAAAAACGATTTTTTGCGCTGGCTTTAAGCAATTTTTAAGTTTCAAGGAACAGCTGACGGCATCTTAGTATGGGCCAAAAAATGTTTATTTACATTTACAATGTGACTATCCGAACATTAGGCAGAGATTCTGAAATATTTTTCAGAGCCACTTTGCACAGTGTTATATATTGCGAAAGCATCCTATGCCATTTCTTTCGCAAATTCTTGTTGAGATAATGATTGTAATTTATAAAAACCGTCAATACAACTGCTGTATTCGCATTTTTTATTGGATAGAAACTTATTAGTTTTATGTGTCATCGGTTCTTGAGAAAAAACTGCGATGGTATGCACGATGTCATTGTTATGAAATAAATGTTAATATTCGAATTTTATCATTTAAAAAGCTACCTTTTAGTGCTAAGCATTAAAATAAATTGAATAAACTACTTTAGAGGAAGTATAAACTTATTTCTGACATAATAAATAGCGTAAATCGTTAATATCGAAATAGCTAGTTGTACTTGTTTGGGGTAAATATTTATTTTCAAATACTTTATTTCGTTATCTTCTATGTAAGGATGTAAAAATGAGGTAATGAGGTAGCCTAATTAAATGAACTACTGCACTTCAAAAGCCGAATATGGTTATGAGTTAAAATCATAACTTATTTTCATGGATAATGTTTATGGGGACAATTTGCGACCTTTCTAAGGTATACAACATTAGATAAACGGTAGTGTCATACTGATGCTGTTATTTATCTCCTAATGCTCCTAATTAGAGTCTCATCATAGTAGCTGTACTTGACTGCTCTCTCACCCCATTCCGGGGCACCGTATCACCGTCGTCGTGTTTGGCTTAGAGTGACGTCGACTCGTCTCGGCTTGGTCGAGGGCCTCCATTCGCAAGTTGGCTCCGACCGTACACCGAAAAGCCATTAGACCAGGCAAACCCCCACCACGTAGTGGTGCCGCGAGCTGTCTCTGCAGCACTGGCACCGCGTGGCCTCGCCCGTGTAATCATTCCATTGCTCCTTACCGGGCAGGATGCCTGGCTGCCTGGCTGCTGTGCTCATTTGCAGAGCACTCGAGAAGGCGACGCGGCCGTAATTGCATTCCTCGACCGGACCCTGCTGGGTGGGTAGGCTGGACCGCAGCACTCGGCGGTGACTGTGGAGCGCGTGGCTGCCTACCACCCAGGGGCATTATCCGCCTGCGAGTTATTTATCGCCGAGGGGTAACGCATCTCAGAAAAAAAAAAAAAAAAAAAAAATGGAACTTTGTTGTACCTTAATGCTACGATAACACCAATAACTCATACAAATAGAAGTAATTTTAGCATCATACAATGCACCAACATCAATTTTTTTTTTCCTACATTTTCTTCATTATGATTAAAACAACAGAATACCTGTGAAAGAATTTATACAGCATGATTCTTAAGAAAGATATAAAAAAATTTTACCTGCATCCTCAACTGATTGTTGGTAATCACTGATTACAGCTTATTGTTTATAAGCTACAATCATATATATATATATATATGTGTGTGTGTGTGTGTGGGTGTACAGCAAAGTATGTTGATAAAATAATTAAATAAAACTAAATATCAACATAAAATTTTAGTTCATAAAGTCAATCATACGAGCAAAATGCCACTAGAACAGCCAAATAAGAAGTCATGCGATAATATTAACATTATTATTCTAGTTATTAAATTCACTTGTCAGCTTTAAATCACTATATCAAAATTTTCTTTTTAACCAGTTGTTGAGTTGGTTGAGCATAATAATTTATATGTAATTTCCAAATGACTTATTCCAAAATTGCCTAAAAATGACATTAGCACTATTAAAAATCATTGTACCAATAACATGTAACTCCAGACTTTTTTGTGGGAAAGATTACACATGCCGGTTGTTTACCAAAAAGTGAGAGCGTTAAAAATATATTTCCAGATAAGTACATCCAAACGTACACCCTGTCGAAAAGAATTAAAACTATTTTAGAATATAGTCAAACTTGAAATTATTTTAAAATTTCTAATATTAATGAAATACGTCACTTATAGTGTCACACAAGGCGGAAACAAGAAGCTAATGTTCAATACTACGCATCCGTTATCGTTTGATTTTTAAGGTAGGCCTATTTATTATTCGATATTGAAATAATTTAACATGGGTAGCACAAAATAAAAACGGAGCTATTAATAAAATTTATATTTACAACCAAAGTACATTAGTCATAAAACTAAATACAACACTAATATTCGTTTTTTATTCAACAAGAATTGTTGTAGAACAATGCTCGGGAATTCATCATGAATTATTATTGAGCAATGTTTGAATACCACTAAAAATAATTCTTGTAAAAGTAGACCAAACCTCGTGGTTGTTTATTGACAAAATTTATTATATCTTCTTCTTACCAAAGACTACACTCGACAGTGTATTTCACATCTCTTTCTGAAACGGAATGATTTCTCTTGAAGTTATGGATCGTTTATTTAAAGTAAAAATCTGGTGACTTTTATATTATGTACGTAATAATTTTTACTGATATAAAATGCATAATATTTGTTTTTTATTCTAAGACTTGTTAAAGCCTAAAGAGATGCAAAGGAAATAATGACTTTTCTGGATTTTTAAGATAGATAAGGCAACACAATTATGGTTTCCTGAAATCCAGGCGAATGCGGGACGATTCCTTCAAACGGCAATATCCGAAATCTTTCTTGTTACTTACCTTCCTCCTCTCCCGGTGTCCAGAAAAAAAAACAGAATTTTCACCTTTTGTTAGTTCGATAATACAATATCTAATTTTACAGTTGGTGAAGCAAACATGGTCAGGTGTCTAGATACTCGGTTCAGGGCATTGCAGACGAAACTGGCGAGCATGTATCTAGTCCTCCATACATACTCTCTTATTCCCACTGGAGGGAGCGTCTTAAATTTACACTGTAGACTGACTGGTCTACTTCACCTACTATTAATGGTTGACGAATTTCTGGTAAGTTACACTACATCTACTAGCATTAAAATAATACAATATTTGAGATTATAATTTTCATATTAACATCTAATTAATATTATTTCTAAAATATACTCATCTCCTTTTATCTTTTAGATCAGTTAACTGAATTATCATGAAAAAACTATACATTTTCTTTATAATACCTACATTAAGTCACGAAAGTATTCATTACGAATTTACCTAGAAATATCCTATAGTATGTGGCACAATCTTATTATTAATTGTGATTAAGCTCATGTCCCGGTGTACTGACTTCTGAGCATTAGTACTTCAGATAGATACACATTTTTATTTTAGACTTCTTTCTAGTTTTTGGCATTCCGTTTATCTTATCCGCAGGCATCTTTATTCAGTATCTGGTTCCCCTACTCACAAATAAATACTTTCCAACTCTATATGTCCTAAAATATCAAGTGTCAGTGTAATTTCAATATCCTCTCTTCCTTTCAGTAATTCTGCTTGTTAGATTTCTTCAATATTTACGCAGGCTTTATGTCCAGGATATGCATTATATGGGGTTACATTTGCTTTCCCGGATCTCAGCCTTTGTTCGTTTCACTCAGTAAACAAAGTGTAATTTAATATTCCACGTTAAACTTAATTAATTTTGAGATTCTTGCGGCATTTTGTTCCATAATACGTTAAATCAATAATAAAGTCTTACATAGACTCTTCTTTCGCTATACATTTGTTCCAAATATTTCTATTATTCTGTGACAATTGAAGCCTATCTAGAGTTGAATATACAACGTTGCGTGAATCGTTGTGGAGAAATTCTATTGCGTTTCCCAAAATTTTAATGCTATCCTAAGACCATATATGGGCCATTGTCAATAAGCATATGATGTTGAGTTACCAATAAGATCACATAGGTAATGTTAAGGCAACTTCAATATCGCTGAAGCAATAAGTGGTTTAACTAAGGATAGAGATTTTTTTTCGTTACGTCTTTGCGCCTCGTCGACTGCTAAGGTCATTAGAGGAGGGATGGGACTGGGGGAAAGGAACGGGAAGGAATTCAGCCATAGCCTATTTGAAGGAAGCATCCCGGCATTCGCCTGGAGTGATTTGGGGAAACCATGCAAAACCCAAATCTGGATGCCCGGACGGGGATTCAAACCGCAGTCCTCCCGAATGTGAGGACAGAACGTTAAACGTTAACACACCAAGCTCGGTTATAGAGAAATAGTTGAACTTGAAAATTTCTAGTAGCAGGTAGAAATACCCATACTTCAGAACTACATGGTCGTGCTTTTCTAATGTCACATAAACCGTGCAGAAAAATATTTTTGAGCTACTCTGAACTTTCCAATCATGATAGAAAAGTTTAGTGCAAAATTTAACCTTGAAAGAAAGGTAGTCCATTAGCCATTATTGTTGACCTGATTGTGTAGCTGCAAAATCTGATTGATACGTTTTCATAATTTCTACTTTCACCTCTTTAATGGCCATTTATTTTTGATTGAAGTACATAGTAAGTTATCGCGTATTTTCATCCAACCACAGTATCATGAAGATGATGGCATTGACCCTGCTAATGTTGGTTGTGTTGCTTGTTTTGCGATGTGCGTCTAGTTATTCATATATATGGCAGGAATAACCATGCCTATATCACTGTACAAATCATTTTTATAAAATAAATATCTGAACTTAACGAATTTTGAAAGCGAGTACTGCAAATATAAGTGCAGTGGTTTTTTCAGAATAAATATCTCCGGTAACGAATCGATAATACTAACTTCACCACATTATTGATATACGGGATATTATTTCTTGGCTATCACGTCAGGACAAAAATATGTCTAACTAAGAATTAAGGAGTGTTAAGAAGATAAAAGCATTGCTTTTGTAGAAGACTGCCTATGTTGGTAATTCTAGGCTTTCTGGAGACTTTAGTGAAGCGCCTGAAGATCTCTCCAGGATCTAGAGGAACAGGTGATTGGCCAGTTCCCCTCTAGATCCTCCGGCGTTAGACGGGATCCTGTTTCAATTTGCGAGCTTACCAGAGAGAAGACGAGAAGAAGGATACGCCCTTCACTGCCGAACCTGCCGTGATTAAACCTATCCGTCGGTAAGAAACCAGAAAACGGTTGCTGTAGTCAAATAATTCAGTGAGTTCCTGTTACGTTTTTACCGTGTTATGTGTTGTATGCTATGGCAAAATTACATTATTTTGTTATTATTTAAGTAATCATTCTATAGAGACAGTGACAGAAAAAGTTAAAAATCTCATTTGATTGTTACGTTGTGATGGCTCAAAAATAAGTCCTATTTACTATTATAAAAGTTTAACTACCCATATGTAATAAACAAAAATAATAAATTGTAAACGATACATAAATTTTTCATATAATTTTCGGAAACGTTAATATCCAAATCGCTTTAATTTTGGGCTATAATAGTACTCATTTCATTTTCGCATTAATGTGCCTCCACTTACCGGCTTCATTTTGCATCGATAATATTATAGTATAGATTGCTTCGCAAGAAACTACATAAAAATATGATAAGATTATTAACGTTTTTTTATAGTAGAGGCTGAGTTGTTATTTTCTAAAAAAGAGTTTGGGAGTTTTAATAATGAACAATTATATTACCAGTTTATATAGAAACAACCAATCAGTAAATAACTAGTGGTGGTGTAAAATATTACTGTTACGGATTATTTGTCTTTAGGTGCGTCGATTTGGGAAATTACCAATTCAGAGAAAGTAATGCAGTTTCCTTGAGGTGAATGATAGTCACTGATTTTGTTTCCAATACGAAGAGATATTGGAAAATGTGTTTAAAAAACTTTAGCTAAAATAATTTTTTTACAAAGAAGAATGTATTTAACCCCATTAAGGTGTAAAAAATCATTCTATGGGCTTTTTCTATCAAATGCTTAGAGATAACGAAAAGATTAGGTTATCAATATCACCCTATCTCTTTTTCATCTCCTGTCATTGTTATCGCTCTTTGGAACGAAAGCTAAATACTATGAATAGAATATCTGACAGCAAATACGGAAAGTGTATGGCACAGCTGAATAACTTATGTTACAGTACGGAAGAATTCAAGAGCGCTGAAATCTAAATAACTGTTGTAAAACTAATAAAATTCAGCTAGACGAAGTGAAATGAAAAATAAGTTTCCCTATTTTGATTATAACTCTGGTCAGTGCGTGGTTCACCAAATTTTCGACATCTTGGTAGTTAGGGCAAGGTACTGGAATTAGAATAAAAGCCGCTCATGGAATATTTTAAGCAAATTCTATGCTACGAAGCCTTGCAGACTGAATGGTTGCGGTGGAATTTAAAAAGTAAATCATAATTATTATAATTTAGAAGTAAATTAAAATTACAGATTTGTGGTCAATTAAATCTTGGTGCAACATAGCTTATTGTAAGTGATGGAAATCTGACAACAATAAATCGATATAAAAATATGATTTACAATGGCACTGTCTTTACAGAAATACATACTTGCACTGACATTCATCTCTTCGTCCATTATATTCTTAATAGAATCATAAATTCATCGTAATTCTTTAGAAAGGAATGATTTAAGATATGTTATGTATACAATACACACAGGAAGGAAGAGGTTTAAGAGGAATTTAATGTGTTAAAGAATCACCTATAAGATTAAAATTATAATTATTAAAAAATTGTGAATAATTCTTGATCAGAAAGAATTTTATTTAGTAATCATGAAATACCAATCGATTATTAACAACAATCATTTTTATTCAGTACCGGTGAAAAGTTCTGTAACATGTAACTAATCGCATCCTATCCTAAGATTTCGCTAAAGCGGTTGACATTTAGCGTGATAAACTGCTGAATGAATGACATCACTCAGATTAGTATTTGAAACGGAATCATAAATTCCGTAATAAAACTATATTTCGACATGTCCGGATATTGCAATATCCGTTCGCAATTTCTGCAATAAGGCTGCTAGCAATTGTTCGACTAATAAATGGAACGGAATCCGGAAAGCCATAACCTCAAGCATATTCACAAAGAATAAAAATATAAAAACTATAGTTTAAAGTTTTTGTGAGTATTAGATATGCAGCCAATAAAACAACACTTCTGTACATTTTACTGGTTTAGTTAGAGATAAATGGTCAAGGCTGCAAGGAAATCAGTCTACAGTTAGACTTCCCCGGAAATTGGTAGAAAAAATTGTATTGTATGCCATAATTATTCATTAGATTTACTAATTAAAATGACCCTATTGGATACTGTGATTTTAAACAGTATTGATTGTTGAGGTTGATTGAGGGATCCGCCACTGTTAAAGAGCTCCAGTTTATAACTCCATTTTTAACTCCGTAGAAGGAAGCCTCTTCTTGTCCAGGCCATCTTGTCCGAGCCATATATGTTGGAGTTATAAACTACTGTTCGGTGCAGGATTTAGCATGGGCATATGATGCAAATCAGTCAAATTTCAAACACTGTGCGCGAGCAGACACGATCACCTCCAACAAAATTGTTGCCACGTCATCGCGGGTACAACCAATACGGACCAACCAACCGGCGACGCCAAATAATACAGAATACGATGCTATAAAAGGCAAGAAATTTTCTCACAAAATGTTTACTGCTGGCGCCCAGTTATCACCCAGTAACGACGTTAATGAAGAATTTCAGATTTTTTCCTTGGCATTGTCAATTTGTATCGACCATTTTCCAACAATTATATAATATATAAGAGTGGTGGCTTTCTCGGTGTTGTATATAGATGAAATGTTCTCGGGAAATTAGCCGAGTGAGAATGTTTGTAAAGCACGATGTTTCTCTGTCGCTATTGTCAAGTGACTGATGCCTGTGGGCAGGATTGCCAACTCAAAAAAATTGTTACCCCTAAAACTTATATCAAAACCCCTAATATCACCAAAATTAAGTTGAAAAACCTCTAAAATAATAAATACTATATTTTTATTAGTAATATTTTTTATTTATAAATTATTCAATATTTCTAACACCATTTCGTTTTGTTCTGACTGTACAGAGTTTTTGTGATAATTATGTTTAGTGCAAAGCTTCGTAAGTTCCTATCATTTGATACCCCTGTCCTGTCCAATTTATCTAAATAAACGCAATTTAGGTATATAAAAAACGATTTTTTTATTGTCCCGATCTCTAACCCTGATCCCCGATTTTTTCCCCCCTTTTTACCTTCCATCACGATTTTTAACAAACTTGACCTAGAAACACTATTTGCACGGTAGTTATTGAAAATAAAATACTTCTTATGAATTTAATCGAAGACAGTTACAGTTGTAATTTAATGGCGCCGATCATCGTGTGGAAAATGACGACAAATAGTAAATATAATATTGTATAATGTTACCTGATTCATAATGAAAAAAAATTATAAAAACGTAACGAAACTACATTACCTTTTATATCTGGATCTGTTTCCCACGTCTTTGTATACTTTTAACTGTATTTCTTTAATTTCTTAGATATGATTAACAAACTGTTGAACGACACACAACAGCACAGTTAGATTCTACCGCAACAACCAAAGTCTTTCTAGGGAACCGAAACCATTATATGTCTCCGGTAAACCTTAAACGCTAAATCTATGCTTAAAAAAAAAAATATGTATCAGTAGCAAATATTTTATTCTGTGATCAGAAAAATATATTCAATCATAGAGAAGTCCGAATTTTTAGTAATGAGGATTTGATGTCGCTATTTAAATATTCAACAAATAAATACAAGAAATAATAAAGTATCTAAAAAAAATACCCCTAAAAATTCCCCTAAAATTATAAAGTCCCTAAAAACATACCATCACGCTTGTATACCCCCTAAATTTAGGGGAAAAACCCCTAATTTGGCACCCATGCCTGTGGGTAATTGGATTGCTTACATATCGCCGGGAACCGTTAAATACTGAAAGGATTGTTGGCGTTGATTGTTGGCGTTGACTGTAGGCCTTGATTGTTGGCGTTGATTTTTGACGGGGCAGATAGAGAGGCTGTTCACAGTTCCGATGTAATCTCATTTTCTGTGTCAATGGTCTCCGATATAGTAAATAAAGATGCTGGTTTCATTTAAGTGAAGCCTGGAGATCATTGAAATAGAAAATGAGATTACATTGGAACTGTGAATAGCCTCTCTATCTGCCCTAGTGTTGCAAACTGAAAAAAAAAATGTTTTTTTTTTCAGCTTTGTGAAAGAAAAACTATGAAAAAAACCTAGCACCCTTGTTTTTTTCTAATTTTTTTTTTCTCCTTCAGAAAACAGAATATTTGATAAATTATAGTTTTATTTACGGAACTTACATTTTACATGTGGGTTTTAAATCTTACTGAATCATATAATGTCTTACATAATGATTCATAAATGTATCTATATAGGTAACATAATTTTATTCATCCTCTATTTCAATACCACAGTCACCAGTATCAGCACTACCAACACTAGTTCCGTTGGTGTCGGAATTTTCTGTTTCTTCTTCCGTCTCCTCTAGATCCATAATTTCAGAAATAGTTACATTTTCTTTTACTTGTTGATCTTGTATTGTACGCAAAAGATTTTGAGATTGCAATTTTAAATTGTGAGCAAAGTACACACTGTGCATAAAGACTGCGCCGATAATTCTGTTTTAAATTTGAATTTAAATCAATTATCAAACAAAATAGGAGCTTTATTTCTTTTTCAATCGTTGGTTTACGCGGAAGGTTGCAAGCAAACGATTAATAATTACTGACAATTTAATGACTCAGTATCATTAGCTGAGAGTTTCACAAGTATACGCATATAAGAAAAGCACAATAAGTAATACAAAGAGGCAAAAAACAGTAGATAAATTTAAAATTCTTAATTTTTTGTAAAGATCCGTAGGCCTACAGATAAATTCACAGGGTTGGCAGCACTAGTTCAAATAACAAGTATGAATCCAAACAACGGGGAAACGGGATTCTATCTCGTGCAACATAGCCTCTTCGGGAAGTCCCCGTTCGTAAAAGAAAGCTTCATTCAATGTTATCAATATTTCCGTAATTTTCTTTTCTACTGAACCAGAAAAATATAGTAGATTTAAAAATTAAGATAAATACTTAGTATAAACTTTAAAACAGTCATATTAAACGATAAATGCCTTTGTGATTTAGCAGTTATGTAAAAAACGTGTCCTAGAAAAAAAAACATGTTTTTACAGTTTTATTTCATGTTTTTTTTTCAAGTCATAAAAAAACCGTTTTTTACAATACTAATCTGCCCCATCAACAATCAACGTTAACAGTCAACGTCAACAGTCAACAGTCAACGCCAACAATCAAGGCCAACAATCAGACCCACAATCAGTGTCAACAATCAGTGCCAACAATCCCTCCGTAATTAATGGTTGTTCCCGATATATAAGCAACCCCATTACCCACAGGCAGCAGTCACTTGACAATGGCAGCAGAGTATATTACCGCCGAAATGTCGTGCTTTACAAACGTTCTCACTCGGCTAGGTTCCCGAGAACATTTCATCTAACCATCATAATGTCTTGAAATAATGTTTAAATAATATAAAGTCAATTTGCAAAATAATAAACTGAAACTTGAATACTGCCTTAACAATCACTTCAAGACATCCTCCTATCATTGAAAATAAATGTTAAATTCAATTCAACAACAACAAATTAGCCTTGTGTACATGTCCGAAATGAAAACAGTTTTATTGTCGTGACATCGTGTAGAGTTATTACCATACCTTCGATGAGCAGACGTAAAACATTATATTCAAATAGATAACCCATATATTAGTTTGCCCAACTGATTTTTCGACAAGACCTGCTAAAATTAGTATCACGGAGGCACAAATGGATATTGAATTTCATGAAAACCCAGTCAGAAAAAGAGAGGAGATATTGTTTGAAACTATGTAGCCAATCGGCAATTACACTCAATAAAATACACATTTCAAATGATACTCAAACCGAACTAACACAGTTAGTAAATTGGAAAAGAAACAGAATATTTTTGTTCAAATATTCTTACAAAAGAGAAGTAAGCACAACAACACAGATTTAGAATAAAATGCAAACCCAGAATAGGTCATTACGTTACGAGAAAAAAAAAAAAGAAAAGATCAGACGAAATTTAGTTCGATTCATCAGGAACCTACGCAAAACAAGTGTTAAGCTACCGCCTTCGTCCATACAAGTACCCACATATCAAAAAAAATAAAAAAAAATAATGCAGCAGAAAGTGTTTAAACAGCATTCAGAACTTCTATGTAAGCACTATCACTCATAATGGAAACTATAAGCAGGTAGTCGTTATCGGGTAACATTCCAGGAACACGAAGGAAAAAACTTTTTGAGTACATTCATAGACAGAAACATTCATAGTACGTAACAAATAAGAGCAATAAGGTCAGAAATATAGCCAAAGAAATGAAAAAATTACCAATTCTGTTCCGAAGATATCACATTCACAATACAAGTAAAAATCATATGACTCTATAACCACAGATCAAAACCTGTTTTAAACCATAAACAACTAATAAAAGCAAGTATTTAAACTAAAGTGAGGTGCTAAATGTAAAACAGAAATTAAATCATTAAAGCAAAAAAATAAGTATATGTTAATAGAAACTATCACCGGTGCATAATTTTAATCATACTTGTATTTAATAATATTGTAAGTAAATACACATCAGCTCCAAAATACCCAAAACATTTTCGAAATGAAGTGGTGAAATACACAAGCCTTTCAACTTATCTGACACTTCACATACACATTCACAAACAAATTATTCCAAATATACTATAAATAGATGTACTAAAGTTGGTCACACTATCTTGACACTTCACATAATGATTAAAACGTTGAAATATTTCAGACACGAAAAAGTAGTATGATAACCCAAGAATGGTAATATACCATTACGTTAATATTACTGATGAAATCATATCAGATGAAGAATCGCGACTGGAAAAGAACTAATAATTTATAAATGTAATTACCGAGCGTGGTGGGTGAGCGGTAATGCTCTAGAAATGCTTTCAGGAGGACGCAGGTTCGAATCCCAATCCGGCTATCCAGATTTCAATTTTCCATAGTGCCCCTAAATAACTCCAGGTGAAGGAGGGGATGGTTCCTTCAAAAGGCCTTGGCCGAATTCCTTCCCGTTGCATACCCCAAGTACTTTCCGCATCTAATAACCTCATAGTCAACGAAGCGTATTGCCATAAAAAATAAATAAACACAATTGGTAACAGACGCTTGTGTTCTATTATCCACTCGATAACGCAGCTGTAGAAATAGTGTCAAATTGATGATAGCATTAGTTTTATTTTTTTTTAAAGCAATAATATAAGAATTATTATTCTCGTTTAAAAAAAATTATCTGGAAATTCTATCGTTATTTTTCTCTTGGATTTGTTTTATCGGATTTGGGGCAGATTTTTCCCAGTGAGCAGATTTTTTTAACATTCTTTATCTAATATTAGTGGTCAGAATGAAGTTAATTTTTGTATTGATATTTTTATTTTGAGGCTACTTTTTTTTAAAACGCTTATCTGCAAAAAAGTTTTTAAACAAAATTCTGTACTGCAGGTATTCGTATCTACACAAAATTCTACTTCAGCAGAAGACCAGCACATACTAATAAAATGTAAATTGTCGGCCAAATTGTCAACAAATATCTCCTAATGGTCATTCAGGTAATTTAGATGAAAAATATTTTAACAAGCTTCACATTATTAGTTTTTTAATTTGATCTAATCCACTATCAAATAGGAGACATCGAGATTAAACATTAACCATGTAATAAGTCGCGTTCCCAAAGCGAGGCTGTGTGCACTTATCGAGGGAGGGCTATTTTTCGGCGTGCGGAAGCCACGAGCCGGTTCGTCAAGCCACCTGCTGCGCCGTAGACAATAACAACAGGGACAGCCAACCTACAGACAATAGTGACCCGCCACTCGGATGTTCTTGAATGCTGCTCGGAGGTGGAGTGGAGACGAGACACTTCTGGACTGTATGTCGTGGTGAGAGGAGGGACTGCGAGACCACCGCCATCCTCCGTGGGCCCGAGGTTCATTTCCCGTCGCCGGCAGTGAACAGTGCGCGGACACGGTATGTGCCTATAAAAGTGAGACTTAGTGCAACATATCAAGAGCCCGGAAAATACCCCTGAGAAGCTACCCTGATTTGCTGGATACTTGTTTAAAATATTCAAATTTCACATGTCAAAGTTGGATGTCTTTTAATTTGTATAATAAATTCATGTCTTTTGTTGCCCATCTTTCATATTCTTGTAACCCCTGAGGCATGTCATGTGCGAGGCTTAATATTGATATATTGATAGAGAAAGATAGAAAAGTTTCAATTGCTGACGCCATACAGGGTGTCTAAAAGGTAGAGCCACCCCCACCTAAAGAGACTATTACATATGGCGCGCCAACCTGCGGCCCGATTGTTTTGATATGTTGCAAACAAGTCGGAATAGTGAGTAGAACTCTCTGTGTTTTCAGCATTTTCCGGTGTGGCTGTAACAGCAGCAATCCAGCATGTACAATAATTATTTATGTTATGTGTAATGTTTGTATAGTGTAACAGCTAGGATTTGTAAGGGCAAAAAGGACGCAGTTACAGGCTGTACATGTGTCATACATTGAAGAACTGTTGGTTGATGTGTATTGAAATATGTCATGTTCATTGTGTTGTCCGAGTGTGGAAGTCGATTGATGAATTATTGCAAGTACTTGTGTGATACACTGCAGAGCTGGTTATCGGTTGTTTTCACACACTTTATCTATGTATTTTTTTTTATGGTAATGGTATTTTGTTGTGAAATTTGACTGTAAGAGCAGAGGTGTTGGAATAGAGAGATAGAATGTATGTCCATGTTACACGGATGTGACCTATGTTGATTTTCATTACAGTAGTTGACATTATTTGGAAAATGTCATGTTCATTGAGTTATACTGCTGTAAAATTGGAGTTAAGGATGTCTGGTGGTCAGAAAAAAAAAATGTGATAGCTGATATATGGGGGTTATAAGATTGTTTGTTGATGTTCGCATTTGTTTCGGTGTTTAGACAATTGGATTTTGATAGTGCTTTCCTGTTCTGTGAGTTGAGTTTTTCATGCCTGGCGGTCCAACCAGCGTTGTAATTGGTATATGTGTCTTATGCTAATTGATGGTTTGTTGATGTTTCATTGTTTGACGATGTTTGTTAGAGAGTTTATGGTGTCGTTGTTGTCCTGTTGTGGAAGCAGAGTTGATGTCTGACAGATCATCGTTGAAAACTCGTGGATTCCGAGCTATGTACCTCAGTTTGTAGGTTTTCTATCGGAAGAAGTAATTCCCTCTAAATGTTTTCGTTTGTCGTTGGGGGCTTCTAATTCCTGTGAGAGTTGCCAATGCGCTTGAGGTCGGGTAAGACCACAAATAAGTTACAAAAGACAGAAAAGCTGTCCGTTTCATCATACCTGAGAGTGAAGAACGTGAAGATGGCTGAAAAGGGGACGCGAAGTGCAATTTCGGAACACCCTAACACGAATATCATAGACGACTCTTCAAGTCGCCAAGAAACCATGTCCTCTCCATGCATTTGGGCGAAACGAGGGAAGGGGACGGATATACCAAGTCTGGTTCTGAAGGAATGGTTGCCCAACAGAAGGAAGCAGCGAAAAATCCACTGAGCGAAGCCGACAAATTTGACCGTTTGTTCGCGATGATGACGGAGATAAAGAGCGGACAAGAGCAGCTGAAGTCTGAGATAAAGTCGGAGGTTTGTGAACTGCTGAAGCGAGAGATGGAAGGCTTTAAGAACACCATATCGGCAGAAATGAGGAAAGTCGAGGTAGCAGTGAAAACGTTGCAGGAAGAACAAAGCAGATTATCCAGTGCTCTGAATCGCACAAACGAACAGGTGGCGGACATGCAGAAGAGTACGTCGGAGACAAGTAAGAAAGCAGAAACAAGAGCAAACCAGCTGGAAAAAGCGTCTCGGAGAAGTCGAATTAGGCCACAATGCGAGGATCACTCGACTTGGAGAGCTGATTAATGATGTCAGCAAAACTGCTACTGAATCAAGAACGGAGTGTGACAGTCTTCGCGAGGCACATGGAAGTTTAGAAAGAAAAGTGACCAGTGAGTTGCGGGGGATGCATGAAGAAATGACACGCGCGAGTGCCCCGGGAGTAGACCGTATGCATGTGTGCCACGCCGCACACGTGTCGATAGATTTGCCTCTCCCTCGATTCAGCGGAAAGACAGGTACTCACCCGAAGAGCTTCCTGAAAGAGTTGGAGAGTTACTTTCGGGTGAAGAATGTTTCGGATCAGATGAAAATGCTAGTTATTTACCAGTCTCTCGGGGAAGAAGAGAGAGTCTGGTTCGATACCACTTGTGAAGAAGGGACGGCGTATGAGGATTTCAGAGAGATATTTTTGGAGGTATTTTGGGGGCGGTCGGCTCAAACCAAACTGAGACGAAGGCTGTACCAGGGACGCTACTACGCAGATCGTAAAGAATCTATGGCCACGTATGCTGAGCGTCTCGCAAAGTATTCCCGGTTTCTAGATCAGCCGCTCGATGAAAGCGAGCTCTGTGGGGCTTTGCGGGCTCATTTTTCGCAGCAGGTACAATTGTTATTGAACCCCGCTGTTATCACCACCTTTAAGCAGTTTGTGGCTACCTTGAGGATGGTGGAAGAAGGAGAAGAACGTATGAGATATGGGCCTTCCGCATACGACGCGAGGGCCGGCGGCCGAAACTCTGGGAACATGGGAAAGTCTGGGGGACACCAGAGCAACCAGAGAGGGAATGGCGACCGAAAACAAGGGTACTTCGGTAACAAACGATCCGAGAATTCCGGAAATCGCTCACCACCACATCATGAGGCCGACGTCCATGCACTGAGGGTGCAGGAAGATCTGTCTCCTGCACTCACGGCGCAAGGTCACGAACGCAGTGAGGATAGTGGTCTCACTGTGTCGTCACAGAATACCGGTGGGATGGCATGAAACAGGATAGGGGTTCCTCCGGGAAGTGATGAAAGACACGTATCCGGCAATGATTTAAACATTTGGAAGGATGGTTTGAGTAACCTGGAGGAAACAGACCCCCCAACACGACAACACCACGGGAGAGTAGGGCTTTGCCCAGTCATCAATGTTTGCATTCAGAAGATGGAGTTCGTCGCCCTCATCGACAGCGGTAGTGCTATAACGGCGATTGCGGAAAGATTGGTAAAACAAGCCATAGAGTCGGGAATCCCTATAAAATTCCTACAGGGTGAGAAGTTGTCACTGGTGCCAGCATTTGGGCAGAAATTGAAAACAGTTAATAGGCAAGCGTTACTGAGTATTACGCTTGGCGAAGAGAGCCTGGAACTGCTGGCATACGTTGTCCCAGGACTCAGCATTGGTCTCATAGTGGGAGCTGATGTTTTGAGTGAGAAAAGGGCTTGCATAAGTTGGGAGAAAAATACGATCACGGGATTGACGGCTAAAGAGATACAGTGGGATGCAAGCAGCGAAAGCTACGGCCTGCGACTGGTCCGCATCGAGGAGCCAGCGAGTGAAAGATTGCCCCAGCAACTGAGCGACGCTACATTGTTGCAGGTATGCGCGCTCGTGGATGAGAGAAATGAGATTCTGTGTGAGTTGGAGCGAAATGCAATGCGCAATGACACTCTGAACGTCACCAGATGGGGAAAGCTGAAAGAAGTGCTTCGCAGAAATCTGGCCGTTTTTTCTTACCGCCCAGGAAAGATCATAGGAATAACGCATGAGTTCAAATTAAACAGTGAAAGTCCTTTCCAAGCACACAGCTACCCGGTACCAGCAAAGCATCGAGAGGCGGTCAGGGATGTTCTGCGTGTGATGCTAGAGCATGGAATAATTTCGAAGGCCCCTTCGCCATACGTGAACCCCATTGCAGTTGCTGTCAAACGAGATGGAACCGCACGTATTTGCCTTGACGCTCGGAAGTTGAATGAGCGAATAGTAGGAGATGCGGAACGCCCGGAACCAATCGCTGATCTTATTAGTAGATTCCATGGCAAGAGATGGTTTTCCACCATTGACGTGACCGCTGGTTATCATCAGGTAGAGCTTCACGATAGGTGTAGACCTCACTGCTTTCCTATTCATGAAGGAACCCAGTTCATGTTCAACCGAGTTCCATTTGGGGTTCGTGATTCGGCTAGTGCGTTTGTGCGAGCACTGAATGAAGTACTGCCAGCCGAGGTGAAGGAGTTCTGTGCAGTCTACGTGGATGATATCCTGGTATTTTCGGACTCCTTCGAACAGCATGTAGACCACTTGAATACACTGTTCGGTGTTCTGGCTAAGCGTGGGCTGACGCTGCGGCCGGACAAATCAAACCTCTGTGCACGAGAGGTCAGCTTCCTTGGGTTCGGGTAACTCCGGAAGGTATAGAGGCCGCGCCGGAAAAGGTGGAAGAAATTTTACATTTCCCACCTCCCACGTGTGTGAAACAGGTGAGGCAATTCTTGGGAATATGTGGCTATTTTAAAAATGGTATTAAGGATTATGCACAGATAAATGAACCACTATATTTTCTGCTCAGAAGGGTACCCGTTGGAAGTGGGGTAAAGAGCAGCAAGATGCGTTCCAACAGTTGAAAGACGCGTTTCGGGACAAAGTGACGCTCGCCCATCCAGACTACACGAGGCCGTTTTTCCTGAATTGTGATGGCTCTGGGAGGGGTGTCGGGGCAGTTTTGCAGCAGCAAGCTGATGATGGACGTCTAAGGATAGTGGCGACGGCTAGCCGCACATTGCGAGGGCCGGAACGGAACTACCATACCACCGAGGTGGAAATGCTTGCTTTGGTGTTTGCAGTAACAAAGTTCAGGCCGTACCTGGTCGGTAGCAAAACGTTTCTGAGGACGGATCACCAGGCGTTAACGTTCCTAATGAAGTCGAAGTTCACTTCGAGTCGGGTAACTCGATGGGCACTCCTATTACAGGAGTACGATATAGAAGTGTCGTACTGCAAGGGGGTGGATAACAAGATGGCGGACTGGTTAAGCCGTTATCCTAAGGATCTTATTCCCTCAATAGGCCATGCGGCAAGGGGACATGAGATTATGATCGCCGCTGCGAGAGTGATCGCTGGCGTCGACCCCTGCCAGTTCCGAAGTAACTGATCCGTGAACAATGCAAGGACGAAGAAATAAGGAAAGTAAGGCAGTTCATCGAGGACGAAAAAAACGGAGTAGATCAGCGGATCCGTAGCGTAGCCCTGATGTGCAAAATTCATGAGGGTGTGTGTTTCAGGCTGGACCAAGCCATGGAGAACTGGCTCGCGTGGCTGCCACGGACAATGACAGGAGAGGTGGTCCAGATGTACCACGAGCACTTCGGGCATCAAGGCACAGAAAGGACGATTAAAATGTTACGTCGAGAGTGGTATGTGACCGCTTTAAAAATGTCTGTAGCGAAGACGATTCGCGAATGCGATCTGTGCCAACGGGTCAAACATCCGAAGATGTTACATAGGAGAGCTCAGTCCAATAACCCCGAGTGCACCAAATGAGTTGGTGTGCCTGGATTTTTTCGGCCTCTTCCGCGGGGCAGATTTGGCCGACAATATATCTTAGTGGTTGTCGACGCATTACCAAGCTGGTCCGCTTGTATGCTACTAATACCACGACGACGAGGCAATGCCTCCGGATCATTCTGGACAAGTACGTGCAGGAGTGTGGCCGTCCGAAGCGCTTACTCAGTGATCACGCAACGATTTTCACGAGCAAGAGATGGCGGGATGCCCTGTCAAGGGCAGGAATAAAAGCTATATTCAGCTCTATCAGAAACCCTCAGAGCAACATTGTAGAGAGGTATAATCGTCAGCTGGGAGCATATTTCCGGATGTTAGTCGGCGAGAATCACGCCGGCTGGGTGAAGCATTTACCCAGAATAGAAGGTTTTTTAATCTCAGTATTCATTGCAGCACTGGGCACAAGCCGGGAACTCCATTTCGGTACGCCCGCGGACACGCTGGGACCAACTAGTGGGTTGCCCAGAACCTGTGGTGAGCACTGAACCAAGTGAGAGGTTGGCGCAAGCGAAGGAATTTCTGATGGAGAAGGCGAGGAAGCGGCAGGAGAGGGAGACGGGTAGAGAAGCCTATGTCTTCAATGCCGGTGATCTGGTATTGGTTCGTTGTGCACCTCAATCAGATGCTTTTAGGAAAAAAATTGCCAAATTCTTCCACCTTTTCAAAGGGCCATTCTGTATAAAAAAATCTGGGCAGAAATGCGTATTTACTTGTAGACGGCAATGTTGAGGTGGGAATCTATAATGCTCGTAGCCTAAGGCAATACCATCATTCATAGATGTGGAGGCTGTTGGTGATTTTCTTCCAGCTTGATGGGGATGTAGAGCATAGTGGTGATGGCGAGTGATAATGCTGCCGTGAAGATGGTTTGGCGACGTTGTGGAGTTTTGAAGTGACAGTAATCCGATTATTCGTTTTGACTTTAATCGAATTGTCAATATGGGTAAGAAGTCCATGCACTATGACTTTTCAATGGTGATCCGCCGAAGAGCATGGGATTTGTTGTGGTTATGGCGATGTTGACTGGGTAGGGAGTTGTCCATGACAGCGTGTGGTCAGCGTTGACTCTCTGAATTTCTCGGAATAGGGGAACCAGCAGGTAGACTAATCCCCTAGTCTTTTGAGTGGAGCTGGAAGCCGGCAGGTGTGTGTCCTTGACTTTGTTCTGGGCGAATGAACGGGGTGAGATGACTGTTTGTGAAGAGGCAAACTACCTACGCCAGTAACGCTTGATTTGTAGTATTGTTATGAAAGTGTTCCGTTGTCAATGGATAGAGTCGTGTTAGTAAATGCTGTTAGATTCGAGGTATGTGTACAAATGTTGTGATTGGTGCATCATCTGTTCTTGAGATTAATTGTTTTCATAGCATGAGTTTTGTTATTTTTACGCTTTAATATATATTAGAGGACATTGGTTGATGTTATTCCCCTCTAATCTGATGTAATTATATTGTAAGAAACTGGATCATTAAGTTTAGATTTTTATGTGATTATTGAGTGGCACTGATTGATATTGCCACGTGTTTTTATCTGTAATTGTATTATGTGTGAAGGTGTATGTGAATTATGGAGGGGTATCTTATTATCCTGTATTGGGAGATTTATATTTTGGAAATTTTAAGATCATAACGATTCCTCAGAGCACCATGTTCTCAATTGATATTTTGGAATAGTATAACATGCATATATTATAGGTTAAGAACAATAGGTACTGAAAGACTTCAGCTGTGTAGAGGAAGAGTTGTGGAGGGACAACCTCACGTAAAAATTTTCATAGTTTCTTATTTTGATGGACCTGTAACGCTTAAAGACATTCACTTGTGAATCTATAGTAAGCGCTTATATCACCACCATGATGAGTACTGTGAACCATTGTTTTTTTTGTGTTGTATTATGTATAATGATAGATTAAGGCTGGACCCTACTGTTATGTGGATGGTGCACTTTGGATGGCTGATGCATTGGGGAGTTTTGCACACGAAGCGAGTTGTATTGTAAACATTTACTGTTTGGCGCCTTTGACGCGTCCTCGCATGACATTTCCGCAGGGGAATTTTGTTTGAAAATGGGTGAAGTTATAGATATCTTATGAAATTGTAAGTTTGCAGGGTTTTATGGCTTTGTAAATCAAGGGTATTGCTATCAAGAGGGCAGGAACTGAACTGTGAACAAAGTTGCAGAGAAGACTTTATAAGCAAATTTAAATTCCATGGAATTTAAATTTTGGTGGGTTGTTCGGCAAGCTGTAATAAGTCGCGTTCCCAAAGCGAGGCTGTGTGCACTTATCGAGGGAGGGCTATTTTTCGGCGTGCGGAAAGCCACGAGCCGGTTCGTCAAGCCACCTGCTGCGCCGTAGACAATAACAACAGGGACAGCCAACCTACAGACAATAGTGACCCGCCACCGGATGTTCTTGTATGCTGTTACATGGAATGCTGCTCGGAGGTGGAGTGGAAACGAGACACTTCTGGACTGTATGTCGTGGTGAGAGGAGGGACTGCGAGACCACCGCCATCCTCCGTGGGCCCGAGGTTCATTTCCCGTCGCCGGCAGTGAACAGTGCGCGGACACGGTATGTGCCTATAAAAGTGAGACTTAGTGCAACATATCAAGAGCCCGGAAAATACCCCTGAGAAGCTACCCTGATTTGCTGGATACTTGTTTAAAATATTCAAATTTCACATGTCAAAGTTGGATGTCTTTTAATTTGTATAATAAATTCATGTCTTTTGTTGCCCATCTTTCATATTCTTGTAACCCCTGAGGCATGTTCATGTGCGAGGCTTAATATTGATATATTGATAGAGAAAGATAGAAAAGTTTCAATTGCTGACGCCATACAGGGTGTCTAAAAGGTAGAGCCACCCCCACCTAAAGAGACTATTACAACCACTTTGATTACCACAAACGATACTTTGTTAAGAGTTTTTATTATTCTAAAACTTAGTGCTATTACTTTCAGAACAAATGCTACTGTAAACTAGTCGAGCTGATATTCTTAACCGCATTAGCATGGTTAGATAGTTCAATTTCCAATATGTAAATTAATTCTGAAGATAAATGGTTTTTCGTTTTATGAGGTTACATAACTCACTTTTCTGTTAATCTGTAACCAGGATACAGTATCAATCTTTTAATTATTTAAAATCTTCCTCCGTTCAAACTACGTGTCGCTGAGTTATGTGTTGCTTATGATAGGGTGTCATCTAAATACAAAACGTAGCAGGAATAAATACTGACTTGTGGAAGAAGACTTAAATATGTCACAATATTTAATAATTTCACAGTTCCGCGTAAGAAGTCAAGTACGCCAGTAACGTCATTAAAAGGAAGGAGAGATTTCATTAGCTAGGCAGAAGCTACCTGCGTCACATTGGCGGAGTGTTAACTGTGCACACAGCACTAACTCGAGCTCACCGTGAATATTTCATGGCCCGGTTTGCGGAGACGACTTTTTGAAAGATAAATAAATAAGAAAAATTCTTCGACTTGCAACAAACACACGCAATTTAACTAGGTTTTAAGCCGAGGGAGGCAGTTTAATTATTTTAATGCCAGGTTTTTAATGTTGAAGTAACAAATTAGGCGCTTCTCGTCGGAGTAAAATCTAGCGAGCCGGCAAAAAGGAAGACTGGCAGGCGGGCTGGCAGAAGCGGTTAACGAGGCCCTCTGCAGAGCTGAAGCGAGACGTGTCAGCACCGTCCGGCCTCGTACAAGATTCTGTGGGGAAAGGCGAATCGCCGGAATAACGCTGTGTGAGAACCACGGTTTGAAACAGGAACAGGGGGTTAACCACATTACTACCACCATTTGCGAAAAAAATTTGCCTACTGGACGTGAAACATTAAATGCAAAATTTTATCTTAAAAATAATTATTTGCACTTCACAACTTATCCACATTGAAGTGAATAATGTTTACTTAAAATTAGCCACTTAAAGCGGCTGACTCTGGGCGTCAGCCGCACAGTGGATAGCTTCCTATTGCGTGGTTGCCGCCCTTGTCCTGATACTGGAAGGTCATTAACGAGCTCGATTTAATGTTTAATTTAATGTTAGGAGATCGGTATAAAGCCAAAAACAAGTGATCATTTGGTCACTGTTGCTTGTTGTTTGCATAATTCACTTAGAAATGCATTTCTCGAGAACAAAAAAATACAGATCTCATTATAAAATAAACGAAAAAGAACAACTACCAACAGAAAATCTTGGATCATTAACAATGGGGCTACGCACATGCTAATGCGTTTTCTGTGTGAGACTCATTCACAGAATACTTTAACAGCCGTGCAGGTGAAGGGTTAACACCCTGGAAAGGCAATCACGTTGCAGCTACTTTATAATTGTATTATATTAAGAACTAGCCTCGTACCCGCGATTTCGTACGCGTGGATTAAGAATTTTTTTGCCAGAATTAAATATAGAAAGTTGTAGGTAACGAAGGATTGGTCCCAAACAATATCGAGTCGGCATAATATGACAGGGAAGCTATCACTATATCATTCTACCGTCGAACCTGCCTCTTGAAAAGAATCAATTTCCAACATATTTCTGTCACTATTCGATAAGATCTCAAATTTCGTGACTACAACTGTTAATCATACTGGAAAAAATATCCTGTGCACTTCATCCAGCTTTCCTTACAAAATTCCATCACAACGATATAGCCATTTAGTCGTCAAAATGTAACAAAAAAGACAGAGACTTACTTCCGTATTTATATTAGTATTACTGTGGTTCTCACTAACTGCGAACAACACCTGAGGGATCATTATAACGTAAAAAAGTCTACACCTACAAAATTGCAAGACTACCTACGATTTGCCTCGCATTGCACCACTAACTTTCTAATATCTACAGTTTAACATTCAATCAGAATAACCTACGGCCCAGGCCTGACTCTTACGATGAAAAACAATTTTTAAAAATCTTAGCTTCCACGGAGATTTGACCTGGAGACCACGACGTTCGTAAGCAAGCTCATTAGCCACTGAGCTGCCAGTTCACTACACACAAACACGGTCTGGAGACGTCCAAATCCAACGTATCTGTCTATCGCCGTATTTCAAAGTTATGAGACAACATGTGTTATTTATACAGATAATTTTTCAACCAAATGTAGACAGTATTTTTCTCCTTGTTTCAAAGGATAAGTGTGCAAAGTTTCATCGAGATCGGATGAAATCTGTGGATTTGTATGAAGAACAAACAAACCAACAAACAAACATACATTCATCTTTATATATAAAGATATGTACCTATGTTATTAAAATTATTCACTTGTATTTATATGAATTCATAATATTAATTTTTTGTGTGATTTAATACGAATAATGAGAACTTTAACAAAATTTTACATTTTGCTACAGACATTAGAATCAATAATACAATAAAAATACTAAATGAAGTTTTAATTGCAATCACACAACGCGAAGTAGGTTGTATTTTTTGAAGGCTTCTGTAACAACTAATTCTAGATGACCCGTGTGAAAACTTCGAGAATACAATGAATAGTAAAGTTAGGGGTTTGTAATATAGGATTAAGGAAGAACCACCGCATTTGTTTCAATTGTTTATTTATTTAGTATAATAGGTACATATCAAAAGTCGACGCCAGGGAAGCAGTTTATTAATTTATCTGTGATATGTGCTACCGCTATCTAGCGGCTTGGGTCTGAACTCTCATCATTCACAGTTATTACTTTTACCCTTTACGCTTAAAATTCCGAAAAATTTCGTTTTTGAGATATGATTTGACCAAAGCAGAGACCTCAATGGCTCGTAACACAAAAACAGAATTATTGAAATGTTAATATTTTTCCTTTTAAGGGCAGAATTTGAAAAAAAACTACTTTCTTAAAATATGATCAAATCGGATACCTTAATTTTTTAGAATAATACCACATTTATCGATTTCGGTTAGATACGAAGGAAGATAATGGCTTGTGTGACAAAAAAAAAACACCTTATAGAAATAATATATATGATAACAACAAATATAGCGAAGGCAATAAACAATATTAATAAAGTTGTTTATTACCTAATCTTTCAGGGAATTCCACTATTTTTTTCCATACATTGGCCTTCCCAGACTCGTCTTGTACAGTGGTGAAGAAACATCATATATACAAGGTAATATACACTTTAATTCCACCAATTTTTCGTCCTCCTCTACAGTAAATAACAGCTTTCGGTCTGACATATTTCGAATGTTCCGCTAGCGGCAGAGTCTATATTGCTCTCGGACCGGTACAGTTACGCGACGCATAGGAAGCTCTCCCGTTGCTTTCCATTGTAGCAGTCGTTAGCGGCGGCAGCCGCCAGCGGCTGATGCTGCATAGGAACCGCTCTTTCAGTAATGGCATATGAAACATGTTGTGAAGTGAAAACTTTTGACTAGTATTTTAATTGAATTTCAAAGATTTTTGATGACACCTTAATGCCAAAAATTGGTGGTGTTTATAGATCAGCTAACTATTACCCATGGATTCATCCGCAAACTTCCAGTTAATTTTTCGTCACGTGTTTCTTTTTTTACCTATGGCTTTAAGCCTTGACGACGACGAGGTCATTAGAGGCGGGATTGGACTGGGGGAAAGGAACGGGAAGGAATTCGACATGGTCTTTGAAGGAAGCATTCCGGCATTCGCCTGGAGTGATTTGAAGAAACCATAGCAATTTCAAATCTGGATGCCAGGATGTTGATTCGAACTGGCGTCCTCCTGAATGCGAGCCAGAACGTTAACCGCTCACCAACCATGCTCGGTCGCATGTTTTCCTCGGCCTGGTATTATGGTCGAGCAATGGTGCTTGCACACTCCGTGCTGTATTTATTAGGAATTAAATTTCACTCTTTCCACGACATGTTTAGCTGGGTTGAAAGTGGTGCAATGGTTTGGATCTACAACGAAAACAAAAGCAAACAATGGGGTGTTGCATGAGATCAAAAAAATTAGTGTGTAGCGAACAATTCATAAAAAAATATCTGCATGTTATTGACACTTGCAGAAACGCCAAGGACAGACGCTGACAAGAGGAACACGTAGGTGACCCGTTACACGGTAGTTCCGCCGGAAACCAAAACCCAGGAATCCGTAATGGGGACGGACCGGGAAACACATATGCTGCTAAGCCTGTGAAAGCCCATGGGGGGTTTTGAATGAAGGGCAAGATAAATGAGACACTAAATGCAATTTATTGCCACTTCCTGAAGACACTGGTTTTTGCAAAACTTTGAAAAGGCAGTGATGTATGATAGGAATATGGTTAATAAAGTTGTTAGATTATATTGTATTTTTATTACCTGATCTTTCAGGGAAATCCGCAGCCAACGAGGGTAGATTAAAACGCTGAATGTTTGAAAATGAAGTTGACTAGCAAATGAGAAGAAACTAAGGGTGGAAGTTACGCTAAATTCTACCTGTCGTCCCCTGAGTTTGGCTTCAGGAGAAAATGAATGGACGGCGTCGATCGAAAGAGGAAAAGGTGTCCCTGTGGTCGGGACGGCGCCGGGAGAGACAATCGATTTTTGGTTTCGACTACGAGCTGTTGGCCAGGGCTTCCTGCACGCCAACGCCTGATGTGCTCCTTACTGCTGATAGCTGTCCAACACGTCTTCCCATCAAGACCTAGCATTCGGCGCCATGGGTGACACTGTAAGTCGCAACTCCACTGCATCTGTCGCAGAATTGAGATCACTCAATGGCAATTTCCTTCTGTACCACACCACTGTTCATCGCACTTATCTATGAACGGTAAAGGACCATAGTTTATGTCCCAAAAATGTGACTCAGTTTTCAAACGCCCAGTAAACGCCACTCCACTGAGCTAGACCAGTATAAACTGCTAAAATATTTTGCAGTAAAACTATCTATATTTATAAAACGAAAACAAGGTTTATTTGTGCCAGAAAAACTCGAAATCTACTGCGAATATTTCAATGGGCTTTTCACCGTTTTAAAGCTTAGAATCTCAACTCAGTTGTTTGTTACATAACGCCAGAACAATTAAATGAAATTCTGAACGTATGGTGCACTAAACACACAATTACTCGTACAATGTCTATGACCATAACATTTAATGAAAGCAATAAGATAACTTTACAATAATATCTATTTTGCACATTAACAAACCTTGAAGTATTCATTCCTTTAATTCGGGATATCCAGATTTTAAACGCCATAGATAGTCGTAAAAACAACAGAGATTTTCATTAAGCTCTATCTCTGGACAATCTGGACAATGTCTTTGGCTATCAGCATTAGTCTTCTGTTTACGATAATACTATTCCGGATTCACTTTTGATATTTGTATAAAAGGCTGTATTTGCGGAGTTAAGTATCTGGCGTTTCGAGCAAAAAGTATATCGATTCACTTCGCAGTTGAATCAAATGTGAGTTTCTAACATAATCTAGCGTTGTTTATTAATGCAGTAAGGCAATTTCTTAACCAAATTAATGAAGCTTGATACACATGAATGTTTTCGGACAAATGAAAATAGTTTACTTGCAAATTCAACCCATCCGTTTCTTGGTAGGGGGATGTGAATCTAGGTTTCCTTTAATTCCGAAAAAAATTGGCGCGAATTTTATGAATCTTTGTACAAATGTTTCTCATTGCTGGAATAAAAATAGGGTACGGGTAAATCTTTGCCAACTATACCGGGTAACGCCGGGAACTCCGCTAAAAATGAATAATTTCAATCACGTATTTTATTTCAGAAATAAATTGTATTCACTTTTGATTTCTTGAAAGAAATAATGATGTTAATGTTATTCATAAATTCGTGGGTTTTACAATCTCTATAATGATATAGTTAACCACCCTTTCCTAACAATCACTATTTTAAGGTGTGAATAACTGAACCACTGTCAAGTTCCACAGATATTAGTTAGCTTAGCTGTCATGTTTTACGCCGATGTAGAAATAGTTACTCCAGTAATCAATAAGAACAGTCTCTTTTAATTCAGGGCCGGCAGATACGTTCTCAATAACACTACCGCAGGCATAGTCAACCTATATCGAAGCGCTAGTATGGCAAGTAGTAGCAAACTAGAAAAAAAAATATCTCGTGAAATCAAGTATTGGTCCAGTACTCAGAAATAATCTCTGAAGGACAGATTTGTATAGGCGTGAAGGGTAACCTTTGAGAAATAAAACCAGAAGGAACTGAAATAGAATTCTCAGTAGCGAAACTGAAAACAAATAGGACTGATAAAGTACAACATCGGTACTTTCCGGGATTAATAAAATGCGTTCATCTAGGAGAGGAATGATAAGAAGAGAATGGTATGTAATATGTGGAGACCTACATCTATGGTTAATTAATTATAGCTGCTGAAGTTGAAGAAAAGTACGGAAGAGGAAGAAATGAATTATAGTATTGGATAAAATGGTTAAGTATACAGCGAGAGAATTAGGTAAATATTGGATGGACAGAGGAATTATTCAAAGTCAGGTAAAATTTTGACTAAAAAAAATTGCACTATACGTCTAGATAGATCACTCATCTTTTCTGTTGTAACGTGACGTTATCACGCCACGCTACAATTTTTATTTTTATTAAGTTATGATTTATTTTAATTTATTCAGATTAAAATTTATTAATATTGATCTCGGGCAGCCCAAAATTGTATATAATTATATGAATAAGCAAGGGTATTTCCTTTGAAAAGGCTCAGAAAATGTGTGAGCATAGGATTTTGTTTTAAGCGAAGGGTCGCATATCGGAGGCTCGGGACGGGAAGTGAAACGGTAAAATCCCAGTGAACGGACAATAGCCCGCCTCGCTGTCGCCACCCCAAGGCCAGTCAGTCACCCCAAACGGTTCCTGCAGCAAACAGGCGAAGGTCAACCTTCCCCCCCCCCCCTGCGTCAACAAGCATGGACGCGGAAGAGGGACGCTAGCGAAATGCCGCGAATCTGAGTGTGCATCGATACCACGTGATTTCCAACCTGCCTATGAAATCATCGGTAGGGGTCTACACATGTTAATACAGGGTGTATTTCTTTCTGCCCGCCATGTTCCTGCGCGGGAGAGGGACGCCATCGCCTTCCGGAGAGAAGGAAGTTACTTCTGCCCAGACCACGGGGCAGAGCAGTCGAGACTTCTGCCCGGACCACGAGCGAGAGCAGTCGAGACTTCTGGTCAGACCGCGATCCAGTGCGGTCGATCTGACTTCTGGCCAGACCGCGATCCAGTGCGGTCGAGCTGACTTATTGCCAGGCCAGAACTGTTGTGCTTGGTCAGTACAGTGACCTGCCTATGATCACTGGCTGGTGATTTTTCTATCACGCTGGGCTGATAGCGTGACGAACTTCAGTGTTGCTGCCTACACTAGGTAAAGTGTAAACGCCAGGTCTTGCATCGTTGAGTTCTTATGAGACTGCGAATGACCCGTAAGCGACTTGAGAAAGAGACTTGTGTTCTTTGAGCGAATTTTGACCCTGAGCTAGCCGGCATTTTGTTGAACATTGTAGGAACCTTTGCATATCGCGAGTTCCTTGTTTTTTCTACTTGTTATTTGATGGTGCCCGAGATGCATGTTCATTTCATGTATTCTTTTTGATTGATGATTGTTTTCTTGTAGTAGCGTATTGTGAATATTTGTTCCCGCTCACTAACTGTAACTTCGTCAGAATATTTGCAAGTAAAGTAAAGTTCATATAATTGTTTGCTTGAGTAAATCGGCCAATTGTAACGTCTAGGCTTGCTTGACATTGCATTAATTTATATTAATATTAAATGTAAATGTGCCTAGCGGTGTAGCAGCCTATTGAACTGAATAAAATATCTGTGTCAGGTGTCTTTACGACCCGGCGTATGATCCTTGCCAATCAATAAATTAATAATTGATTTATTAAATTTTAATTTTATAAAATATAATAATTTATAAAATCCCCCCCCCCTCACTCACTTCTCCATCCCACTACAATTGCGCTTACAACGTGGGGCAATTAATTAATTAATCCGGGGAATTAATTAATAATCAGATGTTTTCAAAGTCTCAAAAGAACCAAGTTCATGACCTTAGTCATTTATTTTTCTAGCATAGAAAGTAAATTTACACTTTGTCATTTCTTGTGTAAAATTCAATTCAATCTGAGTGATGAATTTCGTTTACAAATGGTAAATTTTCAATGCAATCTGATTCATGATAAATCAGTTTCAGACGTTTAATTGCAAATGAATTTTTTCTCAATATGCAAAGTTCATTTTGAATGCATATAATGTCGAGCCAGTGTTTTGTCTGTGCAATATGTTAGCAACTAAGTATTTATTGGTGCATAGTTTGCTCATGTTGGTTGTTCGTTGTCGCATGATTCAACGTTGTGATGTGGTCTTGCACATTTTATTTTTGAATGGTTTGATGCTCAATATTCTTGATGGGATTTGTGCCTGTGTTAGATGAAAATTTCTAAAATTTTGACTTGTATTAAAGATCGCGATGTTCGTAATTTAAAACGTTGCTTGCTAAAATCTTTAGTCGTCATTGGAATTTTCATGGGCCACATAGTAGTCCTATGCGTTTGAGATCCGGACATAATCTAAGAAATCAAATATGGAAGCCTCACCCACCATACAATATCCACCAGAAATACCTCCCTGGGTCCAATTAATGATGGCAGAGATAAAGAAGGGACAAGGAGATTTATCTAGGAAATTAGATTCCATGGAAACGCGGCAGGACGTAATGTGTAAAAGCTTAGAACAAAAACTTTCCACTTTACACACAAAAATCAGTGGGGAGATGGCAGAGTTCCAGACTAGGATCAGGACTGAAAGCGTCGATTTGTCAGAACAATCGGAGCGAGCAATAGCTGTGTGCAACCGATTGGAAAAGGAGAGTGAAGTCACAAATACAAACATTGCCACTGTAAAATCAGCAGTAGAACATTTGGAAATTGAAACTAGGGAAACAAATGGACAATTGTCTAATTTTATGCATGAGGTACAAGATCAAATGGAAGGGAAAGTATCTCAGATAAGTGCGAAAGTTGACAAAGTTGCTACCTCTGTTACCAATTTGAAAGAAGACAGTAATCAGTTAAAGGGAGCAGATATTAGATTACAAATAAATGAAATTTCGCAGAAATTGTTGCATATTCAAAGGGAAATAGCTGAGATGTGTTCCTCGCCACGAAAATCAGTTAATTTTGGTGGTGCTCACAGAGATCGTGGATATGCGAATTTTATCAGAGCAAATGTATCGTGTATGATTTCTGTAGGGAACTTCAGAGAGTCAGGAGATAGAATTTCCTGGAATTTGGGTAGTGAGACTCTAATGACCGTGGCATTCCAAACTGTTCATTACCTAAGAGGCGGCTTGTTTTCTGGCTTTAAAGATGACATTCCTATCGACAGATTTCAGCTTACCAGTTTCTTGAAACGAAACTCGTTAGAAACAAATTTCGAGAGCTCTGTTTTCCGAAAAACGATACTCAGCTACAGGGGTGGATACTGGAAATATGCTCAATGTGATCGCATGAGTAGAAGCAACAGTAAATTAAAATTTGAGGTAATATTGAATGTTGGTTGTAGGTCCAAAGACAGGACTTTATTCCATTTTAAACATGGGACGTTTGAAAATGGAATGGAGGAAACAAATTTTGGATTTTCTCTTACAAGGAAATTGAATTATTAGAGTACGCGGGTATCTATGCAGGCAAAATTGTTCTAAATTGCAGCAAAATGAATGGTTCTGGGTTAAAAGTAGGAAGTAATAATAAATTACCGTTGTAAGCAGAACTCATCATTATCAAATAAATTTCTGACGACTGTTGCGGTCAAATAAAACACTTCGCGATCTGAAGAGCACAGCTTTGTGAACAAGTGTTTACTGCTTGAATAAAATCGTCTCTAATAATTAAGGGAGGTTAATAAAGAAACAGAGGTACGCTTGTTTAGCCACCTTATAAAGATTGTCACGGCCAGTCGTATTTAAAGAAAACCTTCAGAATAGTAGTTGGGGTAGAGAGAGAAGCTTCCTTTTCTTTTCAGTATTTGGGTCCTTACAATGTTGGCTGCTGAAATAATCATTATGTAAGATCGTCTTGTACCGCAAAGGTGGCGATTCTTCTTTTGTTGGCATTCATGGAATATAAGTCCAATGGTTTTTTTTTTATTGCTACGGCAAATGATAATTACGTCTACTGTAATTATCTGTGTGGAAAATTTAGTCCACATTTATTGGCAGTTGTAAGAAGGACAAGTTCACTGACAAATGGGAAGGAAAAGGTTGTGTTAAAAGTAAGTTAGAGGTTAAATCTTTCACATACGATGACGTGACATTGAATTATTATATGCGAATGGAAGCAAGAAGTTTCAATATTGTTATCTGTCGACCATTAAGTCCCATTGATAATTTAGAGATCGGTAAACAAGAATTGCATTGAGATTATATACGCGATTGTCGGAAGAAAATTAGCTCAATTTTCACGAAAGCTAGAAAACAGAACAGACGGTAATGTCATATGAGAGTTCCAATATGTGAAATTTAAGTTGTAAATAAATTAGCGATGATTATTGTATTAAAATTCGCACAAAATTAGATCCTACCATTCTGCATAGACCTGTTCTGATCATGATGAAGTTTTCGATTAAGTAATACATAAAGTGATAGGATTAGGAACAAAATGTAAATACTAGTAATTAAATAGTGAAGTAGGATTTGTTTCTTAAGAAATATTGCAGAGAATGCGTGTTGTTGAACTAACACATTAGCGGACTGCGAAACCGTTATTCAGGGCTGGACCGGAGCGGCCAGATTTTCGAGCAGATTCTTATCTAAAGCTGCCAGACGCAGGTAGAAGAACGGTCATTGCTTGTAAGCTGGGGTCCCATTCATACTACAGCTGCAACCGAATGAATGAGTATTTGTCGAACCATAACCGAAAATATGAAGTTTGTTTGGCAATAACGTGGTATCGGGAGACCAAAGAGATGTGATATATGCGCCGAAATGTATTCTCGGGTTATGCTATTCGGAGATTGTGAATGGAATGCGGAAGTAATTATTTATTATTTTGTTGTTGTCACTGACATAAAGGCCAGGACACATTTGTTGTATAAATGTACCTTTCGGGAGTAGGATATAAAAGTCCTTCATAGGTTCCTCACCCAAGGGCAGAAGTACATATGTTATTTCCCCTGCGTGTATCCATTCAGCAAATAATCCGTAAGTAGCACTTATTGACGAGAAACTACGTAAAAGATTATATCGAAATCACTTCCTGATGCACTGTAACTTGTCGAAATGACACATATTGCGTGAGACACATACTCGAAACTCAATGTTATACGGGATGATCTATGGCCCGGGTATTTGAATGAAGTCATAAGACCCTCAGTAGAATCTTCAGGGTAATAATTTGAATGGAGATGTTTTAATGAAAAGTCAATGGTGGTTCCTTTTGCTTAATGTTTGGTAATTATAACGATGATCTTGGTGCATTCTTAAGTAGGAGGATGGCACAATCTGGTCTAGAAATGCAACATCATTCCAGTTTTCCGCGGTTTTCTTTCTTTTTGCTTTAGTTCTTGGAGTTTAAAAATAACAGGAATCCGACATGAGCAGAACTTGCGTAGTAATTAGGTAAAGAAATATTTCATTCACATGTACATAATTTTGTACTTGTCATTTTTATTTTATTTCATGTTTTACTATGTTGTTTAAGATAAGAATCTTTAATCGATAAGTTAATATGAAAAGACAGGAAGAAATCATGTATGGTTGTCCACATGTTGTAAAACAGTTCAAGGTCATGAACATTCGTTCAGTTTAGTATCTGTGGCATGAATCATAGCATTGTGGGTCCCTGTATATGTAAAAATATCGATTACTGGTTACAGTGGAAGGTAGTTAAAATGGCTTAAAATAAAATTATTGTAATAATTTTATTTTCCCGTGTTGGCCGTATATTGTAACGTGACGTTATCACGCCACGCTACAATTTTTATTTTTATTAAGTTATGATTTATTTTAATTTATTCAGATTAAAATTTATTAATATTGATCTCGGGCAGCCCAAAATTGTATATAATTATATGAATATGCAAGGGTATTTCCTTTGAAAAGGCTCAGAAAATGTGTGAGCATAGGATTTTGTTTTAAGCGAAGGGTCGCATATCGGAGGCTCGGGACGGGAAGTGAAACGGTAAAATCCCAGTGAACGGACAATAGCCCGCCTCGCTGTCGCCACCCCAAGGCCAGTCAGTCACCCCAAACGGTTCCTGCAGCAAACAGGCGAAGGTCAACCTTCCCCCCCCCCCCCTGCGTCAACAAGCATGGACGCGGAAGAGGGACGCTAGCGAAATGCCGCGAATCTGAGTGTGCATCGATACCACGTGATTTCCAACCTGCCTATGAAATCATCGGTAGGGGTCTACACATGTTAATACAGGGTGTATTTCTTTCTGCCCGCCATGTTCCTGCGCGGGAGAGGGACGCCATCGCCTTCCGGAGAGAAGGAAGTTACTTCTGCCCAGACCACGGGGCAGAGCAGTCGATTGTGACTTCTGCCCGGACCACGGGCGAGAGCAGTCGAGACTTCTGGTCAGACCGCGATCCAGTGCGGTCGATTCTGACTTCTGGCCAGACCGCGATCCAGTGCGGTCGAGCTGACTTATTGCCAGGCCAGAACTGTTGTGCTTGGTCAGTACAGTGACCTGCCTATGATCACTGGCTGGTGATTTTTCTATCACGCTGGGCTGATAGCGTGACGAACTTCAGTGTTGCTGCCTACACTAGGTAAAGTGTAAACGCCAGGTCTTGCATCGTTGAGTTCTTATGAGACTGCGAATGACCCGTAAGCGACTTGAGAAAGAGACTTGTGTTCTTTGAGCGAATTTTGACCCTGAGCTAGCCGGCATTTTGTTGAACATTGTAGGAACCTTTGCATATCGCGAGTTCCTTGTTTTTTCTACTTGTTATTTGATGGTGCCCGAGATGCATGTTCATTTCATGTATTCTTTTTGATTGATGATTGTTTTCTTGTAGTAGCGTATTGTGAATATTTGTTCCCGCTCACTAACTGTAACTTCGTCAGAATATTTGCAAGTAAAGTAAAGTTCATATAATTGTTTGCTTGAGTAAATCGGCCAATTGTAACGTCTAGGCTTGCTTGACATTGCATTAATTTATATTAATATTAAATGTAAATGTGCCTAGCGGTGTAGCAGCCTATTGAACTGAATAAAATATCTGTGTCAGGTGTCTTTACGACCCGGCGTATGATCCTTGCCAATCAATAAATTAATAATTGATTTATTAAATTTTTAATTTTATAAAATATAATAATTTATAAAATCCCCCCACCCTCATTTTCAACCTATTACACTGTTTACTGATAAATGATTACTGTCAAAAGTCTAATGTGGAAGAAAATTGAATGATGGTTAAAGAAGATTGCATTAGTACGTCTAGATCACTTATCTTTTCTATTTACCGAGAAATGATTATTAACAACATTATAACGTGGAAGAAAACTGAATGTTGATTAAAGAAGTACATCTAAATCACTTATTCAACATTCTAATGTGGAAGAAAACTGAATGTTGGCTAAAGAAGATTGCACTATTACGTCTAAATCACTTATTTTATCTACTTACCGAGAAATGATTATTAGCAACATTCTAAAATGGAAGAAAAAAATCACTTATCTTTTCTATTTACCGAGAAATGATTATTAGCAACATTCTAATGTAGAAGAAAATTGAATGTTGATTAAAGAAGATTGCACTAGTACGACTAAATCACTTATCTTTTCCATTTACCGAGAAATGATTATTAGCAACATTCTAATGTAGAAGAAAATTGAATGTTGATTAAAGAAGATTGCACTAGTACGTCTAAATCACTTATCTTTTCTATTTACCGAGAAATGATTATTATCAACATTCTAAAATGGAAGAAAATTGAATGTTGATTAAAGAAAATTGTACTAGTACGTCTAAATCTTTACCGAGAAATGATTATTAGTCACATTCTAATGTGGAAGAAAACTGAATGTTTATTAAAGAAGATTGCACCAGTACATCTAAATCACTCATATTTACTATTTTCTGAGAAATTATTATTAACAACATTCTAACAAGGAAGAAAACTGAATGTTGACTAAAGAAGATTGCTCTAGTAAGTCTAAATCACTCATATTTTCTATTTGCTGAAAAATTATTATTAGCAACATTTTAACATGGAAGATTAAAGACTGCAATATTACATATAGAACACTCATCTTTTCTATTTACTGAGAAATGATTAGTAGTAAAATTCTAATCTGGAAGAAAATTCACCTCCATTTTACATAAAGAGGCATTTGTTTTATGCGGACTAAACCGGGTTTGGTGAATTTAATTCTGTGCTAATGAGAGATTTCGCCAAGGCAGCAACTGTCTAGCCACAAAGAGCGCCAACGTACTAGACGGGCGACCGGGCTTTTCCGGAAGGAAATGCCCGCGCAGCGTTTCATCCAGTGCTGAGTGCAGACTCCGCACATGCACTGCGTGTGCTTACGTGGCGCCGGACCCGCCATAATTGGAGAGCGCACCGCCAGCCAACACTAATTGTGTCCATTTGTGCCGGCCGCCGTTAAAAACGGGAGACAATCGCGGATGGCGGCATTTGCGCCGCGAATGCCACCTAGCGGCCGCACTAGAAACCACTGGCGGAACAGCGTTTGCCGGCCGTGGTTTCAATGCTCCTTTCAAAGAGAAATAACACGAAGCGGTATTGTCTTCTCGACTGTGTGAAAGAGAAACAGACCCTAAGCATTGCGAAGATCATCTCTTAAATACATTCACGAAAAGTGCAGAACGTTGTACATGGCAAAACGACATTAACTCGTTAATGGCATTATGCAGTTATGCTGCACGTATGTGATGAATGCATACTTTTCGGCGTTATTGTTAGGGAACATTGACTCAGGGTTAATTTATCTTAGTTCTGTATCTTTGTATGAGGTGTTATGCCGACCCCGGCAGCGTAGGGGTAGCGTGCTTGCTTCGTGTTGCAGGGGTCGCCGGTTCGAGTCAGGCCGGGGGCATGGGTGGTTTTAATTAAGTGTTGTTTTCGTCTTGTGTCGTTCTTACAAAAGAGAGAAAACAATCACACTTTGATGAAATCTATGCACTGTAAAAACGAAAAAGCACATTGAGCTGGCTGAATGGCTAACATGGCCGAATGTCATTTAAAAAAAAAACGTATATATATATATGAGGTGTTATGGTAGCAAGCAACTATCGTAATATCTATATTATAATTACCTACGTATAAAGAGGAGACACCATTTAAAAGCGGCCAAATTTGGAAGAAAATTAAATCATACCACCTGATCAGTCATTGAACATTCGTATTAGGGATCATTATTATGTCATTGATGTGTACCGACGGTGGACACAAAATGGTTCGGCCAAGAGGAAAGTGATTTTAGCTGCCCAATTCCCGTGAAACATTTCATTGCTCACAAAGATTGTGAAGGGTGTGAAGCAAATATTAATTGTATGGGTTGCTTCGAATAAAATTAACTATATGTTATTTTGAGTGATACTCCAGCACCAAGAAAAACTGTCCTAAATACTGATAAATCTATTTTACATTGAAGATAAATTTGTCACCCAACAGCGATTCTCTGTTTTCTGCACACCTTTGAACCAAATTTTATTGATATAGTGATCTCGTTATTAACATTACATTGTGGAGGACTTTTATTTCAGTTTCCCTTAAGTGAAAGATCAGAATTGTCTCTTAAAGCTTTATGTTTCGTGACATCAAGGTCATTAAAGGCCTGAAAAGACTAGAAGCAAGGAGCGGGGAAGGAAATCGACTATGGCATTTTTTTTTAAGGATTCATGCTGGCATTGGCCTCGAATGATTTGGGGAAACCATGAAAAACCTAAACTTGGATGTGCTGACGAAGATTTGAAACCGCTTCTTTCCGAATGCGAGGCAGAGCAATACCGGCAATCCACCACGCTATGTGAAAGATCGGAAGAGACAATCAGCCAGCTTCTCCGTGAGTGTATGGAGAACTTAAGGCTTTGAATAATACCGAAAACTGTTTTTTCTTGTATAAAAGAAACTGCAGTATTGGTGGTTAATATTAGGAAAAAAATCAGAAAACCAATATTCTTTTCTAACGTAATATAAAAGCTATGTTGAAACTGATAATGGTAGAGCGCTGCATTGAAACATTATTTTGTCTAAAGAATTTAAAGTGCATACTGAGAAGGCCATGAAAGTGTTGTAAAGCTAATAAAAATCTTGAAGCAAAGAACAAAGAATAGTGCTTGTCATCTGCATGTAAAGTGCCCCCCTATTTTTCCCGTGAGACTGTGGGCTGAACTTTAACTAAAACCACTTCAAAATCTAACAAATATTTATACGTTAATCGCAAAGCAAAAAATTATATTAAATTTATCATCTTTTAGAGTCACATCAAAATACATTATTTCTTATTTCAAAGGGGGTGAAATGTGCTGTATATTAATCGAAACCCCAGCAAAACTCAACCAGTAGTTTTTTGCATGAATCCCCTTCATCTCGACTCTCAGACACATAGACAGAAATTTAAAAACAGTTAATTCCTCTTCTGTGGCTTGTTAACTGAACCCACAACTATTTTAAAAAAAATTAACTTGTATATAGATACATTGCAGAACAGACTCATCAACCTTGTTTCATTTATCGTGATAATAAGCGAATCAATTACTTCAGAAACAAGCAGGTAGCATTTAGCATGCCAACGCATTAATACTCGTGCAGTCAACTAGGCGATGCATCTAGCATTAAAACATCCTTCTCCTATTACAATAGCTTCGTTTATTTTCAGATGGCCCACTTCTTGTGCGATGTTGGCAGTTGAACGCATTTGATTCCTCCAAGAATGTCTTTTTTATTTTTACATTTATTTTCGCGCAGAGCCAATATTTCAATTACATGAGCCATTTCTTAATGTTCATCCAATAAACATAATCAAGGCAAAAAGAGAATTGAAAAACAAAGTAGCGACAGTGATATAGTTATTCTCACAGGCTCATTCATTGCACCAAAAAGAATATGATAATATGACAAACATTAAATAGTTAAAAATCTTTTCCGTTTTTTGATTCTAAATCAGCGACTGGACCGTTTATCATTTGTATATAAGCCTATGTTAGTTTGGGTCAACTAGAACCACGTCAAGCCTTTGTTTTGGCTTAATTTTTGCTGTGGATGTATAAACATCAATATTACAAATGGGGTTGTTAGCCCAGTCTAAGGTGAAATCCGAACTACGGAAGCATTCTGGCGTACTTCACATTACATAGTAAGCTGTGCCAGAGGTCAAGGTTGGTTTAAGGGCTTATAAAAATCCCCGCCGAGATAGGGATTCTGACCGGGGACCTTTCGATCTCCAGCTATATACCTTCATCGCTAAGCTACCAGGTCGCTCCGTATATCGTTTATTTTACGCATTATCCTAATATTTATGTGTAAAACGAATACTTGAAAATTAAAAAAACAGGTGCAGGAAGTTATTCTCAAGCTCTTAATGTACAATTTCCTTGCTACTAATTGAAAAACTTGCAAATTAATGTTCATCTTTGTCTCTAGAATTTCCCGTTTTTGGTTTGCTCTGGGTTTGCTTTTGGTGGTAATACTCACCTCCGTACCCAATCAAGCAATTTCTTACTCTCGTATTATAAATGCTGCGTACTTATTTATGTGAAATCAAATGATTAGTATTTCTTTTTTAAATATTATTAAACTAGGTAACTAACTTTTTAAATACAACATATAAAATAACCAAAACAAATCTTATTTAATTTTAAGAAGAATAAGAAGAATTTTATTGTTTCATAAACAGAATAACTCTCTTTCTGATTGTTCCACCACTGATATAGTTTATTCAACACCAACACCATATATGGTTGAAAGTTCTCTTTATTGTTCCACTCTTTCAGTATTAATCAAATACATTAACAGTAGACTATATCGAGACGTACAATTCATCTGCTATACTGCCATCTTTTCTTGACGGACTCCTTCATATTCCACTGCCAAAGATACTATTTCAAGACACTACTCCATGCGCTGGCATACTAAATATTATCTTTGCTCTTACAAAAAGAAAATAAATTAAACCTAAAATTTATTTAAATCAATGGAAACCTTGAACAATAAACTTCTTACCTTTAAATATATATGTATTCATATTTGTATATACAGAAACAATAAAACTAAAATAAAAAATGTAAGGTGTTATGTGTCCTTAGAACCTGGAATATCTTAATGCAATCCACTTGAAGTTATATTAGAGCTAATATGACATGAATTTTAGAGAGACAAGAGTAGTGCAGCTTTAAACCTCAAAATTCAACACAAATTACTTTGGTACTTCAATGAATAAAGCGGTACAAAAATGTACCATGTTTCTTTTTTCTCCGAGTGCGCAGTGCTGTGAAATGACCTGACCCGACAAAAAAGGCCTGTTTCCAGGTTTCCATGACGACCAAACTAATTAGAGGGTGGGGACGCACCACGTGGTCTCCGTTGACGCTACGGGTGTGACGGCTTGTGTTATAAGCAGGCATCGATTCGGCAGAGCCATAACAGAATATTTCCTTGTGCGTGAAACATATCAACGTTAGTAGTAAAATTATTGACTCTGGCGCGAATTTTGGCTGTAGCCTTAACATATGTTTCTGTTATGTTTATCAAAATTAATTTGATTGCACATATGATAAAAAAATTAATCAGGCAGTATGGAATTTCAACATAAGCTCAGAAGCAATCAAATATATTAATCCGGAGTGAAATTCCGTAGAAACACAAAATAAATAATAATATTACTTAATGCGCATTAAATTTTTTTATCAGTACTTTATTTTATACGGTTACAGTCGGATCGGCAAAGATTAAAGCCTGTCTATTTCACAATTTAATAGTCATCAGCAGCTTTAGAACAATTCTAGGATTCATTTTTAATGAATCGGCGTGGAAAATCTGTATAACAAATGCATTTTCTTAAATGAAGTTCGATCTATTCAGATTTATATTTTCCATGGTTTTCCAAATAAATCAAGTAAAATGCAATGTTCAATTCCTTTCGTCCATTCCCTACAATCCAATCCCGGATTGAATGACATAACAGAGACAAAGAGTAAATCTATAATTATTAAAAATAAATAAAGGAATTTTTGTAATCGGAATGAAGCATGTCAAGCTTGACGTGAAATTCATTAATGTCGCATCCTTCTTGTGTTAATGTCGACATGATATCGATCAAAATTTTGTTTTCTGTGAAAATTACATAAAACGATTTACTTTCTCAGTCCTTTCTGTCACTTCTCCTTTTCGAATACACATGTACCATCCTCTGCTGATTTGGAGCAATATCAGAATAATATCATCGAAGTTTGGATAAAACATTTCCTAAATTGGGTATTGGATCCACAGGAAGCCACAAAATTTCAAAGATAGTCAAATGATTGCAACATACATTTTTCTACGTTCCTAACTTGTACAGATATGGTATACATAAAGCTTATTTACCACCTTACCAATTTTTTTGTGCCTTAAAATGTAGCTTTTGTTATCAGTGAACAATGGTTCAGCTGAGGGTCCCAATTTTTTCTGCTGAGAAGGAACAGCATAAATTTCTTTGCTATACTATAGTATTTTCCTGAATCTTCATATCCAACGGAACCAGAGCGCTACATAACTATACTAAGATAAGAAAATTAAGAAAAGAAATTATTGTATCAAATTAGTTTTTCCTTCACTTAATACTTTGCAGTATTTTTCATCACTGTGGAGGTTTACGTGTGGGATTGATTGTCATAAGAACTCGTATTTAATAAGTGAACAAACTTGGAGCGAAAAAAGATTTATTTATAAGCCAAAAATATGAGCTTTCAAAAGTTTCAGAATAATATGGGTGTTAAAACAAAGAAGCCCAGTAGTATTTAGATATGTGAGCAGATGTGGTAGTACAATTGGCTGAAATTTAATGTGGAGCAAAAAATTGTACATGATAACAACCAGAAACAAGGAGCTAGCAACTAGAGAAACTATGATAGCAGGATAACTGTTAAAGAAGGTGAAAATTTATAAGTACGTGATAAGTCCAGTGGATGTAGTGGAAGTTATGATAAAGAGGTAGGTGAAAGAGTAATGTAGAAATATTTTTATAAGTTCCGGAAGCTATATTTTGAGTAAAAATGAGTCACATAGAAACGGTAAGATAATCTATGCTGAATATTATGTTCCTTCTCTCAATACTGCATCTAAAACAAGGATTCTGAAGAAACAGAATGTTAGCATAATGCCGACAGTCTATGAAGGAAAAAAAAAAAAAATGGGCAACGATAACATACAAAATGGGGAAAGGGTAGAAGCTTAGTAAAGACGAATCCTTTACAAGAACTGATAAGAGCTGGCGAAATTCATATGGCATTGACACTGGGCGGATATTATGCCAGGAAGATACGTGAAATTGAGATACATGGCAAACAACTCAGATTAATGTCTAGCGATAGATGAATGAATGGACTTAATGAGAACGTACTGAACCTAGGGGAATATCACAGAGATGGTGCAAAGGGAGAGGTAAATGGAGAGGCTGGTGTTCGAAGCAGATCTGACTAGTGGTTGGAATAATGGTGATAATACAGGGGTATCCTAAATGATTCATCGTGATTCAAAACACTGTGCGTTGAAAAGTATACTACTTACAAAGACGAGTGATACTTGGAAAGATACATAACTCAGCAAGTTTAGAAACACGATAGTAGCAGAGGACAAGATGGCAGAATAACAGGTGAAGAGTATTTGTGTATTAGTATATACGAAGTGTTCTTCAGTTACAAACATGTAGCGGTATTAAAACTACGTACTGTGTTTGATGAGGTTAGAATATATGATATTTTCGTATTAATTTAGGCATATATTTAAACATTCCTGTATTTAAACATTAAAGGCAGCAAGTCAGAAGCTAACAGACATGCCAACTGAAACTAATAAACGACATATAGGGGCCAAAATACACGTGCTGTTGTAGTGGCTTTATTGTTGTTGTTGTTGTCGTCGTCGTCGTCGTCGTCGTCGTCGTCGTCGTCGTCATCGTTTGTCGTCGTCGTTATCGTCGTCGTCGTCGTTGTCGTCGTCGTTGTCGTCTTTGTCTTCTTTGTCGTCGTCTTTGTCGTCGTTGTCGTCGTCATTGTCGTCGTCGTCGTTGTCGTCGTCGTCGTCGTTATCGTTGTCGTGGTCGTTGTCGAAGCCGTCGTCGTCGTCGTTGTTGTTATCGTCGTCGTCGTATTTTTTTTTTAAAGGAAGCATATAGGCATTTGTCTGGAGTGATTTGGGGAAACCATGGAAATCCCAGATCTGCATGTCCGGACTGGGATTCGAACAATTTTTCTGTCAAACGACTGTAACTTCCTTCTCTCCGTGAGAATCTAAAATGTCTACAAATATATGTAAACTTCAGAGTAAACACATAGCTTTCAGCACATATGACTTTACTTCTCGGATTTTACTAGGTAGATAATCTTCGAATGGGAGTTCTCTGTCTCGTAATTCCACTCCAAGTGCTATGTATTGCTTGCAATGCTGAATAATAATTTTATTAATATCCCAAAATGAAATTCTGTAAATGGTGAAACCTGTAATTTTTTACGTTGATATGATATAGGAGCTGGAATGGGATTCATTGGATGATAGTAGGAGGGCGGAGAGAGTCATGGGAGTGTACAAGGGGTATATTGGTGATATTGATGGGAGCATTACGAGAGCTGCATGGGTAATAAAACATGACCATGACCACAAGCTGGTATCCTTGTGAGAAGATTTTCTTTCCTAGGTAAGTGGTCAGGAAATGAATAAATTACTGGGTGAAATATTAATAATTTACCAAAAGCGCTGAAAGAATTTAAAGTTGAAATTAGTATATGGCAAAAATAGGCGTAAAAAGTAAAGGTGAAAAATAGTTTAGATTAAAAATTAATTCTGTGATCCTGTGTTTCAAGCATAAAGTCAATTATGTTTTCACTATCAAATGATTCTGCAGATAAAACAGAGAAACTGAAACTTTATTTCCTGAAAAGAAAATGCAGCAGCAAATGTTTAACATACAATACATCTTCAAGTTATGAAGCGCTGTAAAGCTGAATGAGACTAATATTCTAAATAAGATTATCGAATATTGTTTCTGTATTTGGCGACCATTAGAAGCACTGCTGTTCGAATATTAATAACACTTTATCTCGTAGTTTTAATCCGCTTGAAATGATCTTTATTTCCACGGAAGTGTTGGATTTGGCGAGGCAGAACGCTGTGTTGTGGAGCAGAATCAGCTTGTAGATTTGGACCGCTGCCTGACGTGTGCTGTTGGCTCGCCCCACTCCCCATACTTCAACCGCGGTCGCAGATGGCGGCAGCTGTAGATCCACTTTGTCGCCGTGGCTGCAGCTCCAAGTTGGACCACTTCCGACCACAGCACGGGCGGCGGACGTGAACAAGTGCGAAACTTCCAGTTCACTGTGAACATTGGTCCAGATGGAGGAGAATGTTGTATACAGTCGATTCGGAAGATTAACTGGAATTCCCAGCTACTACCTGAAACGACGTTACAAAGGAATGATAAATGCACGTGGAGGTGAGTGAAAGGTACAAGTGGATATCGCTGTGACTTAAAATCGCAACTTGATTCGCCAAGTAGTGATGGCCATACCAAGTGACTCAGCAAGGATGATCTGAATAAAGAACAACATCGAAAGAAATTACTGTAGGGCAAACACAGTAACTGATCAAATAAACGATCCGAAATGGGAGTCACTGGGTGACAGCAAGGGGTTGATGAAAGACGCGGGCATGCATTGTCGGTAAGTCCTGGATTGATATTGGACGAATAATTAGTAACAGTAACGAAATAGTTCGAATAAACGTACCAAGCGTGGTCGGTGAGCGGTAACGCTCTGTCTTCGCATTCTGGAGGAGGCTGGTTTGAATCCCCGGCCGAACATCCAGATTTGAGATTTCCATGGTTTCCCCAAATCACTCCAGGCGAATGTCGGGATGCTACCTTCAAAAGGACCTGGTCGAATTCCTTCCCGTTTCTTGTCTGTAGTCCTTTCCCGCCTCTAGTGACGTAAACGACGACGAGGCGTAAGATCGGAAAAAAGCTCCAAGAAACGTGATGAAGTCGCGGTGACTTTCATCCTTAATAGTTGTCAACACTGTCGCAGCTTCACCTACGCGTAAATTGTCCACGACAATATCGCCCAACGAATTCCAGTAATTACGGTTGGTTAGTTATATGTTTGGTTCATGTGGCAAGGAAGGCGATGTGCTATTGTCATATTCAGAAAACCGACAATAAGTTAAAATAGCAAGCAATGACTTCAACGTTCCCGAAGCAAAACGTTTGACGGACACAAGTGTCAGAGCTAGCGTGGTGGGTGAGCGGTTAACGCTCTAGCCTTGCATTCGGGAGGACGCCGGTTCGAATCCCCGTCCGGACATCCAGATTTGGGTTTTCCATGGTTTCCAAAATCACTCCAGGTGAAAGCCGGAATGCTTGCTTCCATGGCCGAATTCCTTCCCGTTCTTTGTCCCCAGTCCCATCCCGCCTCTAATGACCTAATAACGTAAAGCCATAAGTTAAAAAAAACTAAATGTCAGTTTTACAAATTTTTTGTTGATAAAAGATGAGATTTTTGCTATAAACACTTACATAATGAACCAGGATCGATTACCAAATGTAAATATTTAATTACAAATTGTGACACACTCATCATGTAGTGGAAAATACTTTCAAGCTGCTGAGTCAAGTATTTGGAATATTTTACACTCCAGTAGCGATTAATCCGCATTCTTGCACTGATTTAATACTAGTAGCATGTTGTAGTCCACAATCATTTATCAGATGCGTAGTTGGAAAATAATGACAAGCCTTACTACGTCCGCGTGGTACACGACTCCTACTGAAAATCTGATGAATTTGGCCGCTTGCGAGTACGAACATGAGTCCATAGATCCGGAACTACGTCCGCGTGGTAAACGACTCCTACTGAAAATCTGATGAATTTGGCCTCTTGCAAGTACGAACATGAGTACATAGATCCGGAATCCACGATTCACACATATTGACTACGACACTCACTTCGTACTACAGTATTATTGTGAAGTTACAAGGTATTTCAGCTATACAACGGGCACACAAAATAATTGATAAACCCATAACTATTGGTTTGGGATCCCACATCTTAAAGAGAATTTTTTTTTTTTTTTTTTTTTTAAAAAAAAGATCTATGTATACCCCTTAGTCGGAAATGAATCCCATTTCATTACTCTTGACCTTGATTTTTATATATACGGGGGGCTATCTAGATTCTAGAGAAATGTCGGTACACGTGTTCATTTATTTTAACAGAGAAGTTCTGTGCCAAAAAAGCATCAAAATAGATGAGCCAAAAATCTGTACCTCCCCTTGTTGGTTCTGTTTCAAATTATTTGCTTTCTAACAGACAGAAATAATTACTATTACCACGTACCGATTGTCGGTGATGGCGGAAATCATTCAGCAGAAAGACAGATTACAAATTGATTGTCCTGGGTTGGATTTATCAAAAAGCTCAGAATATTCATGGAAATTTATAGTCTGTTACGAATACCGCACACAATCAGGCTGGCATAATATGAGCAGCGTATCGAGTAATATGGGTTCAAGAAGTATAGTGGTATTTAAAGTGCTGCCAACAATAGTAGCTTCATTATTTCCAAAGTCCTGGGATCTAACATGTACCTCCACCAATACTATCCTATGCAGAATAATGTATATCATTTAGACTGCCTTTAACCTTCTTTTAAGATTAGTGTTGGGTATGTTCCTTGGATTTAAGAAAAACATCTAATACTTTTTAACGGGGTTATTTTACCAATTTCTTTGTTTATGTCAAAATTCTGTTATATTGGTTTAGACTTGTCATTTTGAGATTCGTGGGTGGCTGTCTGTGGTGGCACGCAACGCTACAGAACAGTCAAGAACAATTACATGAAGTGAACAGTATGTAGCGGTCATTCATTACGCCTACCTATAAATGTATATATATATATATATATATATATATATAAATGTGATTGATTATCCATATTATAATTTGGGATTATCATATATAAATGGTACTTTAGGAGCATCTTCTGCAGCAAAGATTAAATCGGGCGCACACACACCGAAACCAAGGAGAATAAGAAGACGCCAATATTAATGGAGAGCAAAAGGCATGAAAACTACGGCAAGATGATTCGGAAGAAGCAGGAAGGACGCAGCTAAAGTTGTGAAAATAATTGGAATAAGTTGAGAGGTTATTCATATAAAATTTACGTGTATGTAAAAATTGTGTTGAATAGTTTACATCATTTCTGAAGCATTGTAATAAAACTTGGAAAGTTTAGTTGCGATCATATAACTTACGGCACTCTTGAAGTAAATCTAATAAGAAATAAAGAAAGGTATAATATGCATTTAATTTCACGTAAGGAAAGATTAACGATACTATAATTATTAAAGCAGGTAAGTTAGATTTAAAAGCCATTTACAAGGTCTAAAAGATGGCAAAGAATGTTTTCATCCTGGTAATACGTTGTTGAAGAAAATATGAAAAGGTAAAAGAAGAATAATTCTTAAGACGGGAGCACAGGTACCAAACAGTTAGTTATCAGATAAACTGTAGCCACCGATGAGAAGGTTAAAAGTATAATATGGTAACAGTGGTTTACAGACTGAAATGTTGATGTGAAGGAAATTGTTTAGAATTGTGTCGTATAAGTAAGCCTCTTTGCTATGCATCAGCTCTGTAAGTGATTTATGAAATAGAAATCGAACATTGAAGAAACGCAGATATAAGACCATGAAAGCCATTATAAGTGGTAGTTTTTATTGGTTATTGAGGAGAGTGGAATAATCAAGAGTGTCTACGTGACCAAGATTTCTAAAAAAATATAAATGACGACTCCATGATGATGTTACAAACTTTCTGAGTTGATGGAGAAGGTAAATGTATCAATTTGAGGTAAAGAATCTTGGTCCGGAAACGACAGAATCGGAAGTTAGAAGCGAAAAATTCTCCTACAAGTGTATAGGCAGAGGAGGTCCTGTTCCGTGGCCAGCACGCTCACCTGATCTCATCCCATTTGAATTCTTCTTGTGGGGCCATGGGAAAAGTATTGTGTACGAGACCACTGTACGAGATCTCCTGTAAGAATTCGCTGCCTGCGACACTATTCAACAGCTACTACAGACCTTTGTGCGACGATGACATGCCTACTTTGCCGCTGGGGCACGCCACTGTTGCAAATGAAGCAGCTTGTGAAACTTGCGCAGGTAAATGGAATTCATTATTACTGAACTGCAAATTTTCGGTATCTCTGACATCTAGTTATTTGTGCTGTTACTACTCCATCGACAGGGAAAATTACCCGAGGATATTGTGGATTGTATAGCGGGAATTTCTTAACTCATGATCAGTGTTCGGAAGTTGGGGCCCTTAGTTTGAGCCTGCTTGGGGCAAATGCAGAGCTTGAGTTGATTTCGCTTATATCATTCAACTCAGTCGTTTCTGGACTAGGTTGCTTTACTTCAGATTGATACTTTAATTCTTCTCCATCATCACTGAAAGCCTGTTACATTAAGACGGAATCACACTTAATACGTTTGTTTAGTGGTAGAAAGTCAACGTTATTATCTCTACCTTTAGGTTTGATGACAATATTTAATGCCCTTTTGTATCATTCCACCACCTTGACGTTTCAAGGCAAGAAGGGGACTTGCTGATCGCGTACTAAGCATGCAATTGCAACTACCAACATGCGGCCAAAAGAACGGGTGTCTTGCAATGGTTATTAGTTAGCCGAAGATTTAAATCTCCTGATGTGGCACACTCTTGATTGGAGTCCTCTCTACAGCGAACGGTCAGCTATGATGAATTGAGGACAATAGATACCCAGACGCCACCCAATCCAGGGGCTCAGACAAAGATACAGCTAGTGCGTGACCGACAAATAATCGGGTTGGCCCTGCCCCGCCCTCAATTTGTATAGTCTGTTCATTAATCCTCGCTCGCTGGTCGCGGGTAGCATCATACTGGACTCCAGTTGTGCTGCTGTGCAATTGATAGGCCGGCGGGGCGTATAATCCTAATTGAAAACATGCGCCCCCGCCTACTAGGCCGCCATAATGCCCGCGGACACAGTCGCAGCGTTCCAATTCATTACGGCATGACTTACAGCGCGGATCAAACTGCTGCTAATGGACAGCCGGCAGCCAGTAATGAGATTTTCCGACCGAAGCGGATAATGGAAGTTGCGCTGCCCGAGATCTGTATGTATGGCTGTCTGTGTGTATTGCGCTGTGTTGTGTGTGCATTAATGCAGTGATGGCCTAGTCGGTCTGCAACCGACAGAACTGAAATGGGCTCAAAGGTGTCGGCAACTTCACAGCATCCAGCAAGACTTCGTGGTACGCAAGAACTCCGGAAGGTATCACCAGTAACTGGAGCAAGCTCACAAACGCATAATTTACGAGACAAGTTTGTTGTGTTTAATACAGCCAATAACGAATTAGTAAAGCAGTAGGCATGAATTAGACCCATTCAATATACACTGGTGGAAAGTACAAGACCCAGACAGGAATGATAGAATTTTAGGAAACTTTGTAGATGAAATAATAATGAATTGGAACGGATCAGGACACGTTTCTTCAGATACAGTTTTCAGTAAGACGTGTGACCACCTTGAGCACCAATATATTAATGGATCCTTGCTGGCATTGAATCAATATAACAGTTAATGTTAATAAATGTTCTCTCCTACATATTAGGCTACGAATCCAAAATAACATGACAGTGCATGGAATAAAGCAAATAAATGAATGAACACAAATCACTAGGTGTATGGCTTGACGCCAACCCTCACAAAATGACTATGAATAATTGGCGCCAGGTTTTAAATACCGTCAGGGGAACACTCAAAGTGCACAAAAGTAAATAGTTAAGCATAATAAAAAAAATCAACTTTAGTTAAATTATCAGTATTCAGCCAATTAAATTACGTAGCGCAGATTCTCCCTGCCCCCAAAGCCATAACATAAATCAAACAACGAGAAATCTCATGATTTATATACCACGGTAACCTTTTCAAAGTAAACTTTCAGGCATTAACCTTACCAAACAGCAGAGCAGGATTAGATGTAATTAATACTGACATCAAATGCGAAGCATAATTTCTACGAGCGATGAGCAAACTTATGATGGCAATGAACAATTTCACATCTCAACTAGAAAAAACATGCAGACCCGCACGTGCAGAGGCTTCTATATGGACCGACAACATCGATAAAACTTTAAACATTTCAGTGATTATTTTCCAGAAATTTCTTACAGCGCAGCAGTTCAACTGCAAAAACCCCCAGAAACAGCAAAAGAGCTCTGCAAAGTCTTAATGAATAACGGCTAACACAACAAGATAGAAACAAATCATGCATATAATATTTGAGGGATTGTGTGGTCAAATATTTTTAACAAGATCTTGCCTTCAGACATACAAGATCTATGGAATAAAATAGTTAATGATACCACTACAACAAATGAGAAATTATTCCGAATACTCTTCAAAGCAACCAACAGATGTGAATTTTGTGGAAACATCGACACAATTCTGCATCGTTTTCATTTTGGTGCTGCTTAACAAATATGGATGTGGACAAAGCATGCTACAGCAGCTTCTTTACAAGTATCACCGGTGAATGTAAACATCAACTTATCAGTACATCCAGACATCAGGGCAACCGCACGGGAAAAACACAACTCGTGCCTTTGGATACTAGGCCAAATAATCTTCTACATTCTAGAGAAAAGGCGAAAAATTTTGAGGATTTTTTTATCGACAATGAAAAATAGGATGTGGACCTTGAAAAAATCAACAAAATACAAATAAAAGTATGGTGTCTTCTTAGAATATACCATTAGTTCACAAGTAGCACTATCCTTCCATATTTGTACACATACATCAAGGTTAAGAATGCGCGTCCATATTTTTGACTGATGATAGTTATTTATTTTAAAGGATAACGTTTGATTTCATATGATATAAATGTAAAAAAAAATTAACTAAAGAGGATCTGATAAAAATCAATTCGTGTTCGGAAATCTTTTTTGGGTATGTCCTAACTACGCCACCATGTTTTATGCAGTCAGTTGTTGACAGTTTATGCTGGGTCACCATGTGATCTAATGTGTCTACTCCTGGCATCCCAGATAGGCTCTATTGGGTACAAATCTGCGTACCGTGTGGTCAAAATTGTGGTTTTAACCCCTTGCAAGTCTTGTGTTGTGATGGTCACATTATGAGGATGGACGATTTGAATGGTGAACGCGCGAAGGGTATCACAATAGGGTGAGGATCCCGTCTACATAGTGGTGGACTGTTAACCACCTCGGTACTGCTGTCGAAACTGATTGCCTTCAATCCATGACACCAGCAGCTGGATCTGTGTGACGTTCTGAAACCTAAGCAGGGTAAGCCATTTCTCCACTACGTCTGCGTACACGTAATCGATTATCACTTTGCGACAGACAAAAACGAGATTTGTCTCTAAACACAAATGTTCGCCATTCACGTGTCCATTTGATATTCGCATTACACCAGGTTAACCGATGCTAGCAATGATATCAGGTTTTAATTGCATAGAGATCAGAGAGTGTAACCCAGCTTCAAACAGGATCAAAACAGGTGAAGACTGTGAACAGCTGCAGTGTGACCTGGATAGAATATCTAGGTCAGCATAGACTGAAGATAAATGCCAAGAAAAGTCAGCTTGTTAGCTACACAGATAAAAAACAAAAAGTTAATTACGACTATAGTGTGGGGTCAGAATTGCTTGAAGTGTAAATATCTTGGCCTAACGTTTGATAACAAACTCAACTTGGCAGAGCACATTGGGCAGGTGGTAGGAAAAGGTTACAAAATCCTTCATTTACTAGAGAGGGTGATGAGAGGATGTACAAGAGAACTTAGGGAGTTGGGTTACATAAATTTGGTCAGACCATTGGTTGAATATTGTGGTGTTGTTTGGGATCCACATTTTGGTTATCAAATACAGGAGTTGGAAGGTGTGTACAGAATAGCAGCTAGATTTGTTTGTGGAAATTATCGCAGGACCCAGTCATTAACGGATACGATAAGAGAGCGGGATTTGGACTCATTGGAGGGTAGGAGGAGGGTGAAGAGAGTGCTGGGAATGTACAGGGCATATGTTGGTGATGGAGCTTGGAGGGATATTGGTCAAAGAATTAGGAAGAGTGCATGAGAGGGGAAAGGCGACCATGACCACAACTTACGCTAGATTTCATGCATAAGGGAGTAGGAAAAATTTCTTTTGTTGGTAAGGATGTCAGGGATTGGAACAAATTAACAAGTGTAGTAATGAATAATTTTCCAAAAACACTTAACTAATTTAAAATTAAAATTTGTAAAGCAGGGTAGTAAATAGGGGAGGAATTTAACATTCCAATTATAAAAGAACTTTAAAAAAATGTATATAAAAAGGGGAAAATGGATGACTGGGGGAATTGCCGCCGGAGTGTTAGCTCCATCGCAATTAAAATTAATAGTAGTAATTACAATAACAATTGGTTTACAATCGTCCGTGGGGACTCTCTCTGTATCCACTGTTTGGTTCTGGCCTGCAGTCCCCTATATGACAACAACAGCCATCCACACAATTTGGCGATCTTCAGGTACTTCTGTATGGACCTGTGCCTTCTCTAGGAGTATACTAGAACCTTCTTTCATCCACTGCGTAACAAAACTGTATACTAACATTGCACTGCGGTCAATTCTTAGGCATATTTAACGATATGACGCTCCCATTTCAAACACGCCAATTCTGCGACCTCTATTACAGTTAAACTGTTGGGTGAAGTGCGTAATCACTCTAACCTTGGCATACTTGCTCTACAAGAAATTGTGGGAAATAGTTGTCATGTTACACCATACTGTTCATCATTTATACGCTAAAAACTATAGAAATTTTGATTGATAGAATTCTTGAACTGTGATTGAGACACACAGAAAATTATTAGTGGAGGGCGGGATACACATTTCCTGTGAAGACCTCAGCACTGGAATCGGAGGATTTATTCTGTACCACGAAAATAGGCAAACTCTATCTCCATATTTATTTGAAACAAATTGAGGTTACATGTAGGGGGAAACTTTAGAAGGCTTAGCAGGATTTGAAGTGTAGTGTATAGGTTCAAAATCTTTCGATACGCTAACTGAGCTGCTTGGAGTCTGAAGCAAAAAGATAGAGACTCTGACAGATCTTGAGATAATACCCGTCGATTGGAATTAGCAGGAGATTTCTATATCCTGAATATGGTGCTCTGGAGTAATGGGATACAGAGTGGGTAAAAATTAACGTCTTCATTTCTGGAAAGGTTGCTATGTCTGGTGTTTGGCGAGATTGTCAGTCAACCTCATCAAAGTGTAGAAGTGTAATACACACAATCTAGCATCAATATCGTTTCCTATTATGGAGGCTATGTCAAAAGATAACATTTTACGGTAAGCTAAAGCAGCTGGTATGAGTAAATTGCCCTGCCTAAACGCTTTTTTTCGCAACTCAATCCAGCATGAGATCAGCTGCACGTAAATCTTTCAGCCTCAGTTCTGCCAACGTGGGTTATAATCTAGAAAAGTCGCTTCGGCGTCATACGATGACTCTGTGTTTATTCTGAGATCTCTTTGTATACCTGAAACACCAAGAAACCTGTTTTAGCTAGAAATTAGTCATAAATATACAGAACCCTCATTAATATTAAATTCTTACCATAGCTCCTCCAAGGAAAATACTCATTTGTCTCTATCCAGAGCATGGAATACAACATTTTCCCAGCACTCCACCCTCTTCATTAATAGCACTGTTTTCGGTAAGATGGTCGTGGTTAACAAGTGCCAACTAATGACGCCCTTGTTATATATTTACTTCATTCAAATCGCAACACTTATCTAATTATATCATTTGTCACCAGATATTTTGGTTTCATGACTTCTCTGAAGTGTTTTCCTGCCACTAAGCCACTATGCACCATGGCGGTTATTAAGTCTTATAAAGACTGACACTTTACAGCTTTACATATTGCTGTAGTTATAACCGGAAACTTTAATTACAATATAAAAACATAGTAACAAATCAAGAAATGGCCTTGCATCACAGTTCACTGGACCTCAGTTATATCAGTTATAACTTAGATTTTAATCATATTACTGCTTGCGGGGATCTACATCTACATATATACTCTGCAATTCACAAAATTGTGGGTGGCAGAGGGTTCTCAGCACCAAAGCTAATCTCTTTGCTGTGCATTCCAATCCCTAATGGTACGAGGGAAAAAAGAATTCATATAAGTATCAGTCCGGCACCTTATTTCTCTAATTTTATCTTTCCTGTCCTTCCGACTCAAATAGGTTGGTGGAAGAAGTATTTCACTACACTCATGAGTGAAAGTTGGAGTACGCATGTTTTCCAATAAGTTTAAACGAAACGTGTGTCGTCTATCTACCAGAGACTCCCAACCAAATCTACTAATCAGTTCTGTGACACTTTCATAAGGACTGTAGCAAGCGGTCACGAATCGAGCGGCTCTTCTCTGTACGTTCTCTATACTTTCGATCAATCCCTTACGAAACGGGTCCCAAATGGCACAACAATAATCCAAATGTGGACGCACAAGAGATTTGTACGCTATCTCCTTTGTTTGTTCATTACAATTTTTCAAGATTCTACCTATGAATCGCAGCCTAGAATTTGCTCTACCTACTAAAGAATTAATGTGTATGTCCCATTTCATGTTCCTTTGTACTGTTACTCCCAAATATTTAATAGAATCGACCATATCAATAACTGTATTGTTTAACTCGTATTTCTGAACAATCGGATTCTTTTTGTTAGTTATGCTCATTGTCTTGCACTTTTTACAGTTTAGAGTAAGTTGCCACTCAGCGGGATCTGTTTGAGTCTAATTTATTAATGTAAATTATTTTTTGGATTTTCCAAATCACTCTCGGGAAGAAATATTTTGTATGAGAAACATACAGTATGAATCAGTTAATCAGTAGTGCAATACTAAAATATAAGCAAATTCTCTCCTTCAGCATTCATACTTATAAATGTGAGACACATATCATGGCACCATTGAAGTAAAAATAAAACTTTAGTAAGTTAGTTATTTACCTATCTTATAAATTTGCAAGTGACAATTCGGACATTGGAGCGTAACCTCAGGGAAAATAAGACTATTATACGTGTGCAAGAGATTTTAGTTGGTTGCAAACGCTAGACGAGCATTACCATTCCTGAATCTCATGTCTTCATGAATAAATCTAATATGTTGGAATAAATTAGATTTTCGTCAGCTTTGAGGAATATTATATTCTTGTGAATATTGCATGGACATTTCCATCTACATTGAACGTGTTATTCAAACAATACTCGCTATGAGTTCACAAGAAATTTTATCCCACATATACAGTGCTAATGATATAAAAAACGTTATTGACCAATGTAAACTGTAGGATAAAACAGATATAAATTATAAACAAGATGCAGTAACCAAAATTTAAAAAATAATGCATTCTCTATTTGAATTTTAATGTTTTCTCAAATAGTGCAGGTACTTGAATTTTGCTTTTCTGTTAGATGAAACGCTTTTCAAGATAGAAGTAACTGCCATCAGTTTGTAACATTGAAATCGTTTATGCTTTACCCCGAGCCACTTTGTGATTAATTTGCGTGGAGCATTGGAAACTTTATTTGTTTTGCTAGTTTGAATTGTTCTTGTTTATTAATCCTGATATCTGTAGGGAGCTACTCCACTACAACTACCATTAGATAATTAAAAACACTTCTCCACTTACTTATAATACGACGAACTCCTGCACATTGAGCAGTATTTCATTAAAGAAGTTAATCAAAAGCACAGAATTATTTAACACTTTGAAGTAGAACGTGCGATTGCATAATTGAGACCTGCTTTATAAAAATATTATTAGAAGTAATCGGTGACGTAACTTGACTACGCCTGAAAAACAACGGCAGCTTATTAAAAGTGATGGAACTATCTGGAAGCAAGTTTGTCAAACATAACGACACCTAAAGCAGAAAAAAAAAGAATACAAAAAATGTTAATTTAGTAAATAACTATATATTAATCGTGAATACCAATTTAAACTCTAGTACAATGAATTATAATGATTATAGAAGTTATTATAAGTACTTTGAATGAAATAAACAACTGAAATAAGTCAAAATAAGGTTTCGTTCTAACGCTGTCATGTAATATACGAGTATCTTAAACATGATTTTAATTTGATCTGGATAGGCCAAAAACTTTTCTGTTCTGTTACATGCTTCGAAGGTTTGGGGGAATTTCTGTAATAAACGTGACAAAATCAACAAATAATAAAGATATACTTGAATAGATTCGACACAGAAACTCTCATGAAATTCGCACTTCTTATAAGTGCGGAATGATTAAAAAGATTCACCTAAAAAGTAATACATTAGCAGATCAAAAGTATATACCAATATTTTAGTTATTCTATTTTGCTACAAAATGACACATCTACAGATTCTGTAAGTTATATCGGAAATTTCTATATCATTACAAAGTTTTATTGTTCTTTTTGACTCACCCTGTACAGTTGACACATGCCGTAGCATGTTACAAGTTTCAACCCGTTATGTAACTGATCAATAAAATAAGTTATATCGTGCAGCAGATGCAATGCTACGCACTCAGAAGAAGCAAAGAAACTTTTTTGATCATTATTTGGACAATAATTCGTTTTCTTACTCAGAAGAGGTAACTATTAATTAATACAAAAAGATATTTAATATTTTTCTATGTATGCTCTTAACACTAATTATAAAGAAGCTCATTAATAGATTTGCATAGGTGACTTCATGCTGGAATACAGACGGTAAATGGACTGTATAGTTAAGAATAGTGTGAACAGATAATGTGATAACACTGTATTACGTTAAGTTCATATAATGTAGTGATGTTAGTTATCTTATATATAAAAATCAATGTTTGTTTGTTTGTATGTTCGTCTTCTATGCGTTCCTGTACCATTTATCAGATTGCAATGAAACTTTGGAGAGTTTTCGAGTGTGCGCCTGCGAAGGTTCCTGCGAAAAAAAATTCCAAAAAGTCGCCCCCTATTCCCCATAACACCCCATAGTTTAGGCAAAACCACATTTTTTATCCGATTTAGATAGGAATTTGTACACTTATACTTTAAAACAAACATAAAAATACTGCCTACATACGGTTTCCGAATATTAATCCCCTCGCCCCATATCCACCCCCATACTTTAGGCAATACCACATTTTTTATCCGATTTAGATAGGAATTTGTACACTTATACTTTAAAACAAACAGAAAAATACTGCCAACATATGGTTCCCGAATATTCATCCCCTCTCCCCCTTTCCAACCCCATTACGTTTTCACCCCATAATTTAGGCAAACCACATTTTTTATCGGATTTAGATAAGAATTTGTACACTTATACTTTAAAACAAACAGAAAAATACAGCCTACGTATGGTTTCCGAATATTCATCCCCTCTCCCCCTTTCCACCCCCATTACATTTTCACCCCATAATTTAGGCAAACCACATTCTTATCCGATTTAGATAAGAATTTGTACACTTATACTTTAAAACAAACAGAAAAATACAGCCTACGTATGGTTTCCGAATATTCATCCCCTCTCCCCCTTTCCAACCCCATTATGTTTTTACCCCATAATTTAGGCAAACCACATTTCTTATCCGATTTAGATAAGAATTTGTACACTTATACTTTAAAACAAACATAAAAATACTGCCTACATTTGGTTTCCGAATATTCATCCCCTCCCCCCTTTTTACCCCATAATTTAAGCAAACCACATTTTTTATCCGATTTAGATAAGAATTTGTACCCTTATACTTTAAAAACAAACAGAAAAATACTGCCAACATATGGTTTCCGAATATTCATCCCCTCTCCCCATTTCCAACGCCATTACGTTTTTACCCCCATAATTTAGGCAATACCACATTTTTTATCCGATTTAGATAAGTATTTGTACACTTACACTTTAAAACAAACAGAAAAATACTGCCTACGTATGGTTTCCGAATATTCATCCCCTCTCCCCCTTTCCAACCCCATTACGTTTTTATCCCATAATTTAGGCAAACCACATTTTTTATCCGATTTAGATAAAAATTTGTACACTTATACTTTAAAACAAACAGAAAAAAGTGCTTACGTATGGTTTCCGAATATTCATCCACTCTCCCCCTTCCAACCCCATTACGTTTTCACCCCATGAATTAGGCAAACCACATTTTTTATCCTATTTAGATAAGAATTTGTACACTTATAGTTTAAAAAAGAGAGAGAAATACTGTACACATTAATTTCACAAAAACCCAATCCCTCTCATCTCTTTCCACCACCTTAATTACCCCCTCCTCCCCATAACACCCCATAATTTAAACAAACCCGCAAACCGTTCGTCCGATTACGGCGAAGCTATGGTGAATTGTCTAGGGTTCCTGTCAAAAAAAAAATTAAAAAACCCACCCCTCCTCCTCATAATTTAGACAAAACCACATATTTCATATGATTTCAATGGGAATTTGCACACTTATACTTTTGAAACAAACAGAAAAATACTGCCTGCATATGTTTTCCAAAGCGCATCCCCTCTCACCCTTTCCAACGGAAAATGAATGAAACAGCAGTTTAAAATTTAATTGTAAATATTTTTTCATTTAATCTATGTGCCTACTCAAGTCCAGCAATGGTGAAGCATTGCCGGGTCAGCTAGTAGTAGATAAAATACAATTTGTTAACGAAGAAATGAAATATTATGGCTAGACCGAAATCAGGGGGGCAGTGGTTAACGCACGTGCCTAGAATTCAGGAACACGCGGGTTTGATTACCGGATAAAGCCATCTTGACTTAGCTTAAATTTTCTTCAAAAGGCAAGGTCAAATTGTTTCTCGTTCCTTGTTTAGAAAAATTCCACTACATGCTCTAGTGATCGCGATCCTGACTAGCCAAAAACCTTAAGAAACAGAAAAAATGTAAGTCCGAATGCTATCTTACACCAGATAAATGTACCCAAACTTCTTGGTTACAAAATTGTTCTACAATATCTTTTTCGGGTGATCTGTGAGATTTGATTTTCGCACTCAGGCAGGCGTACCTGCACTTGTTGGCTCGACTGAAGAGTCTCTTTAAGCGACCGGTGTTACTAACAAAGATCATGACGAATGTGAGTGTTGTTTTGGGTTGAGACAGGATGTTTGTGCCCCTTGCAGGCACCAACCAATCTCTCTCACTGCTCTGCCGTGTAAACACACATCGCTCCGTATTGAGGGATCCCCCGAGATCCGGAGTGCAAACAAGCCGGTTGCAGTCCGACCGCACAAGACAAACCTCGGTATCCTCTCTGCTAAGACACTTGTCAGCATTCGAAACGCATTATTCCATCACAGTGTTGATACAGCTCTGCGAAATAACATCCCAAAGCTTCTATGAGTTATTATGGAGAGATGTGCTACTGTAAGGCCCATACGTCACCTTGGATTTGGTCTTGAATGTTAAAATAACGAACCTGATATTTCCGATGGTTACTTAGCGTTTGTCAGTTATGTTATGTAATAACAACAAACTGAATTAGTAGAAAAATTATTTCTACTTATTTTCTCTCTAGAAAGTTCTACTTTCAAGCAACAGGCAAATAAAAAAGTTATAAGAAGGTAAATGGAGCAATGCATGCATTGCCTTCAATTCCTTGTTTAGAACACCAGTTTCCTTGTGTTTCCGTTAAGAATAAAAATTAATTCATATGGTCTTATGACCTGGAAGTTTATATCATCAGCTAAATCACAAGTGGAATGTAGGCTCCTACAGTCACGGGTCTTGATTGATCTTTATCATTCTTCTCCAAGTGGATCAATCTTGCGTTATTCTAACAACCACTGTAACCCTGCGTATGTTTTTGTCCCGATAGTTGGTCGCTCTTTCTACTATTGATTTATCTCACCCACATTAGCTCTCTTATTACGCGAATGATCTAAACATAGTATATGAGTTATCACAAGAAATGTAAAAAGGATGGAAGGAAACTTTTAATTATGCCTGTAAACGGCAAAGTTCAATTTTAGCGAAGCCTGATATGCAAGTGTTAAAAATTGTATAAATTGGAATCGAGTTGTAATTAAAGTTTTTCTAATAGTTGAAAAGTACCAGGAAACTGAAGTTGTAATTGTAGTGAGACATTCTACTCTAACTCCTGCTGAGTTTGATATGAATTTCTATCACTTTAAATGGCGTATTAAAAACATGCCTGTGGTGCGACAGAAATAAAGAGTTTTAAAGCGTAACAGTCACAAAAAGTAAAGAATGATCAGTCCGTGCTTCCTATCTATCAGGATAAACAGATGAAAAGAAATAGGGTACCACTAAAATACGTCCAATCTATATATATAAAGATTAATGTTTGTTTGTTTGTTCTTCATACAAATCCAGTTTTCATCCATCTCGATGAAACTTTGAACACTTATCCTTTGAAACAAAGAGAATAACACTGTCTACATTTGGTTGAAAAATTATCTGTATAATTAACTAGCTCGTACCCGCGACTTCGTACGCGTGGATTAAGAATTTTTTTTGGCAGAATTAAGTATAGAAAGTTGTTGATAACGAAGGATTGGTCCCAAACAATATCGAGTTGGAATAATTTGACAGGATAGCTAACACTATATCACTGTACCGTCAAACCTGTCTCTTAAAGAGAATCAATTTCCAACATATTTCTGTCACCATTCGATAAGGTCTCAAAATTTCATGACTACAATTGTTAATCAGACTGGGAAAAATATCCTGTGCCCTTCATACAGAGTTCCTTATAAATTTCCATCACAACGATATAGCCATTTAGTCGTCAAAACGTAACAAAAAGACAGAGACTTACTTCCGTATTTATATTAGTATTACTGTGGTTCACACTCACACACTGACTGCGAACAAAACCTGAGGGATCATTATAACGTAAAAAAGTGTACACCTACAAAATTACAAGACTACCTACGATTTGCCTTGCATTGCACCCCTAACTTTATAATATCTACAGTTTAATGACTGGATATTGTGGGCCATTTCCTCAATTGCAGGTTACTCAATTTTTTTATAAAGGTGAATAACACGCCAATGCAATTGAATTTTGTTTTATTTTGGTGTAGTACGCGTTTCGCTCTATTTCAAGAGCATCATCAGCGACATCTGTTTGGTATTTATTCATTTATTTAGTTACATTTGGTTTACAAAACAATATATAAAGTTGAGGTGTAAGTAAATTTAATTTCACCTCAACTTTATATATTGTTTTGTAAATCAAATGTAACTAAATAAATGAATAAATACCAAACAGATGTCGCTGATTATTCTCTTGAAATAGAGCGAAACGCGTACGACACCAAAATAAAACAAAATTCAATTGCATTGGCGTGTTATTCACCTTTATAAAAAATTTATTTATAGTTTAACATTCAATCCGAATCACCTACGGCCCAGGCCTGACTCTTACGACGAAAAACAATTTTTCACGGAGATTTGAAATGGAGAGCACGACGTTCGTAAGTAAGCGCTTTAACCATTGAGCTGCCAGTCCACTTCACGGATACGCGGTACGGAGACGTCCATATCCAACGTGTCTGTCTATCGCCGTATTTCGAAGTTAGGAGACAACATGTGTTAGTTATACAGATAATTTTTCAACCAAATGTAGACAGTATTTTTCTCCTTCTTTCAAAGGATAAGTGTGCAATTTTCATCGAGATCGGATTAAAACTGTGGATTTGTATGAAGAACAAACTAACAAACAAACAAACAAACATACATAAATTCATCTTTATATATAAAGATACACGTTGTCTCATAATTTCGAAATATTACTGAACGACGATAGACAGACACGTCCGATATGGAAGTTTCTGTACTGTTATTCCGTGCAGCGGACAGAGAGCTCAGTGATTAAAGCGCTTGCTTACAAATGTTTGGGTCGTAGTCTCCGGTTCAAAACTCCGTGGAGGCTAAGATTTTTAAAAATTGTTTTTGATCGTAAGAGTCATGCCTGGGCAGTAGGTTATTCGGATTTAATGGTAAACTGTAGATATCACAAAGTTAGGGGTGCAATGTGAGGCATATCGTAGATAGTCTTGCAATGCTGTAGGTGTACACTTCTTTACGTTATATTGATCCCTCAGGGGTGATTCGCAGTCAGTGTGTGCGATCTGCAGTAATAATACTATAAATGGGGAAGTAAGTCTGTCTTTTTGTTACGTTTTGACGACTAAAATGGCTATTTCGATATTGATGGAATTTGACAAGAAAATCTGTAGGGAGGGCACAGGACAATTTTTTCTGTATGATTAACCGTTGTAGTCTCGAAATTTTGAGAACTTATCGAATGGTGACAAGGAGACGGATGTGTGTGTTAGTCTGTAATGTTACATCACTTGCTCAAGCTATGCTTCTCGCGCATTATGTTAGTGCATAATTTGTTAATAAATTTCTTTTAGGTAAAAACCGAATTATTTAGTATAGATGTCGATTTTCTCTGTCCTATTACTTTGTTTCTGTTTAAATGTTTCTGGCACCAGTTTATTTAGCTTTCTTTTTTTGACATGCCTTGCAGGCGTAAACTGGCCTAAGTTGTAGCTCTAGCAGAGCACGAGCAGCTAAAGTTATTAGAACCCAAGAATCGGATGCTCATGCTGAAGAAAGAGGAAAAGACCAAGCTGAAATAAAGCTTCCCTTACTTAACACCCTCCCTCCCCCCCCCCTCCACACATCCCCTCACCATCGTTTGTTTTTTTGTTTTTAAGTATGTTGGAAATTGATTCTCTTCAAGAGACAGGTTCGATGGTAGAATGATATAGTGATGGCTTTCTGGTCATATTATGCCGACTCGGTATTGTTTGGGACCAATCCTTCACTACCAACAACTTTCTATATTCAATTCTGGCCTAGAAATTCTTAATACACGCGTACGAAGTCCCGGGTATCAGCTAGTCTCCTATAAAAAGTAGTGAAGTTTCGAAGCTTCTCTCCGATGTTATCTTCTGGCGACTGGAAAAGCCTTCATTGTTTCACGTCTAATCTTGTTCCGAAACAACTATGAACTATACTATCACAAATAACTAAACATTCTTAAAATAGCAAATAAATTTTGATATTAAATGTATTCTTTAGGGTTAAATTTCTCTACAGCTTCATTTTAGGTTCGTTCTTTTTCTTATTCCTCATTAACCTAAGAGTCAGAGTATCTGATGACTGCGATTTCTGCGCACACACTACATTACATCAGTTCCAGTGAATACTAATTTCGATTCATGCACTTAATAACAGCTTCATGTGGATGAGGTCATTCAGTAACGTCATTATACATTACTTGCTGGTCGCTGATAAACATGCACTGAAGAAAATACTAAACGAGCCAACTTATTTCAAATTTTCCAGAAGATGGAAATTTTACCGAACAGTTACTCAAATTCAAAAGAAAGGCATTAATAGCGTGTTCTGGAATACAACAAAGAATATTATTTACAATATGCAAAAAATTATGATCTTCACTTATTATTAATATTATAATAGGTTTGCTTTTTCAAACTTGCCTTTTCAGTTTTGTTTATGTCTCGTTTTACAGAAGCATCTCCATCATTCAGTTCATCTGTTTTCACGTGCTTTTATAATAACATCCATCAAGCAAAAACACATTAAAAACAGTTTCAATAAGGAATTTCCATTTGCTAAAATTGGTTTCCTCTAAAAACGGAATTCTGAATTTCTCCACCCCCTCAGCAGTTTTTTAAAACGATATTTTCCGCGTTGCCGATAATTAAAAAACCACAAATCAACACCGCCCTAGGCCCATAAACTGTTCATTTATTAAGCTGCGGTGTTTACGTGCAAAATGAAACAATTGTAAAGTACAAATAAATAATTTCTGGTTCATCGTAAATACGTAGAACACAGTGGAAATGAATGAAAAACAGGTAACCACATGATGATCATCACAAAACCAATAATAAATCTACAATAGATTTATGTTCGCAATATATCTGAACAATTAAATAGCCCATTCCGGAGCATGATACACTGGAAGTACTCGCTTAGGAATGAAAGTAATTTTTATGAGTGGATTAAAGTCTTGTCTATATTCATAAATAAATATTTATATCCCTGCCCGTCCATTCTGATTTGGTTTTTTTATGACAGATTTCGTTTTCTTTCCTTGACTCTAGTCCTTCATAGCATCAAATGAATTCGATGTGACAAGGTATTAGGCCATAAGCAAACAAACGACAAATTATAACTTAATTAAATTTAACTGGAGGTAATTGTTGCCTCCTATCTAATAAATATTTCAGTTATGTATAAAACTTTGTGCGAAAATTATCCGAGTGAGTCTATGATTAAACACGACATGTTGGCTATCAAATTTTTTGTCGTCACTGTGAATTGACTGTTACTGCAAAGTGAGGGACATCCTTACATTTCGCTGGATTGACGTGTTACGTCATCTTGTCAGTGATAGGCTGCTGATTACGTCATCCACTTCCCTGACTGATTGTTTGCGGATCTGTTTGGATGCACGTGAAGTCGCGACGTTCGCCGACGCACCTTCCGGATATAAATTTAATCGCTTTCTCAAGGCCTCAATGACTGGTTTACAACCATCACATAAATGAAATCCAGAACTTCTGCTTGATAAGTCAACACAGACACGAATTTCGATATCCTCTGATATAATGTTGCTTTGAAATATATCTATTTGTCGCAATTCCAAGAAACAATAAGAAAGTGTAAATAAATAATTACTCGTTTACCATAAATACTTATACCTGATGAATGATACACAATAGAAGTGAGTGTGTAACTGGCAGTCTGTGCATTAAGGTTTAAATTGGTAGTTTCGATGTTTTAGTCTGTGAATATTGTAAACTTCTTCGAGCGAGAAGATGCGTACATGCGTAAAAGTGCAGACTTGCAAGTTCGGCAGTCCAAGGTCTGCAGCACAGCATAGCGCGTATGCATGTACAGTGCACGTGATAGCTCACGCATAAATACGCGATCGTGGCGTGATCTCGTTCTGTTCAATTCGGTGATTCTGTAACGATTCTGCCAGCAGCCAATGTAAGAGGTAAGACTTGTGTCTTGTCTGTGTGCCTTTCGGCACTGGGCAAGCTATGCTTGCTATGCTTGCCCATAGTCTTGTCTTTCGTTATTAGTATTTGGTTAGTTAAAGTAGTTAGATAAATTATTCAGTCAGTGTAACTTAAATGAGTTGTTTGCCGTTGTCGTAATAACGTTGTAGCCTCGTGAAATCTTATTTGGTAATGTCGGGTTATAATCAGGATCGTTAATTATTCAGTTAGTTGCATTTAATCAGTAAAGACATCTTTCCATTATACTCGTATGAAGAAGCTATTAATTCATTTAGTAACTTGATAACAATTGTATCTATGCTTGCGTGTCATTTCCCTTCCAGCATAACGTTAGGCAGTTTTGCGGATAAATGTATGGTTTGGCTTTTATAATTAAAATATGATTAAATTATCAGTTGTGTAGCCTCAGTCATTTACAGTCGTTAGGTTAGATCCCTAGTTATTTCAGATAATTATGTGGAAGAGTTTGTGATATATCAGCAAGGTAAGATCTATTATAAGTATATCACTGTTAGAGTAGTTCGGGATCGCTGCTATATCAAAGATCGCCCTGGTGTCAATATCTTTATCCTGACAAATAACATCTTGGTGCCCACAAGAAGTTAATCTGTTATAATCTGGAAGTTAGCCTAAAATCCTAAGATGCTTCTAAGAACAACCCCCAAATCAATCTAGACGCTCATAAGTGGACTGCGCGGCGATAATAACCCCCTTTATCACATATACCACCTTCCTGCAATTACAAGTGGAAAATAAGGTAACGATATATCAAACATTTCAGAAACAATATTATTCGTATACCTATGGGTTTATATCATTTGTGTTTAGTCATCTGTCTCACTCAGCCAGTTTCCTGACAAAATTGTATTTGTTTTAAACTCTCTGAATTTTAAGGTATGTGGGAAGTGAAAACCAAAATGTCAGCCTCATTAAGATTTTTGGTCATAAGCAAGATTTAATGTAGAATACGATTATAATGCAACATAAACGGAAAATTATTTGCTCCATTATTGGAAGGGGGAAGACGTTTTCAATACAGGGTAAACTTAAACAAATGTGTACAAACCAATTTTTTTCACAACAATCATCATAACAATTCTGCTTATCATAGGTTTTATTTCCGGTCTTCTTATTTATCTACCAAGAATTATTATTAGGTTTTATGCCATAGTGGCCATCCAATAATCCCACAGTATTGTAATATGCCGATAGTTTGAATGGAATGTAAGTTCAGATTTTTTTCATCCCCTTTCTTGACGCAGTTACATGTGTGTAAATTTCTTTTACCACTATATGTTCTGTAAGGGGTTTGTATAAGAATGATAAAGACAGATGGTGAACCCCTCAACCAGCCTTCATGAAGAAAACAGTGCGTAACACCCAGATTTATGTCCCCACCTTATGAGGATATATCATCCCTCCATAGATATCATCTTACAGAAGATCTTGGATTCGTTGCATGAGAAATTTTACCTTCAGTACATTAAGAATTGCTCTGTTCTATTTCCTTAAGCTGTACGGGAAGGAACTGATAATAAATTAATTCAATCAGCTTTCTAACTTGCGCTCTCTCTCATCGCGATTACAAATGAGAGAAAAATGTGTGACAAGCTGTGATATAATCGTATATTTTGTGAACTGATTATAACTATAAGGAATCCATTCCTTTTGTTTTAAACAGTTTTCAGTTTATTATACAAAATTTGTATTCCTTTAGGTACTACATCGAACTCCTGTAGTATTCGAAGAGGCAAGGTCCTACAGCAATGAATGTTTTAAAAGCAACCGATCTGTCTCTATGTCGTTAGCCTCTAAGTCTTGATTTATCTTCTCATCTCCATAGCAACTTCAACTTCTTTTCCTTAAGAATAAATATATCAAGGAACAAAAATATAATTTTCTTATAAAATATTTTGTTATGTCACAAAGCGAATTCTTGGAGACCCTGTACGCCCTTAGTTGCAGCAAATCTAATGATGTTTGCTGTTTACGATGCAGTCATTAGGGCCGTAAGTAATTTTAAGAAAATCTGGAGTGATGATCTTCTTGAATTATTTACTCGTAACTTCGCTATGTCTCGAATAATTGTTACATTCGAATACACGCTGGTATTCTGCATGTTTAAATTTTATACGTAGTTTATAACGAGCTGTAAGATCTACTGAACAATTATTTATCCGAGCATGGTGGGTGAACGGTAAACGTTCTGGCCTCACATTCGGGAGGACGCGGATTGGAATCCCCGTCCGGGCATCCAGATTTGGGTTTTCTATGGTTTCCCCAAATCACTCCAGGCGAATGCCGGGATGCTTCCTTCAAAAAGGCCATTGCCGAATTCCTTCCCTTTCCCTGCCCCAATCCCATTCCGCCTCGCTGTCGACGAGGCGTAAAGCCCAAGCAAAAAAAAAACAATTATTTGGTCAAAGCATTAAAGCAGTAAATGAGCCCTCTATTTAGGATCAGTATTACTTATTATTTTCTTAGCAGTAAGACGATTGCTAGAGATATCAAAACGAATAGCCAAAGTGAGCAAAATACACCCCGTGGGATGGACGGCTCGTCTTGGCTCCCCTCTGTGCCGACCAAGTTGTTCGCCACTTTGCCCTCCCTACTGCAGGTGGCTGAGACCGCGCCTAGGGGCTGAAGGAGCCATCCGCCGTCGTGTGACGAGACCTGCCAGATGGCTCCTAATGTGTTTCTCGTGTCTCCCGCGGCGAATTAGCACCGATCGAAAATACCTGACAGAGGCAACTTTAAAACTTGTGTCAGCCCGCTACTTCTTCCTTCTCCGGTATAGGGTCCGGTCACATCAGTTCCAGATTAATGGTCGGGGATTTAGAAAGAAAATTAATGAAACGTCGGTCAGCACTTTTCGTAGCTGTCACTGTTGCCAACGGACCAGTTATTGGTCGCTAAGTGTTGACGATTTCAAAGAAATGTCCTCGGCTACTAGACCTCACAACTACACCAAACTGCTTTCTCGCTACACGCAAAATGTTCTACCTCTACTGATAATCAAAATTAGCAAATAAATTATCTTTTAAGAATTTCAGCCTCATCTTTATTTGTTATACAAATTATATTTGTTATACTTGAACAAGGTCTCATTATTTGTTCCTAATAGACATGACACTCCAGTAGAGCTGGTGAGTAGCATTATAATTCTGTAGTTGTTATAGTGCAAATAAATACGTTATATAAGATATTTCCGAACAAAATCATATGTTAGACAAGCAACAATGAAAATCTGTGATATTTACGATCTTCAGCCTCAAATACTAATAACACTCAGAATCTGCTCTAAATATTTCTTAGGTTTATATATATATATATAAGTATAACTTGTATGCTCCATAGTTGCTGCCACTCTAGTGATGTTGGCTGTTTACTATTGCGAGGTCCTCCTTATCCATTATTTAGACTGCGACAAGAAAGATTGATAGCCCGCTTTACTGGCACTTGGCCCTAATATGCCTTTTTGCGGTAGTTGCTATCACCTCGCCGTTTGTATTAATATAAAGTAATTTTTATTACTAAACCCTCAATCATCTCTCAATTTGCGCAACGGATATTCTAATGCTATGTAAATGACTTTCGCCACACTTTTACTATAATTCACAATTTATTACACTCAAAAAATTCACACAAGATACAATGCTTTCACTGAAACAATATTATGTACATATTTGCCTCACGCTAGCCGAAATCAGTTTCTCCACATGTTCACCCTATGCTAGCCAAAAACAGTCTCTCTCGCCATATTGGCTTGTTCCTCCCGCGCCAACACACGCATACCGTACTGCCAACTCTCGCAACATGAAATTACTAAACAAACTTCTAATTACCCCGTTTTACACAAACTACTATGCTGGAAGACCTATACTATAAATAAAATATAAATTTATTTACAGTCAATTTATAATGTAAAAATATAACTCAGTAAAGACTGGTGAGTGGGGACCTCACACGATTCAGTCATTTTGACCGTAAGTAATTTTAAGTAAATCTGGAGTGATGAATGTCATCTTCTTGATTATTTACTGGTCCCTTAGTTAAGTATTGATTAAGGGTTACATTATAATTCACGATGATATAGCAAATAAATTATCTTTTAAGAGTTTCATCCTCGTCTCTATCTTATATGCAAAATATATTTATTATACTTGAACAAGGTGTCATTATTTGTTCCTAATAGACGCTAGTTAGTACATTCCAGTATATTGTGCTATATATCGCTTTATCCGGCCATCTATGGACCACGTGCCACTGTTTCGCTATTTTACAAAGGTGGCCAGTGTGAATCATGAGAGGATGGAAGGACTTGTGTCCTGCCGAATTCAAACCAGGTTTGCTATTCGAGGCGTACTAGTTCTACAAGAGGAAAGACTGTGTTATCATTTGTCTGCGTGGAACTTTTGTGTTCGGTATGGTAAGTGTATTTTTGTTTGTGAAACGTGTAAATCATGAGACGGAGATTGGGGATCGTCCCATCATTAGTCTAAGGTTTATATTTCGTTATTTTTCATAACTTCTTACTCGAGTTCGGTAAAGTTGACCATAATTCAAAGTTACACTTATCTTACATCAAACACACCTCCATTTACCAATTCAAACATATGTCATTTAACGTGTATGGAATCTCCGGCATCCAGAAAGAACAAAGCAACAAAAATTAAATTTCCAGTCGAAAATTACTGATTTCGTTATACAGTAAATAATATATAATACAATTGAAAACTACAGCTACATGTAATAGTAAAAAAGGATGTGTGATTCAGAATCATACAATTTTGGTTTTGTACTCTAAACACATAAGCACATATCTCCCAGGTAGCTCGGTACACAAATCAATGACTGAAGCATTTTGAAGTTGGGCAGCGAACTCGGTGCCACGGCTCTGCAATGCCACGCTATGCTTATTTTCGCACCATTGATGTCATTATTCGGTTGTAATGAATTTTAGTATAGGTAAATCAGTATGCGACGTACCCTAAATGTTTTAATTGCAACTTTCTAAGTATATTAGTTCGAAGTGTTTTTGGTATTTGTCATTTAAGTAAAAAAATCTTTGCTTTCTATTTAATGAGCTTTGAGTGCGTAAAACCACGCGCGCGGGTTCAAGAGAATTAAATTTCGATCCCTTTTACTTCTACTTCTGTGGAACACACCCAAAACGTAAGTTTACAAAATTTTAAATACCACATTCTGTTTTGAGTCAACGAAACACATAATCCAAATTTAAAGTATGCAACACGTTTCGTTTACCTGTTAGAGGCCTGCAACTGACCGATAGACGGATATGGGGTCACAGCGCGGCATATATAGGAAAACAGTAGTTTTGAAAAACAACCACAATGTTTGAGAAGTTAACAGAAACAGATAAAACAACTTAATTTAATATATATATATATATATATATATATATATATATATATATATATATATATATATATCAAAATTTGGTAACCAAACATGCTTACCACTATCGACCCAATAATAAGGCAGTAAAAATAGTACAAATGTCTTTCAGGAAACCACCAAGTATTACGACCAGTCAAGCAATATATACAATTGCGTATTCATCTGTTAATGTTTTGAAACCATTGAATTCATTACTGGTATTGGTAAACGTTACTGAGCCATTTGTAAGAGCAGCCTACTGAACAATTTTTTATTCAAAAGAAAACTTGGCTGCCACTTTCCTCTTACTCTCACTATCTAAGCTCAAACATTTGGGATAATTTTTTACTGAATACCGAACCATAAGCCCCATAAGATAATTATTTCTTTCTATCTGGTAATTAGTCTATAAACCAAACCTACAAGTATTACGAGCCTTGCAATCAGTAACTCAGCCACTTTTCTTGCCAATCTCTCTAACTCGCCTACCACAATTCAGAGAAGACATTGCTTAAAGAGTTACCGCCGAAACCTTGTGATATTCGTTGGGAGGGAATATCATCATTTCATTTTCTTCGACGTTCAGGCGCTCTATCCACTTTGTGCCATAGTTCAGAATTTCCACCAATGCCAGTTGCGACGCAAATTAGGACTGAATACTGATACTACGCTCTATCTTAGTGTTGTTGAGAGACTGCCTTTGGAGGTGACCATGCCATAGTGAATAATATATGAAATCACTTCGAACTTAATAATCTACTATATAATTTCGTAAGGTCACTCATCCACTCACCTCAGTAGCTATTGGCTGGAGAATGGTGTCACGTGTCAGCCTTCCCTCGCAAAACAGCGACCAGAGATACAATTAGCAGAAATTTGTGGTTATGTTCACAGTTTAATAGCTAGGCAATAGCTACCAAATTAATTGCCAGATTACATTAATTAAGTTTGCTTTTCGTAGCGTTTCATAGTTTAAAAAAATACTGATAAATTTTGCGGCTGAAAAAACATTGATCTGCTTTTCAGCAACATGTTGCTATTGAAAGCAACTTAAAAACAACTTTTAGGTATCGATTGGCTGATACCTACAACAGAGATAATGGGCTATGTCTTAGCGAAGCATGGAAACCAGACTTGGCAACTCTGCGCAGAGAGCGGGGCACGCATGTTCAGCAACTGCCATAAACGGTCCGCAACGAACACCTATAGCCCCGCCCACTCATTGCCGGGCGCGGGCGTCGGAGAGAGCCGTTGGCCTATATAAGGAGGTGAGGCACCTGGGCTACGCCACCGAAACAGCGCCCGAGCAAGATCGTTCGTTGCGGATCTCGTATTGAGCCGTCAGCGGACTTGTCGTCAGACCAAGCACTATGCCACCCAAGATAGCAATCAGGAAGAAGAAAGAAGACGACTGGGACAAATCCTGCCCCCGTCGAAGGGCATGGCACTCGCTGCCTCGCGAAATCCACCGTCGTTCTGGCCTACTGCACCGCCACCATTTGCGCCTGCAGTTCCGGAATCACCGGCGTCACCTGACTCCGACACTCCGGTCACATCTGACCTGTGCTCTGTGGACACAGTAGACCCCGCCACTGACGAGGGGACTATGGAGGAGGGACCAGTGCCTCCGATTCTCGCCAGTTATACCGGAAATTTCTGCAGTCTACTGGCACAGCTGCAGCCAGTGACGCTGCTGCCAATGCTATGCTGGCCAGCACAACAAGGGGTGAAGATCCTCCTCTCCTGCCCTCTGGACTTCACGGCAGCGACCAAGAGGTTACAGGAAGGATCAATCCCCTTCGAGGTCATGCTCCCTGGTCAAAAGAAAACCTAGCCGAGAGCCAACGAGCAGAAAACCACACCAGGACCGTCCTCCCGCAAGCTCACTCAGTGCTACAAATATTAAAAATTTTGGCACTGTGCAAGCGAGTGCACCAACCCAGTGAGGTGCGTTCGTTGCGGAGGCGGCAATGGCGCGGCGGAATGCAACCTGTGCCGCGAAGACGCCTTCTGCTGCAATTGCGGCCGAAATCACGCCGCAGCATACCAGAGCTGCACCGCATGGAAGAAAGAGCTCAGCAAGAAGCACCCACCACAGCAGCGCTAAGGGCTCAATAAGAGGGCCGCTGCGGGTGACCAACACACCGGTACCAGCAAGTCGACGGCTGCTGAGAAGCAGCCACGCCATCCCGCAAAGAAAAAGATTCAAGACACGGGAGAGACAAGCCATGGAAGAGAGGCTTGCTGTCAGCACACCTGCGTTCGCCAGGATGATAGACTGCAGCCTCTCATCCAGCTCCTCACAGAGCTCCTCAAGCGACTTCCGCTGAGGGAAGTCGCGCCAATGGCGCTTCCACCTACGCGAAGACCACCGATCACCGCTATCCGAAGACAACATCTTCAGCCAACCATAAGGACATATCGACAGCGACGACAAACCCGTCACAACATGCTGAGGAGTAAATGCCGAAAGGCAAAACACTCCACAATACGCTGCTCCAATATGGCGGGAGCAGTTAATGGCTACTCTGCTGGGCTGTCTCAGTATCCGACGGTCAGCCGACCTGTGCAGATGACTCAACACCTGATGAAGACGACGGAGCTAGTCGTCGAAATATCATGTTTTCAAAACACTATCCGGTGGTACACCCGTGAAGACTTCATTTCATTTTGTTTTTGCTTCGTGACGCCATGTAATTAGACCCGGGAGACGAAGTAGGGTCAGGGAATGAGAACAAATTCATCAATGGCTTTTTGAAGTAACTATCCCAGCATTCGCCTGATTACAGGAAACCTTGGAAACCAAATTTGGATGGCCGGACGGGGATCTGAAATGACGTCCGCAGGAATGCCAGGTCGGATAATTACCGCCAACCCACCATTCTCGGATTCAGACACGTATCAGTTTGTTAATCTAGAGTAAAATTTCAGACAGTACCTTGCTACAGTGGATAATGAAACGATTGTGGACAGTCTTTGCATTCCCCGGATCGCTTACGAAGAACACAGCCGCCGAAATTTCATTCTGGCGGCGAGGATTGATGTGTTTCGGATTGTGCCGCTCTGTGAAGGCGGCACTGGTGCGCTTGTTTTTCATCCTTAGCGTTGCATTATTCATGGTTAGCGGCAAATGTCCCCGGAGCGAGCGGGCGAAATGAAGAGCCGCGTGCGCAGCCCACTCGGATGAAATGTTTATGTTTTGCCGCTGATTTATGTGCCGCGGGTAAGCCCGACAGGGGCGCTAATGTCGCACTAGCGGCGTTCAGCTCACTTGGCTACGCGGGCGCGCTTAATTTCTCTGCCACTGTGCAGTCACTGCTGGAACACGAGGTCCAGCCGCAAATACGTTCATCGCGGTCGCTGGTCGACTGGCCAGTTGTTTTCCAGTGAAGTAAAATACTGTGAACAGATTACATAACGTGGATGTGCTGTAAGATCTTCTAACGATACACTAGCTCTAGACTGATCCAATTACTCAACCAAATCAGTCATTTATTAGTACTGGGCCATCGACCATAACGTCAGCCTTATCTAACAGCCTTATTAGTAGAATGAAAGATTCAAACTGTGACCACATACTACTTTTTTTTTAACGCGGTAAGTTTAATTCACTTTTATGACTGGATTGTTATAACTAAAGTTTCGATCTTTAGGGCAAGTCATATTTTTTTCCTACCTTCTTTTTGAGCTGAAATGCTGAGTTAAACACTGATTCAATGTTTCTGATTGTATTTAAATGTATTGCATGTAGCACAGTGGTTCCCAAATGGTGGTCCGCAGAACCCCCCGGTTCCGTGGAAGGGTCACAAGTGTTCCGTGTTCCGTGCGAGAATTAAATAAAATGTTCGTTGAAAAGAGTCATAACCGCGCCGTGAGAAGTCTATCACGGTTCTGCTTCTGTTTGTGATGACTTACCGATGCCAGACTGGGTTTTCAGCTTACGCTTATAAAAATGTGGATCCGTCAAAAAATGTATGATCAATTAGGGTTCCGTGGCCAAAAAGGAATTGGGAACCGCATACAAATGCATATTTACACCATGCTCCTAGTTTTAGTCATATTTCGATAATAATTATGATCTTATGGTCATATTATATGGAAAATTCTGGTAGTTTTTTTAATAGTACCGGGTATTCACTAGAAAAGGATCAGAAAAAGTTAAGATAATTATTCACAAAACTGTACTTCAGCTATACAGATGGAGAAAAAAACAAATCTAATTTTCACTGTGGTCATAATTCATCAATCTAGAATTGAAGTTATACATTATTGTCACTCTCTAAAGTAATGTTCCGCCCACCTTTTAATCTCGACAATGCAGCAGCAGCATGCCTTTGTCGATCCGCGTCAATCAATAGCTCAGTGATATATCCTCAGTCATCGTTAAATCTGCAGTGTATCAGTGAGTAGAGTTACCGCCATGCCGAAAATAAAATTTTCTTAAAGTGCGTAAAGGAGTACTTTAGTACAGATGAAAGAGTTCTATTTTGTAATTTGTCTCAAATTAAGGTGACTTCAACAAAACGATTTAAAATTTAATTTCCCAATGGTGCAGCGAATGCACGGATGCAAATTATGCTGTCTACATGAAAGCGAAACTACTAGGTAAAATAAATTATGTGTATTTAAATGTTTGGTCATATTTTGTCATTTTTAGGTCATATTTACCCATTTTAAGGTAATTTTTTGCCTGCATATTTCTCTATTTTTTGGTCATAATGATCTGAACGACTGCTGAATGCTTTTTATTTTATGACGTTCGGCTATATAGGCAATACAGTCAGCTCAATGTGATTGTCATGACTCTCTCGGTGTATCAGTTTCTTCAGTATATTGTTGCTGCTAAGTATGGACACATGGACACTAAGAATGGACACGACATTCACACACACACAAGACTTAAACACCTAGGCCCTCGGCCGGACTCAAACCGGTGATCTCCGGCACGCAAAGCTAGTTCAATAGCCCCTACGATACCAAGGCCGGCGATTCTTGCAGACGTGCGATCATTGTTTACACCACTCATGACAAGTTTTCGTTGGTTCCGTGAAATGCGGCAATGTGGTAGGCTGAAGTATTCGCCATTCTTCGAGGGATTCCACTCCACTGATCAACTTCCAGCCTTTAGATACTCAACACCGCTGAGTTGTCCAGTAAATTTTTCACAGCGCTGCTCGTTGGTGAATGTTCGATGATGTACTCATGTTTGATTAATGTTGAACTCTACTAAACTGCACAGTTTAACCTGTGAAAAGTGATGTCGTTTGCAATCAAAACTTCATGCAATGATGTTAATACCACATGGCGTTTAAGAAGGAACTGTGAGAGAATTATACAAGAAGGCATTAAAAAATCCCCTAGGAGCATAAAGGTGGGGAAGCTATTGATCTTTGTGCAAGAAATAGAACCATCAGTTCATACAAGAAAATGCAGTTTTTGGTACAGTTGTTGCTGTGCATCTTACGGATGTTAAATGCACATCTTTGCCGCATATTTACACAAAGAGTCGTTCTTCATTGTTTTAAAGCTGTCAAATTCAACCTATTGCTTAATTTTATCTTCCCACTTCCTGGACCGTTAAGTATTTAGTTAGTTTGACGGCACAGTGTCACATTCCGTTGAAAAAGTTCGCCATTTTACCACCATTGGCTAATATTTAGATATAGGCAACTGCAAACACAACGCTCAGGAATTTTAATGGTTCTGTAGCCATAATTAGTAGTACGAAGCTCAGCGCAACCATCTCTACGTATATTTTGTCTAACGGTAAGTAGTTAAGAGGACAAAGAAAGAAGTGGAGCGTTCACCCGAAATTTTTCAGCCCTTGTCGGCTGTATATTTTGAAACTTTGTTAGCTATGAGCATATAGTCAGCATGTACCAAATTATATGTGTAAAGTATCAGCTTTACAACTACACTTACAAATTACTCTGAAGCTCAACGGCTTAATTTTTTACTTAAGGAGCCACATCATAAAAGATATATTTAATTTTCTTCTTCAATTAATCATTAGCCATAGTTTCCAATAAGAAGCAAGGTATTTTCTGAACACAAACCTTTCCATTTTTCTCTCTCTTCTTACCAAGCCACTATCTTCTCCTCTATTCTTCATCTTCCTCTTAGAAATCTTACTCTGCGTTAGTGAAAAAGTGTAAGAACGGCTTATTTCCTACTTTTCCTATTGACTTGCGGGGTTCTTCTTCTGTTCTTGAAATATCTTCTCTCTGATGAGAATGACCTGCCACCTAAATGCCGTATCTAGGAAGTGGAGTTTATAGTTAACGGTTGCTTGTGGACAGATAAAAGTCGTCACAGTGGAAACCTCGTTTATTGCTTCCTCTGCCAAGAAAGCTGTAGTACCTACATTTACAGACGAGAAAGGCACAAATGTTAAGATTTTCATCAATGCTTATAAAAGATGAGAGAACTTTTTTTTTTTCTTATTTATGGTTTTAGCCAAAGGCTAATATAGCCAATAACATCATGCAGTACATTCGACTGATTTAAAATCACACCTTACGTATAACGTTCAGGGGAAATATCTTGACCGCTTTCTTGCTCGGAAATGACAGAGATTGTATCAAAGACATTATGTCAGTTATATTCAGACCATCTTCTTGCACTCGTTTCCTCGTGCTTATTGATGCTGTCTACTGTGACACATGAAGCGATGAATGTCCTCCACAACATCACGGGTCGGGCACGTCGGCGAATCCACCAACGGCACGACGCATTTTTTGTAACGAATGTGTGTCCTGTCCTAAGTCTGTTCAACGTAATCTGGGTACACGGCAGTACACCCACCAAGTCGAGTCAACGGTGGCGCTACCTACCTTTTGCTCGAAGCGATTCGCGGCAGTTTCTGCGGTTACATTGATGCTAAATGACTCAAATTTCTATTATACATAGATATCAGCAAATCTTAGCAAACATAGTAAATTCTGTTTTGTACTGTCTCTTATCTCGTATGGTATTAATAAACAAATTTCACGGATTTTGTCACTCACCCCACTCACTGATCATCATCAAAACTCTAGGGTGCTAAGCTGAAATTTCGTATACAGATAAAATTTTATCCCCATATCCTACGAAAAGTCTTAAAAGTAAATTTCCTTATATCTACCCCTTACCTACCGTTAACGTGAAATCGCTTTCTACCTTAATAACTTTATACACTCCAGATTTTCGTGATAGACGGAGCTTACTAAGTTTAACTAATGTGTTAAATTTTATTTCCTTCCTCTCCTTATTTTGTAACTTAGTAAAATTCGGAATTTTATTTCAACAACCCAGCATCAAAATTCCACTGTACTTCGAGTAGTCCTAGGAACAGGTAATTTGGTACACATACAGGGTTTCATACCTAAATCATAAGAAAAGTCTTATATTGATGTTTTTCTATGTATTTATTTAATAACAATCCCAAATATAAAAAATTCTGGCAAATATTTTCAGGTTAATTGCTTTGCTTTGATTGAAGCTATATGCCTTAAATTTCCTTATGGCATAGAGACCATCAATTTTAACTAACATCTTATATTTTACTTTGTTCTTATACTTAGGTTGGAAGTTTCTCGCTAATTACTTATGGGGATAGTTAAGACAGCGGCAATCTGTATTTGTCGGCTACGCCATGCAGAGAATGGGCAGTGACGGGTCTACGAATTTTCCGAACCGGGGGAAAAACTGTGAGATTGCCTCTTCTTCGTCGCCACGACATAAATTTGCCGCCATTCAAACATGATTTTGTTGTCCCCGTCGAGTTGCCGCCAGCGGCAAGTATTCGTTTGATTGCCCCTAGATACGGCACTGAGAGTTGTATTATTGCCAATCATTGATGATCGTTGCTCTGGAACATCCATCACTAGGCACTTGTTAGAAAGTGACAAAAAATTTTGGGAATGTTTCAAACTGAACTTCGCGTATTTTAGTTAGGTTCTCGAACTCATCAAAGAAGATCTCAAGAAGATTTCATCTCCAAGATATCTGGATCATGTGAGTCAAGGCGTTAAACTAATTTTAACATGGAGATAGGTAATAGTAAAAATGAAACATTAGGTATTATTAATTTATTAATGATCAACGTTTTTCTTTTGCTTCGCAAGCGTGGACATTCTTGTCCGTAGTGCTGCAAAGCAAACACGCTTTTAATGTAGTACCTTTGTAATCTTCTACCTCAAATTAAATTTCAAAATTTATTTAAGCTTTCTGGAATGCTAATATTTAATATAGTGTATGAATTAACGTTTTCCGAGTATTCTAACACACTATATTTCAGAAAACTGAAGAAATGAGTAACAAAAGATAAGTGGTCAAAAGTATCACTAAAGAAATCCAAAGGGTGAAATGATTATCTGTTTAGTAGCGTGATCTTTGGCAGATATTTCGTAAAGAAATGTTCATCTGACATTCAGTATGATCTGTGGTGACTATCTGTCCTATATACGAACTAATCATCATTTTTTGCGCCGTCCCTCAATCACGTAAACGTAAAATATACCACAGATTTTAATCTGTAAAAACTCTGTCAAAAATTGTTCGGTAGTTTTTCGTGATGCGTTGATGAAGGGACAGACAGACATAGCGTTCTTACAGATTTTTAACGGTATAGACGCAAAGAGTATAAAAAATATAAATTTCAAAGTGAATATAATATTGAAGTGATTCGTAAGTGCTATTACATTCGGCGATGCGATGGTAGCATTATTTTTCATCCTTCCCTGCTATAAATAGTAGCTTTCCTTCGGCTTTAAAAGGCGTGTTATTCGTGACGACTGATTCTATGCTGCTCTGGAACCTTTACGGCCAAAGGGATCTATCTGCTTTAATGGCAACTGCAGGTAGCTGACGCATTTCTATTGTAGCACTATTCTACGTCTGACGCTCCTTCAATACTGATGATTGCTTGTTAGGTTTCTAAATAACCTCATCCAAATGTTGTGGAGCTTACGTTTGTCCAATGGAGAGATAGACTACGTTAGTGACCTGACGTCTGTATTGGAGCACCTGTAAAAGGACAATATTCTTCACACCGATGTCTCTGCCTGAAGTTTGTCACACACTGAGAGGGGTCCCACGAATGGAACATTGCTGTTGACAGCTAAACCCGTGCTTGTGCGCCCGCTTCATCACAACAAGAACAGCCCCGGCAGGGGAAGGCCCAGCGAAATCCTCTTACTGGCAGCCGGCAAATTTTCCGAGTCCGTTGGCAAAGGGACTCGACGCAGCGAGCGGGCCCGTAATAACAGTAGAGTCGCTTCCCTAGCCGATGGTGAAGCCCTGCAAGTTCTCACTTCGACAGACAAGTAGTCAAGTACCTTTGTAACCACCGCTGACCTCAGTGTCCAGTTTAACAATCATGTCATCGGGAATGACTGACCGACAGTTTTTCCTGTATTACGGGTTATTCAACTTCATAATGGTAATTTCTGGGATGTAATAATTGTTTTAAAATAATTATACCTTTATTGTTGTTACATAGAAGGGAATGATGATTGTTGCAGTCATTACATCAATAAACTAGCATTGTTAAATGTTGTCTCGTTCTCTCAGGGTATTGTGCACAGTTTGTCTATTAAATTTAATTCATAAAAAGTGAGCAAGTTATTTTTTTAAAAATTTGGTGTCAAATGGTTTATAATAATCAGAATTTCAGTTAAAACATTTTCACTGTGGGTCGTAAAGATTTTTTTTCAAGCATTCTTTATCAGATTTGAATTTCTACGTCGAATGGTTCATATGATTTTTTAATGAACAAAATTGTCTTTTGAAGTATCATTTTTTAAAAAATAATTCATTTAGCCTAGCGTTTGAAAAGAATCATGTCAAATAATGTTCAATCAAAGCCAATCTACAGCTGATTTTTATAAATGTGGAAACAAACTCAACAAAAATGTATTTTAAATTGTTTGGTTCATATAAAATGCTGGCGACTTAAACGGTCTACTGCAATTGTCAATAATAAAAAAAAAAATAGTCTCATTCAAACTTATTCACGTTCGTTTAGGTGGATGGGTTCAACATGACGCACTAAACGCTTAACCCAGGTGGTTCTATCTGGTATTTACAGTGTTAAGTATCAAAATCGTGTATCGCAATACAGCTAATAGAAGGAACGCCGAAGGAAAGTTCTCTAGAGACTTCTGGATAATGTTTGTGGTAAAATTACTTCGATATACCTCCAACCAGTCTCCAGAATTATTTAAATTCTTAAGACATGAGTTACGTTTAGATTTTATAATCTTCTTTCACCCTTTCGTTAAAATATATTCAAAACTGTTTTGTACTTAACAGGAAAGCGGATTACTAGCCAGACGGATTATGCTGCTTTTCATGACTCAATAGCTTGCTAAATATGAAAGTAGAGTAACTCAAGCAGAAAGAAAACTTGAAAAAAATACTTTCTATGTGGCAAATAAAAATACCGATAAATTGTTAAGTTGTTATAATTATCAAAAATGATAAATATGATAAGTTTTTTTTTCCTTTGTTATCCCACCAAAATTTATCACACTAAGAGGTTAGCCCACATTATGAGTCGATGTACTGTATGTAAACTCGATCTGGTACATTCAAGTGATTCCTCCCTGTATAATTTATTGATAGGTAAAAAATTTACATCCCAGAAACAAACGCGTTCTTATGTTCTAATGGGAACCATTTATATTATTGAGCGTGTTAGGCATAATCATGACTGTTGTAATGGTAGAAATTCTATTCGTTAATAATGCTAAGGCCGCGAAACATGAAATGCCTGTGGCACTTGGTAATTGTGCTTATAGTTAGTTGTGAACGATTTTTGTCTCGATTTCTAGTCATGTAATCCATCCACTTCCTGTCGTAATGATCGGCAGGTTATTGGTGTAGTAGCATGCTGCTCAGTATTAAATCAAATCTGTACTAACATCCATGTGATCACATTTCATCATTACTTCTCAGATATGAATGGAATATGTTAGTGTCTTTCACATTGTATGCAAGGATTTAACCTTATTCACATAGGACAATGCATAATATGACGTACATATGAAGTTCATATTACTGACGATGTTGTATCAAATTTCTGTTAAAGAAACTATATTCTGAATAAAGGGAGAGAGCTTCGCCATTAGCATTAAAATGTAATAAATGCGCTGAGGAAGAGAATCGCGTTGATAATTTTTGAACGATGTAGCGCTTGAACTGAACGTAAAAAACGTATTTCAAACTTAACGTAACGTGGTAATGTACTGGACCATAAAACTACACTCAAAAGATTAATAAGGCAGTAAACACGTTTACTATCTGTTTTACTGCGTATTAACACGAAAAATTACGAGCGCAGATAAAAACGAAATTTATTGTTGACAATCTGGAAGTCAAGCAAGACATTCATTTAGAAAACAAAATTAGCTGGTAAGTGGGTCAGAAAAATAGTCTTAGCTTTTTATATAAATACTTAATCTTTTTAATAATACACTTAATGTACAATAAATTATGACAAGAAATTAGTAACACTTGCTAAGCACTCTCATGAAAGCCATAGCTCACGGTTTTCTTACTGCAAACGTACGTTTCATAATGAGTTGCTAACAATCAGACAAGCTTTTTCAACCTGAAATCTTTGTCTCAACAGGTACACTCATCCAGGTTATACGGGAAGAATAATAATTTATTCAGCATTGAATTACTAAAACAATCAAAATCGATAGTCAAACTCTCTGTTCAGGTACAACCACTTTCTTCTTCCTTTTATCATCTTTGTCTAAGACAGTTAAAATAATCCACATTACAAATTTAACGAAATTAAGCCTTCATTCATTTCTAATATTTCAACTTCGTTAGACAAACATTTCGTAAAAATTTAAGAAAACATGCATTTAGTGTTGAAACACTAATACCAGCATTTTATTAATTGGCGTTCCTGTGATATGAGGACTTTTAGAATTTGATTTAAAGTTGTCGTGTCTTTGTAGAAGTTTTACCAAATTTTCCAGAAACCGCTGTCTTATTTCTAATGTAACAACTGAGTCAAAGGTTAGCCTGTTACAAAACCTGTCTCTGATACACATTCTAAGTGAGTGTGGGGGATCGAGATGAGGTCATCTGTTTATAGATTTTAAATATTGATACCGCATGTTTAGTATTAATCTGTTTTTGGGATGCGAGGTTTCTGATACTAAAATTGTGAACTGTCCCATATTCACTTAGATGTTTGCGGAATAGAACTAAAAGAGTAAACAGGTGTTTTTGTGTGGATTCAAGAAGACTTGAAGCCCTAATAGTCATTTCTCTTCATGTAGCATATGGTTGTTCATTTAATAGATTCACTAATGCTGAAAATATCAGAGCTAACGACTGGGAATTCAGTATTTAAATATATGAAGCGTATGAATCTGGAAGCGGTTGGTTACTACTTAAAAAAATACAGGTTTCTCACAGATCAGCATCCATTAATTGTTCCTTACGTCATTTAATATATATTTTCACCATTCCCAGCTACCGTGCTTTTTTCCTGAATGCTTTCCATTTTGGATATAATAATATATTATGATATTGTTCGTTTTCTAAATAATGAACAAAGTTTTAATTTTTAGATACACCTAACGACCTATAAAATTTTAGTTTTTACTTAAATTAACTCAATTTAAGGCAGAGCTGTTAAACACGAAGCCGAAAAAAATCCTACCATTACTATTCAATTTGTGGTGCACGTTTTTCCGGTAACTGTTATGTACTTGAGTCTCAGCATATTACTGCGGTAATTTACATTAAATGCGTAAGCTCTACCAAAGATTTTAAATAAAATTTAGAAATAGCGATTCAAAATAAAAATGACTCTCTCAATTTGTGATGACGTGGTACATAAACACGTAACTCTTAAATTTCAGAGTTCGTATACTTAATGTTACAGATACGTGTGTATAGAGTGTATTTTAATCATTTCTGGGAGCCTGAATATCCAGAGATCATTTAGAATTCAGAGATGTGTGACCACTAAAATTGCCTAGTGTTATTGTAAGTTTCAAAGAAAAGTTTTTGTTTCATAGCTTAAGCACAGAGAACGTAATGATAGCAGCATTGCTTCTGGTGTCAGAATTAACCGTTTCGCCTTAGCCTTGTTAGGAAGTTTCCGTCAGTACTGAGACGCCACCAAAGCAGCACCCTCCTCCCTACGCATCCGCTCGCTCCGTTGGACGGATTTCCATCTCTACTTCACCGCACGCACACGCAGTCTTCAAACGGTGCCGCAAACTCGACCGCCTTCGACGTTTTCTCCCCGCATCTATTCTTCCCTTCCCTCATCTCAAATGGCGATTGCCCCCGGGGGAGATATGCGTGAACGAGGGATATGTGACAGGCATGCAGCACGTCTCAACCGACAACCCTCTAACGACCCAGTCATTTCACAGTTCACTTGCCCCGATTGTTCTGAGAGGAAAAACACTATATCACGGAAACTTTTCTCTGTAACTACCCTGTACACCTACATACCAATTCTACAACTGACAGTTATATGCCACCCAGTAAATATTTACTCAACTTCACAACCCTCCAAGTATGGTAAGTCATTATACTGCACAAAAGGTGAAAATATGTTAGTCATGACCAAAATTTCAGAAATCCCAGAATGACTACCACACGTTCGTCGTTACTCTTACTAAACATCGGGTTTTAGATGCATCCTTAGATACTCTTTGCTATTACTGTTACTACCACTCCGCAATTAACTGCAAAGTAGAAGATGGTGGGTGCGTTGCACGTATACTAATTTCTACACTCATATGCAAACGATTTTATATACGGGATTTGGCAGGAGGTGAACATTGGCTACCTAATGGAACCATTTATCTCGGCGTTCGCTTGCAGTGATCTAGGAAAACAGATCCGGATGGGCGGAGAAATTTCTCAAGATCTGCTCCCGTCATATTTCTCGACCGATAAATCAATTTTATTCCAATCCAAACGGTCGTTTTCAGTGTTCTGTGATAGTGGAACAAAATTTTAAAGTTTCACCAAGACCTGCTATGAATGGTTATTTATAATCAGATCTTAGTTGAATCTCTTCCCTAACTCAGGTTATAAGGTCATCGTAACCAAAAATTTGATGTACGTCTGACGAGCAGGCAAACGTTTGTCAAACCAGTCCAAAACTGCAGCAAATACTCCTAAGTAACAGTCCATACAATACTCTTGGAACGAAATTGTACAGTCCCATTGTCCAAGTGTATCAGATGAAAATTTCCTCTGCTACAATGCTGGGACAATGATACTCACCGCATGGTTGGTGTAATCCACAACAACTAGTCGAGTATAACTGGTTTAAACCATTATTTTTCCGCTAAAATGGTTCCCAATTTTCATTCCCATAGTTTTTATTCGGCTGTTTTAATACCGGCCCAAATCTTCATATACACAACGCGGAATCAGAACCATGGAACGTCCTGGCGTTGTTCATATGGTCAAAAACTTAAAAATTCCTGGCCTCACGGGGTCTTCAACCCGGGATCGGACTCCAAACTTCTGGAAGCGAGGGTGCTATCCATGGGGCCAGCAAACCACTCATCCTACTCATAATACATCAAATTATAAGGAAGAAACGAGCATAGTAACAAATAAATGTTACAAAACAGTATTTAGTGGATATGTTTAATTTATAGCTTTTATAAACAATTGCGCAATAGTGGACATCAACCACATATATCTTTATATACAAAATCCTAGGCGTGCCTAAACCCCATTATCTAGGTAAACCACTGGACCAATTCAGGCCATACTCACACGAAATCTTACTGAGGTGGCGCTAAAAAAATTTTTATTTAATTTATTCTGTTAGGTGGAGCTGGAGTCGGGAAGATATTTCTACTGCGAGAAAGCTATGGCCTCGATAGGTCCAATGGTTCATCAGGGATGACGCGGTTTAACCATGCACAATGGATCTTATATAGAAGATGCGGAGCTCTCTCGCAGTCGAAGTAATATTTTCAACTTCTGCGATTCTGTGCGTTTGTATCGTTAGACGCGCCATGACATCCAGTTTTCAGTGTGAGCAATGTCGTGGTCGGGACAACATCGAGCGTTCCAAGTGGAAGAGTGCATTCAAAATGGCAGATCCGTGATCAAAACACAGCGTGCGTTTCGTGTACATTTTCCTCTTGTTCGTCATGATCCCATCCCCACTGCACCAACAATTAGGAATTTGATATCCAATTTTAGAGAGACTTCTTCGGCGCTAAAAAGAAAACCACCAGGCCGAATTAGGATGACAATGTCAGCAGAAAACGTGGATAGATTGCGGGTTTCAATTCAACAATCCCCCCAGCGTTCTGTCAGTAAACACGCCGCTGTACTTGGGTTATCTGCTAGTAGTGTCAGAATAATCGCCCACAGAGACCTTAAATTGCACCCATACAAGACGCAGATAGTGCGATAGTTCAATGAAAGAGACTTTATACACACGAACAAATTTGTGCCGAGACATTCTGCAGAATATCCCTCGTACTGCTGGTTTGATCTGTAGTTACGAGGCTCATTTTCACCTGGCCTGAACTATAAATAAACAAAAATCCGATACATCGCTCAAGATAACCCTCGGAACCTTCACGAACGAACACTCCACAGTCCTCGAGTGATAGTGTGGTGCACTGTTGCAGATTTTGGTGTCTATAATCTACGCGTTTTCGAAGAAGATGGTCAAGCTGTAACAGTGACTTCTGCTCGGTATTTTTATAAGCTTTAAAAAAAATTAAAACCGACATTCGATGAATTATAGCACGACCATGGCAATGACAACATCTGGTTCCAACAAGATGGTGGTACAGCTCATACATCGCATTCGATAGAAATTCTGAGATAAGTGTTTCCTGGTCATCTTGTCTCTTTTCGAGGTGACATTGAGCCCCCCAGATCACCTGATTTAACCCCAGGCGATTATTTTCTCTGGGGTTACCTCAAGGAAAAGGTTTTCTGGCATCGTCCCCGATCTAACGATGAATTGAAGGCTGCCATCTCTGAATACGATTTGCAGAGACGTGGACTACTTCCGGGATAGACTCCGTCAGTGTTTGGAAAATGGAGGTAGACATTTACAAGATATCATTTTTAAAACCAAATAAATTAATAGTGCATTCTTTGTGTTTTCAAATAATAATAAAAAAATTCATTGCGTCTCGCTTTGTGTTTATTACATACCTCTTTGAAATTAGAAATATTTATATGACACACTCTGTACATGCAAATAAACAAAACTGTTCGTACCCACGAGAGGCAGCACTATTTCAAATATTTCTAGCAGAGAAGCCATGTGAACAATACTGAAGTGTGCCTGTAAATATAAAAACTCCCAGTTAGTGGCGATTCCAGTGAGAGGTAGGATTAAAGCACTGCTTACAAAATAAGAGTGGAAAAGATCCAAGAAAAATAAAAATTTAGGACTGTTCCTCTGCATTAATCTGTTCAGGTAATCTTTGATGGTTTATCTGTGAACTGCACAAATCTCAAATTCCACCTGGACGAAGTAGCGAATTAGATTAAAGTTATTCAGATAGTAACGCTGTACTCAGCTGGCACTCTTCACATCCGTATGTGGACAACAAGGAACGCGAAGAAGTTGAGGATACAGCAGTGAGACAGCCAATACTCTCAACGGAGATTTTTATCGCAGAAATTCTCAGAGGGTAGGACCTTTTAGAGCCCTTTTCCCCGTCCCCTCGTGCCACCACACGTCATCAGGAGGTGGTGGCTGTTTCCAGAGATTGCTTATCAGCGCGGCCCGTGATTGGCGGAGCTGCTGCCCGTGTCACTTTCTCCGATAAATGTCATCTGTGGCGGTTCCGGTGTGGAGCGCATCGCGTGTAGCGGCTCTCCTAGGGGCTTGTCGATAACAGACGCACGCGGGCGGCGGGAGATGTGTCCACCCCTCCTCCCTACAAGCTCTCCCCAGCTCGTAACGTTTCCTTTCCCTCATCCATTCGTCGTTATTAGAACAGTACTTTATTGATACTTCTGTTTCGATTAAGGAGGATAAAAAAAAAAGTATATCTGTCTGCAGAAAGTCGACTAACAACCTGCAGTCACATGAGTGATCTACAGTTAACGAAATTGTGATTGGAAAAAGAAAATGACTTGCGCCAGTATTTGTCATTAATGTTTATTAGAATCTTTATTAGCAAGAGAGGAAAATAATAATCACCTCTCTCGTTTGGGCTTTTCTGTTGCTCCAGCACAAACTGATTGATAGAAAAATTATTTTTATAAAAATTCGGAGATAATAGGATGAAAACCATATACAACATTTTAGATGTAAATGAACGATAGTGATATTCAATAAATACTTGAAGGTAAATAAATAAATACATTGCCAAATCGAGAGTAAATTATTGTATTTGTTTCGGGATGTTAGTTCAGGTCCATTGGATTACCATAAAGAACATTTGCTTCATGCAGAAAATCATCGATACATTTTTTTAACATAGTTCACTTTACCTTTCGTGTGGATACGATGTAACTATCCCAAAGTGGACGAGATAGTGATTTTTCTTAAAAACATTCACTGCCATCGTCGTTATCGTTTACAGTTTCAAGTCTGTGGCCGGCTTCTTTCCATTGTCTCCTGTCCTTTCACCGTTTCTCCTCAAACTGCCTTCCATTCCGTTAATCCATCTTTTACATGGTCTCCAAAATTGCCTCCTCAGTACCAATTCCAAATTATATGTTTTCTTTGATATTCTTACACCACTCATTCTCTTAGGGAGCGTGCATAAACCACGTAGCTCCATTTTGACCTCCTGTGAACCCCCCCTCCCCCCACGTAACCCTACGTAGCTTTTTGCCTCTACCCCCCCCCCCCCCCACGTAGCACGTAGCTTTTTTTCCCTTTTTTTTCCAGAAGATATTTTCTACTGATTTCTCCTGTCAGACTATTGTAAATTACATAAGGTGATAATTAACTGAGCAAAATAAATACTCACATGCTTTTGTGAGTTCAGTTCCTCATTTTAACTGTGAAAAATGTTATGAAAGGAAAGCTACAGGTACGTGGCCTGGCTCGAAACCCCTCCCCTCCCCCCACGTAGCCCAACGTAGCCTTCCAGCCAACCCCTCCCCCCCCTGGACCGAGCCACGTAGTTTGTGCATGGTCCCTTAATGTGTCCATGTCATCGGAGTCTTTTTCTTCCAGTTCCATCCTGTATGGGTTCTACTTCCTCACATGCTCTTCAGCATTTTGTCAATCCCGTTGTTACAAATTATACTCATCTGAAACTTTATCTCTTTGGCCTGAATTCAACTAATATACCTTTCTCTCATCACCCAGTCTTCAAATACTGAGATGAAGTTAAGGCTTTTAATAATCTGTTGCACCTCCCAATTAAAAATCAGGTCTCTTGTACTCTTGCAGAATTCTTGTGTTCTTCTGCATCTTTCATTTAATGACTCCTTGTTTCTTCAGTTCCTTTCTATGACACTCCTTCTTATCCGCACTTGACATCTTGAGTAGCCCTGTCCTTTTTCCGAATAAATACTTTGCTTACTCGTTGTACTTTCAAGTATTTCCAAACTATCTCAGTGCCGATGCTATGTTCATAATGTTCGGAAATGACCCTCTTGTGATTGTTATAGTGCAAATATTAAGTCCACTACTGACCTTCCTGTTCTGAAGCAATATTTCTCCTCCCATAATCCACCTTCCGCAGATTCTCTCTACGTATTTCTCCATTATCTTCTTGGCAAAAAAGCTCAAGATAGAGATTCCTCCACAATTCTGGTATCTCCTTGTTTATCCTCTCTTGAAAATGCGCAAAATAATATCCCTCATGCAGTCTTCTAATACCTTAATATCTTTCCCCACTAATCTCAGCGCTATGTATAACCACTGTATTTCCATACCTCTTGTTGCTCTTATCATGCCCAATGATACTTTATCCTCTCAAGGTATTTAGCATCCTACACTTTCCTTATTGTAAAATCGACTTCTCTCCACAGCAACTCTGCTATTATCTCTACATTGTCACCTGCTGAAACAGATGTTCCTTTGCTCAACTTGCTATCCGTCCGACATTTAAAGATCTTCAAAATATTTTTTCACAACTTCTTCAGCTCACCCGTGTTTGTTGATCGTTGCTATATTTCCATTATCATCATTCTTTCACACGCATGTTTGCATTTTATTTCATTTTTAACAATTATAAATAGCGCCTTCCTATTCCCTTCATTCTCCAATACTATGTTTTTGTCCATTTCTTCTTGTATCGTCAAGGTTGGACTACTTTTTTACCATCTTTATAAATTTTCCTGACTTCTTCGGTTCTAACTATAAACCGTCCCCTAACTGCTCTGTTTTCTAGTACTGCTTTTTCTTACGTGCACAATACACGCATAGTGTTTCCTCTTGTCACCTGTTGTGAATTTTCTGTTACACCCCCTCTCTGCTACCTTTAACACTGTATTTTTGAACTCCTCCCATTCTTTCCCCTTGGCCATAGTACTCATTGTATAGCTTTGTACTCTATGAACAGTTATAGGTCCAAATTCCAGAGCGACCATTTCATCGCTTGAAAAACCTTCACAGAATATATATATATATATATATATATATATAAAAGTGAAACAAAGTTGATAAAGGGGAATAAAAGCTCTCTTATGGATTATTGTCGTAGATTATTCATGCATTGACGGGGAACATTCTAACTTAGATATCGTCGTATTTAACGATTTAGAACTGTGAACAGTATTGGGTTAAGTCATATGTAGTATGAACGTATTTATCAGGACTATGATGCATTTGTATTACGTTAGCCATGGCTGATGCAGGAGCTTATATACATAACATACAGTGTTTTATTATGAGAGTGTCCATTCTATATCACTAAATAATATTAATGACATAATCAAGAATCTGAAAGGTGCAACACTAGAAAAGACGTTCTTCCTAGTGGCTCTGATATATTCATGCTGTACAGTTGGCAAGGGGCATAACGAGTTGGGTTACCGGACGCTTTATTGCAAGTGATAGTGGTCTGGTTTTAAGTCTCTCTCAGCAGGCAGCAAAATCGTCTTGGCTAGGGCAATAGTTTCACGTCGTGAAGGTTGCTGATTCCAATCCTACATCGGTATTAAATCGTTTTCGTTGAAATTGGAGTTTGTATATTGTTGTCGGTATCGTTAAATATAGTACTTTTGATGATAAAATGCTATATCAACTTTCTAAAAGACATAAGGTCTGGCATAAAACGGCAATAAACATCAAGGTGGAATTTTTTCTCTCTTAATTTCTTAGATCCAGCAGATACTAGTTGATTACAGAATATCAGTTATCTGTATTTGATGTATGAAATGGCTCATGTTCATTGAGGCAACTGCTACAAATCATTTTATCCTATATATCCACGATGAACAAGGTCTTCGTAACCTTGAGTGTTTTTTGGATTGGTAATAGCACATATATCGTTCAAAATATAACAACCAGTTTGTTATTGCAAACCCTTTATAGTTTCTTTAAAGCAGTAGTAAATTTAATCAATACTTGTGTTTCCTATTACATTTCCATGCCTAATATTCCAGTGGGAGGGAATTCCCATAGGTAAACCTCCTTAGTCCTATTCCTGAACAGCACTACGTAGGAGAAGCCACCCTTTGCCTGTGTTTCTCTCCCCGAAGAATTACGTGCTCATTAATGATTAAATAACATGATAAGCTGACCTCAGCTTCGAAAACATCCTCCACTTCATCGGACATAGAACTAAGTCAACAGCTCTAACGACTGAACTACAAAACCTTCTCAACCATACATAACACAAATTAATTCAGTACTTATAATTACTAACTATCTAAAATGTTAACATTATAATTAACTAGAAATGTTATCAGACTGGACGTAATCATGGAGAAAGATAATAAGACTGTGGCAAGAAGAACTCAAGAAAATGAAAGTATCTTGAAACAATATGAAGATCTGAGTTCTGACGGATAGCAGTAAATTATTTGACCTTAACTGACAGCATTTTAATCCTCTCTGACTGAACGTATATAGTATTTAAAACACAAGGGAAAGACGAAAATTATAATTAATATTACAAATTTACATACAAAATTAATATCAAAGGTGTAAAAATCAATAAGGTTGACACGTTTAAATATCTTCACGAGAAATTCAAAATCAATAGAACAAGGGTGAGAAAACTGGAATTACCTGATAACAGATTAAGGACAAGTACAATTGAGAACTTTCTCAAAAGAAATTACAATGAGGCACAAAACATACCAACGTGGCAAATAATTCTTATGCTACTAAACATGTACTCTCTCTAAAAAAGAAATAAACTAATCAATTAGAGAAAAAGGTAAGAAAGATATTGAGAAAAATCGGGTGAACATTGGAAATACGACAGTGACAATTTTAACATAGATAAAATGAGGACTGTAATTAACTTTTGAACAAGTTATTGCTTGCATCAAGTGATTTATTTGATTTAGATGGAAGAATTAATGAATTCGAAGAAACGGATGCAGTAAAATCAGTGTTGTACGATGGAAAGATGGTTTCCTAGATGTATCTTACTAGGTTGCAAAGTGTGATGATCATATGGTTATATTATGTACTATTATATAGTATTCAAGTATATTAATATGCATACACCTTGAGATTGGGTTACATTCGTGTTCCTTTTGTTTTGAGATGAGGTTGGTTTCCAGGAGCGACAGGTTTAAAGCCTATATGGTAGAGGCATTATATTAAGTTCGCAAGTTGGATATATTGATTGAGAAATATTAATATGAGAAGTCCGATTTAAAGATCAACGGTCGTATTTACAACTGGTGTTGGTGGAAGTTGTTAAACCATTAACTGAGTAAATAAAAGTTTTACCAGAACAATAAATGACTTACGCATCGGTTCATATGTAGATGCTAGCTATATAAAAATATAAGATAAAGGTCAAAAGGAGAAACTACATACATAAGTAACCAAGAATAAATCACCACAAAAGGTATGATCCATATAATAACAGTTACTGAGCCGTCAATATAGTAAGCGTGTTCTGTATTTCTTAGTGAGCTTCCTCAGATAATATTACTTCTGAGATAAATGTAAGTTATGGTTGATGCATGGAAGAGACTTTTCGTATGGTAAGACAGTCAAGCGTTGGTGTCTGTCTAGTTATGATTATCAGTAATTTTACAGATCCGCAAGGGAGAATAAATAGTTTGACCTTAATACGCATTCGTTGACTCATTAGTGAAAAATTCATACAGCATTCAATATATGCGTAGTGTGTTTTCTTACGGTTAATAACACATGTTTGTAAGTTTTTGTGGTTTTCTGCCAACGTCGACACCCAGCTTGAAAGCAGGAAATTAATTAAAATGCTAATATAAAATTGGCCAACATATTGTCATTACCACAATAATTACCGTTAGTACCATCATATCTTACATTTTCCATATTAGTTTTTAGTCTGAACAAGTAAGAGTTTGACACTATTTTATATTTTAAAATGTCTCCCATTGAATATGTCTGGGATATGGTTGGTTGGTAACTAGTTCATTCTGATCCTCGTGCAACCGCTGTAACTGCTTAGTGGACGCAGCTACAAACCGTATTGTAGAATCATATACAGGCACGCTTTTTCTTCCATGCCATGATGACTACAGGTTCTGATTGCAACAAAATACCAGTGTAGTTCTGTAATTTTAATCATTTGCCCTGCAGTGTTCTTTAATTGTGGATTTAATTTTATTGTAGCCACATGTCTGTCTCCCTCTAGGTGTTATAATTTTCACGAACAGTAATGTAATTCAGCGTTAAGTGCAATACATATTTCTGCTTTCGCTACAATATTTCATGCAGCTTACCTAAGTACGTCTTCATACACCATGATTTAGTCAACAACATCGGTAATGCGTACTTACGATAAACTTTCCATCATTTGACACCAGTTTAACGAAATGATGGAAAAATATATTTGGGGTTCCTTTTATGTGTTTGTATAATGTTATTTTTATATACAAATTATTTTTGTGCATCCTGTTAGTCAGTGGCATCTAAATGGCCATTTACTGCCAGTAACGTCATACGACAGTGGCACAGTAATCATAGCTACTAGTTTTATTAAAAACGAGAATTAAAAGTAAATAACAACTAACAGAATTAAAATGAGTTACTTTTTTCGAGCATATAACTGTTTGCCATATAGAAACGACTAGAAAATACTACTGAATAAGTTTTTCCAAATCATGAAAATTTTTTTAAATGTTAATTTTCTGATTGTTTATTTAAAAGTATTTATCTCGAAATAATGAGCCATTAATATACATTCATGAGTGTTGGCATTTGTGTCCGGGAAACTGCGTAGATGATACAAATCTCTTTTTAAAATGCTGTGTTTATCAATTATTAGGTATTTTTAAAATAAATTGTTAATTTATGTATATGATGACAAATATATCTTACCGGCACTATATCTAGCTGTTGCAATCAGAGCAATGTTATTGAATGGATGATGGTTACATTTTCACTCTCCCAGCACATCTGAAATTTTACTAAATACGGTTTTAAAGCTACACCCACGGATAAATGGGATGGCCTGATAATATGTAAAGTTAAATGGAAATTGCATTAGTAACAGCAGTCCCCTTACTCTCCGTACGTATTTGGAAGCCTATACGATACAATGATTTATTGCATCATCACATTGAAAATTTACATGGAAAAAGGTTATAGTTCTTTTGTATGTATTTTGTTTTTCCTATAACTCCTGGTAGACCATGCGAGACCAACACATGCCCACAGGCGTCCGGCGTGTAAATATGAGACTGGGATGACGTTCGCCCTATCCGTGATAGAACCGTGTTTTTTCAGATCCTGAGCATTTATAAACTGTTTGAGGATCGTTTTGTTTCCATCTGTCTGCGAAATTATATTCTATGTGTGATAAGTATATTTTTGTTCATGAAATGTGGAGTTCATGATGCGGAGATTGTAGGTAACACCATATATCTGGTGATTATATAAACTGAATATGAATAATTCTTGTGCATCTTGTTTCTTCTTTGAATTTAAGGTGATTAGTCGATGTTTTTGGAGCCAGAGATTGTCGGTACCAGTCTGCATGAAGCAGAATCTTTATCTCTGAGGTAAAGGAAAGTTCCGAAAATTGAATTGCAGTTCAGAAGCAGAGAGCAAGACGAGAAAGTCTAAAAATAATTTGTAGGAATAGCGAATCAAGATGAAAATGGTTTATTGGTTTATAATTTGGCCTCGACAGAAGTAATTGTACCGAGCGGGGCGGTGTAACGTTTAGCGTTCTCGCCTCGCATTCGGGAGGATGGCGGTTCGAATCTCCGTCCGGGCATCCAGATTTGGGTTTTCCATGGTTTCCCAAATCACTCCAGGCAAATGCCGGGATGCTTCCTTCAAAAGGCCATGGCCGAATTCCTTCCCATTCCTTGCCCCCATCCTTGCCCCCCATCCTTTCCCGTCTCTAAAGACCTCGATGTTAAAAAGAGACGTAAAGCAGTTACAAAAAAAAAAAAAAAAAAAGTAATTGTATAATGAATGAAATGAATTAGTAAGAATAAGAATATATCTAAATAAATGATTTTTTTATTTCTAAAGGCAATTTAGTTTTTCGTGTAAATTTAACTAACGTTAAAGTTACAAGATTGGAAATCGCCTTGATGATCGAGGGAAGCTTCCTGAAACAACAGTCAAAATTGGGACTCGATCCTGGTTCCATTGGGCCTCCTAGATGCATTGTGGTGGCACCTACAGCAGTCAGTACATATTTTTAAGGAAACATTTCGAGATGTGAGTCCTCTCGTATTTCTTCCTCTAAAGCCGCCGCCATGCAAATAAGTCTCAATGGTGCCACTACTCCCCGTCGAGGATCAGTTGCGCTCGCAGTTTGTTATGCAGAGACAAACGTCGATTCTTACACAGTGAGTGTTGGGGAGCGGGCGGCCATTGCTTTGGGATCACTCGGACGTAACACAGATCCCGTCCCCCTCGGTGGCTGGCGCCGTTTATGCAGTTCTACCGCCCCTCCTGCCTCCCTTTCCGGAGGCGACCGACGTCTCTGAATAATTCCGGGCACGCGCGACTTGGGCCGAGAGCGGAGCAGAGCGATCGCGCGCTCGCCGGTAATAAAACCGAACTGCGGGCCAGCCTACTGGACAGGGAACAGAGAGGGCAGGTGGCGGGTTGCCTGCCTTGCTGGCGCACTGCGGCAGAGGTAGGGAGACGCGGCTGGACTACGTCGGCGTCCTCGACTTTGGTTTCAGACGCGCTTATGAATTAGCTATCAACAGCGCTGTCAGTGTCATGCGTTATGATAACAGAAGATATTCATTACAGTTATTTTTTTGTCACTAAGCAGTATAACTATATCGATAGGGTGTCTTAAAACTGTGGTTCATTTGCCTATAACTGAAACATTTGAATATCCGTAATGGCTTACATGATTTATTTATATCATTTTCAAATCACTAAACTTAAAAAGTGATAAAGCCGCTGGATCTTGTGATGGAAAAATTACGTACACTTTTGTACCAACGTTATGAAATGGAGGGATGAATATGAAAAACCTTTGATATTAATCAAAATTGTGTCTATTTTTAGTTACTTACAGCCTCACGCCTTGTAGATATCGAAGTAATAAATGCAGGAAAGAACTAGTGGATAGACATTGTATAGTATTCGGCCATGGATTTTTGAAAGATCTATTCTGGCCTTCACCTGGTGTGATTTCGGAAAACCATGGAAAACCAAAATTTTGATTGTCATTCGGAGACTCTTACGTCCTCCCAAACGACAGTCACGAGCACCAGTCATCCATCTGGCTCGATAATTTAATGTTTCATTGTGATTATACTACTTAAGGTTAAAATGTATCTTGAGCACAATTTTAAAAAACACATTATATATTTTAAAGCTGTTGTCGAACGCTTGAAAGTTTTGATTGAGTTTTATCGCCGAGTTTTATCGCGGTTCTCCGTAGTTTACCAGAAGCTATGCTTTACGATATTTTAACTTGGTAATTATCTTCTCATGTGCCAACCACGTTGTTGCAGTAAGGATATACACACACACACCAAATTGTTTAAAATTTTATCTGTTTCAATTCATTTCCTCAGCAATTTTGGATTTTCAATTGACAACACTTCATAGCTGAGGGTTTCCAATTTTACAACCAGCAATTTGCGAAAAGTACTATGCATGCAATGATGATACCATAAATGGGTTCGTTAAATCAGTCGGTTAAAATTTTTACCAATTAAAGTAAATTCCTAAGGCACTATTCATCAGGAAACCCCGAAAGGTATTTAAGAATAGAAATTTGCCACACAACCCGCCTCAGTCGAAAATACCCCAACCTAAGGTCATATAAGGTGATCCCCTGTTTTGCATACTATTCAAAATTCTTACCATCCTATTATAATTCAGACGGATAAGGAATTTTTCCATATCTCAAGACCAGTTTGAGCGTCCATAAAACTTATGGCCGTTTTCGGGTTTCGAATCGAGAACCTTTGTATCTCAGTTAACTTTGAGCTACCGGGCCTCACAAAATTGTGAATGAACATGATAAAAGAAAAATATCACTGGTCGTTAGTATTTAGTGGTTATTTGAAGTGTCCCACCAAATTACGTATTTTTCATCTGTAATGTAATTTCTAATATCAAAGCAAAGAAAGAAAACCATACATAGAAAGATACGTTCTGTGTGGTTTGAGTGTCACACATTTGAAACCAAGTCTTGCCAGCAATATTTATCTATCTCTTAAATGTCTTGCAAATCTTTGGTTTGTTCATGTCAACTCAACTAAGACGCTCCGTTGTAGGACCCTCTTCCCTGTAGGCTAACCACGACATAGACAAATTAAAACTGAAACTCTGAGGCATCGAAGGCTTAACTACCCATCGAGGTCATCCGAGCAATAAAGTTCTACCCGTCATTGTTTACCGGATGTTATTGTTATGATTATTTTAAAGTCTACCTTTCCTTGCCGGTATTTAATTTTTTCGTTTCGCTGTAACTGTATAATGAGTCCTGGGATAAAACAAATTGTCGAAGAAAGATTGGCAAAATTTGATCTTCTGCAGCATTTCTTATAATGTTTGTGTATTCAGTCTCCATCAATTGAGTCTTCCAGATGACCCATCCGTTTGAATATCATAGTAGTTTCGATAATTTGTGTATGGTGAATGTGAGTGAAACTCAGAGAATAAATTATAAAGAGAGTTTGACTGCTTACAATATATTAAAAACATTCGAAGTTTTCTATGTCATAATTTAAGTTCCTAAGTATCCAATTTTGGATTTTGTTGTGAAATACTGATTAAAGTTCAAAAAATTTTCCCACAATTTCTGTCATTATACTTTTAAATTGGTTGGTTGCTTTTTATTATGAACTAATACTTTCATCTCAAGATACCCACTACCAACTACCTCTTCAAACATCTACTGTATCTATACCAATATTTATCTTCCTGTGTAGTTACTACCTTCAGATGTACCCTCCACAAAATCACTGAAAAATATTGTATGTCGGAAAATGTTATCAACGACCTTGAGACTATAAGGCCCTTCTAAAATCATCTTTCCTAACATATAGTTTCTAAAACAAGTTTATTTCGTACTTTACCTCTCTCATTTTAAACATACATCTACAGCAACATATCTCAAATATCTTGTTATTCCTTCTAAAAGATATTTGTCTATTGCAGTTTTCCCTTCCAGACTGTGCTGTATTCCAGTCGCAGTATTAGAAAAAAGTAACATTTTTCTCGTCTCAAGGAGCTCTTTACAGTACAGCTTTGTTCTGAAATTATTCATGATTTGACCATCAGTTAAGAGTTATATTGCAAGCATTTCACAGGTTGCGAACAATTATTTCTGTTTTTTTATTTATTTATTGGGGAATTAAACTTTTAACTACTTCAGATCTATTATTGTCGTAACTAAAAAAACTTCTACGTTTAACTGAAACATTGATGACGCTAAGGTAGAACGGTTTACTGAAACAAACAGAGAACATAAAATTTATATAGATTTATAACTTCAATTTTGGTTTAGAGACTAATATTACACCAATATATACATAAATTTGACGTATTTTTTTAGTTAGTGACTAAAGTATTGTGTATCAATTCATCTGCACACCACATATGCAGAAATAGCAAGTAGTGATAATTACTTGTTGGTTGTGATTATAGCAATAAATACTGAAATGTAGTGTAGTACGCTGCATCAACCTGAGTTTCGATTGAAATGCGATGTCTGAGCAGGCAGCTATCAGATATTTATTTGTTAATAAGGAAAACAAACAAATGGCTTAAGTATAGATGGAGACAAACTTCAGAGCATGTGCAGTAGTTAGCTGGAAATGTATTTGGTATATCCTCATCTAAATCGCCAAATCGCACCAGGTGAAATACGGGATGGTTCCTTCAAAGGCCATGCCCGAATTCCTTCTCATTGCACCAATAATTTACGGCCTATAATGACTGTGACGTTGACGAGGCGAAAATACAGAAGCAACAAATTCAAATAAACATCTAAATAAGCCACCAAACTCTCAAATTCACGAAAATTGTGTTATGGCAGAGGGTACTTTCAACCAAAACTAACTCTGTGCATTCGAATCCCAAATCGCACAAGGTAAGAAAGAATATATACAGGGTGTTACAAAAAAGGTACGGCCAAACTTTCAGGAAACATTCCTCACACACAAACAAAGAAAATATGTTATGTGGACATGTGTCCGGAAACGCTTACTTTCCATGTTAGAGCTCATTTTAGTTTCGTTAGTATGTACTGTACTTCCTCGATTCACCGCCAGTTGGCCCAATTGCAGGAAGTTAGAGACTCTTCGTGCTCGTATTGTGGACGGCTGTGATACAATACGCCATTCTCCAGGGCTGCATCAGCGCATCAGGGATTCCATGCGACGGAGGGTGGATGCATGTATCCTCGCTAACGGAAGACATTTTGAACATTTCCTGTAACAAAGTGTTTGAAGTCACGCTGGTACGTTCTGTTGCTGTGTGTTTCCATTCCATGTTTAATGTGATTTGAAGAGAAGTAATAAAATGAGCTCTAACATGGAAAGTAAGCGTTTCCGGACAAATGTCCACATAACATATTTTCTTTGTTTGTGTGTGAGGAATGTTTCCTGAAAGTTTGGTCGTACCTTTTTGTAACACCCTGTATAAGCATCATTATGGCATATTATTTCTCTAATCTCATCTATTCTGTCATTGCGACCTAAACAGGTTGTTGAACGCAGTCCTAAATGAAAGAAGAGTTTTGCATATTCGCCAACAAATTCAGATGAAACCGTCTGCCAGACAATTCCAATCCAATCTATATATCAATTCTGTGACGCTTTCGTAAAGACTGTGGGTAGCCGTAGTGATACGGATCCCAGACTCCTCGTCAGTAATCCTAATGTGGGCGCACTAGTTCTGTAAGCTATTTCCTTTGTATGAGCGTTACAATTCTTCAAGGTATGACCTATGGATTGTAACCGAGAATTACCTTTACATACGATGGAAATTATGTGCAGGTCACATTTTACATTGCTTTGCACTATAACGCCAAAAAATTTCAATTAATCAACCGTATCAACAAAGGAGATGTTTAATTTGTACTAGTAGACAACCGGATTCTTTTTGTTAGTTATGCGTATTGCCTTGAACGTTTTGCCTTTCACACCACCATTCCGAAATAGCATGCAGACTGCGCTGAATTTCTAAGCAATTGTCAGAGCACCGTAATTCCGAATAGATTAGCGAACAATCGCTAACTACTATTAATGTTTTATCCGAGATCGTATATAGAAATTAAGAATAGAAGTGGTCCTATTACACTTCCTGGAGAACCACGCAAACCAATATTTTGATTAAATATGAAACTGGACATTCTGACAACTGAAAGAGGTATAATCGAATTCAACAAGTAGATATACTATTTTCCTTGCAAAAGTACTTGTAAATTCATTTTGAACTCCTTCTCAAAGCCTACCATTTAATATTAATATATTTTGAACTCCACTTCTCAACGTCTAACATTTAATAATAATACATTTTGATAAATTATTTAGGACAAAATTAATAATCATGAGATGTTTTCATTTTTTGGTATATTTATTTCAATAACTTTCGAATGAAAATCTATCCATCCTCTTATGCTTGAAATCAAGAGCTAATTTATGACGGTGTTAATAAATGAAACTTCCGAATTACATCTTTAATTGCAGGTATGTCACCTTAAATTTATGTAAAGCTGTAATTTACATACTTACCAATTAAGAACGACTTGTTATGTTGAGGTATGATACAAAATTTAAAGTGAAATTCCGTGATGATCCAGAATTGTAGATATGAGGGAAATAAGCGAGAAATCACTTTACGATTTCTTCGGACGTTTATGGCATAAAACCAATAACATTAAACGAAAATATGTCTTCTACATGATCCTGCAATTCAAAAAACAGGCTATACATCCGGATTTAGACACAGCCCATTTTTCTGAAGTACCCCATTTCAATCACTCACTGATTTCCATTCCACTAGACATTTTCTGGTCATCTCAGTTTTTCAGAGACGTCGTTGTCTCCAAAAAGAAGTGGACCCCACAGTGTCCCCTTGCGGCACGAGATAGCAGCACAGTCTGAGACATCTATACGAGCTACTAGCGCTCGATTTGTATTCGGCTTTCTTTATGCAGACACATACAACGGCCATCAGATAATAGTGGCGATGTATGGCCGAATAAGAAGCCACCCCTCGCAGATATTGGGAGGCGATAACGCCAGACGAGGTTCAGGGGCAGACAGTGACTTCGCCCACCGTATCGGCTACCAGAAACACTTCAGACTCAGGTGCACCGACATAGTATGCAGCATAACTACACAGCAGTCATTTTGACAGTCTTGGGACAGTGGAGAGAAGCTCTGAAGAAATTGTTACTTACATGGCTGAACTAAGTTTTTAAGCATGTGGAATTCGTGCCACAGTAGTGACCTGAACTAATTTTGAAAACATAGGAATATTTATGTTGCAATTCATTGTTTTATGGATAAGAATCTGCACTGTTACAAATCGCACGAGATATATAATTCAGCACTTCATGTAATTAATCAATTCTGTACAGAACTAACAAAAATTAAAAGAGGAGTCATCTAGAAACATCTATTAAACAGCCATCGTAACATTATTGATTTCCGAAAGATTTTAACAAACAATTTAGTATTAAATTATTCTTAAGACTTCCGCGGCCGTCTTTGTACAATTAAGTGTTATTGTTTGAATTATTATTTACGGTAGGATTGTCCAGAAGGATTAATGCTTCACTGCTCCAGCAATATTCGTCTATACTCTTGAATATATTGTATGTACTTATCTAACACGTTTCTTTTACGTACAATTCATAACCGTTGCTGGAAACTGCCATGCCTTTAGACCACATTTCAATTTTGTTTCATATTATTGCAAGCACCGAGCGTGGTTGTGTAATGGCTAGCGTTCTGGTCGCGTATTCCGGAGGACGGCGGTTCGAATCCCCGTCCGGGCATCCAGATTTGAGTTTTCCATGGTTTTCCAGATCACTCCAGGCAAATGCTGGGATGCTTCCT
>JARYHS010012519.1:81395798-81627031 GCA_031002005.1 Vandiemenella viatica
AAAACCAATAGTATTTACAAAAAAGAATTACTTGAAATACTGCAGTAAGTTCTTTAGTATCGCAATTCATAATTTCGCTAAGCCGTGTTCACTGTTCGAAAACTTAAGAAATACCATAGTTTCGTGACGCACAAAAAATATTTTGTGTTAGTTTTTATGAAATTATGTTAGATCTCTTTTTTTAGATGTCACCAAGAAACCTTATCTTGATTTTAGTATGGTACAACAAAAAACACAATACGCGATATCTTTAATGGACTGGACTGTCTGAATTTCATGAAATCATTCACGAAAATTATACATAATTTTAATGTTCGAAAGTCACTGAGAGAATTTTAATCACGCAAACGTTCTATGAATATTGGAAGTTTTTACATTTAATGGTGTAAGCAATCCCTGGCTGTTATTATATTAAGAATCTTCAGCACATATCTGTTTGGACTACTAACAGTTTTTTGTTCCTTCCATATCTCGGTCACGTATATACATAAGATATACTGTAGAATTTAATCTGGACTATATGCTTTCGAATTGTGAAAACCCATCCATATCGGTCGAATATTTATTGCACGATACCGATTCAATTAAACAGACAGACCCATGCTACTTTCAGAATTATATCTGTAGCGGGGGATATCTCCTTCTTGTATAGTGACTACAGAGGGATTCTTCCATGACCCGCCAGTGTGGCTGAAAGCGCTGAGGTACTGCGAGGCCGGACACGAGACCATAACCCAGGGCGTAAAGGTCAAAAACTAAACATTTCCCAAATTAGAAATACATTTATCACACATATAACATAGTTACACATTTCACAGACAGATGGCAACAATTCACTTCCCTCATTACTACGTAGTACGACAGGCTGTAGGTATAAATCTGACTATGCCAACAATAAGTAAAACTCACCAAAAGGCATCTGATTCCAAAATGTTTGAAACAGGTGATGAGGAAAAAAGACGGATAACGGAAAAGGTATGCTATTTCTGCATTTTTGTCATCCCTTTGCGTGTCATAAGAGTCACTAGTCACTGACAGGCTTATGCCTTTCATGAGGCCGCTCAATGAGGAGGGGCCAGGTGTCTGAACAACAGGACACCACCCAGCGTGGTGGATAAGCGGTTAACGTTCTAGCCTCGCATTCGGGTGGACGCCGGTTCAAATCCCCGTCCGCGCATCCGGATTTGGGTTTTCTACCATGGTTTCCCCAAATCAGTTCAGGCGAATGCCGCGAAGTTTCCTTCAAAAGGCCATGGCCGAATTCCTTCCTGTTCCTTGTCCTCAGTCCCATTCCGCCTCTAAAGACCTTGACGTCGACGAGGCGTAAATCCATAGGTAAAAAAAAAACAGACTTTTAATTACAGAGCAAAATCTGAACCCGGCACTTATGACTTACTCTTGTAAAAAGACACCAACGACTTCACTTAGTTGGAACACATATATCGAGATGATAAATTATCTTCAACGGTTTTGAATGCTTTCACATGTTGCAAAATGTAGAGATCTTAGGGTGAAAACATGCCGAGCAGGTCGCGGTGAAAGGGTAAATCGCGGTCCGATGCAGGTCGATGTCACGGTCGATGGGTAAAAAAATGCCGCGCAGGTCGCGATGAAAATGAAGGTAGATGTAGAGGTATAGCTGCTAGCGTTCATCAGTGTTTTGAAAACCATTGTATAATGCGAGGGTGGCGGAGCGGGCGACCGCCTAAGCATGAGCCGACTCGTTACTAACAATACTTTTGTTTCACGTGGATGAAACATCAACCGCGATCGCGGCCTTCATCTTCACCGCGCCCTGCTCGGCATGTTTACACCCTTAGGAATTCAAAACGTGCCATTGGCGCAAAATACTATGTTACGAAATGTGGATCAGCGCTTCTACTTTACTGGTGATTTAAGTGGCGGGTAATATGTATATTTTCTATAATCTCAACTAGAAACAGCAAAGCTCTTGCGCTTTGTCAGATGCAGTAATTTGGCAGCCATTGTAACCATTGTTTAGACGGAGTTAGAATTCCACTGCTACGAGTGGTAGCACAGTTGTCACTGTTCCGTATTGCCAGTATTTAGATTGCGACTACAAGAGATTGGGGATAAGCCTTGGATAAAAACACCCAGTAGTTTGGCCGCTGCAATACTGGAGGATTCAAGTTTTGCTTCTTATAAAATGGTCATCTTGTTTGTGGCGTTTAGGCAGTTTTCAGTAATAGCCTCGTCAAATTCTGGGAGGTCTTCTACGTTAAAAAAATACTGCACCGATAACACACAGAATATAGTTATGGGTATTAACATTAAGCTTATATGATTAACTATTTTTTCTTTAGTGGTTTACCGCTTGCTGACGTAGAAGCTAGAAGAGCACGAATCAGATGGTGGCCAAGGGAATGGAAGAAAATCAGCCACTGCCTGGAGTGATTTCAGAAAACCATGAGAAACCGAAATCAGGATGGTCGAAGCGCGTATTGAACCCACAACTTTCTGACTGTAAGACTCTAACGTTAAAAGGTTTCATAGACGGATAAGAAAACAAAGTACCATCCCCTAGGCTAGAGAATGCATTGTGATCCTTGAGAAACTGACACGAAACAAAAATCAAATGCACTTGTTCCCACCAGTTTGTGTATTACGCACCGAAAAACACACGTAGAGCTTTTTTTCTTCTTATGGCTTTATGCCTTGTCGATGTCGTGGTCATTAGAGGTGATAAAGGACTGTGAACAATGAAAGGGAAGGGATTCGGTCATGGAATTTTGCAGCAATCATCCCGGTATTCGCTTGGAGGTATTTAGGGAAAACATGTAAAACAGAAATATGATTGCTGGACGGGGATTCGAACCTACGTCTTCCCGAATACGAGGTTATAGCTTTCTGAGATGGGTTGCGTTGATGTGTCCTGTTCCCATTTCTTCCAATAGTTCCTTTCCCATCTTCTGCTCATAAGTGAAATCAAAATGTGTTCCCACTGGAAGTGTGTAATCCCCAGCACTTCGTGTGCTGTGGAAGCTTGTTCCGAAACACATTTTCCGCCTCACTCCTTCGTCTCCGAGCGCTGGATGTCTGCCATCTTCGTGTCCTCTACCGTTCTCCCCACTTCGTCTCCCTCTCTCCAAATCCAATAATATGCAAGACATGGCCATATGCGGAGACAAGGGCGCAATTTGCTAGCTTATTGCATTCTTCGGCGAAAACCTACGGAAATACATTTCATCATGAAGCGGAATTGTCTCGCTGAGTTCGTTAACTTCAAAGGCAGTGCTCTGAATTCTGCGGAATAAGCGACTTCTGTAACGCTCCAATACTGCTCAAAAAGAAAAACTGAAAATATTTAGCAATCGCATTTGTCAGGCAAAAAGGAGTATCGGATGTATATAAACATTTTTTTATGCGTAGTCTGGATGACGTAAAACGAAAGAGCATTGAAAATCGTTATCATTGAATCAGATTACATCATCCATTTATCGGTATGCATATTTTTTGGGGTTCCTTGAGGATTATTGGCAATCCTCATAAATCTGTTACTACGACGGCTATGTTCCACTCGGTAACACATTGGTGTCTCGACCATAATAAAAAGTATTTGTTATATGCAACAATTTCTAAGTACATTTCTATTACATTAATATTCGCAATGCTGAAGGCTACGAATATAAATTCAATCTTACTCGTATTTATTTTGCAATCAGCAGTTAATCGGAGTATATCTCACACATCCAAATGGAAATGAACAAGTGAATCGTTTGGAACCAAAAAAGATTAATCCATTCTTTTCCAGCAACAACTTATTCACATTTAATAAAGGAGTAATAATTAGTGCTGTAAGAATTGCTAAAGGGGGAATTGTCTTTTTTATATAAGAACAATTAGCAGTAAATAATTTAATAAAGAAAAAATATCAATTTGTTGTTTAAATTTATCTACATCTCGTAGAAAAAGAAATTCTTTAGAGTGCGAGTTTTGACTCAGTGAGGATTAAATAAAATTATAATAAAAAGTTGGGTCAAATTGATAGGATTAGAAGTTTTTTTTGTTGTTAATGGCGAAGCTACTGCGTTACAGAATTTGGCTATAACGATTCCAGGCTTTGTCTAAAAAGGACGGAGAAGTGTGTTACGAAGTGGCTCTAACAGCATTCCAACCATCCTAAAAGTTGATACTAAACTATAATTAATAACGAAAATTGTGTTAAATTCTTATAATTGGATTGAGTTATTACACGATAAAAAAAATATAAGGTAGGTATCTTATCTCAAGGCAATAATAAAAAATTTAAGCTGATAGGTATAAAATTTTACAAAAGTAGTATCATTATAGTCAGAAGTGCAAAATTGTGATGAGAATTATATCAAGCAAAGAGTTTGTTACACGAATCCCTGTAAACAGTAACTATTCGTATGTTTGTTACGCATTTTCAGAGGTCTTACATGATGCATCTGGAATTAAAAGCTGGTTAAGCTTTTTGCACCAAACTTACTAAGACCGCAAGTATAACGCATCGGAAACTGTCACCGGTAATGTAGGATTTAGTGAGCTGAACTCAGATCATAGGAACCTTATATCCAAATCCATTCTAGTTTATCCTTGGTTTCAGTTACGTGACGTAGTCTCCATGTGGTGTATGTAATTTGTAGAAAAAATGTATGACTGAAAATTATTTATTTATCTTGACAAAATTAGAAAGTACTGACTATTGGCAGCGATGATTCAGAAGCCAAATTCAGTATCTTAACAAACAATAAACAAAATAAATAAATAGACCACGGCGACACTTATCTGGCAGGTAGAATTTACCGCTGTGTAGAAGCAAGGGTCATTAGAAGATAGATATTCTTTGGATTCAGAAAAAATTCTAGTAACAGTAAGAAATCGAAGTATACGATTTTATTATTATCATATAACCGATAACAGTTTTTTCCCGTTTGAAATTTATCTTCACGTATTCCTTTAGTGAATGCTCAAACATTTCGGACGGTAATTTACAAAGAATTCACTTAGTCTATTGTAATCATATGACAGCCGTATGGTAAATTATTGCCAAATATTTTGGTGAAGAATCAGGTTCTTCGGGCAATACTTTTTTCTAAGCAAATCATATTTGTGGCTGTGAAGGTATTCTGGGACCTTAAATTAATCAGTAGGAATTCTACCGTATTCTTACGTATTTCGCACTGAATTCCACTTTTCTAGTGCTTGCTTTGAGATGGATAATGTTCTAGGAACTCTGGTGGTGTAGTTCTGCCTAGAGATTTCATCCCTGCGTACCAGAAAATGACTAATTGGTCGAGTAATAACAATTGAGAGTTGTCATATCTCGTATGAATTTCATCTCCTCCTATTTCCAATGTAAACGCTGAAATGTTTTATATGATAATTTATATAGAAAAGTTACTGTATCGCAGTTAGATTGGCAGTTGTAGGATGAGTTACTGCCAAAATTTTCGGTGGAGAATCAGACGTATACTTAAAGTATTTGGTTGGAATTCTCACAGTTACGCAATTCATCTTAGATTCCACTATGCCATTGTTTGCTTTGATAGTGATAATTACTCCAGGAACGCTGGGGGTTGTGATTCTAGGTAAAGCTATAGGTCTCGTGTTCCAGGAAAGCACTAATTGGTTGGGTTAAACCAATTCAGAAACGGAATGCGCGGTGACAATATAACTTGCCTTAGCGGGTGAGGCCCGCAGGAACACTCTAGCAGCTAACTCAACGGCACTCGTGATGGAAATCAGCGAGGGAAATGGACAGCGACTCTATATGCGGAGGCGCCGTATATAACCGGATATTAGAAGCCGCTGCTGCTGAATGTCTTGTCGCTTCATCAGCGCGCTCGCTGCAGCCAATATTACCCTCCGGTGGACGTCCCGTCTGCATTGCAAAGTACCTCCCCTGCTCCGTCCCGTCCCGGGGTAAAAGCGCAAATATTTGGCTTTCCGGAATAGCGGTGCCATTTGCATGGCAGTTTGATTAATCAGCACGGAGCCGAGGAAGCCTGGAGGCGCTGATAGCGGCTGTTAAGTGTGTGGCAAGGGGTGCTTGGTTCGGAGTCCATTTCCTGATTGGCTGCGGGGTGAAGGGTGTTTGTGAGGGTCAGCGTCTGACGTTACTTCTTCGTACCTCACGTTTCAGGGCATGGATATTCAAAGTTAACGCCTAGACATATCGCAGTTCCCGATCTTGAATAATTTTGACCAGTATTCCGCAACCAATGTGCCGCTAAAAATCAGAAGGAGTGCTGCGAAATTTTACTTATGGTAAGGAATTAACTGTTTAGTTCTTTTGTTATCTATTTTACTTCAGTTTCTGTTTTTGATGTGTCGCGAACTGTTTCTTGTTATTGTATTCTTTAAATTTAACATCTATTATAAACTTACCGTTGTCAATATTAGTTCTGTTAATTCGTATATTTTTATATATATATATATATATATATATATATATATATATATTTATATATATATCACACTGAAAGTTTGACTGTAATGTTTTGCTTTAAGAGTAATATAAAGGTTCTTCATTCTTAATTTTCTGCTACCCAAAGCTTTTTGTTACTCCAGGCGGGTTATTTTTAGATGTTACGTGGTTGTATGTTCCTGAAAAAAGTAATTTTACAGTGGTGGATCGTGTTTGATCATGGATAATTTATACCGTCAATAGAAAAAGATTACACCCACTAAAGAAAAGGTTAAAAAAAAAACAACATTGACTTCGGCCAGCGTTTCTCAACCTCAGTAAAACCGCTGACTAGTAAATTGACAAAAGTAATTTTGTGGAATAAATTATATGGCCATATTTTTACCTATATGTATACTATTAACATCTGAGACTTTTTTTATTATAACATTATGACACAATAAATCTAAAAGCATGTTTGAATTCCTACGGAAACACAGTTATGAAGCTCGAAGTGAACTAAAAAAAGTGAATTACATATTGGACAGACTCTTAATAATTAGTAATGAAATGAATAATAATATGACTGTAGGCTGAATGCTACACTATATCACCGACCTACAAGCACAAAATAAACGAAACGAGACCTGATATCTTATATTGTTTCTTAACACTCTTACGTTATCAAACCCTTCAACGTACGACGGTTTATAAGACCTACAACAAGACCCTCGGAATACTGTCATTAACATAATCATTTAACGAATAGCGCTACCTTTGAAACGGACTGGAAGCGTATTTCGTGAAAATGTTAGTGCAGGAACGACGCTGTCGTACCCTTAAATCCTGGAAATACCTAAGTTTTGCATGGTCATTGAAATATTCTCAGCTTTTAAATAGTTGTGCTTATAGCTTATACTTCTTTATAGCCTTAAATAGTGGGAATATAATGTCTACGTTTTAAATATTCTGTCTGCGGAGCACTAGTGGACCGCGAACAATAGGTATCTAGATGATTCGCAGTTATCTGAAACAGAAAGATTTGATTTATTTCTTTATCACATCTTGATTTAGGCGTGATCTCAGCCTTTTAGTGCATAATATGGCTGATGTGACACATTCTTGATTTGTAGTGTTTGTGTTACTGAACTGATTTTTTGAAAGAAAATGCATCATGTTAGTATTCGTATACATTTGCTGTCTATGTCTGTTACCTAAGATTGGCAAGGAATGGCTGAGTTCATATGATACATTGCACCTTGAACCACGCTGATCGTCAATCTTGAATGTATTTTGATAAAAACTTACAAATGGTGCTCGTATTTCTGTACTGATCTTTTCACCTGAAAAATATTTTAAGTGCGGTAATCAACGTAAATATGGTACATCTATATGGTTTTGAAGTGTTGGAGCATGATTAGAAGAAACAACAGCTAATCACTGATTATTCACATTGAGTTTAGTTAGAAATTACTAAATATTTTTTTACACTCTCTAAAAAGTACCCGTCATATATAATGACATTAAAAAAATCACGCATTAAATGTTTTAAGAACATAGTCCTATCATAATTTACACAAGCAAGATTATTCATTAATGTCGATATACAGCTCATGATCATTATATTTTAATTTAATTTCAAATGTGATGGTGCTCACATGCCTTGCTGATAATGTCTCTACACCACCACCTTCCATGTATTAATTTTCTTTTCCCCACCTACCGTTGCCTGTCTCTATGAATCCTTCAGAATCAATTCTTCTAGCTATTGTAATAATTTTTGTGCAGTTGCATCTCTTCGTGTCTTCCTGGCAAGTACTGTAGGACGTTTTGTTTTTAGAGAAAATATAAATTTGTTTTCTCGAAATACAAAACGTTTCATAATTAGTATTGGGTTTTGACTGTCAATCCTAAGTCACTGAGGTATAGAAAACAAAGGTTTTTTTTTTTCTTTTTGGAAACGTAAAACACGTTTACTATGAGCCTATAACTACCTCAGAGAACCATCGTTCTCATTCTGCATGTTGAAATAATTTCTAAGGAAGCCATTACTTCCTGAAACTGCATTGAGAGAACCAGCTACTTTTCCCACATTTGAAAGAAATACATTTTTTAATATTGTTTCCTGCATTAGTATGAGTCTTATATATATCTAGGAAGCAGCACTCCAAGACTCCTGCAAACACGCTGGCCGAAGAAAATTTTGAACACTAGAAACTAAAGATATTATTGCAAATCTCTATTCTGAGGTTCTTACAATGAATTGGTGAGTTTTGATCAAATCGAAATCAACACAACCAGACTTTATTATTCTGTCTTGAAATAGTCCTGTATAAAACCTTAAACGTTATTTACTACCGATGTGTGCCAATGCATGAAATTCATTACCTGTGAACTAAAGAGCTCACGTGTAGAAACATCTGAATAATGAATTTGTCATTACTTTATCTGATATTAATTTTCATGACTTAGATTATTTTTTAGTGGGTTTTTCGGCTGTGATAGATTTATTTTAATAAAGCGAATATTTATAATTAGCAAGAATGTTTATACAAAGACAACATGTTTTAATCGATTACAGTTGTATTTTGAGGTGCATAGGAATAGTGGTGATTCCGATTGAGAAAACTCACCGATAATGACATTTCGTTAAAAGGGAGGTTAAAAAAAAACGATTTTCAGATACAGAATTTATGACAGGGGCAATAAAACAGAGATCTCCTCCAAAAACTGTTTGTGTAAACTTTTCAGCGGCTGTTTCTCTGAAGGTGATAATCCGAGAATCTCTTTTCCAGCCTCGCTTAGGTGCCAAGTATCGTCAAAATGGGCGCGAAGTGAGTTCCAATGACAGACACTTTCTGTGGTTAGTAACTAAGCATTTATTCCGATATGTACGCCAGCGAATCTGCATCTCGGAATAATTTTGTTTATAGGAATGACAGCTACGTCTGGAAGTGGAGAATGATGGGCTTTCTCATCTGACAATAAAACCGAGTCCCGCTTTTTTTACCAAAAATTTCTTTTTTGTCACTATGAATGCCGTGAAAGAGTAGACTCTGTTTAGGGAAAGAAGAGAAATGGGTCGAACTGTAAACATCACGTTATACTTTAATGGATGATCTATTAAATAAATCATTGTTCGAATAAATGATCAGATATGACACACAATTCATGTTTATGATGATTCCGTTTCTTTATTTTTTCCCGTTCATTCGTTTGTGTGTGATCAGGTTGGATAAAATAAACACAAAAAAATTTTTAACTAAAAATTTTGCTCATTAAGTAAGATATTTCACGTGATGCACAAATTTTTATCATTAGTAAGAGTTCCATAAATCCTATAAAACCGTTTTTTGTAGATTAACATTTCAAATTATGAATCCAGCAGGTTGAAGTGGTGACAACAATCATGTTACCTCCAATTCAATTTTTAAAAATTGTAATAGATTCTGTACTTGAAGCCAAATTAGCAATCGTTGTGGAAGATAATAGCATAATATCTTAATGCCAGTAGTGGAGAAAGAAAAGGTGTGACTCAGCTAATATAATGATGAAAGGAGGTGACTTCAAATCACACTTGCGTAAAGGTTGTCTTGTCAGCTATTTACTTGACAATCTGATGCACGGACATGGGAAATGAATTTTTTTAAATGTACTTAAAAGTTAATGTCATTTTCGAAAATATTTATACCTGAGAAAGTTTGACTGCATGTGGAAATTGCTCTGCTGACAATATTCTATTGATGCAGGTAGGAGAAATGCATTATTTTTGATTATTTTGATATTAAATTTAGTAAATCGCTAGAATTACTAACCTCAACTTGCAGAAACATGCTATTACCTCTACAAATGCAAATATTCAGCAGCTTGAGTTTACTGATAATGCAAAAACATTTATATCCAATAAATATTTAAGTTTTATTTTAAGTTTTATTACAATCAACGCACTTATACTTTATATAAATCTCAACTACAGGACAGAAAACACAGGAAATATATTACATTTAATTGGAGCTATCACTAACTAGTACTGGAGAGTGATAAACTTATCCCTAAAACAAAATTTCATTACATCAATGCGACATAATATAATAACCACGAAATGTGTATGATTTACAGAAATGCACGTTTTCCTCGTATTAATTTATTAGAAAACTGCAACACACTGACTGGATGAAAAGTGATTCTCCAGCAGTGTGCCAAAGTAGCTGTGCGTTCCCTTCTCTCCAGCTCTTATCTGCACCACGGAGCACGTCGCGAGGATCCAGCTATTAGTTAAAAAATACGGCGGTAACGGTTTGCGAGCTCGCCGTGTTGGCCAGACCCGAGCGACTGTGATCCAATCGGGCGCGTGTCCACCGAAAGAAATCGCGCCCGCTCCGGCGGCAAACGTAATTGACTACTTCCCCGGAATCTCTTTTATACCCGGGAGGCAATCACGGGTAAATTCCAATATCCGCAGGTTATAGAAAATCCCTATCGGGATCGTCGATTTCCTCCGTCCTCCGCTGCCTTCTCGCACGTTCGAGGAATATGTTGGGAGCGGCGCGAGCGAGCGCGTCGCCCATTACAAGCGAATACTGTGCGCCCCATTTAACACGGAGCAGCGCAGGCGCACGTATAGCGGCGCGCACCGCGGGCGGGTATCCTCCTCACCGTAAGGGGCAAACGGAAACAATCTGCAAGTTTTGGGGCTTTGTTCCAGGGATGCAGTCGGTGTGCAGAATAACACACACGCCGTAGAGAGAACTCCTAACCAAACCTGAGAAAGCCGTTAGCAAACATCTTGGAGGATACTGTCGTACGGTAAACAAATAAGTGAACAAAAAATGTATCAACTATACGTATCTCGAATTTGAAAAATGAAGTTTAGGTAAGAGTATTTGAAAAAAAATTTGTTGCCAGAGTAACATTTTTAAACTAAAGAATTGGTTTTAATTCTAGCAGATGCTTAGGTGGAATAAAATAATTGCAGTTTGTAAAGAGACCATTTGTTGGCTACCGTTAAGAAAACGTGAGTTGCCAAAAAAGGGAGGGGGGAATTATTAAAATCTAAAATAATTCCTGAAAATGAAAAATACATATATAATAATGATGCTATAAGGGGATCTAAAGGGTTTAACTAACTAGAACCATGAAATTTCAGACACAAAATAAAACCTCATTTATTGAGTCTTATGGCCTTACAAGGTCGGGTAGTAATTAACGTTACGTTAAACACAATTAGATCAGCAAAAACAAGCAATACCCGACGTTTACAATTCGCCGGAGTAAGCAAACAAAACTGAATGAAATATCTCAAACAAGTAATAAAAACAGCAAAGTTAACATTGAAATAACATGGCAACACAGGCCATCAAATTGAAGCTAACATTTTACTGTACAAAGGAAAATCCCAGGGGGCGCCGTATAAAGTGAATGAAAAGCATCAAAATTGAATTAACAAACAGCAAGATGCTTAAGAAAAAATTGAATCGAAATATAAATTCAGCTAGCTCAGAATTTAAGTGGCGGGAGCAGAGTCTTAACCCAGGCGTCGCTTAAGGGCACATAAGTCTGTTAAAATCCACTGAATAGTGACCGTCGTTTCTGGTACATTACCATAGAATAATCGCCGTGAGGATGAGCGACAAACACAATGCCACTGCAGCAATGGAAGCTAAATAAGCGGCTACGACCGCGTTATTAGCATAACTTCCAAATAATGGCAAGCATGCCACTCGACATCTCGCTTTCCCAAAGCAAGAAATGATCAACCACAATGATCATCAGAGAGCGTGCCGGGCTGACACGTCTATTCACCAGCTCGTCTTGGACCCAAGTCACGTCCGTTCATCAGCTCGTCTTGGACAGAAGTGATGTCTAAAAATGGCTCCTTCTTCTTCCTCGGCTAGTTGCTCGCCACATGTAAAAGAACTGCACGGAATTAGTATTGTAGACCCCAATAAGTGTTCAGGATTGGCTATCTACACATTTCCGTCGTCACGTGTTTAATATCATGCGTCGCATTCGCCGTCTCCTTCGCGCGTTTCCTACGTGGCCTTCGGGGTAGTAGCGGGGTAGGGGGGTAGGTCACCGCCCGATTTCGAACGGGACTCAAGCCGGGCTGTCCCGGCGCCATCGAGTCGCCTCGCCTGCTCCATTGTTCCCCTCTCAACCGCCGAAATGGCAGTTTCTAGCCTGCGATATTCAGCCCTTCTGAGCCATGCGTTTACAGAAAAATTGATTTACAATAAAATATACCTTTGGCCGCCCTGTTTTAAACATACATTTAACCTATTCAGACAACCCTCATTATTTACAATTAATTACACGTTGCAAGATTAAATAATTAATAAATTTGAATATAATAAAAAAAAGGAATTATGAATATAATTAATAATAATTTAATTATATTCATTGTGGGTGACGCTGTCACACCACAAGTTAAAGACGTACATAGGAGAATGCGAAACAAATGATCGACGATGTAAATAGTAAATTAATATGAATACATTTAAGAATGATTGCCGAAGTGAAAAAAACTGAGGGGCTTGCAATTCCTGCCATTTATTATGCTTTAGCAATAATTAAGAACGTGAATCCTATGAACTAAATTATAAAATAACATTGTTCAAACATGTTATTCAGTAAGTGTTTATCATCTTTTGCTAGTATTCCATCATATTTATATTTGAAAGCAATATCCATGTAGCTTAAAGTTGGCCTTACAAAATTTTTAACTTTTCTCTTTAGTTAACGTATTCCATTTGACCTTTGAAGGTTTAACAATGGAAGAATGGTAGCAATTTCCATATCAGGGTAAATAAATAATTTCAAATAGTTAGTGGTCACTGTACAGCTTTCATCATAAGATAACAAGGTACAAAATGTTCAATTAGTTTCCAATTGAGGGCATATTAGGAGCTGAATGGGAACTCGTTCAACAATCACCAGGAGCGATCGATTCAGGTGATAACACACCCAGTTTATGCAGATTAGTAGTAAATCTAGTTGTTCATACCTTCAAGCGAATTTTTTCTCTATAATATGTATCTATGGTCCCGGTCAGAGATCATTTACTTAATGTCTTGGATATAATGAGTATGTTCTATACTGCACTTGGCTATTTTGCTTTCTCAGGCTGTTCTTCAAACTTAAAAACTGTATTCTCAACAAGAAGCTTCATTCCGCTTTTTGGTACCCGCGTACGAATTTCCTGTTTTGTTTTTTCCACTTCTGCCACTGTATCTCTTCCATTAAAATTAAACCTCAAAGTTTTTATAACGCCACTTGTATATTTTACTACGTATTTCTAAGTCCAACTTTCCTCCTTATAAAACAGAAATTTCGAATTCGGGATAAACTTCTAGGGATCTTTATGAGTTAAGTTACTTGTGAAATGTAGAATAGTACTCACAAAAAATGAAAAGCTTAGAATTCACACAGATCGTGATTGAAAATCTGTGATTGGAATTGATAGGTACATTCTCATGTGGATGTTTTACCACTCCAGGTATATTTCGAATTCGGGATAAACTTCTAGGGATCTTTATGAGTTAAGTTACTTGTGAAATGTAGAGTAGTACTCACAGAAAATGAAAAGTTTAGAATTTCACACAGATCGTGATGGAAAATCTGTGATTGGAAGTGACAGGTACATTCTCATGTGGATGTTTTACCACTCCAGGTATACCTGGCAATTACTGACGTAAGCCAGTCTTACTAACTCACTAGAGACTATACATGTCAGATATACAATATCTTTGGTATCGTAAACCCACTGTATAGGATGCAAACGAACAACCCATATCGACACCGTAAGTTTGGAAATGATGATGAGTCTGGCTAACAAGAGGAGTCTGCCAGTTGTAAAATTCAGATTCGATTCATACTGCATATGTGCCAAGTGGCAAAGCAGTAACATGAGCTTCTTCGCCTTCGTCGAGAATATCGGTATTGAAATAATCAAATTATTTTTAAGCTACCCGTATCTAAGCGGCTGGGTGCTGTAGCTAGCAAAGTCTGTGTCTCATAAGTCCGTCATCGCCGGATCGAAACTCTTCACGGAAACTTTTTTATTTATTCAAATGTATATACAGATAATTCCCGGCAGTCAGTTTAAACAAATATGCGTATAATAAGTTTTTTATATGCCTTTAAGTGTGAAAAAACCGACGCTTTCGAAATTCATTATGTTGTTCGCAATCAAAGTTATATTTAAAAAATGTAAATATTTGCTGCGGCAGCTACGAAATATCGTTACTCAACCATTATAGTTGAAGGACAGATATTCGTTCCCGCACCAGGGGACGGGAGGATCGAAGTATTGTTGTGTGATAGTACCAGAAAGACGCTAGATGGAGGAAAGGTCATTATTTTGAAACGAATGAGTGTTTTAAACATCAAGTACTAAAATTTGAAAGTAAATAGTGTTCTTAAATGCTAAGCTGGTAATATAATACTAAGTTTTGGTATAAACTGCCAACTTCGACAGCCAGTCTATTTCCGGCTATTTGCTGGGCTTCAAAATCACTAATAAAAAAAACAAGAGAAGTAAACTATCCCTATACCAAAAATCTCACAACATGTGTTATTTTTCTTTTAATCACAGCTGGCCAGTCAGATAAACAGACGCGAAACCGTACAGAGAACGAAGAAAATACAGATAATGACCGGGGAAGTACGAGTGGATTCTCAGGTCTATTTTAGTAGCACTAGAATATTGGGAACAGCTCTTCAGTCTCCTAGAAGCCAAGAGGCTGACGTCAATTAAAGGCGAGAAAGTCTGATGAAAGAGAAAGTTTCTTAAACAAGAAAGCAGGTCAACGGATATGGGTTGAGTTCGGTTGTTAATCACGTGATCTGGATCACGCAAAACACACCAACCACTGGGAGAAGTTTCGTTCAGTGGTGCTGACATTAGTATCAAAATTTGATAAACATGACTTACGTTTTGCGCCAGAACTGGAATTCAGGAGGAGACTAGTATGCAATCTGTCTGTTTTGTGTAAAAATTGGTAATGGGAAATTTATATACATATATAAAAAAACGAAAGAACCAACGATTTAAAGTTCCACATACGTGTTTTTTTTTTTTTTTTAATTGCTTAACGTCTCCTATATCAACTAGGTCTTTAGAGACGGGAAAGGATGGGGGGCAAGGAATTGGAAGGAATTCGGCCATGGCCTTTTGAAGGAAGCATCCCGGCATTCACCTGGAGTGATTTGGGGAAACCATGAGAAACCCAAATCTACGTGGTTTTGAAGAAGCTACACGTGCTGAGGGAAGATGCTCTTGTATCCTTTGACACCACTCTTTCAGAGTTTGCGAAGAAGAAATTATTCATCACTGTGTCTTTCAATCCGATCAGTAATCATCTAGAAATTTTAAACAAAATTTTGGACACCTGATATTTATATCAGGTAAATTGCAGTGAATATGAAATTGTTTGTAATATAAAACATCCAACAGTACGACAATACAGAAAATAACGAATCAACTCTTATATGTTTTATTCTATGATAAATGAAATTTGTCACTGACACATTTTATTTCTATAAGTCTCCGCACAGGAAGTTGTAATTCACTTAATTCGCCACTAGCTGTATCAAACATATTTTACCAAAACACATTCTTAATTACAAAATTTCTAGAAAAAATGAACCTAGCACAAGAAAGATGATACCGTCCATTAGTATCTGGGGTTTAAGAAAGATTCTATCTTAATGGTTACTGCTACCTAAATAAATGCTGAAACTTGTCTGCAAGTTAAATGTTACTAGATGACTATTGTAGATAGCCCCTGTAATTGTTTCCTACCACTGTGATATTTCATATGCAATAATCTTATCTAAAAACTTTCAGCAAATTGTGAAAGGTGTGATGAGGTAGGGGTAAGAATTTCTTTCTTTTTCTCATTGGATTAAATAACATAGCGATTATTCTACGTAGATATCATTATTGTACACACATTTTTCCATAGCATCGCCAGTTTCTTAATTCCTTCTTAACAAAATTTGTTGTACGTGATCGGAGATAATTGCGAACGAAATCTTCAGTGGAAAAGAATTTTTTCCCAAATTTTTTAAGGCATCCAGATCAATTATAGTCACGTGATGCTAAATCTGGATAACGGGGGGATAATTCGCAGCTATCGATTGTAGTTCTTCCGATTTCGCATTCTTAGCAGGAGCAATCTGGACCCATGAATCATCGTGAAGGAGTCTTTTAGAACTAGTTCTAGAATTACAGTAGTCTGTTGTGTAGATTGTTTTTCAATCAGAATATCAAATTACAGAACCTACTTTATCACTTAATATAATGATAATCAGTACGTTGATAGTAGAAAACCAGAACTGTTATTTCTTTTGCGCGTATATCATACTCGATCTCTTAGTTTTAAAAATATAGTGGTCTACTCATGTTCACCACAAGTGAGAATACTCATCACCAATGAAAATCCTTCTGATGTAAAGCTTTAGAAAAATTATAGCCTTTGAACCCACCTCGAAGTAATTTGCGTAAATGTAACTCCTTTTTTTAATTATTTTCTTTGCATTTCTATAAATTACTCCAGCTCACAAAGAAGTTATTCCCACGTCTTTATTAATAAGAATATCTAGAGATATCTGTGTTGTGTGATATCTGTGTTAGTGCGTCAGTGAGCTTAGAAATTATTGTTCGACTTTCCTTGTACGTTTGAGACTTGTAAAGTGTATCATTACCCAACTGTACACGCAATGTGCACAAGATACCTTCATCTAGTAGAACCCTAATAGTTATGAGTTGGTCACTTTTCAATCATAGTGATAATATCTAAAAAAAAAAAAAAACTATGTGGAAACAACCTTATAGCATTCAGTCTGCCAAAGCACTCTTATCATCCACTCACTGTTGCCACATTAACAAGTGGTTAGGTATCGTGCACCTATTTGAAAATGTGTTCACATTTTATTAACCCTCTTACATGTAAATAACCAGTAATTAATCGAAATTATTACAGTTCTAAGGGTGAAGTGGATGTGGAAATTCTAGAGCGAGGAGCTCCTACTAAAACCGAAATCTATACATTATTTGTAACATTTAGTTATTTTAAGATGCTTGCTAAAGTTACAGATTTATTGTTGAAAGAGAGACATAATGCCTGAACAGTTATGTAATTTTTAAAAAAATCATATAGGTAAATAGTTAATAGATGAGTAAATTTCTTTATGCAAGACACAAATAAGTCAACTTTATAAGAAAACTTCTGGACTGTTTCACGGAAGTTTGAATTGGTATATACGGAACTAATTCAAAGGTACCAATTTTATTTCTGATAATATTACCATCTCTCTTAGTAAGAAAGCGAGTAGTTAAATATTCGTTTATAGCTGTTGAAGCACCAGATTATTCACCTGGACTCTCGTAATTCTATCGTTTCATAGTCATTTACAGAATATTCAAGTTAATTATATATATCAAAAAAAAAAAATGGTGAAGATACCATTGAAACTGTATAAAAATGCGTTTGCATAAAATCGAAAAAGTTACTTCCGTAGCAGAATTACGTGGATTATTAATGTAATCGAGGAAATTCCAAGAGGAAGAGGAAAGTGGCGTTCAGTATAAAAATAAATATTTTGGTCTATGATAGAAATTTGCTTCACTATTTCCGCCTTTTCATTTTCTTTGAAAAAACATTCCAAACTATCCAACACTAGGCCAAATCTGTTTTACTTTGAGGCTGCCGGTATTCAGACGCTGCCATTGTGAAATTGTTGGCACCATTATCAACAGGCAACAGTTCTTTGCCAGTTCAAACGCCCAGCGCACAAAGCTTCAAGCAAACGCGTTTCGCCCCATATACAACACGAGAGCACCGCATTTGCGTGTGACGGACTACAGGCTCCGACCGGAAACTCGACTCCACAAACCCCATCTGACCTCCAACGCTGCAGCCACCGCGTCGAACAGCCAAACGCGTCGCGAGTCAAATTTCTGGTGTGATTAGCATTCATCAGAGGCTGTGTTGGCAGCACTGCACGGCGCTCTGTTTGCGCAAACAGCTGCCTAGCGCGGCGCGGGCAGCGCGCTGCAAATAGTGCACTTCCGGCCGCGCCACGGCCATTGTGTCACCGTCGCCATGTTTAGGACAGATTCGGAAACAAAGAGATGACCGCCAGAAGACAGGCCCGATATGAAAACTTAGCGACAGGGTTTTGACGCATGTTGCTATTCATAAGCCATACCGAAATATAAACTTCACATAATGTCCTCCATTTTTCGAGGAAACGAAATAAGTTTTTGCTGTTTAATTTCGTTTCGATTAATCTGAAGTCATAAGCAAAAATTTCAAATGAAAAAAATAAGTAATAATATAAACAATTTGTCATCTACGGTGATCTGAAAGCCCAATAATGCCAGTAACTAAAATGTTAAATGTCTTAAGATATCTGTATAATGAGAAGGAAATAGAGATATATTAACTTACTAGCTGACCCGGCAATGCTTCGCTATTGCTAGACTTTAAATTAGAATTAAAATTTGTATTTGTATCACAAAAACTTTAAAATAATTTTTAAAAGTAAGCCCGATCGTAATCTGACCATTGATGAACTTTAATAATGTTGCTATGTACTTTGTCTAATTTCCCCAGCGTTTTCGAGATAATTAAAAAAACTGAATGGTTTGAAGTGCAAATTTTGCTTAATTATGGTGATAGGCAAAGTGGGTGGGCTTTTTAAACCAAATATAGACAGCATTTTTCTCTTTGATTTAATTTAGACATGTGCAAAGTTCCATTCACATTGAATAAAGTTAGTGTAAGGAACATTAAAAATTAAGAGAGGAGAGAATAAAGGGGATGAAATGTTGGGATTTGGGAACCAAATGTATGCAGCATTTTTCTCCTTGTTTTGAAGTATACGCGTGTCAAGTTACATCGATATCGGATAAAACTGTGAGTATGTATAAAGAACATTGGTAAAAAATAAGAGGGGAGTTAAAGGAGAAAAGGGTTTTGATTCTTACAATCTAAATATAGACCATACTTTTCTGTCTGTTTCGTAGTTTGCGTGTGCAACGTTCCATTGATATCGTATAAAATCTGTGGGTATATATATGAAAAATGTACAAAAGTTAGGGGGTTGGGGTAATAAGGGAGATGTTCGTTTAAAAAAAAAATAAACAGCATTTTTCTCCTTGTTTTGAATCATACAATTGCAATGATCCATCGAAATCAAATAAAAACTGAGGGTTTCAGTAAAGATCACTGGAAATTAATAGGGAGGGGTAAAGGGGGAGAGGTATAGGGAGAGGGGGTGCGGTTGGGCTTTGGAAAACTGAATGAAAATAATATTCTTCTGATTGTTTTAAAGTATACGTGTGCAAAATTCCTTCAATGTCGGATAGGAACTGTAGCTTTGCGTAAAGAACATTGACAATAATGAAGGGGTGGAAAAGGGGAGAGGAATTGGTTTTTTGTAAAACCAATGTCTACAGTATTTTTCTATTCTTTTAAAGGTATACTTCCATCAAAATCTGATAAAAAGTGTGGCTCTGAGTAAACATTAAGGGGGTGGGAAGGGGAAGAGGTGTTGTGTATTTTGAAAACATATGTAGGCAGTAATTTTATATTTGTTTTAAAAGTATATATGTGCTAATTTTCATAAAAATCAGATAAAATGAGTGGTTTTTTTTTAAATTATGGGTTGTAAGGTGGAAGAGGGGATTGTTTTGGGGTGGAAAGGGGATAGGGATTGGGTTTTCGTTAAACTAATCTCTATGGTATTTTTCTATTTTAAAAAAAGTATATATGTGCAAAGTTCCATGTAAATCGGATAAAAGAGTGTGGGTTTATGTAAAAATTAAGGGGTGGGAAGGGGGAAACGTGATGCGGTTTTGGAAACCAAATTTAGGCAGTATTTTTCTGTTTGTTTACAGTATACGTGTGCAAATTTCCATAAAAATCGGATAAAATCTGTGGGTTTGTCTAAATTAGGGGGATGTGAAGGGGATGAGGGATTGCGTTTTTGGAAACCATATACAGGCAATCATTTTCAATTTGTTTTTAAGTATACGTGTGCAAAGTTTGGTGGAAATCGGACAAAATCTGTTGGGTTGTTTAAATTATGGGGTGTTACGGGGAGGAAGGGGTGGTTTTTTGGAAATTTTATTTCTTAGGAACCATCTCCGAAACGCTCTAGACAACTCACCAAAGTTTCACCGTAATCGGATGAACGGTTTAGGAGCGCATAGAGCATAAACAAAACTCACATTGATTTTTATATATAAGATTAAATTGTCATTATTAGGATTTTCCTCACAATTTTTCCATTTTTTCTCACCGTTTAAACCTTCCCTAAACTTCCACAAATAGTTTAAGATCAAAATTAGCCAAATCGGCCAGCCATTCCAGAGTTTTAGCGAGACTAACGAACAGCAATTCATTTTTATATATAAGATATATATATATTTATATATATTGGAAAGTGGATTGTTAACAAGATACCTGTCTAGACTAGTACAAACGAATAATGATGTACGTAATTATGAGACAAGTCAGGAAAATCGAGTCCACCTTACTTATAGTCAAAGTATTAAAGCATAAGAATCAGTGCCAGACAAAGGTTTAACAATATTTAATAAATTACCAGAAGAAATAAAAAGGTTCAGAAATGTTGGAATTTTTAGAGAAAGCTGGACAACTGGCTGGATGAAAGAAAATATAACTTCTTTGCATAGGTAGGTATGTGCTTATCATATTGTTTTTTTTTTTTTTTTTTTTTTCAGATGATGTATAAATTTTGATGTATTTGTATTAGTCATAGGCTACTAGAGCATACAGAATAAAATGAAAATAAAAAATCTCTGAGCGGGATATAAAAAGTTGCAGTACATTAATGTTTGACTGAAATACTTCTGTTGTATGCCTTCATATGAGGTTTTATTTGAGTTTTCAGAGAAATCACAAGCTGATGAATGATTAGTGAACAAATGTGCGAAAACGTAGCAAAGTCGAAACTGTTGTATTTAGCATAAACCGATATTTGATATCCAACGACGATATTTTCTTCACAATAAAGCGAAAATAAGTTGAAAACCATTTTTAAAACGAGATAAAATGGAACAGAGTAACTATTAGACAACTGCCAGATTCTGAATGTTGAATAAGATTCAAATATTGCTAAATCCTCATTCGCGATATCGACAGATATTCAGGTTTTCAGATATTATGAAGTCATCAAGCCGTTTATAACTATTCGTGCTATCGATTTCGTGCGTTATCCTCATATTTGTCAGACTTTTTAATCAATGGAAATCAATTACTAATTTATTTTAAATGTGTACTGCTGTTACTATCTGTCTCACAACGAGGGACGAATTTATTATTTGTGTATCATTTTTATTTTCCGTTACTAAGACCTTTGATTTCCAGACGACTTTTTCAATCGTCATAGATTATAATGTTTTAATGAAATTTTGGTATGGTGTCTGAATTTTGACGAGGAAGTTTGGTAATTATTGTGGACCACTGTGAAAACGAAAGTTATTAACCGATGTTTCCTCTTAATTGCAGGCAATGATTTTATTAGACATTTCAACTTACACAGTCAGTTAAACTAAATATTTGAGAATTTCTAGTCATTATTTAAATTATTTATTATTTTTTTATTTAGTCTGTAAGTATGTACTTGCGAAATTTAGGAAGCAGTGTCGTTTCTCATATCAGTTGATACATGTTTTAAAATACGCTTTCAACATTGTTATAGTTTACAGATTTTTAAAAACCATATTTGGAATAGCTTACGATTAAACGAAACTGTATTATTAAATTATTAGTAGTTAATTAGAACAGTTGGTTATGAAAAATACGTATGCTATAAGTTCGTTGTAACGCTTTGATAAACACCATAAACGATGCTTTACTTTCGTCCATTAAGATTGCAGAAAACCAAGTTAACGCAAAGCGCAGAAAGAAATCTTAATTTTTTTCTCTTCGAACTTTTACTGTTCGGCCGATAAAATGCAGCTTTATTCATAACTACCTACGATTTTCCAGATAAAGTTTCGTGAAGTACAAAACTCGTTGAAACAAGTTTTAAAATGACGGCGATTCACGTTCAGAGGTCGTAAATACTTGGCCGTTCCCCTGAAACAAGCTCGTAACTTGTTATGACCCGACGACCGTAGCTGGTTCGTTTTAATTGTTGTGTTACGCGGCGGTAAATTCTGGCTTGGTGGTAAAGTAAGTTTCCTCAGTATCAGATTTCAGTATTTTACTGATAACTGGATTGTTTATACCTTGAAATGGAAATCTTATCTGTACCCTATATACAGAACTAAGGTATATCTAATCGGTTAAGTCTACTTCGAAAAATCTTTTTCGTTTAAGAGTACTTTTATTTTGTATTTAGTACGGATTTTTTAAATAAATTTTGAAATATTTCTCATTTATTTCAAGCTTTCTTCTACACAATTTTTGTGTTTGAATTATTAAACTGTAGTAAATTAAATATGAGAGTTGGTCATACGAGAAAACGGTGACGAAATGTTCTTTGTTCCTCGTGGACGAAATGACTAACAGAGCATATTAATTCGTGTACCTCCGGTATTTTCTATCTGTCGACACATGCCTGAAAAAGACGACTGACAACATCATAGAAACGTTGTGTTTTAATAAGACAATCCGGCTGCACACAATATCAAAATCTAGTAATTTTTGAAACATGTATTTTGAGGATTTCGCTACATGTCTTCATATTCACATCATTGCTGACAAGTCACATAATCTATATATATAAAGATGGATGGATGTATGTTTCTTTGTTAGTTTGTTTGTTCTTCATACAAATCCACAGTTTTTATGCCATCTCGATGAAACTTTGCACACTTATCCTTTGAAAAAAGGAGAAAAATATTGTCTACATTTGGTTGAAAAATTATCTGTATAAATAATACATGTTGTCTCATAATTTAGAAATACTACTGAATGGCGATAGACAGACACGTTGGATATGAAGGTCTCTCTACTGTTTTTGCGTGTAGCGGTCATGTAGCTCAGTGGCTAAAGCGCTGGCTTATTAATGTTTGGCCAGGGTCTCCGGTTCAAATCTCCGTGGAAGCTATGATTTTTAAACATCGTTTTTGATCGTAAGAGTCACGCCTGGGCCATCGGTTATTCGGATTGAATGTTAAACTGTAGATATTGCAAAGTTAGGGGTGCAATGCGAAGCAAATCATAGGTAGTCTTGCAATGCTGTAGGTGTACAATTTTTACTTTATAATGATCCCTCAGGGATTGTTCGCAGTCAGTGTGTGTGTGTATGTGTGAACCGCAGTAATAATACTATAAATACGGAAGTAAGTCTCTGTCATTTTGTTACGTTTTGACGACTAAATGGCTATATCGATACTAATGGAATTTGACAAGAAAATCTGTATGAAGGGCACAGGACATTTTTTCCAGTATGATTAACAGTTGTAGTCACGAAATTTTGAGACCTTATCGAATGGTGACAGAAATATGTTGGAAATTGATTCTCTTCAAGAGACAGGTTCGACGGTAGAGTGATATAGTGATAGCTTTCCTGTCATATTATGCCGATTCGGTATTGTTTGGGACCAATCCTTCGTTACCAACAACTTTATATATTCAATTCTGGCAAAAAAAATAAAAAAAAATCTTAATTCTCGCGTACGAAGTCGCGGGTACGAGCTAGTATTACATAAAGATGATACTGTAACAGTCATCGTGATGACACAGGGGATGTTCGATTGAGTATCAAACTACCGAGCGTGGCGGTGTAACGGTTAGCGTTCTCGCCTCGCATTCGGGAGGACGGCGGTTCGAATCCCCGTCCGGGCATCCAGATTTGGGTTTTCCATGGTTTCCCAAATCACTCCAGGCAAATGCCGGGATGCTTCCTTCAAATGGCCATGGCCGAATTCCTTCCCATTCCTTTTCCCCATCCTTTCCCGTCTCTAAAGACCTCGCTGTTGAGAGACGTAAAGCAGTTAAAAAAAAATAAAAAGAGTTTCAAACTTCCGTCAAATTCTTTCGTAAATATCTGCGGTTAGGCTACTCTTCCTTGCAGGTGGGTTGATGGCCTGTCCGTTTTCCCTCTCCTGTGCTGCCCCTTTCCCTAGAGCAGTTGGAGCAAAAGTCGCCGCATCTACAAAACGTCCACGCGCGTTCCGCACCCTGCTGAACGTCCGGCTGAAACATTGACAAGCAGGTAATTGTGGGCGGGGGGAGGGGGCGCAGGGCCCTAACGAGCCGCTTGTGGACAGTGGGCGCGCTTCAATTGTTCGCGGGGCCCGGGGGCTGGAAAGTTAACATCAGCAATTCGAGGAGGGGCCGTCGAGGGGACGCGAAAAACGAACGCGCACTCGCGTGGCCGGCAGGAAACAATGTCGCAATCACCAGCGACGCGTCGCGCCAGCTCGCCGTTTAGCGGCCCGTTTCTTGGCTGCAGCTAACTAACCAAAGGACTCGTCTAACAACACTTTCCACTCATCACTACTTCTGAGTTTTCATGGACTGTTGAAATCTCTCAGAAATATTATTTCGAGGTCTGGATTGTTGTAGCGTTCTTTTAATTCTGTCTGTTTGGTTCCATATCATCATATCCACAGATCCATGTCATAACAATGATCCTAACCTAATTTCGTATTCCGGCTAACGTCTACATAAGTCACTGTGACGATTTCGCATTAATAGAACACAAGTGTTTGAGACAAATATATACAACATTAATTATTAACAAACAAAAAAATTACTATAAAAATTTACATATAACTTTTTTGTTATCTCTGGCTTTGCGCCTAGTCGATGTCGCGATCATTAGAGACGGGAACAAAAATGTAAATTATTTCAAAGAAAAATTTTCCTGCTAACCTTTGGCTAAAGTTTTCTGAACAGATCATTGGAGAAGACGAAGTTGTTGGATAAAGTGACTTTATCTTTTGTGAAATGCTGACCTGTATTAGATTGTGTATGCACAAAAAATCACGGTACTGACTAGAGTACCGTAGTATTGTTAAATTTGATGCAATCTTAATTGCTAATGGCACCACTCTTTTAGGTATCACTAAATTAATACTGATATTAAAATAAGAATATTACTAGCAATAAAAGCCTTCTTTTAGTTTCAAATACAGAAAGAACTTTTTAAAACTCTATGTGTATAACAAAACACTTTAAGGTATCGAAGCATGGATCTAAGGAATATCAGAAAGAAGTAAAATTGAAGCATTTGAAATGTGTTGCTATAGAAGGATGCCGAAAATTAATTGGAGAAATAAAGAACGAAATGAACGCGTTTTGGATATGATGGGTGAGGAGACAAGGTTGTGGAAGAGTCTTTCTGAAAGGAGATGGTTTTGGATCACATTTTAAGATCTGCAGGATTGTTTAATTTTTTTAGTGGAGGGAAAAGTAGAAGGAAGGTGTAGACGTAGAAAAAAAAAGATAAAATAGAATATGTGAAGCAGATAATTTTTTTTTTTGTGCCTCATCGACGGCTAAGGTCATTAGAGGCGGGATGGGACTGGCGACAAGGAACGGGAAGGAAATTTCGACCATGGCCTTTTTGAAGGAAGCATCCTGGCATTCACCTGGAGTGATTTGGAGAAACCATGGAAAACCCAAATCTGGATGCCCGGACGGGGATTCGAACCCGCGTCCTCCCGAATGCGAGGCCAGAACGTTAACCGTTCACTAACCACGCTCGGTCAGATAATTGTGGACGTAGTTTGTAAGGGATATGTTGAGATGAGGTTAGTGCAAGATAGTAAGAGATGGAGGATTGCATCAAACCAGCCGAGAGACTGATAAGAACAACAAAAATTGATTATGGTCCTCAGTCAGTTATTGTCTACTTAAATTGTGCATTTTAAGTTTAAAAAAAGTTTACTGTACTGTTAGAGTAATGACTGGACCATAAGCTAAAGCAAATAAGTTAGTTTGCATTTCCGGAAGTATACCAATCGCCAATGGAGAAAATAAAATCTGAGTACTATAGCCCATGCTAACAAGGAATTCTTCTTTAAAGAACATGCTTCTGCGTAAACTTTGATCGATGTAGCAAATATTTCACAGTTCTCAGATTATTTAGGCCAATTCTGGCATTTTCATTTTTAAAGAATATAGTAGGGGCTTGATAGCTCTTTATAAGTATAAAAGTATGATAAAAGATTCTTGAGTTAATTTTAACAACACTGTCCTACAGTTCATTAAGTTTTGTTTTTTGAAAGATCTTTTGACTGCACGTGTTATTCTTGTGGTTTCTTTCCTTCGCTTTTTTAATTACTCATAATGTTCTATCTTCGAAGAAAATTTCCACTTTTTCTATTGTTTTGTTCTTTTTGTTAACGTTTCTTCACACATTCCATTCCACCAAGCTTTCTTTTTAGGTTTGGTTAACCCAAATGATTTCTGAGCTCAGTTGGTTATTTCCTTAGATAAATCCTGCAATTTGATATGTTGAGTTACTTTTATTTCTTCCCGAAAATTTTGTAACACTTCTTGTGTAATTTGTAATCTGACAATGTTACATTTCTCAACTCTTCCCGTATTCTAATATTTACTGTTTGTTCTCAAGACGATTACGTCCAGCTATGCACGAGGCGCCGGTTTTGTTTCTCTACTGGCTATCGCTTGATTGGTGCTGTCTACTCGCAGGAAATTATCCAATTTCCTTCCCGGGAAGTAATGAACAGTAGACGTTAAAGCTGAATGAGCTTCGAGAAGAGGCTTCCATGCACCTACTTGAATGCTGGCACTTAGAAGGGGGTAAATATCTGAAGCTTAGTTCGGAATCACTTGTATAGTTAGAAGTAATGACCTGGAGGAGCTTTATAAAGTTGGTTCAGATCTTCCTACTATACGAAAGATAGTATAATTTCCAACTGTTTTATAAAGAAAACAGTCCGCTTATTAACCCACACTTGAAATAAGCACTCCAACTTCCGTCACTTATTTAACAGTAACAGCACAGAAGTAAATGTACCGTTCCTCAGTTATTATTTTGTTATAGCTAATACTTCATCTTCGCAACTAAGCCAATGTTAAGTTTCATTATTATTGTTTATTTACGATAGAACCATAAAGAAACATACTTGAGACCGAGCTTGGTGGGAGGGCGGTAAGACTCTGGCTTCTCATTCAGGAGGAAGCGGAATCAAACTCCCGTACAGTCATCCAGATTTCGGTTTAACATGGTTTTACCAAATTACTCCGGCCGAATGTCAGGATGGTTCCTTTAAAGGCCATAAGCAAATTCCTTCCCGTTACTTGTCTCCGGTGCTTTTACGCCTCTAATGACTTCAACACCGACGAGGCCCAATACCATCAGAAAAAAAAGAAAGAAACATAATTGAGCACGCGAACGTCGACAAACACCCAAGAACATTGCGATACAAAAAGGAAAATTTTTCGTGATTATTCCTTCTGATATTGTATTCAATTGATAATGTTAAATAATTGTGGTAAGAGTTCGATTAGTAAATATTTTTGAAGAACTGGGAACACAGGCAGCGGTAATGAGAAGGAACTCCGCAGGGAGTTAGGATGAGGAGGCCGCCTGTCACATGTCATCGTCGGAGGAACTTCAGTGTGCTCCAGAGAGGCCGTCTTCTGAGCGACAACTGGGGCCGTCTTGGTATTCCAGGAGGTCAACTCTTGATGGCCTGGGCGGCTGACTTTGCTGCCGGTTCCAGGGGACTCTGCCTTTGGAGCGCACACAACACCAAGAAAAATGAACAATAGTGGACCGAAGTGCGGCTGTGACAATTGGTGGTGGTAATAGTAGTATTAGTAGTAGTAGTAATGGTATTAGTAGTAGTAGTAGCAGTAGTAATGATAGTAGTAATATTAGGGGCAATAACAGTAGTAGTAGATTTAGTAGTGGTGTGGTACCCATTCTGTTTAATAGCAGTAGATGTAATAGTTATTGGAAATCGAATCAAAATTTTCTTTCATTCATGTTTATATGTTAATATATTATATATATATATATATATATATATATATATAAGATACAAATATATGTAAATGTAAAAGAGTGGAAATAAGGGCCCAGATTAGATACTAGGTGCTGGGCTATGTTGCATATGGAAAATAAATAAATAAAATAAAAAATAAATAAATAATGCTACAACAAAAGTTAGGTATGAATGAGAGACGAGTGGCAGAGCCACTGATCTCAAGGAAGATTTTCTTTATCTTATCGAGGCTTGCTAACAATGGTTACAACAGGCGAGAGACGCAAGTGTAGGTAAAAAATATACATCCAAGTATTTTGATAGTGAAAAGGTACAATAGAGGGAAAAATTTCTAAAATAAGTTTATTTCATATAGCTCGGGTGATGGAGACGTATGCACTGAACAAGTTACGGGTTGGTGAGGAGAAAAGGAAAAATCAGCGGTTCGCAAAATAATGGCTGATTCGTAAAATATGGGAAGCTGCGCCGGTTCTAAGGCAAATCAAAAGTTTGTATTGCAATCTTTAATCTCCAATCAATGTATATATATATATTATTATTTATATCTTCGTATTAATTAATAATTAATAATTTATAAAAAATGTAAATACTCTGAGATTGTAATATAACGAGTTCCACAGACGTTTTTAATATTGTACTGGGGTAGTTGTAAGTTCTTAGGTTTAAGTAGGATTAGTGTGTTGTTGTCTTTGGAGAGTCAGAGAGAGGAAGTATTATTGTCTTGAGAGCGAAGGAGAAATACGTGCAGAAGCACGCACAAAAAGTCTTGCTGCGGCTGTGGTGTAATTTAGAAACGAAATGTGTTGAGTGGTGATATTAAAAGTGAAGTATACTTATGTACTATTGTTTTTTTTTTATTTAGTAGTTGCTAGACTTATAAAAAACTCATTAAAATCGTTGCGCTTAGCATTACGGGCCGGGTTTCAAGCAAAGATTTTCTTGGAACCGAATTGTTACGTTATTAGTTGACATTTTTGGAATTAATCCTTCCAGTACGCCCTTCTGAACGTACAAAACAGGATACAACCTCCCAAATATAATAGCCTCACACAGTAATTAGTTTTACTGTAAATGTGAGAAGGAGAGGTTACATGTGGCGACCCTGCCAGGATCTGAGGTTTTTGTGAAGCGGCGGATTGCATGTGGACCAGGTTGTCAGAATTGGTAAAGCAGCAGAAGTTGTAAGTATTGATTTCTGGCTAGAGGAATCTTCTGATGGTGATGCTGCAGAACGGAGGTGGACAAGTCTGCTGAAACGACAACGTGGCGGACGAAGAACTACGAGGCGGAAAGGCGCATTTGGCAAGTACCGATCTATGTTTATTTAATCTACGTGGGACTACTAGAAGAGTCGTCGGTAGTTAAAGTGATTGGGAGAGCAATAATTAGTTGTTGCTGTGTGGTAAACTAAAGACTGAAAATTAACGTAAAAGTTTAACTGTTGAAATTAATTTTGATTGAGAGACAAAGTTTACAGATTTGAACTGCAACAACGTTAAATTCTGATAATAGTAAAGAATTAAATTCAAGGATAACAAGAGATTATTGTAAAAGACGTTAAAAACTAAATTTGTAAAAGGAATCTAGTAGAATGTTTACCTTAAAATTAGGCGTCTGTGGATATCTCGTAATTAATAAGGCAGAGAAATAAAAGAAAATTATTGAACAAAAAGGGGGGCATTTATTTATAAGTAATTATATAATTTTTTTTTATTTGTATGTGTGTGTTTGGATTTAAATTTCAGCTCTGTTCTGGAGTGGATTAATTCTGTTCTGCATTTCTGAAATGTTTTTCAGAAGCTACAAAGAATAGTAGTAAGTAAAATTGGTTTCTTGGTTTCTCTTGTCAATGTTATCGGCGTTGATATCAGTGTGGTACTAAGGGTATTAATGATTTAATTTGATAAAGCAGGAAATGTTGTGAGTTAAAAGAATTTTTTGTTGTTCCAAATAATTTTTTTTCTGTGTGTTGGGTACGTCAAGGTATTTTTTTTTTATAAATATGGCAAGTAATTACGTTGATTTAATGAAAATGAATGTAGGAAGTGATTTCGAAGATACAAGTAAAATGTCGGGTTGGCGGACAGACAGTACTGGTGCAATTAGTCTAGATGTGGGAGATGCGAGCAATGATTTGCAAGATCCGACAAGAAATACTAGCAGTCCTAATGGCGAATCCGAGGTAAAGAGGGTGGATGAATATTTTGATAATAGCAGTAATGATCAGAATGTCGAGCTAATGAATGGATGTAATATTAATGGGGGGAGAGAATATCATGATGATGGAGCGATCTCACCAGAATTAAGCCGGTCACTAAAAACTCGAGAAAGGAACCAGGATACCCAATCTGATACCCAATCATTAATGTCGTTTTTGATGAAAATGGAAAAGAAACTAGAAAAGGCAAATCAAGAAATGAAAACAGAAATTAATAAAAGGATCGATTTGAGTCAAAAGAAGATCGAAGAAGGATTACTTTCTGTGAGGGATGAATTAAATAAATTTCAAGAGAAATGGAAGCAAGAAGTGAAAGCAGAATTAAACAATTTTCAAGAAAAGGTACAACGAGAGGTTGCGGTACTGGTGGAACAGGGCGTGCGAAGTAACCATGAGAAACAGTGTGCGGTTATTGAAGATGTTAAGAGAATTGTTGTTGAGAACCAAAGAAAATGCAAGGAGGAATTAAAGGCTGTAAATAAAAATATAGTCTCTGTAGAGCTTGGTATAGCCGAAGGGAAAGAACAAACTAAGGAGAAATGGATCCAGATCGAAAATCAAGCTGTTAAAAATAATGAGAATATTGATAAAAAATTAAATGGCTTGAAAAATGAAATTGAAAACATTGGGTGTAGATATAAACATGTGGAAGAAAGATTAGAGAAGGTGGAACGAAAACCAACAACCGTAGTTAGTGGGGCGATGACTACGAGTATTCAATCAATTTTACCGGAAGCAATATTCAAGCCATGTGGGAAAATCCATCCGGCAGATTTCGTGAAAATATATGCAAAAGATTTGCCAGAAGAATGGTCTGATATAGAAAAGATTCGTTTCGTGAAGAGCAAATTGAGAGATGAAGCCTTTTCATGGAGCTGCGAAGCAGCAGTTGATTGCTATAATTACGACGAATTTTTGAAAATGTTCCGGGACAAGTTCTGGTCTATACAAAAGCAAAGAAAAGTAAAGAGCGAATTTTATAATGCTCGACGATACAGTAGGAGCGATGGACGGATGAGAGAATTTTGTGAATTGATAAGCAAAGACTTGAAATATTTGGATCAACCTGTGGGAGACGTGGAGCAAATAGAGATCTTGCTCCAGAAATTGCCTCGACCAGTACAGGACAAGTTAGTGATTAACCAGTGGAACAGGATGGATGAATTTTTAGATGTGCTTGAACGGATAGACCGTTGCAATGAAGTGTACGATAGCAATACGGAGAATTATCGAAATGTCGGATATGGAGGTGAAAGGAACGGAGGTAGATTTTACAATAGCCGTTCACAAAATTGGTTACAGAAGGGAAATAGTGGTTATGGGAGAGGAGGCACACAAGTGCATCAGCAGGGCAAAGAGAATGTGCAGCAATATGAAAATAATACCCACAATGGAAATAATCCTAGCCATAGCTTTCACGTGCGTAGTAATCAACAGCCGCAATATAGACAATCAATGTATTTACGAAGCAAGGAAGATATATCATCAAAGGAAGCACAGAGGGCGGAAAACTAAAAACCCCGACTGTGACGGCTCTAGCAGAGAAGGGGAAGATATCTAGTGAGCCATTTAATGTTTGTGCTATGGAAAATCTTGGTGCAAAAAATATTTATGAGAGCAAGGAAACAAGTAAGGGAGAGTATTTAAAATGGTGGAAGTGTTTAAATAATATAGAAAATCGCAAGTGTGAGCCCGAATTAATAAGCCACGAAAACAACTGGAAAGGCGATGAAATATCGGAGTTGTGTAGAATCGATTTATGCGAGGAAAGCTATAGAAAAGAGGAAGTTGAATTTGAGGATAATCATGCGAAAAAAAATATAGTCTTATAAAGAATATTTCCACGGAAGATGAATCCGAGGGGGATAGTACCGAGCTACCATTAAACCAGTACGTGAGCGAAGAAGATTTGTCAAGTTGCGAAAGCGAAGATTGTGAAGAAGATAATGACGAGGATAAAATAAGAATATTTTATGTGCGATGTTTCAACGAAGAAGTGAAGAATTCGAAGGTATCTCAAAGAAGAATACTAGAAAACATAAAAAATGGGAACTATAATAAAGCGGAAATGTCTACGGGGCAAAATGATGACAAGGTCGTAGTGCATTCTGAATTCAACAAAAGCGGAGATGGCGAGAATGTTTTGGTCCGAGGTGCAAAGCGGGAGACGCAGCAACAATTAAAGATGAATAACCTAAGAAAGGAAGAATTACACGTGGATGAATGGGCACACAAAGAAATTGCAAATGATTTATTAAAAGAGGAAATTTTCGAAGCTGTAGAAGAAGAAATACGACAGCCTTTACTCAACGTGAAGATATTTGGCACTGAATGTCAGGCTTTAGTCGACACGGGAAGTGACCTTACGGCAATATCGCAAGCATTGTATGAACACGTAAAAGGAAAGCACAAAATTACTGAAATGCCTATAAATTATGTACAGATTATGGGGGCAACTGGGAAGTTAAGCAAGCGGTTAAAAATTCAAATTTGGATGGAGTTAGAGATAAATGAAATTAATATAGAGCACAGATGCATCGTAATACCCGATCTAAATGTAAACTGTATATTGGGTATAGATTTTTTAATGAAGTATCGAGTTATCATTGATTGTGGCAAAGGAGAAATTAAAATTTTAAAAGGATGGAAGAGAACAACTGATAAAATTTTGGCAAGAAGTAGTGAATGATTCCGGAATTTTGGGAAGTATGAAATTACATGCGCTACAACAGATATATACTGAGGAAGATGATTTTAATGTTGCTGATAGATTTTAAGAGGATAATAATTTATCGCGTGATGTTAAGATAAGAAAAAAAATACACGATTTGGAAAATATTACTTGGAAGCAGAAAGAACAAGCTGAGGTAGTGCGGGAAGAAACAACCTTATGTAAAATTATGTCAGCAATAGACGAGGAAAAGATGATAGTTAGGTGGCCCGTCAAGGGGAAGGCAATTACTACTGTTAAAAGCAACAAAACAAAAGCAGTCAAACATATTTTCAAATGGAAATGGAACCTTATGTAATTTTAAGGGTGCAATGGGGATTTCAGAATAGACAACAATTGGCTCACATTGGTGGGAGTGAAGTCGGGCATGAAATGGAGTTCGCCAGAGCTTACAAGCCATGCCACACATTTGAAGGTACGCATGGGAAAAGAAACGGGTACAATACAGGTAGTTTCATGGGGAGATGCAAGGTCAATTCGGCACAGGAAGACCATGTCTCGTGTTAGAAATAAATGCCGAAGTTATTGTTCGGGGAGCGCCTGAAACAGTGACTCTACTCCGAACGAAATACTAAACATGCGGACATGCTATACCCAATTTTCCCGGTGAAGGAACACCCTTTTTAGCGACAGCGAAATTTTTCAATATGTATAAATCTAAAATCTGATCCTAAAAGATAAAGCCCAAAATCCATCTACTTGTCTTTCGCTCAAGTGAGCGGACACCTTTGCACAATCGCCAAGGCGATTTATAAGTACCTAATATATTAAAATACCAGGTGAATACCCTACCACTGCTTTAACTGTAGATATCTAACAACAGGAGTGCGAGTGTTGATGTACGTTCAGTGTTGTGTGTAACAGTGTTGTTGGCTTTGTCGAACGAGTGCCAATAGCTGCGGCAGAACGAACGAGTATCAAATTTATTTTGGTCCAAGTACCAGTATTCTCTGTATGGTGTGTTACATGCTAAGGGACCATTTAAAGTTACAATAGTAGGTATGTACTGTATGGTTTGCTAAACAATTTTACTATGGCATGAACTGAGCATTGCTAGTAAAGTTAACTTATGATGATTGTGTAATTAAAATTGCCAGAAGCAGGTGTAACATGTGAATGTACTGTAAGATGATTCACACTGAACTTGTAGCAAAAAGGAATGCAGATGGACAAGGGGTATAATACATTTCGACAAATGAATACTGTTTGGTGGCGTAGAAGTGGTGTGACAGCATTGCATTTGTCTCAATGTGGGGGCAGATGCAACCTTTAATCTCCAATCAATGTATATATATATTATTATTTATATCTTCGTATTAATTAATAATTAATAATTTAAAAAAAAAATGTAAATACTCTGAGATTGTAATATAACGAGTTCCACAGACGTTTTTAATATTGTACTGGGGTAGTTGTAAGTTCTTAGGTTTAAGTAGGATTAGTGTGGTTGTCTTTGGAGAGTCAGAGAGAGGAAGTATTATTGTCTTGAGAGAGAAGGAGAAATACGTGCAGAAGCACGCACAAAAAGTCTTGCTGCGGCTGTGGTGTAATTTAGAAACGAAATGTGTTGAGTGGTGATATTAAAAGTGAAGTATACTTATGTACTATTGTTTTTTTTTATTTAGTAGTTGCTAGACTTATAAAAAAACTCATTAAAATCGTTGCGCTTAGCATTACGGGCCGGGTTTCAAGCAAAGATTTTCTTGGAACCGAATTGTTACGTTATTAGTTGACATTTTGGAATTAATCCTTCCAGTACGCCCTTCTGAACGTACAAAACAGGATACAACCTCCCAAATATAATAGCCTCACACAGTAATTAGTTTTACTGTAAATGTGAGAAGGGAGAGGTTACAGTATCCGTGAGAAAAAGAATGGATTTATGCCACTGAACTTGCAGCATTTTGTTGATAATAAACTAATGTTTAAATCTGGCCAACCACAACGGAGTGTTGTTTTCCTGAACACTGCCATTGGCAGCCCAAAGCCCACGATTTCTGCAAGAGGCACTGCGAGGAGGCACCAAATCCTTCTACAGAGCTTGAAGAACGTCCACAAATCCACTAATTGCAAATATCGGACAGTATAACAATGCACTAACATGAAATTAAAACAACGAAAGAGCAAAATTAAAGATATACCAATAACAAAAGTCACCCAACCTGAAAGTCTGAAGGAAATGTCCAGTGAAAAAACCTTCACCTAAACTGCTTGAAAATATATAAGCAGAAATTGCTCTCGGGCACGCATCGAATGTGGAAGAGACAGTGACTGCCAATCCACCTCCAGTTTTCGGCTTTAAGCTTCCACTCTAGGGATTCAAGCAACTACTTGGATGTAACAAGAATTGTGTAAAATATGCTGATCTGTTATATTGATTGTGTAAAGTGCAGTTATTTCCGCTGATAGTGGTTGACAATCACTAGTTTACCTATAAAACTACAAAAAATCTGGACCTAATTCTAAAGTATTTGAAGTCCGAGAATTGATCCGGACCATTTGTAAATTCTTCAGCACAACAAAGAAAATCTGCTTCACTGTATTGGTCGGTCCGTATTCTGTTAGCCCAGCTTTTGGTAGGATATGAAATAAGCTTGAACAAATTATTTTTTCCCCAAAAAATAATAAAAAAAGTTGTTGAGGTCTTGAAATCAAAATTCTGCATAACTGCGGTGCTTTATGGGTAATTTCGTATTTGGAGAAATTACCAGAAAGAATATGTCCCATGAATTTCGCCATTTTTAAATTAATTTCGATTTTCCCCAATTCGAAAGTGATACGACGCCATGACATTTGACTTTTATATTTTTGGAAATTATTGTGTGTTAACTTTAATCCCTTTACACCACTCACTTTTTGGTGCTTCTCAACCACTATTTTGAAGCTGATTGAAATGTTTTGGCCTTTTTAGCATGATAGTGGAAGTCAGCTGATCCCAATTCCCTAATAGCGTGTTACAGCCATTGTCAAAGCCAATATATCTGCTGTAGGAATGGCAGACTAAGTACGTTGAAACCAGATATGTGTGCTTCGGGTTATTTGCCAAATTCTTTATAAGATTACTTTCGGCTCTTATTTGGATTCATCCAAACGTATATACACCGAATGATGTAAATTTACATGTTTCGCCGACAGACCCACCTTCCTGCAATCATAACTCTATCAATACTACCGAAATCCCTCTCTTCCCACTCCAAAAACTTACTTTCCGTCATTTAGAGATAAATAAGAAATGGAACTCTGTATATGACTAGATTGTTGCTGAGGCACGAAAGAGCAGTTACTATTGTAGAATCCTCCAACAGGTGTGAATAGTTATGTGCATTAAGATCGTTAAATCAATAGATTCTTCTTTACTGAGCGTGGTGGTGTAACGTTTTGCGTTCTGGCCTCGCATGCGGGAGGACGGTGGTTCGAATCCCCGTCCGGGCATCCAGATTTGGGTTTTCCATGGTTTCCCAAATTACTCCAGGCAAAAGCCGGGATGCTTCCTTCAAAAGGTCATGGCCGAATTCCTTCCCATCCCTTGCACTCCATCCTTTCCCGTCTCTAAAGACCTTGCTGTTAAGAGACGTAAAGCAGTTAAAAAAAAAAAAAAAGATTCTTCTTCGCAACAAATAAATGACATTGTCATTCAAGACATGGTTGTTAAGGAAAGTGAAATATCAACAACCTTTAACATGGTTTGAATTGCATAATTTTTCGTGAATCAAGCGGTATCTGCTTCACGTACTGAAATGTTTGTTGCACATATTAGATTTTTACTAAATTCTCGCTGCCGAGTGGTTTACATTACTATACGTGATACCTTGCTCATTGCCATAGATAACATGCAGAACATTATTCATGAAGAAATTGTCAGTAAATTAAACAGGATAAATAGATGCATTCTGTTTGAACTCATGAATTAGCAAATATTTGTAATGGTGTATTGGATTATTCTTAAATCTATTCAGATTAATTACAATAACAATAATAATAATTCCGTGTAGTCGTAATGACCTAGTGACAGGGTTTCTAGTAGGTGCGCATTCCGCCCCTGCCGTAGCCGCCTTAACCAAGCTGGGCAACCTGCCGAGTACAGAGGACTTACAATTTAACGTGGAATCCGAACCACGGAAGCGTTCTGGCGTACTTCACATTACACAGCAAGAGGTGAAGGCCGGGTTAAGTGCCTATGAAAATCCCCGCTGAGACGAGGATTCGAACCAGGGGCCTATCGAACTCCAGTCAGATCCCTTAACCACCGAGCCAACAGACCACTCTATTACAATTATTAAAACGTTAGACTTCGAATTGTTAACACTTCATTGTTACAAGATTAACTAAAGGTGTTATTTCAGCACTTAAACATTACTCGTATTTACAAAGCATTAATAATTATTAAACACTGTGTATAATTTTCGATGGAACTTTTATCTCTCTATAAACCATTCGTAATTTTACGTTCGCCTTACTTTTTACCACACCAATCATATAATTCTTTCAAAGTCGTCTCTAACTTCTGGAGCTCTTAAAAAATAAAGCAACAATTCTAAAATATTTCGCCTCCCCATTTTTTTGGTAACTACAATATGTTCACTTGATTATGGATATGTACGACGACTCTCAGCAGAAGGATTTAAAGCTGTCTCCTACAAAAGACAGTAGGGAGTGTATCTAGTGTGCTGGTTTTTCCCGTAATCTTAAATAATTGAAGAGACTTCTTAAACATATCCTTATATAACTGAAATACTTTTCCTCAATCATTGGTAAGAACATTGTCGTAAGAAGTATGGATGAAACATGGCTGGGTGCACAATTCTTACAACACGTTCTAGTAACTTAAATATCTTCTAGCATAAATGAACTTTTCAGATCAAGGTTCCATACTATATAATAATGGGTATGGCATTACTGGCCGGAAAATCACCGTACGGTTCGCCCCTGTCGTAGCTACCTTAACTTAACCCAGTAATCGGCACTGAAAGTTTAACATGGAATTCGAACCACGGAGACGTTCTGGTATGCTTCACATTGCACAAAAAGTTTTGCATGAAGTGAAGGTAGTATTAAAGACTTTGAAAATCCGCGCCGGGACAGTGATTCCATACAGGAGCCTTTATATCTCCATTTCGAACCGTTAACCCACTGAGCAACTAGACCCATGGTGGGTGAGCGGTTAACGTTCTGGCCTCGCATCCGGGAGGACGCCGGTTCGAATCCCCGTCCGAGCATCCAGATTTGAGTTTTCCATGGTTTCCCCAAATCACTCCAGACGAATACCGGGATGCTTCCATGAAAAGGCCATGGCCAAATTCCTTCCAGTTCCTTGTTCCCAGACCATCCCGTCTCTAATGACTTCGAGACCTCTTTAAGGTTCCATAGCAACGCATATAATAAAAAGATACACATATTTACCTCCGTCAAAAGCAGTAGCTCTAGTGAACATTTGGCAAGACGAGGCCACACGCTTCGGTGTAAAGACTTCAATCGGCTTTAGAAATCCCAGAAACTTACTCCTAAAGTCAACAGTCATCACTCCTTTTAAAAAAAATTGAAATATCGTTCAGTTTCTTATAACGTAGTCAATAGTTTGGTGGTAGTGACCTGAGTTTGGTGTTCTAAAGGAATCAATCTGCTATATAATTTGGTAAGATCATCCACCCACCTCGATAGCTATCGGTTGCAGGACCCTGTCACGTATCAGCCTTCCCTCACAAAACAGCGAACAGTGATACCATTATAGAAATTCGTGGTTATGTTTATAATTTAATAGATACGCAACTGTTGCCAAATTAACTGCAATAATGCATTCATTAAGTCTGCTTTTCGTAGCGTTTCATAGTTACACATTTTTGACAAATTTTGATGCTTAAATAGGTGAATCTGCTTTTTGGTAACATGTTACTAATTAAAGCAATTTAAAAAACCTAAAAAAAATTAAATTACTCGTGGTCTATGCTGTAACCACGAATGCCAATTGTCATTTCTGCTTAGGATAATTTTCAGTTTAATTATAACTTTCACTAATGTTGCTGATTGACCAATATTTATGCATTATGGTTTATTTGCTTTTTAGACATTTTACTGATCACTTTCGTTATTGGTCTATATTCATGTTCGCTGTATGAGAGTTATTAGGTAATTTTAAGTGGACGTCAGACCAAATGTGTAACTGAATCGACTATTCTGGCAAATCATTTCTGCGGAGTTGCTCAACTGTTTCATAATATAGAATGTGTATTAAGTTCTGCGGCCTTCTCAGAAACTATGACCAATCTTTACATTATGAGTGTTTGCCCAGTCTCAATAATAAAAAACGAGATTTTTTCGAAGGAATCAGAATTTTTTAAAAAATTTGTAGAGTGAACTTTAAGGGTCAAATACAAGTCAAGTTCGAGTTTATAACCTTTGAAACAATTACACGATACGCGATCGTTCCTGTCCCTGATTAATACCTACCTCTATTAATGCTTCTGAGTTCTTCAAGCTCAAGAGATTTTATTCACCATGAAACACAGGTCAAATTTATATTTGGCCAGGTCAGATCAACCTGTCATAATCTTTCATCTCAAAAACTGGAACTATTCTAGATCCGTGACTATACGCAAAAAAGAAAAAAACGGTCACGGAATTACACTAGTTTGAAATAATTCAATATCCTTAATTTTAAAACATGTGATACAAATGACGTGATGAACCATACATAAAATGAACAACAAAAAAAAATAAGATCAAAATATTACATGCCAACTACTTGAATGAAATAAAGTAAAATATAAATGTATCAACATGTACTATATAGCCACGCCATTTACTGCCAGTTAATCACAGGCAGAGTATTTTGAAGTGTGTTGTCTTTCGACATTTACTTCAACATAATCTAGAAGGAGCAACACTTTGCTTTTGGTATGGCTTATCGTTGGCGTTCTTAGTTTAGAATAGCGAGTGGTCTTTTATGACGGTCAATACCTGTAACGTATTGCCCGAGCGAGTTGACTTCCGGGTTCCTGGTCTTCTGGGCGCGCTCGTAGAACGTCGCGGACAGCTGTCTGAAGCGATCCGCCAGCAGCGGGATGTTAGTAGTCTCGTGCAGAACTGCAGTCGGGAATCTGCTCGGTAAGTGGAGGGCCCGTTTTAGTGCCCTGTTCTGTATCACCTGAAGGCGCCGAAGGTGCGAAGCAGCCGCATAGCCCCATACGGGACAAGCGTATTCCATAATTGGTCTTACCAGGGTGATATAGATGTTTACTCCCGTGGCGGGCTTCAAAAGGCTATTCCTGTTAAGCACAGGGTATAGAGCGTGTAATCTAGCACTTGCCCTCCTCCTGATGTCTTGAATATGGGATCGCCAAGTCAGTCACCGGTCAAGAGTGACTCCTAGGTACTTGACTTCGTTTTCCCACGGGATCGTCTCGTTGTGAAGTCGAAGGGGTGGAAGGTTTTGAGTGCGTCTCTTACTGATTATGATGGCTTGAGTTTTTGTGGCGTTGATGTTTATCCTCCACCGTTTCGCCCAGTCCTCAGTTGATCGAAGGACTTCTTGCAGACGCCTAGTTGCTAGGGCACAGCTTCTGCTTGCCGTACAGTATGCCGTGTCATCGGCATAGGTGGCAGTAAGAACTCTGGGAGCAGTAGGCACGTCAGCGGTGAAAAATACATAGAGCACTGGTCCCAGTACAGAGCCCTGCGGTACCCCAGCAAGGATTCGCCTCACAGTTGAAGTGGCCTCGCCTACACGAACGCAAAAGGTGCGGCCAGTGAGATATTGACATAAGGAGCTGTACTAGTCTGCCTGAGAAGCCTTGTTCGTATAATTTGAGTAGCAGACCTGTATGCCACACAGAGTCGAATGCTCTGGCGCTATCCAGAAGCACCAGGCCACAGTATTGTTTTTCGTTCAATGCCCTAGTCGCTGCTTCAACCACCCTCATGAGCTGTTGCATGGTGGAGTGATTGCGGCGAAAGCCGAGCTGGTGATGGGGAATAATCTCGTTCCGTTCGATGTAATGATTTAGCCTCTTGAGAAATAATCGCTCAAAGACTTTGCTTATAGACGGCAAGAGGCTTATTGCCCGGTAACTTTGAGGTAGGTGCGGGTCCTTCCCACTTTTGTGTATTGCCACAACTTCAGCATGTTTCCAGCACTGGGGGAATTGCTGAGTGCGAAGAATGTTGTTAAATATTCCTGCCAAGTAAGTTGACGCTTGCGGTGGTAGATTCTTGAGACAGCTATTGAAGACACGATCATGACCAGGTGCTTTATCTGGGTGAAGTGTGGCTAGGCAGCTCGCAACCTCTTCTGGAGTGATAGTGTCAATTTCTTCCTCGTCGTCCCCTTCCTCAGCCTGCAAGATAGGTGTTTAGGCAGCGATGTACCTCTTCTACTTGCAACTGGTCTTCCACTTCCGATGGCCGAAAGTTCCTCTCGAAGGAATCTGCTAGGGCGTTTGCCTTGTCAGTTGGGCGATAGACTGGTCCCCGTTCGCCGTGTAGGGGCGGGATTCGAGATCGCTGCCTAGTGAATTTCTTTGTCTCTGCCCACAGCGTCCCATCACCTGGGGTCAGCATCGAAACACGAGCCTCCCATTCTCTGCTCCGGTGCTCTGCCAGCGACACCTTCAATTCTCTCTGGAATCGGTTTAGCAGTCTCGCGTGTCGGCGTTCCTCGTCAACTTCCACTCCTTAGCTATTCGGTTTTTCTGCCGAATAGCCGCTAGGAGGTGGGGCGGGAGCTGGCGTGAAGTGTTCTTGGTGAGGCACCTCTTCGGAGTCGTCGCTGCTGATGCCTCCTTGACAGTGTGCTCGAAGAAGGACAGAGCATAGTCTATATCCTCTGCCGGGCGTTCCGGTAGTGCTGCTGAGACTATCTGACGGTATCTGCCCCAATCGGTTTTCTTGAATTCCGGCTTTTGTTGTGCATTTAGGATTAGGTCGGACTCTAGCTCCACGAATGACTGGGCAATGGTCAGAGGACAGCCTGTTAAGCGTGGTTGCCGCGACGAATCCGGTGATCCCTTTAGTGACTGCCACGTCGAGAACATCCGGACGTCCGTGGTGAGCTGGGTAGTAGGTTGGGTTCTTCGGGTCCCCACACACACATATTGTGTCTGTTGGTGACTCTCCGTAGTATGTTACCTGAAGGGTTGTTAACTCTGCTGTTCCAGTCTGTGTGTTTCGGCGTTGAGATCACCTCCGATGAACAGCTTTGCCTCTGATGTTTGCCAAGGTATTAAAATCAGCCTCTGCTGTTTCCCTTCTAGGAGGCCGATAGGCAGAAACTACGGTCAGTGGGGCCTCTTGTCGTGGCCACTTCAATGCCGACAGCTTCAATGTACTGCAGGGGCGGAATGTAGATCTAATGATGTGGAATGCTTCTCTTGACATAGATAGCCACGCCACCTTTTGCGGTTGGACGATCATATCTATAACAGCAGTAGTTCGCTACTGAGGCTTTCAGACCCGGTTTTAGGTGGGTTTCGGTGACAAGACATAGATCAACGTCTTGTTCCCTAATGAACTGCCGGAATTCCACGGTCTGTCCATGAATGCCATTGGCATTCCATATGCAGAAAGATTGGCTATTGAATTGGGGTCGTCTATCCATAATGAAGATTACAACTGCATTTGGGAGTAGCGAGAGCTGTCTTCACTGCAGCGCAGATGTCCGTGGTCATCTGGTCTAGCCGCTTGGTTAGACTGACCAACATATTTAGAACAGTCTCCAATATTTTACTCAGTCCTTCAGATTCCGCCGGAACTGGAGCAGCTGAGGGAGGCCAATGTCGTGGTTGGTTGTTTAACAGATCTTCTGTGCAGGAGCTCTGCGGGTTTTTATGTTCTTGTTGGTCGACCAGATTGGAGTCAGAAGTTGCAGCAGTGGTCGACTGTGGACCCGCAACTTCCGAAAAGAGGCGACCGTCAGTCTCACTCGATTTTCTGTGTTTCTGGTACCTTGGATGCTTCCTAGTCATCCTAGTGGCTTCGTCTGTTCTTTGCCAGTCGGCGGAGAGGAAGTATTTGTTTTTTGATGCTGGATAGCGGAGACGCTCTGTAAATTTTCTACCGGTGGCTGTAGATCCTTCTTGCGATGTTGTTTGGCGGTATCACTATTGGCTGGTAGGCCTCTCTGGCGATCTCGTGCCTTCTTGTACACTGGACAGCCTCTATAGGACGCAACATGGCCGCCCCCACAGTTCAAGCACTTAGCTGCGTCGTGTCCTTTTCTCAACGTGCACTGTTTTGTTTCATGTGGGCCGGCACACTTTACACAAGCGGGAGGCATTTTACAGTGCTTCGCCACATGACCAAAACGTTGACAATTAAAACACTGAGCGGGTCCAGCTGTAGCTCTCAGTTTTTCCGTTTGAATCTTTAGGTGGCAGATGCTCTCCACCTTAAAGATGGGCCTATTCTCAGGGATGTCAGGAAGAACGACAAGGAAAAGAGGCATGACCTCATTGCTTTCTGGGTGGCGCAGCTGAACCACTGTCTGAACATTGAAGCCCATATCTTTTAGCTCGAGTTTGATGTCGTCAGTGGCCATAGTCCGGGGAATCCCACGGAATATCACCTTCAGAAGTGGCACTGCTCCAATCGGAAAGGTATAGTAAGGAATGTTGCTAGCTTGCAACATCTCGGTGGCTGCTGTGAAGTCTTCAACGGTTGTAAATGTGAATTTTATTTTGTCCCCTCCAGCCGATTTGGCTGAGAAAGGGTTTTTCACGACGTCACCCACTTTGTCGTGCAGAGTTTTATAATTATCTTCAAACTGCACAACAATTGGCGGGATATGCGCACTTCTGGTAATCTCTGATGAATCGTCCTGAATTGGTTCGAAAGGATTGGTTGTTTCCATCCTTTCCGGGTCAAGCGTTGGTGGTGGCCTCGCTGTACGGCGAGGGAAGACAAAGTCCTCGTCACCTGGTTCCACACTTTTCTGGTAAGTGTGGTTATCCTCATTGCTCTTGGGACCCTGGGAACGACGTCCTCTTACTCCATTCCGCCCGGAGACCGAGGCTGTAGTATTGTCGGTGGCTTCCATGGTCTTCTTATTTTGTGCCTTAGCTTTCTTTGGTTTCTTGGCTGTACCTAGTTTCGACACTGCTAGACTGACTCCACTAGATTTGCTCACCTCATTGTTTCTGTAGTTGACGGCACGTGGCTGTTTATTGTATGTCCTCTGTGGTGGAGTAGTGGGACGCTTTCTCGGTGTTAATTCTTTACTCACCGAGTACACATCACCGTGTATACGCTGAATGTTAAACACAGCGGCTGGTGTAGCGTCTTCATCCACTGCCATATCCTTATCCGTTGTCGCACTTGTCACAATGACCTCCGGCATTGAGACGCTCGACGCGCGCGGCGCGGAAGTGCAAGGCAGCCTTACCTCGTCACCCATCTGTGCGGCTCCTCTGGTCACGACTGATGGGTGGCCGAGCTTAGTTCTATCGAGTTATTCAACTTCGACACGACACGTAATTTCTTGTCACTTTCGAAAACAATAAGTATCTATAACAATCACACGACCAGTCAAAATACACACACGTAATAATCACCAATTGTCACATACGATAATAATTCTCACATACTTCTGATCACTTCTCTATATCACTCATGTATCAACTTTCCATAGTTGAAGATCAATCAATGACATGTAGTATACGATTTGTTTAAATGGATTTATTGTATATATTTCGACTGCGGGAAATCTAGAGCTAAGCAACATTAAATGATTAGCTTCTGCTTTGGAATAATTTAATTCCTGGACTTCTTATTTCTTATCTTGACGAAATGGTATCAAAACATTACATAAGCATTCATTAACTTAATAAACTATTCCAATGCACTCATTGGCGTTTGCAGTCATACAAAAACTTATGGTTTTGGACTTTGTAAACTCGGAAAAGATTAAAATGGATAACACATATCCCATACGTTTGAATATGAAATAAGCTATTATTATTTCTATTTTGGCCATGACCTGGTCACTATTGTATGCTATACACGAATAGATAGACAGATATATTTTTAAAAAAATTCTTCTCTGTCATCAGTAGCGTACATGCAACGAATAAACTGATTTTTTTTTTCAACTAAATATTAATATACCTCGCAGGAACACCTTTACATAGTAACATACCAAACATCTATGTAAAAGATAACTATGCCGGCGATACTAAATACCAGCCTATCCTAATATATCCGTATACGAGGTGCCACGTTTGGAGGCAGTTGAGTAGGAAAAAAACTTATACTCAACAATTATCAAACAAAAACTCCATGAATAATATTCCTTCGAATCCATTAATATTCAATTAATTTAATTTAATTTAAATTGCAATGGAGGCGTCTGACTGGAGATCGAGTAGTCTCAGGTTCGAATCCCAGTCTCGGCTGGCATTTTCAGAGGCTTTTAAATCTATCTTCCTCTCTGGCACAGCTTCCAGAACTCTTTCGTCGTTCGAATTCCATATTAGGCTATAGGCTATGCACGGAAGGATTTTGTTAGATAGCCACGACAAGAAGCGGTGAATCGAGAACTCAGCCTGTTGGGGGGCGGACAATCCTTAGGCATCGCCCAGTCATCTGATTGTATTCAATTGGATTCTTCCATTTTCCTCCCTCGTTTGTATTCTTCCCTTTTATCATAATGTCGCATTCTCAACGAATTTATTATAATGGAACCACTAATTACTCCTATTTATTTTGTTCCATTCTCGATATTTTATTCCTTGAATTTGCTATGTTTCCCAATGAACACTGCGTGAAATTGTGTGAAATGACTTCTACAAATATTTTTGCCATAAAAAGGTTTTGCCTTCATTCTATATTGTGTCACCAGAATACTTATTTATTTTGTATGGGAGAAGAAATACTACGGAGACAAAGTGAATAGCCTTTTTAGATTGTTTGCTGATGATGCGGTTATTTATAGGGAAGTAAGGAATTTGGCCGATTGCTTAGAAATTCAGCGTGATCTGGATATTATTTTCGCATGGTGCTCTGAGTGGCAACTTACGCTAAATTGTAAAAAGTCCAAGACAATGAGCATAACTAACAAAAAGAATCCAATTGTTCAGAAATACGAGTTAAACAATTCAGTTATTGATATGGTCGATTCTATGAAATATTTGGGAGTAACAGTACAAAGGAACATGAAATGGGACTTACATATTAATCGTTAGTAGGTAGAGCTAATTCTAGGCTGCGATTCATAGGTCGAATATTGAAAAATTGTAATGAACAAACAAAGGAGATTGCGTACAAATCTCTTGTGCGTCCACATTTGGACTATTGTTGTGCCATTTGGGATCCGTTTCGTAAGGGGTTGATCGAAAATATAGAGAAAGTACAGAGAAGAGCCGCTCGATTCGTGACCGCTTGCTACAGTCCTGAAAGCGTCACAGAACTGATTAGTATACTAGGCTGGGAGTCTCTGGTAGATAGACGACACACGTTTCGTTTAAACTTATTGGTAAACATGTGTACTCCCACTTTCACTCACGAGTGTAGTGAAATACTTCGTCCACTAACCTATTTGAGCCGGAATGACAGGAAAGATAAGATTAGAGAAATAAGGTGTCGTAATGATTCATATATGAATTCTTTTTTCCCTCGTACCATTAGGGATTGGAATGCACAACAAAGAGATTAGCTTTGGTGCTGAGCAACCTCTGCCACCCACAATTTTGTGAATTGTAGAGTATATATATAGATAGATTAAATTACAATAAATATAACTTTTACTTACAGACTGATGCAGCCACTAAACTGCTTCTCTGGTTGCTTCGTGAATATGATGCATTGTACCATTGAATCTCCTGAGAGGGCATTTAATGGCGATGAGGTGAATGGTTTGCTCATAGTTACCGCAGTCACAAGGATTCTCTATCATTCCCCACTTGTACATTTAGTATCTGCAACTACCGTGGCCTGTCCTCATTTGGTTCAGTGTTTTCCAGGTTTTCCTAGGAAGGTTGAATCCAGGAGGCTGTCGTGTAGAGTCTTGGATTAGCGCATGTTTGTCAGGGTTGGAATTTGTCTAGTCAGCGCACCATGCTTCGCCTATGTTGAAATTGTTTTGGACCAGCTCTTGACCAAACTTCCATGTTTGGAATATCAAGATTTTAGTCTATTTGGACCTTTGTTCTGGGATATATCCAAATATTTTACTAAACTATGAGGATGTCTAGTGGTGATCCACTGCTTCCACCGCGGATTTCCGTCTGATTTTACCATCTCCTTTTAATCCGGTCATGTACAACAATGAAGCAAAGGTATCTTGCAACCGCAGATTTTTGCACAATCCATTCTATACTTAACTAAACAGTGGGAACGAACACGACGCGTGCTGAGAATTATTGGTAGTTACTAGGCAACAGGAAAGTGAGGGGAGGAGCTGAAAGCGGAGTTCCTTAACGTTAGAGCAATTAAATTAAAATATCTCTAAAACAATACATCATAGATCCTTTTGGCGTAGTTTTTGATGTAACCATCGGAACTCCTCCTGTTTTCGAAACGCTTTAAGTGAACTTTTGTCGTTGACAACACTTCGCGCATGAATCCGGTGGAAGTTATAGATAATCAAGCTATCATGATACATTTAGTTTCTAGTAGACTCAGCAGTTGGCTTGACTCCTGAGAAAGACTGTTGCCTTCCGTCGGAATGTCGGGATACGTAGATTGGCCGCAGGATAAATCTTGCATAGCAGTTGATAACAGTTCATGCTGTTATATGAACAGTATTACTTTCCTGATCTAGAAGATCAGCTATATACATAAATATCTTGTGCACATAAATGGATGATATGATTGATGTACGATGGGTGATAAGAAACTAAGGTTACAAGGCCGATATTCCCGAAGTGCCGTCCGTTATAGAGAAATTGTGATAATTCTAAGACATGCAATTAACAACTGTACAGAGTTACATCCATCCGCCACCTACAGATCCAGTTATAGGTAAACACAAACAGCGACTAGTTTGGAAAACTGATCTCAAAAACAAATCTACTCAGTTAATCGATTTCTGTGGGCGAAACATGTAACTGCCGCTAAAATACACTGGCAGCTGGTAGAGATTTACGGAGAGAATGTAATATTCGTCAACATGTAAGAGATTGGTATCGAAAGATTGCGGCTACTAGACAAAAGTCACCAACCAAATTGTTGAAGCGGTATCGCTGGGATATCATCGACTACCCTCCATAACGCCCGTATCTCGCACCAAGCTCCATTTACCTTTTTTCCTCACTTGAAGGAACACCTAAGAGGCCGACGATTAGCATCAGACGAGGGGGTGAAACACTTCGTGACAACATAGCTAAACACGAAAGGACAGGATTTTTACCTGGAGGGAATATTAAAACTCACCCCACGTATCTATAATTACCTAAACTGATATGATGAAAAATAACCTAATGTATATACTGATGTTCCTAAGGAGCATTAGAAGCCTGATAGGGAATAAAGAGGTGCCACAGAGAAGCAAGAGAGTAATCTATCATACGTACTATATGCCTATCTTGACTTATGCTGCTGAAACTTGGAGAATGAAGAAGCTGGACATCAGCAGAGTACAAGCAAGCGAAATGAAGTTTTTAAGAGGTAGAATGGGAGTTACTAAAATGGACAGAATAAGGAATGAAGCAACATAAAAGAGGAACCCCTACAGGAAATGTAGAGAGGACCAGACTGAGATGGTATGGACATATAAACAGAATGGAGGCTCAGAGAATCCCAAGAAAAATGCATGAAATTGAGATGCATGGTAAACGACCCAGAGGTAGACCAAGAGATGCATGGCTGAGAGGAGTGGATGAGGGTGTACGGAAGAGAGGAGAGGACTGGAACAAAGTAGTGACAGAGAGGTGGTGGGATGAAAGAAGGAAATGGAGAAGCTTGTGCATGAAGCAGACCCGGCCAGAGGCTGGAAACTGTTGAGGATGATCATGATGATGATATACAGTCAGTTGGTTGTATTAGTTGTATGGAATAAAATGTACACTTCCCACTACAGGCTTGTAACCTCAGTTTCTGATCGCACCTCGTAATTTGTAATGCCTCATTGCTGTAGGAGGAGAGTCGCCAAAAACTTCAGCCTCTCCTAATTGTGAACAGTGTCCAACCTCACAGTCTGGCAGCCTACCACGTGTATGTGTTGCTATGAAGGGGAGGAGGCAGCGGATGAGGGGAGGCGCAGCAGTTTTATTTTTTAGTTCGTTTCATCCCAGTGACTGCTGATGCGACTGATAATCTGCTATCGCCGATCTGGCCCGTGTTCACCGCTGCACGTTCGTTTTAATGCAGCAGCGCAGTATGCTAACTAACGGTCCTGTATGCAATTGGCGCAACGGATGTCCGCTGGCGACCTCTGGGGACCGGGAATTAATGTAATCGAGTTAACTGCACACCGGCGCTCTACGTGCCAGCGAGGCAGCCACAGCAGGTGGGTTGGTAATGGCTACCAGCACAAACGACTGTTCCCCGCCACTCATAACAAGTTGTCTTACAGCTGCCCACACCACAAACAGCGTCATTTTTCAAACGATTTTTTTATTTAGCTCGGTTGGAACAACATTCGACATCGGGGGAATGTTGGTAATCCTGTTGGTACGCTGCGCAGGACTAAAGGCTCCTAGTTCGATTCCGGAACCTGTTATACTTTTCCCGATACTCTTGTGACACAGACTCAAAATATTCAAAGCGACCATCCTGATTCAATGATGATTATATGTTTATCGTCATCTAGTAAAAAAAAAAAAAGTTTCTCTACCACGTATAAAATGTTTTTATTTTCTTTGAAACGGCCCGAATCAGATTCCGGGAAGCTAAAAGCTCTATCAACTGGTTGTCTGACTATGTTGGTAAGAATTTTTTGTTAACTTCTCCAGTTCGATTCCTGAACTTTTCTTGAATCTCATATGATGCAATTTTAAAATATTTAAAGCGCTCACCCTGATTTAATATTTACAATCATATTTCTATAGTTACCATCACGATACTGAATTTATAGCTATTAAATATATATCTTCAATAACGTAAAAAATAAACGCGCTCCAGGAAAACTTACGAGTACACCTGAAGATGGTAACAGAGGCTTATGTCGCCGAAATATTGTGTATAAATAATAGTATTTTTCAGTTGGTTTCCCGAGAAAAAAACATAAATTTCCAATGCCATCAAAAACTGCGTTCGTTTATAACATAAAAGAAAATTTACTTAAGAATTTCTGAATCAGATTCCTAAAACCCAATGTCCCACGTAGACTGGGCGTCTGAAACTGTTGATGATAATGTCCTGTAAACTCCTTCTCAAACAGTAATATTCTAATTTTTTTAGTTGTTAAGGCATTTGTGTTTCATAGAGACCATTAGATCAGTGAGATTATTTTGATAAAGAATGGGAATGAGTGAAGCCAGTTTAGTTTGAATTAAACATCCAAGAATTCTGAGAGACTGTGGAAAACCCAAAGTCACTGCTCATCCACTACATTTGGAGTAACTTTAGAAATTGGACTAAGGAAATTGGAAAAAATATAAAGGCTATTCAATCTAAGATTGTGACCTTAACTGATATCCTAGCATCTTCTTGCAAGAAGAGAGGGCAAAAGCTTAATTTCAGGTACATCATCCGGTAATCATATATATTATTTCTATAAGGTGTGTTTTTGTCACAAACCATACTTAGCCGAAACCAATGATTGAGGTGTCATTTTAAAGCTTATGGTCTCCATTTTGGTCAAATCACATTTTAAGAAAGGAATTTTTCTGAATTCGAACCCTTAAAGGGTAAAATGTCAATATTCCTAAAATTCTGTTTTTTTGGTTACGAGTCATTTATCTCACTGGATACCTATCTGAAATCGTTTAATGAAGAATAGTTTTAAAGATTAACATCTACGCTTTTGAGACATCATATATTAAGACATGAATTTTTTCGTAATTCGACCCTTAAAGGGCAAAAGTATCAATAGTTCTGCAACGCGTTTTTGTGTCACGATCCACTTATCTCCCTTCGTAGCTAAACCGATATACATAAATGAGGTATCATCTTAAAGATTAAGATCTCTGCCGTGGTCACATTATATTTTAAAAAAGGAATTATTCGTAATTCGACCCTTAGAGGATAAAAATATCAATATTCCTAAAATGCGTTTTTGGGTCTGGGGCCATTTATCTCCTCGGATATTTAACTGAAATTGATACCTGCATTAGGATTATGAAGAGTGATGTTTAATCTTTGGTGATATCATATATTAAGAATTTTTTTTTTAAATTCAACCCTTTTTTTTTTTTTTTTTTTTTTTTTTTTTTTTTTTTTTTTTTTTTTAGTTCAATGGGTTTATTGAAACCTTATAACATTACAACATTTCCACATTACAAGATTAAAGTTTCATAATACACTCTACGTTACAGAAACATCAATATGAGTACTCTGGTCAAATGAAGGGGCTATATGCATCATCAAGATTGGTCACGGAGAAGAAGTCCATCCAGATATGCTCCGAAGTGGCGTTTGTACCTCGTTGATTTTTTTAAATTCCAAAGTGTTATTTTAAGTGTGGATAAATAATCATCTAGATCCTTAGGTTTTTTTATTAGAATATTGTAGACTGCTTGTCCTAAAACCCAGACCAGTGAGTTATGTTTTTCCGGTGGCATGGTCTTGATGTCTGGTCGTATTAGAATCTCGCATGTAACCTCAGATGGAGAAGTACATAATAGAGTTGCCGTTGCATGCTTCGTCCAATTCCAGATATGTGCAGCCTTTCCACAAGTAAAACGATGAATTAGTGTGTCAGTATTCCCACATGTATCACATCTATCTGTAGATTTCATATGGATTCGAAATAATCTCACATTTGTAGGTACAGTGTTATTGACAACTTTGTACCACACGGCTTGAATTTCGGATGATAGAACTTTAAGAAATATATTAGACCATACGTTTCGCCAATTTGTGTCTGCGAATTTTGATTCAACAATGTTTTTGCGTCCTTCAGATGTCAAGGTTTTGTATAGATCTTTGGTTGTTACAGGAAGTTTATCCTTTCGGGCTGCTGTAATATAACTTAGTTCTTGATAATAGAATCTTATATATTCGAAGGTCTTGTCAATAAGAGCTATATTCACAGGCGGATCTATACTGGGTGGTTTATAGTAATTGATAATTTGTGACGTTATGGTGTTTTTATTTCTCTGGACGTTATTCATAGCTCGTAAGAAAATAGCCTTTGCTTTGCAGCTAGCGTCCATTAGACCCAAACCACCTCTTGTTGTTGGTAGTGTCAGTGTTTGAAAATTGACTTTAAATAATTCGCCCTGACATAAGAACCAAGATATGGCACGTTGAACATTCTGAATTATTTCCCTGGGAGGCGGAAGCACTTGCGCTATGTAATTTAGTTTCCCAAGTACAGCCACGTTAATTAGTCTTGATTTTTGAATTGCGTTAATTTGTTTGCTTCTATGAAGTTGTAATGTTCCCCTGGTACTATTCAAAACATTGCGCCAGTTAACTGTGCACATTTTACGAAGGTCAGCTTCCAAAACTACGCCCAGTGATTTGTGCGTATATACTTGTTTCAAATCCTGCATATCTGTGGTAATTTGGATTCCCGCTCCAATATGAAGGATCGCTGATTTAGTCATGTTAATTACAGCGCCACTTGCAGTGCTGAATAAATTTAATTGATCTCGAATTATATCCAAGTCTTCGTCATTGGTAATGTAAAAACCTATATCATCGGCATAAGCCCTGCCTGTGTAACTTTTCCCTTGGTAAGTTATTCCATTGGTCAGGTTATAAATTGACCGCAGTAAGGGTTCAGTGTAAAATGCGAAAAGAATCATTGAAAGTGGACATCCTTGTCTTACTCCTCGTCCCATAATTAAATATTTCGACAAAAAACCGTTAGTTGAAATTCTTGTTTTTGCGTTAGTTATTAATTTTCTGATAGCAGAAACAAAAAGCTGTGGTATACCCAGTTTTTTCATGGTTTCTAACAGAAATCCATGATCGACACGATCAAATGCCTTGTCAAAGTCCAGGAAGAAAATTCCCGCCTTTAGTTTTGAATGCGCTGCTAAGGCTATCACATCTCTATATTCTAATAGAGCCTGTTGAATGCCACGGTCTGGTATAAATCCTGATTAGGGGAAAAGTATCAATGGTTCTACAACGCATTTTTGTGTCACCAGCCATTTATTTCCATTAATATATAACCGAAATACATAAATGAGGTATCATTCTAAATATTAAGGTCTCCGCAGTGGACACTTCATGTTTTAAGAATGGATTTTTTCTGAATTAACCCTTAAGCGTCAAAAATATCAGTATTTCTAAAATGCGTTTTTTGTCTCTCAAGTCATTTATCTCCCTTGATAATTAAACAAAATTGGTAGACGAGGTATCATTTTAAAGACTGAGGTCTTCTTAAGGTCTTCGTTTCCTTTACACCATTTTTAAGAAAGGAATTTTTCAAAATTCGCCCCTTAAAGGACAAAAGTATTAATATTTCTACAACGCATTTTTCTGTCACGAGCCATTTATCTCCCTTGATATATAACCGATAAATGAGGTATCGTTTCAAATATTTAAGTATCCGCTTCGGTAACAATATTTTAAGAACAAAATTTTCTCCAATTTCAACCCCCAAGGAACAACAATATCATCATTTCTAAAACTTTTTTTTTTTACCTCGCTTGATGCCTAACCGCAATAGATAAATGAGGTATCATTCTAGAGATCAAGATATCCGCTTTGGCCAAACCATATTTCATTAAAGGAATTTTTTGGAATTCGATCCTTAAAGGGCAAAAGTAGGTAATATTATTTCCATAACGTATTTTCTTTTTTTATTTCTAGCCATTTATCTCCTTCGATACCTAACCAAAATGAATAAATGACATATCGTTTTAAAGATTAAGATCTCCAATTAGGTAAAATCATAAATTAAGAAGGAATTTTTCGGAATTTGATTCTGAAGGTGGTCGCGCATAAGAGACAGTTCGGAGTCAAATCCCTAGATTGTAGCAGAAGATATCACAGAGATGTTAATAAACTGTTTTTTATGCAATAAGTAGCTTTTCGGATTTTTGTTTTTTTTGTTTTTTGTTTGTTACGGAAACATTTTTGTTTTGCTGTACAATTCCAATGTGAACATTTTATTCGGACAGAAACATTTATCACAGAGATGTTGATATGCGGTGTGCATTTTATTCAGGTTGGTTGTGTTCTGTTAAGTTCAGTGACAGTTTGTCGTGTTTTAAATTTTCCTGTTTCGTAATATGTTGTAAGTATTTTGATGCGTACCTATTACACTAAACAAATAAATATTTGCTACAAAAGAGCGGGTCTACTTTTCAATATATTACAAGCATTCAACCTCACTATTCATAGTATTTTATTCGTGAAATTTTTCGTGTAATAATATTTAAAATACTGATAGAAACAATGTTTTCACTTTCATGAGCCCCATATTTTCAATCATTTCAATAGTTAGTGATAGTTGTATACCTGTGGGATAGGTATTGAAAAGGTAGCGAAAAGTTACTAGATTCCTAGAATTAGTGACGGATACACGTTACTAGTTCGATCGCAAGTTCCTGCTCTCGGTGGTGACGGAAGTGTAAACGAAATACTTTTTAGGTCGAAATTTGATTTAGTACCTTTTTAATGCACGCGGGTTACTTACAAATTAGTTATGACCTTTAAAATATTCACCCCTTAATCTGCCCGTGGTTCTTAAAGCTCCGTCATTCTGAACACGGAAAAATAGGTTAAGCGTGGGTTAGAATTTTGGTACCCGCGTATAGGCGAAAATAATTAAGTGCCTCAGGCGGATCTTTGAAATAGCCTGGGTGAATGCATAACATGTCACCATTTTCCATTTAAAACTGTTTAAAAAATATATCACTAAAACGTATTAATAAAAATCTCTGTTAGATCGTTTTAATAAAACAATGTATGACATATAGGAGGTAAAATGCGAAACAAAAAAAATCTATCATCCTATACAAAAGCAGAAGACATGCGTTAGCCTTTAGAATCACATAACACAACAAGGACGATTTTATATATATATATATATATATAGTATAATATATTTAGGCTACGCATGAAGAATTTAGCGATTTAGAATAAAATTCGCTTTCTAAAAATCTCGCAGAAAGTAAAACGATTGAAATATTAAATAAAGTAAGGTAAAGTCTGAGAAATCGAATGTATTATACAAAAAAAAACAAGTATTACAAATAGTATATCATTTCTTTTAAAGATAAATGGGCTTAACACAAATTGTGGGACAAGTGAAGAAAATGAAATGGTAATGGGCACCGGGCCCCATTAATATCCTAGTAAGAATATTTTCACTGAAATCAAATCCACCTTTATATACCGTAAATAGTTCAAAATAAAAAAGGACCTAACAGAAAAATATTGCCTATAACTTTCATTAAAAAAAAGAATCAGAAAATAAATTATGAACTATCAACTCATATCTCTAACTTCTGTCTGTAATAGCGCATATCATATGCTGCTATATTATTAAATTCTTAGGTGAAAACAAAATTAATTTTGGCCGATGAACATGGTTGTGGAAATAATAAAACCTCTGATGCACAACTGGCTCTGGTTTCCCATAATATGATCAAACTACGATGATGCTATTTTCTTTGATTTTCATAAATATTCTAAATTTTACCAAATATTAACCTATTGACAAAAAAAAACAGATTAAAGGGAATCGATATGTGGTTTACTAGCTGGATGGTCACATATATCAGTGAAGAACGCGAAGGCTATAGCAATGGATGAAACTTTGCGAATCCGCGACGGAGGTTCGATACGATCACATCTCCCTTCATTTTTTATCAACCATTTCAGAAACAACATCAGTTTAAGATTGTTAGTTGTTGTTGCTGATATATGTAAGTACTTTATCAGTTCAATATGACTTTGACGTTATTTCTACATGGTGCTGTAAAATATACCTTAAACGAAGTTGTAAAGCGTATACGCCAATGCCCCTAACTAACCGGTTCCCTATGAGAACAAAGTAACCGATTCAATACTTAGAAAAGGAAATCCTTTCCAACATTTGCGTGTAAAAGTGGAAAGGACTCTGAACTAGGATAAACACGTAACTTAAGTTACTGATAAAGCTGAATGACATTCTTAGGACATTTTGTGAAGGTGTTGCATACCCTTTGCGAAAGTGTTACATGATTTCTACGGAGATATATCTGGGATAATCTTGAACATGGAGGACGAAATTATTGCTAGAATTTACTAACAATGGCACGAACATGCAATTTCATTTCCGACTACGACGATGTACTGCTTTGGGTAAAATGATTTGGTAAAGTAAGAAGCGAAGTGCTTATCCTAAATAGTGATGTTAAAAGCCAGTTTTTCTGTCGTTGTTGATAGTCCTTGCACATCGTTTGGAAATGAGCCGTTTTTTCTTACCGCTTACATTGAAGATCATACATAAAAAATAATAATATTAATAACAATGTCTATGGCATTATTGGTCGGGAGATTTGTCGCTAATGCGCGGCTACCCTAACATAACACTTAATCCTACCAGGTATAGGACAGCTACGGTTTAACGTGGAATCCGAAACACGGAAGCGTTTTGGCGTACTTCACATTGCACATCTAAGACAGGGATTCGAACCGGTGAATAAATGAAAACATGTACTGATATAAACTTCCACTGCCTCATCTGATCAAAGGCGAAGAGTTAAGTTTGAAATTTTGAATTAAATAATGGCAGAAAGTTCAAGAAACATATTGGTCAAAAAAGAGAAATACAATGTAACGAAAGTATCAACTCGAGTATTACATCCCATCAAATTTTTAATCAGTTGAACTCTATAATTTGGAAATGATATGAGGCGCTGGTCTTAAATCCTCTTTGCTATGTGATAGAAGCAATGTCTAATTACTCAAATTTTAGTTCTTGTTAACAACTGGACAGTGGACGCCCTTCGCACTACCGATAAGTTAAACACCAGCGGCGGACCGCGTATGGATCCCGCGGTATCGGTGGCTCGGCAGCTGGCGATGCACGTGGAACCCGCCGCTAATTAGTGGACGGTCCTAAATCAAACGGCTCCCGCCTGCAACACGCCACACGGCCCTAAATCAAAACGGCACACGCTGCTCTGACCCGGCCTGCCATGGGAAGTCAATTCGGAGGGCCAAGCCAGCAGGCTGATGAACGGCATTCAATTAAAGGCGGTCCCTGCCACGTCGGGATAATTCACCGAGCCCACCTGTAATCGGAACAAACAGCTGCGTCTCTCCGGATGCGATCCCGGAGTACTTGCGACAGTTTTTTCGAGATAAATAATCCCTGGGATAATATTTTAAGTATTAACAAAAAAAAAAAAAAATACATACAGGCTTTAATGAAACTGCTTTTGATTTGAGACAGAGCAATGGTTCCCAATGGAAGTAGCAGCAACTGTTTGTCGTTGAATAGTTGAAAGGGGTCGCTTCTGGTCCAAGCCAAATTTTTGAGGCGTTGAGAACCAACCGCCGCCCCCATGCTTTCCAGTATTTTATCCAACTTGAAGAACTGCACAAAAGAAGTTTTTAATTGCAATCCAATGATCTTATTTAACCAAAAGAGGATTCAGCGCAGTCATAAACTTAAACGCTAATAAAAAAAAGAAAAAAAAAAGCAGATTGTCAATAGTGGGACATGGTGATTTATTATTGCCAAGTAAAAATGAGGCTCCAAATAGCAAAAAATTAGAGTCATTAAATATAACTCAGCCCTCTAATTGATAATATTGTTCATAATATGTATTTTTAATCAAACAGTGAAGAATATACCAATATTTTTAATATAATATATTTTTATAAAGTAATTTTATAAATCTGTTCTTGTGGTTCTATATATGGTATTTTACACACCACCTAAGACAATCACCATCGAATTACTGTGTTAGGAGCCAAAAAAGTTGGAGCACTATTAATTACATTATTTATTACAGGACGGGCAGTTGGTAAGGCTTTTTTTTCTGTAAAGAGGTTGGTGAGCAATTATTTGTTCATTAAAGATGTGGTGAAATTTGGGAAACTATGAGATAGAGAAATGTTACTGCGTGTCCTGTAACACCACCATGTCCACTACATAATTTTTTATTGTTATAGCGCAATTACATAGACCTGCGATAGGAATGAATTTATTCTACATCCTATTGCCACTTTCTCATAGGAGAATTATGATTTTTGGCAGATTGCAAAACACTTTAACAAAAGATACCGTGACACACATTGATTTTTTCACTGACTGAAATGATCTAAGTTCAAAAGAAATATTTGTGATGAGAAGCAGCGGAGAAATAAAAATTGTTTCACAAAACATCAACAAGAAGATGCATAATAACAAAACAGAGAATAATCGCAATATAATGAAGAAAAAATTCATCTGAAGAGCCTCCTAGAAGACGTCATTCTACAGGGACATCTGTCATAGTAAGATAGCAGGTATGTTACAAATATTATGAGAATTTCAATTACAGCTAATCTTGGCTGACTGAACATCCATTACTCTCGAGGAGCCTCTACTCAATTGGAGAGATATATTTCTCTTCATCAAGCTCTATTTATAAATTCTGCACAGGAATGCCTTTGATTTTTCTCAGCTAATAGTTCACCGAATTTATGATATAGAGTAAAACGCCAATGTTCGAAAAGAAAACAGGCAAAAATGAATAAAAGTTACTAGCCAATAAAGTGCAAGTCTTTTCTCCAAGAATCAACTGAAAAATTCTCCTTGAAATAGGCTGGATTAACAATATTATTTAAATTTAATTCCTTATAGCATTTCCAAATAATCTACTTTTATTATATTATTTACATAATATAATTAGCGGAACAAGTCCCTCAAAATTTTCTAGGAATAGTACTGGTTATACGGGGCTACACGTTCACATACGCAGATGCGAGATATGGAAAAGTTTCAGCTGTCGCACTAGAGGAAGTCACGCGCGAGAAGTCGAGATATAACCGCATCTAATCCAGGTTATTAGAGATGGCCATTAAAGAAAAAAATTAAGTGCAATTTTTCTTTGAAGTTTGTTCTGTTGATACTATTTATTTATTGGCTGCTAAAAATTTTAACGGAATGGTTTCATTAAAGCCCCCTTCCATCATAAAGTGACAGTGAAATTGTAGAATAAATAATTGAATTGAGATGCATTGAGCTAGATACGAAAGGAAATTAGCTGCCTTTAAAAATAAAAGAGCAAACTTGATTACTAAAATACGAGTTAACTGTTATTACTGCCAGCTTTGGTACACAAGGAAAAAATCTAATGTATTTAATATTTGCGAAATTCGAGATTTTCACCTGTAAGTGAATATTTATTAAGTTTTAAAGATTGCTTCTACCTCAGAATTTTACTAACATTAGTTTCACTTAATTCACCGTACATTTAAGCTCTTCATAATTAAGAACGCTACATTTGAGTCTGAGATTAAAATAAATTAGCCATTGTTTTGATAATGTAAGTTTTTTGACATAGGAACTTGTATAGCTGTGTTAATCTCCAACCTTCTTGAGATTCGATGGTTTATTACACGCGCAGAATCTGATATCGTTTCACTTAACAGTACTGAGGATAGTTTGGGTTGTCGAAATTAATTTGCTAAATATATCTATTATATTAGTGTTGATGCTGGGAAAGAACGAATTAATGTGGTTGAAGAACGTGGAAACAAAAGATCTTTTCCTTTTCAGTATGGCAGTGAAGCTAAATTTTCATATTCTCCAAGTGATATTCGGTTAGATCGTTAGTACAATCACTTTTCATAAACATTTATTTCACTCATTTCGTTCCATTTCTTTTCAGTGTGATAGAAAATTTGCGGATAAATAAATAAATTCTGTGTACGGATTAACAGATTTTATTTTATAAATGAATGTAATTTCTCTCGGCGTTGTTTATTTATAAACGTTTCTCGGGAAATTATCCCAAGAATACAGGAATAGCTACACGGTCTATAACAATATAACTCGGCTTGTTTCCCGAGAAACGTTTATAAAAAAAAGATTTTATTTTGTTTTGATATTATGTATTCCCTTCACTGTTTTATGTCACTAAAAGTAATTAGCATTAGCCGTCTTTCTGCCGGTTCTCCTCGGAGATGCAAATAAGAGAATGAAAATCTACATTGCCTTTTCATTTTTCTTCCCTTTTTGATAGTCAGAATTTACAATTAACTGCGTTTATAATGCGAAACTGTTCATGTGTTTCTTTATCTTACTGTCTTTTGCAAACAGAAAAACAGAGGTCACAATCGATTACTCAGTTAACAGTTTGCTAGTGGAGTTATGTGTTTTACTGCCGAGGAATCTTCCTTTAAATATTTGATTTAAGTTTTCTGTATTCATCATTAGAGATAGAAATTCCTGTTTTGGATAAGAAAAAGACGTTTTTATTCCATAACATGAAGCCGTTCAAGTTATGATTACTTTGTTTAGCGAAAACCCCTCTCGCCTTCATTGCGTTGTCAGAGAGATATTTGAATACCACAAAAAGCGGCTTCTTACCCATATTTGAAGGATAGATAAATCATTGATATTGTCTGCTACAAAAACAATTCTTGAACATTTTTGTATGATAAATTTAGTAAAATAAGCTAATGCTAATGGTGATTTGTATTCCAATGGCTCCTCTTTACTACACTGTCAAAATTTAATATGATTATTTTCAATTATCCCAAGAATACAGGAATAGCTACACGGTCTATTGATTTACTTCGAAACTAGGATTTGCCCACTACTTCGCGAGCTAGGTGTGTGTAGAAATACTTTATCCTTTATATTCTAGTACAAAAACAATGCCAAGAAGCAAAAACTGCAAAATGGAATCTGAAAACTTGCCCTTCTTGTAGTTATTGCAATTGACTGATGTAGGCCTACGATTTTTTTTATTTCACTTATATTTTAGCGGAAATTATATATGAAATATAAGAAAGAAAGGTGCGTGAAAAATTATTGATATTAAAACGTATAGATGATTGTTGTATATTAGTACTGTCATAACCCACGAATACGTGTAGAATTATATCACTAAACATAAATGCTGGTTAGACTTACATTTATGACCATAAATAAAAATGTCTTTTCCGTAATAGTTAATTAAAAATTACACAGTTTTAAATGCGTTACGGAATAAAAAATCAAAATGATATCAGGTTTTAATATAGATATTAAGTACCAAGATATTTATAAAATTTTAAAAGCCACAACTTAGTTACGCTAATCTAAGTGATATTGTTTGATTAACCACAAGACGCTATCAGATTTTAATATCGACGTTTGGTACAAAGATGTTTACCCTAAATTAAATATCATAATTCAGATGGTGTTATTGAAGTATTAATATATTATATAGTGGTTTGATTAAATTACTCCGTTTATTTTTATTTTCTTCGTTTCATAAAAATGAAAAAATAAATAACAAATGTAAAAAAACTGTATAAAAACAATCCAAGGAGTTGGAGAGTCATCTTAGGTGAGTATATCTTGAAACATAAAGAAGTTTATGGTAAATTAAATATTACTTATGCTCATTACGTTTGTTTCACTTATTTCGTTCGTTTTAATGTAGGCTACTACATTTCAGAAAACCGAAGAAATAAATTACTGAAGTCAAAAATAAATGAGAATCCAACGAGTAGCAGTATGTTCTTTCGTCAGCATTTCTTGAAAGGAGTGTTCATCACAAAAACAGAGTGAACTGCGGCTAGTATTAGTCCAATCTCAAAATGATTTAAATTTTTTTTTCTCCCTTTGTGGGTCACATTCGCAGATTTTAAGTTATACCTTAAGTTCTTAAAATTTTAAAACACCATCCCAATTGTTGCTGTAGTTTTTGCGAAATGCCATTTCAAAGACTCAGACAGAGGCAGCTCTTGCGTACATATTTATGATAGGATAGATGCTCTGACATTTTCCAGTGAAATCCTGATAATTCCAGGTTTTCATATTCTTAATGTTGTAAGTTGCAGCCATCCTACTCTGAAGTCACTCTGATTTCGGCACAGTGCAAACTGTCTGCGAGTAACGGATTCCCACGTCGGACGACAGCTTTGGGGGATCGAAGGTCAGGCGCAGCTCTGCACGCCACCATCTCCTGCGACGTCCTAATTGCCGCTGCCCGCTCGACAGCGCACGAGAAACACAGGAAGCACATTACGAGATTGGTGCGACTATCAGGCCCGCAGCAGGCGGGGCCTAGGATCTAGGACCTCCGCCGGGGCTCGAGATGCAACTGCCGTGAAACTGAGATGCAGTCGCGGGTTACATCCTCCCCATTAGTACACGAAAAACATCTCTTGTAGGACACGATAAACCGATTGGTAACGAAAAACTATCCAATTTTGATATAATATAATCTAAATTTTTCATTTAATCTCAGAAGGAAAAATAATAAATTTTTAATAAATATGAAATTTACGAATTCACGACCCTAGTTTTCGTATATACCACGAGTTAGTTGCAGTTAAAGCGGCTTAAAAAAAATAATTTGTCATCATGAAACTAGTAGCAGAATTAACCTTTTTACCTAAGTTAGTCGTTTAGTTTTATTCTTTGCTATCAAAATAATGTTTTGGAACATAAGACTCTAATGTGAGTAATATCACCTATTGAACACCTGCTTATGAAATTTCATATAACTTTGCATACATTTCTGTAATTAATATTGTTATTTTCATCGTTGTTAATGTTCTAATAATTGAAGCAGTAATGTTCGGTCAATAACTGCAGCAAAATGGTTTGAAAATAATTGACTATCTTACTGACAGAATACCAGTTACAGGCTGCAACAAGATAATATTTGCTCTTTCCTTTAATATCGAAAAATATTCTTGTGAAGTTCCATTAATTTCTAGATTTTTGAGTTACTTAGCAGAATGCCTTGATGTGTTTGCAACTCATGTATTGCTAATGATACTGATGGTTATAAGCAATGCTAGCTCGTACTTGCAGCATCCTTAGTGCTGTGTAATACTCTAAGTCTTCCAGAATAGTGAATTTAAATTTCTTAATTTTATTTTTTGCTTCTGGATTTACGCCTCTTCGACGACGAAGTCTTTAGAAGCTGTGAGGGATTGGGGGCAAGGAACTGGAAGGAATACTGCCCTAGTCTTTTGAAGGAACCATCCCGACATTTACCTGGAGTGATTTGGGGAAACCGTTGAAAACCCAAATCTAGATGGCATGATGAGGATTTGAGGACAGTGCGTTACCGCTCACCCACCACTATCGGTTCTCTAATGTTGATCTTCAGAATTGATGTTTTACAGTAAAGATTGCCTTTTGATTTAATTGCTAATGAGTGTGGAAAATACACTTCTGTTGATAAAGGACACGCATAAAGCTAGAGAAGCGGACAATGTACGATACAGTAAAGATTTATCCACTCTGCTTGCGGCTTTCCACGCTAACTGAGAAGGACGAAAGAAGCACCTCTCTCGGACACAATCTGCATGCTAATGGCGTCTGCCTTAAGCCCCGGAAACATGACACTCAATTCCATTTTAACTCCACACTGCGAGCTACGGTTTTTCCCCTCGCTCGCTCTTTCGGCAATCTGAATAATCTCATTAGCAGCTGCCGCGGCGAGAGCACGACAGACTTCTCCCGCGCTGTGTCCACCAAACGCTGCTCTGATTAAATTTGGTTCACTTCTAGACGCACCTAACCACTTTCTTCGAACGAACACGAACATCGAACAGTGGCTAGAGGGCTATATATCACCTACCAGAGCAAGTTCCCTGAAGTATCTAGGCATACAGGTACAAAGCAACATGAAGTGGGACTTGGACATAACTTCCATCGTAGTCAAAGCTAATTCTAAACTACGATTCATGGGTCGTATTTTGAGAAGTTGTAATGCTCATACAAAGAAAATAGCGTACAAAACACTAGTGCGTCCGCATACTGTTGTGGAGTTTGGGATCCGTATCGCAAGGGATTGATTGACACGTTAGAGAAAGTATAGAAGAGAACCGCTCGATTCGTGATTGCTAGTTACAGTCCTTACGAAAGTGTCACAGAGTTTATGCGTGGGTTGTGATGGGATTTTTTTTGCCGAAAGAAGCCATCGTTTTCGTTTGAATTTGTTGGAGAATATGCTAAAATCTTTAATTTACGAGTGCAATGAAATACTTCTTCCGCCAACCTATTTACGTCGCAATGACAGGAGTGATAAGATTAGAGAACTAAGATAGCGTACTGATACTTTTATGTATTCTTTCTTTCCTTGTTCTGTTCGGGATTGGAACGAACAGAATTAGGATTGGAGCTTAGTACCCTCTGCCTCCTCCCACAATATTTGTGAATTGCAGAGTATAGATGTAGATGTAGACGTAGATGTACACTTCCACAGTATTTGTAACTCTCACTACTAGACGTCACTCTCAATACTGTTTCTTCTTGCTTAGTAAAATACTTTGAGCGTAACTGTGTAGTAAAATGCGAGGTTCGTTAACAACGCATAAAATAACACGATTTACTATTATCTCCGCTAGAAAGTTATAACTGCACTTTAGTCTTCTTCAGGTGCAAAGTGACACAGAACATCGGTGTTAAATCATTTTAAAATGTCCGTTACAATAAACTATTACGAGATCCGATTGTAATAGCCATTGTGATCGTAACTTATAATGCCTTATGTTCCGTCTGTTCACAGAATATTTTTTGTTTAGGACCTTACGCCTGGTCGACGTTGAAGTTTTTTCAAGAGGAAAGAACTGGGGTTAAGGAACGGTAAGGAATCAACCTGGCATTCGCCTGAAGTAATTTCCGGAAACCATGGAAAACCGAAATCTGGATAACTGGACGGTAATACGAACCCACGCCCTCCTGAACGCGAAAACAGATCATTGCCACTCACCCTCGGGTTCCAAGAAAATTGCCTTAAATAACCCTCTGGTGAGTTTTCGGTTTAATCCTACTAATCCTATTGCAGTATTCCCCATTATTTGATCATATTGTTACAACAAACGTCGACTACAGTCTACTATTTTAATATAACTATTACATTCCTATGATTTACAACTAAGCAATTATTTTTCTCAATAACATATTTATTCAATTTTCAATGCTTACCACTGGTATTACATTGCATATATTCTATATCCTCGGTTTTGCTCAAAATGAAACTTGTTATATCCACACATATATATTCAGAATCCAAACCTTCTGTAAGAGAAACTGACTACTTGTTTCTTATGTAATGATTTTGACAATATCGGATTCAACGAGAAGGACAATTGCAGGACCTCGATATCTTGAAGCAATGTCTTGAATGATTCACAAAATTGAGTTATTGCGACATTGAAAGCTACTCTCCGTTGTTTGGACAGGGTTTACGTATGATTCGGGTATCTGTATTTAATCCTTAATTATACTAGACTTTTTGCTGTTGCACGGTTGTTTTGTATTTTATCCTTCTCCTAGCAATAGTATATATCCCAATCTTTTTTTAGAATATATAGTTTTTGACTGATTGGCTGTGTGATATAGTATGGTTTGGAATAATTAGAGTTAATTATCCATTTAAAGAATGCCCTTTGTCTTTTTCATTTACATTTATATGATTTATTTTAATTTTTATATGTACAGTATATGGTAAAATTTGTTGCTAGAATATTTCTTTATTTAAATAGATCATTTCTCGTTTAGATATAGGCCTATCTATTTTGTCAGTGACATCATCAACGTAACTATGCCGATAAATTCTTTTGGAACATATATTGTGAAAATGAAGTGGCCCTCTGCAGCATGAGAATGTAACATTTTACTGGTGCTGTATTAGAAGCTGCGAGCGCTTGTAACGTTCATTAAGGAATGAGTCTGCCGCTGAAATAACGTGAGAAGTTTGACATGAAAGTACCGAGTAACTTAATAGGTTCTTACAAGTTTTGTATGAAACTCGAGATTTCAGCAATAGTTTTTAGTGATATAAGTTTTCTGACAACCAGTCAATTAGTGCCTGAAATTTATAAGAAATTTTTCCGTTTAGTTTTGAAGCCGTCCGAACGTTTCTTTACTTAAGATACAATCTTTCATAAATAACACTACCAAGATCAGTTTGTTGCTTTTGTTAAAATTGTCTCGCTTGTGTGAATATACACAGACGGAAAAAAAATCCCAACACCAAGAAAAAATTATTGTAGAGTAATGAAATTTGGACAATGCATTTGTCAAGTTAACATGTTTAATTGATTAAATTTTCAAGATCACAGGTTAATTTAAGCTCAAGAAAATGCATTTCAAATGTGAAATACTGTTAAATTAATAGCCGGTGTAACCTCCAGAATTTTGAATGCAAGCCTGCAAACGTGAATGCATTGTGTCATACAGGTTTCGAATGTCACTTTGTGGTATGGAGTTCCATGCTTGTTGTACTTGTGCTGTCAATACTGGGACGGTCAGTGCTGGCTGTGGATGATGCTGGAGTTGTCGTCCAATGATATCCCATACGTGTTCAATTGGAGACAGATCTGGTGATCTCGCAGGCCAAGGTAACATGTCGACACTCTGTAGAGCACGTTGCGAGACAACAGCGGTATGAGGGCGAGCGTTATCCTGTTGAAAAACTCCCCCTTGAATGCTGTTCATGAATGGCAGCACTACAGGTTGAATTACCAGACTGACGTACAAATTTGCAGTCAGTGTGTTTGGTATAACCACAAGAGTGCTCCTGCTGTCATAGGAAATTGCTCCCCAGACCATGACTCCAGGTGTAGGTCCAGTGTGTCTAGGCCGCAGACAGTTTGGTTGCAGGCGTTCCCCTGGCCTCCTTCTGACCAACACTCGGCCATCACTGGCACCAAGGCAGAACCTGCTTTCATCAGAAAACACAACAGATCTCCACTCCGTCCTCCAATGAGCTCTGGCTTGACACCACTGGAGTCGCAAACGGCGATGGCTTGTAGTCAGTGGAATGCACGCTACAGGGCGCCTGGCTCGGAGCTGTCCTTGAAGTAACCGATTTCTAACAGTTCGTTGTGTCACTGTGGTACCAACTGCAGCTCGAATTTCTGCCGCAGACGCAGTACGATGCGCCACAGCTGTACGCCGAATACGGCGGTCTTCCCTCTCAGTAGTGCCACGTGGCCTCCCGGAACCCGGTCTTCTTGAGGCAGTACCATCCCTTGACCACTGCACCCAACAATCATGCACAGTGGATACATTCCGGCCAAGTCTTTCTGCAATATCGCGAAAAGAAAATCCACCTTCTCGTAGCCCTATTACACGACCTCGTTCAAACTCGGTGAGCTGTTGATAATGGCTTCTTCGTCTTCTTAAAGGCATTCTTGGCTAACATCAACTCACTATGTCAAATCTCAGCGGTAAATAACGTTCACAAACTTTACAGCGCGTATTTAAAGCAAACCTGATTTGCAAGCTCTGAGTAGCGCTACTAGCGCCACACTTATGCGCGAAGCGCGAAATTTGAATCGATGACATCTTTCAGATGTATAAACACGCCTACCAAATTTCGTTTATCTAACACAAGTCTTTCTTGGTGTTGGGATTTTTTTTTTCCGTCTGTGTATAATGTGGAAGTATGCTGAGTAGTTTAAAATAGTTCCCGTTTTTGGGGTCAGTGGATGTTAGCGCGTGACGTTGTATTGGGTGTCTAGAAGAGTTTCTGCCAAACGTGGTGGGTGAGTGGTTAACGTTCTGGCCTCGCATTCGTGAGGACGCCTGTTCGAATTCCCGTCCGGGCAACCAGATTTGGGTTTTCCATGGTTTCCCCAAATCACTCCAGGCGAATGCTGGGATGCTTCCTTAAAAAATGCCATGGCCGAATTCCTTTCCGTTCCTTGTCCCCAGTCCCATCCCGCCTCTAATGACCTTAGCCGTCGACGAGGCGTAAAAAAAAAAGAGTTTCCGTTTCCAGTGTCAAAGAATATTACAGGTGACAGCTTGATCGTATCAGCTACGTCAGGTGGTTCTGTGGTTCAGATTCCATGTTAAACTTTAGGTTTCAGAGGAAAGGAACTGGCCGTCCTACCTCTGACACAAGTGTGCCTCCTTCAGTAGAACCCAATGAACCTTCGGGTTGTGGACTAAGTTAGTTTTTAGTTAAGTCTACTAAAGGATTTTTTTTAAAATTATGACTTTAAGCCTCGTCGACGTCGAGGTCATTAAAGGCGGGATGGGAGTGGGGACAACGAATGGGAAGGAATTACGCCATGGCCTATTAAAGGAAGCATCCCAGCATTCGCCTAGATGTGATTTGGGGAAACCATGGAAAACTCAAATTTGGATGCCCGGATGGGGATTAAAGGATCAAAGTTCTTAATTTTTAGATCAAATTGGGCTAATTTACGATCTTGGTCTCTATTTTACACATTTTTCATTCGCAAAAATTTGCAGACTTTTTGTTTAGTTTGAAGGGAGTTAATTGTGATTAAAGACAAACACCAATACCATTACATAAGATATTGAAATACTCGTTATAACGAAAAAGTCAGAGTTGAATTACAATTGATTTAAATTAATGAAAACACATCGAAATTAAAAATCTTGTAATAATTAAGAAATTTTGTGAGTCAACAAGGGGTAAGGATGGTATCTAATTTTGCGAATTCCATTGAAAAACTTAACATTTTAATAGCGTTTACTACTGTTTGGGTTCATCCTGATTTCAAAATAAGACGCGAGACCTTGTAATGATATTCGAATATATTTAATTTTCATATCTTTACAAATATGTAAAAAGGATAATTCTAAACTTGGATCCCATTAATCCTTTTTGTTCCAGTTCACGTTGTAGGTATCCGTTACACTTCAAATGCCATCAGAAGAGTACCATTTCCTGCTTACTTGGAAGATAGGCGCCACAAAGTTATCAAAGAAACGACAATCGTTTGATAGTAAACAAGCTTAAAAATAAAAAGTCGTTGATTAGTAACAGTTATTCCCACGTATTTCGAACAATTACTTGTTTTCATGTAATATAGTTGAGAAAATTTGCATTGTATATACCATAACGAGAAAATTAGGATGTTTACTCTTTACATAACATTAAAATTAAGCGTGTAATTGTGTGAAAACGATTTTATTGGTCACATATCCCCTCAAGCTTGTTTGGCATCTGCGGTATGGCCACCTCGATATCGGCAACGAATAGCAAAAACAACCACTACATGAAGATCACTACTCTTCTATAAGAAGACAGTATCATGAAATAGAAGGTACAACAACTGTTTGGAAATAAGAGGAAGTTAATTAACATAACCCAGGTTCACAAGTCAGACCGCTACCTTATTTCCCTTGGATGGAGCTGAATTCTGGCAGCACATATATAAACATGTAGGTACCTAAGTAAATGATATGTTTTGAAGTTTGCATGGTTGGGCCGAGACAAGTATCTCACCACTTATGTAATTAAAGCTTTCAGTAAGAGTGAAAGTCTGTGCAGAGATGTATAAAACAGCGTTTTGTGATGTTCTAGAGGGAGAACGCAACAATCTGTTCACTGAAGTGTCTTTGGCAAATATTATTCTATATCAATATGTTATTTGTTCTACCCAACATTCTTTTTAAATGCCTGAAACTTCCAAGTCATAGAAGTACTAAGTAGGACCCCTCGGCGTTTCCTAAGTCGTATCCCCTATTGTTAAAGTGATTGAAGATGCTGTTTCAGATGGTCAAAACACATAAAAGATCTGGACTAAAAAAACGTGATTATTTTTGCCGTTATTGTAAGAGTTTATTGGTTTAGAAACTTATAACTCTTTTCTTAGATGGTACATTATCAAAAATTATGAATATCAAATAAACTAAATTGTTTATCCCACGTGGTCAAATGATTGAATAATTTTTTCCAACTTATGGCTTTACACCTCGTCGACGTCGAGGTAATTAGAGGTGGGATGGAACTGTAGACAAAGAACGGGAAGGAATTCGACCATGGATTTTTGAAGAAAGCATCCCGACATTTGCCGGGGGTGATTTGGGGAAACCGTGGAAAAAAAATCTGAATGCCCGGACGGGAATTCGAACGGCCTTCCTCCCGAATGCGAGGCCAGAGTGTTAACCAATCACCCACCACGCTCGGTAATGTTAGCATAAACGCTTCCATATTCTTTTTTTATTTTAATGGAATTTTCTGGTAATTTTGTGTTTATTCTTAACATTGGTTCTAATTTGGCTACCTTTCTCTCAGATACTGTTTTTGCAACATTTTACTAAAAAAGGCTTTAAAGAATATGATCAGATATTTGACAACTTCTGTCATACAGGCTATTTCAAAACATATCAAAGATTTTATTGTTTTAGAATTCAATTACAGGTAACTCAAATTAATCACGAAACAGATTAAAAACAAAGTAAGGGTCCGAATTTGATTACACTCGTGAATACTTTACATTCTCAATCACATACCATTATGACGCCAAATTATAATTATAATCAAACTAGACCCAAAGCCCGTCAAAAATAACGGGTTGAACGGAGTTTTATGATAATTTACTTCTCTGCAATTGCTTTACTAAATATAATTGTTATAAAATAAAGCTAATTGTAATTTATCGTCCCTTGTCCTGTAGCAGAAAGCTTCAGTTGTTAACATGGTCCAAGGGAGGAAGGGTAGTTATTAAAGATGTTAATATTAATAAGTATTTTCTTTTCTTCTGGCGTTAGTAAATGGAAAGAAGCTGATATTTGTGTTTAGTGGTAAAAATCCACGCCAGACGCGCGTCCTCATACAGACGCGTGCAGGCGCCGCAGCTGCGAACGGAGCGCGTCATTAGGCCGCACGCAACTGTTGGGCCGGATTGCGGCGCTCCGAATTAATTCGGCCCGCGCTGACGTCTCGAGTTATGAAGTCGGCGGCGGTGGCGACGCAAGTTTAATGAGCTGCCGCCCGCCAGCCCGGCAGGGTGACGGCTATAAACCTGCCAGCCTCGCTCCTCTAGGGGGTGACCACTTAGGACCGCACAAAACTAATTACTTGACAACTCTAGACAGGACTCTAGAAAGCACTCTTACTGATAAGAAAAATTATAGTCTGTTTGGTGTTATATTCAATACACACATTGCAACTTAAGCGTATTTTGTCTAATTGCTAATCAGAAACCTATTATTTTGTTTCTTTGCAAGTAGGAACTGAATGTAGTAGAACAATTATTTCATTATAATAATAAAAAATAATATATTTTCTTTTTCTTTTAACAAAAACATAAATCGACAGTTACACACTGTCAAGAACTCACTGTACAGATATAACGACGCCACGTCATTTAATTGAACATTTTTTTACATGAATCATCTAAGTATGTTAAGTTTCACAGCAGGCAGACGTTGAGTTAGCACGTCCTGTTTGTTCGACTCAGAATCTGCCGATCGATAGTCCTAGGTTCAAGCTACACGTGCGTTGCTGAGCACGCAAGCCAATACTTTACCAGCAAGCCATGATACATGGATCGATCTCACTTCTTCACTGTTGAGTGACAAGTTATCAGCAAGGCCTCGGAATAGTTAATCACTATACCAACTTTACAATTCTCTGTTAGTTGCCTACTTTAGTGCCAGGCCTCATTCCCCTCTTTTAATAGCACGGGTTACGAAATACCCCACGTTTATTGTACATCATCTGTAGTTGGGTTACGGTTTTATTACAGATTAAATGAGGTTTCCTGAAGAGATTGTTTAATTTCACGGAACGCTTGGCTGTCCACTCCCTATCCTACTAAACTCCTAGATGCATACTCAACCCTCGATGCTGAACCCTCGATGCACATGTTTATTCAATGTTAGGTAGCAGTTGCAAGATAAGAAGAGGATCGTTAGGAAGAACTCAAAAGCGTAAGATATATAAAGATAGTGATCGAAAGTCATAGGGCATCGTAGGGAAAACACATAGAACCCACGTATCAACCATTCATACACACGACGGTCAGATACACAGATCGCAATATACCAACAGATGATAAATTCGGGGACAACAATTTGAAGGAAAGGAATCGATATTTGTATATGCAAAACATGTGTGTGATTTAACGTTGTCGCTGCGGTGTATCACTGTTCCTACTCTCTTTTCTGCCTCTGATTCAGCCACCATGGACCACTTGGACACTGGCCTCCACAGGTGGCCACTGTGAATCATGAGTGAAGGGGAGGTGGGAACTGAATTCCTACCCGAAGTCTAACCAGACCTATTAGGCTCAGGCTCGCTGTGATACGTGTAATTTTGTGTGTTCTGAGTGATAAGTGCAGTTTTTGTTTGTGAAATGTTAGCTTATAACGTGGAGACTGGGGACCATCCCAGCATTCGCGTAGATGATTGCGAGAAACCACCTAAAAACCGCAGTCAGGACGGTCGGTACGTGAAAGGCTGGGCTCATGCCCGGTCCCATTGTACCTTCCCTATCCAATACGCTGTGCCTCGGCGCACTGAGCCACAATGGAGGGTCCTCGTTTCTTTTTGTTTACTTCATGGTACTTCTACGTTTTTTATACTTTTTACTACTTCATTTTCCCGTATTGTTTCAGACTTTTGTTTTTGTGTATAATTGCATCAGTAATATCGTGGGATTTTGCACTAAAGCTTTGACAGTTAAGGAGTCTCATCGTTAATCTATATCTTTTTTGTTTTCTTTATTGTATAAAATTCATCAAGTTATCTACGTTGGTTGTACAAAGAATTCAAATTATTTTCGAAATATTTTTTTTTTTTCAGCTGCATGATAAAATCTCACCGTCTATGCACTGCAAAGTAACTACTTTGGATGGGGTATTTCGTTAACTCAATTGAAGTAAAACATCTTTTGATTCAAGCTTTAGCTTAGAACCAAAGCAGAAGAAAATTTTATAACAATTGGTAAGTATTTCAGGCTATTCCAACCCGATATTTGGAATCATGTCTGTGAGTCAAGAACCCATAAATAACATGACGATGGCATTAAATATTGCTGAACTACATTCCAAATAACGATTCACTTCGAAACATTTAGTCAATATTGCAGCAATGTGCATAAATTTCCAATATACGAAAATTATTCATAACAAGGGGGAATCTTGTCTTCGACCTTTCGATGCACAGTTCAGATATTTATTGAAGGGTAGCAAAGTATGCGAGATCAATAACGAATTCGTGTTTAGTAATAGGATGCGTTTAATCTACTATACTCGATTGGCTTCCAAACCTCAACGACGCCTCTGTACAGGGCTGTGAATATAAGTAACTCAGGTTGCGGAATATAAAAAAAACCTTAAAAAACAGTGAGTGATCCACGAAGTAACTATGCTGATATATTGCACAATTTAGTTGGGCAGATGCACCCAATCATAATATTAAAAACACCTAACATGTATGTCAACTGGAATACTACGTTCAAATTTAGAATCCAGGGAGCAATATGCATAGCTGATTTATAAACTGACTGTAGCATCGTCACAAAACAAACCATCAAAAACGCCAACTTAACATTGATATACTGACACATAGTATATATGTCAATTGCCACTTTATAGTTTACTGTAACAATGTATGAATGTTTTGTTTTTAAATTTACATCAGCTTTTTAACTTAGTGCATGCAGCATATTTTAAACACATATCTTCCTCTTTAATACATTAGCTACAAAACATCTTGGGCGACATTTTTTCCTAAATTACAGTACCCGCTCATTTAAAAAATGGCAATCAAAACTAAGTAGCACTCAGTTAAAAAACTGAAACTCACAAAACTTTGTTCAAAATTACCCTTGGGATCACCTGTCAAAGATGGCTAATTTCACTTTCCCCATTCATTTTTCCTAGGCTTAGATACACGGAAAATATTAGGGTTGTAGATAGGTTCTTACCACATTTCTCACTTTGTTGATTACGTACTTCCCTTATGATTGCCATTTCAAACACTGTACATCAGTTCGCAACAGCTTCCCTCCAAATATCATTTTCACACAACTTTTTGTCATTTTCCATGACTGAACACGTTTTCAACCATCACTGCACATATTTTTACTTTTTACTCCTTCATTGTAGTCGTTGACACGATTTTTAAGAAATAATAATTGGTTACTCATAACCACAATCGATATGCTAAGGTTGAAATTTAAACATCATTATCCCAAAAATTCATCAAGAAAATTTTGTCTTTACATCTCGTATAAAAGGCAACCTTAGTCCATTTTTGAAAAGTTCAGTCTAAACCTGAATTCGAACTTTGGGCGACTTGATTAAAGTCATACTCATAGTAATGAGTTATCAGCAGGATCGAAATATTAGGTTGACACGGCGCTTGTGTACCTGCTATCTGATCTGCGTAGGCGCTCGGTATTTCTCCCGCTGCTCTCTGTAGATATATCTCCTCTCCACCTTCCCCCACCCTTCCACCCTCCAACCTTCCTTTGCCATATTCCGGAATATAAGTTTCGGCACTGTTCGAACGTAGATAAGATGCTCCTCGGAGAATAGCTTGTTAAGAAACAAAAGGCGGGCCCACCGCTGTTTCCCGGCCCAAGTTTAACTCTCGACTAAAGTCCTGCGTTACAGAGAGAGATTGCCGCGCCAGATGATCCTACGCGCTCGGCAGACGAGAAAGAAGGAGTCCTCCACTAGGTGGTGGTTCGGTCGCCGACAACTTGGTTCTCACTGCGAAAAGCAGGCGCAAATGGACAAAGAGGGCAGCGCGGGGAAAAAGAAGAAGGGGAGTCGTGGGAGGGAAGTTTGTTCACGTCGGTGTGGGAGACCTACTCGCCGAGTTGCACCAAGTTATCTGCGCCGGAGCGAGAAATATGGAGCCCTGCTGTAGAATCAGAATACGGAGAGAGAATGAATTATTCCGGCATTGAGTCTGGTACAGATTCAAGTAAGCAATACTTTGACGGTACGGTTTATGACGCCTTATGCCTTTCAGATTTACCTGAGATAGCTTCATAGTTTCTTCATATCATATTCAATTTTCAGCTGCGAAATCCCAGAGATTTGTCTAGCGAGTGGGAAAATAAATATAACCACTCAGTTCACCTATGTCGATGTCTTCAATATCGATGAGAGAACTAATTGAAGGCATCTATATGTGTACTACGTAAGCAGCGGTCTTTAGGTTAAGTGTAAATTTTATGCAAAATGTGTAGGTTTTAAGCGAGATTCGGGGATCACCTACCAATGCTGGTATGCCAAGCTCGAGGAATTAATCCAACCTTCTAGTAGCCCCTAGCACAGTATAACTGCGGTGAATGGCGCATAGCCAAAATGGAGGGTACGTTCACAGTTAGAGGTGCCGATGACAGGCAAACCAGGTCCGAAGAAAAATAATAAATAAATAAATAATGATGATTTCATGTAATCTAAGTGACCTAGTGACACGGTTTATTATTGACTACTAAGCTCGCCCACAGTTTAACGAGGAATTCGAACAACGGATTGTTCTCCTACAAACACTGTAGACGCTTTGTGGTAGCACATACAAACAACGGGGTAGCGTGTTCAACTGCGGTATGTGCAGACTCTCTTTGATTCCATACCACGACGTCTGCAGGCTCTGATTGCAATAGGTAGTGGCTTCAAACCGTCCTATATCTTCGATAGTGATCGGATGTTGCCGCAGCAACGACGTAAAAGTGATTGTGTTATCCATCTGCTCTATGTTTTTGTTCAAATCTTGCTCCTCGACTGCAGTATTCATTATGCCAATAGTGTGTCATATTAACGCAGTAATACCTCTTTGAGTAGGAATTACACAATTTCCTCTAAAGCCCGAGCATATTTCTGAGTTCGCACACCGTCTGCTGAGATATAAGTTGGGCCCTTACTGTTGCACGGGGTTCCGCTGTAATACAGTCGGTTTTTCGCTTTATCGAATGTCTTATTATTGGTATTAATTTTTAAATTAGATCCTAACTTAATAATTACCAGTAGTGGTGCCCACGACTTCGTTCGCGTTTGTCATGAATTTTTAAGTTTTTTTATATTTTTGCACGCAATCTTAAATAATTTCAGTAAAGAAAGTAGCCTATGTCACTTCGTGCCAAATCAACAACCCAGTCAAAGTCCATCAAAATCGATTCTCACATTAAATAATTTGTATTTAAATTATTCATCTTTGTCAACAGCTACCGACATACAACCACCATAGTGCACGATGGGAAACTCGAGGCTACTACCATACACAAACACTAACACCTGTGCTAGGTAGTTGTGGGTGCAAAGTGAAATATAGGGACTCATACATCTTTGGCTGAAATACGAAAATGTATTAGGTCAACCACCATATCTCACACACTCCCACGATGTTGTTTCTCATATACATTAATGATTTGTGCGACATAATAAGGGGGATGAAAAGATTATTTGCCGATGATGCTATTATTTATCGTGAAATCACAACCCAGGATGATTGCGCTTTGTTACAAGACGATATTATGAAAATAATTGAGTGGTGTAAAGATTGGCAGTTGGAGTTAAACGCTTAAAAGTGCCAAGTCATGCGTGTAAGCAAAAAGGTGACACCAATTAACTATGAATATACAATTAATGCTACTGTCCTTAGAACGGTAAATTCCGCTAAATACCTAGGGGTAACAATTCGTAATAATTTGTCGTGGAATGAGCATATTGAGAATGTAATTGGGAAAGCAAATCGTATGCTTCGATTTCTAGGTCGTAATTTAAAACAATGCACTCCTGAAGTTAAATCGATTGCATACAAGTCACTAGTGCCGCCTCACTTAGAATATTGTTGCTCTGTATGGGGTCCCCATCAAAAGGGTTTAATGGAGGGATTAGAGATGGTCCAAAGACAAGCCGCCCGATTCGTGAAAGGTATATATAGTTGGAGGGAAAGCGTAAGTGCGACGTTGAAAGAGTTAGATTGGGAAGACATGGAGCACCGAAGGCGTTGCTTTCGACAGAAGCTAATTGAAAAATTCTCAACTGACGTATTTCGGAATGACAGTAAACAAATATTGCTACCAGCAACATTCATATCTCGGGTTGACCGCTAAAATAAGATAAGAGAAATCAGAGCCAGAACCGATTCAGTTCTGTATTCATTTTTTCCACGAGCGATTAGGGAGTGGAATTGAAAGGATTTACCGGGCGAGCAAACATAAAATCTGACAGGAGTAGCTATCGGCCACCCTGATCTGAGTTTTCCATGGTTTCCCCAGATCGCTCCAGGCGAATGCTGGGATGGTTCCTCACAATAGCCCATGGGCGCCTCCTGCCATATCACGTATATCCCTTTCAAACCATTACCTTTCCGGATAGGTACAATGCACCCTCCACCACACACTTTTAGTGAATCGCGGAGTAGTAGTAAGAGTAATAGTAATAGCTACCGACATGTAATCACCATAGTGCACGATGGGAGACTACCATACACAAACACAAATGGTCTGCGCCAGGTAACTTTGGCTGAAAAGTGAAATATACGGACACACACGTCTGTTTAAGATTACGCGCCACGTACTATACCAAGGAATCTGCATATCCAGTGGCCAAGGGAGGCAAACATCCTCTGCCATTCATGCCTGTGGATCGTGAAACGATATTATCAAAGAAGTAATATGGTATCATTTAATCCGAAACGGCTGATGAATAATTTAATTATATTTAAAACATCGGGCTTCTGGTTCTGTTATACTATCATTCTTTCCATTAGCCTGTGCCATTGGATCAGACTTAGGCAAGTGAGGATCCAACGAGTAGGTGAACTGACTGCCCACTGAATATAAACCGCACAATCTTCATTATGGCAGTGGTAGAGTGACAACGGTGGTGAGAGAAGGGTAATCAATCACCGACGTCTTAAGATTTAATATCTTTCAAATAGTTACTACGATTATAAACATAATTAGTACTCTACATTGATGGAAATTTCAGGAAATCCTCGCAAATGGAGAATTCAGTCATTTTGCACTGATCTTTTTCCTTGAAGTAACTTTGGAAACAGAAACCTCTGCTGAAGAATTATTTTAGTCCAAAATATTTATTATAACCATACGTCCGCTATCTATATAATTATACTAAGCTTCCCCCAATTAGTGATTAACCAGTCGACACGGAATAAAATATCATCAGCCAGTTAAATCATTAATTCATGTGTTATGAGTACAGGTCGAGCTTGGATAATCTTCTCCAGGTAGAACGATCTTGGGCGCTCCTCTGGCAGTTAACTCGAAGAATCCTGCGTATGCCCTTGTCCTATCGGTGTGGTGGTCCTCCTGTCGGTCTCAGACGATATCTTGGCTTCCACTTTAACACTACTTTTGTCCATCTTTCGGATTTCATCCGAGCAATATTACCAGCCACTTCAAGGAGGCGGTCTTCTCCAAGATGTTTGTGACCCCTGTGACTGATCTAATGAATATTAAGTATGTGACATTTGATGGAACACATAACATGCTCTTAATTACTCCTACTGCTCTTCATCAGCTTCTAAGTCTTGTTTTTGAACTGTAATCAGGTTATAATCCATTACTGGTTTGTTGGGATTAACACGGATTCACAAGACCCCGTTCGCCTTCTTTTTTCAGGGTACGTGTAAAGTCTAGTCCCAAATGTACCTCCCGTGCACTTCCATGCTTTATACCATAGCCTATTTCCCACCCACGTGGGCTTATTTTTCCTACCACTGCAGAAGGAGAATACGGACATTAACGTTTCTATACGTCTGGTGTGATGACCTGTTAAGTGCGAAATGTCACTTTCTCAGACACCTCACGCAGTTCCAAGAACCGTCGTTTCTGAGATCGTTCAGCGAGCCGGTACACGTGCGCCAGCGGGGGCGGCGCCGGCTGCCTGGCGACAATTACTGCCTCTCTGTCGTTTCGAGTGTTTTTCCCCGGTGGGCCCGCTGGGAGCCGTAACGAGGCCCCGCTCCGCGTGTGAAGACTCGCTCCGCTAGGCCGGTGATTGGTTTCGTTAGCGGGTGTCTGCCAGCCTACTGTCTCAGGCCCCATTACCGGCTCGGATGGAGCGACAAGGAACAGCCAGCAGACGACTGCGGGAGACGCGTCAGAATCGATCACGGACCTACCGGAAGCTCCAAGAGATTCGCCCGAGCGGAATTTTCTGCTCGAATTTCTCCCTTGTTTAGAGCATCATCGCTTTGAGGCAAACGTATATAAACAATCGGAGCCTCTCGGAGACTCTATCTGGGTGAAAAAGTCTACACTCCTCTCACTTTCACTATCATCATATATACACTATTTCTAAAAGGTATTGTTTTCGACACGACCCGTATATCACCCTTCATACCTAATCGAAATTACCATTAATTTACCAATAAATTAACACACTAAATTTGACATAAAATAATTTAAGTAAAAATGAAAGACAAAATAGGCGTTAGTTGGCTCTGTATCATGGTGCATCGTACACAATTCCCATTAAAAAAATTATATACAAAGACTTGCTTTAGGTACCGAACAAACTGTTGCCAGTATTGTAAAGTGGAAAGATAATTTGCGAGGAAATAGAATATTAACATGCAGTTTCAAAAATTACAAAAAAAAAACCTGAAGTAATATAAAATATTGAGTTTGTATTCTGTTAAAATATTCTAGCAAGTTTTTTAATACTTTGGACGAAAATGCCTTTCTCAATACTGGAAGGAATGTTAGCATACAACTAATAAGATGACAACTACATACAGATCGTTTAGATTTAGATAATGTGATCTGTTATCTTTTTACATAGTTCTTCTCGAACCGAGTCAGTAGTCTATATTCAAGAGATAGAATAGGCTGTTTAACTATTCGATTTTATGTAATTCATGTCTTTAAAATAACAATTATTTTATAGTAGCTGTGTTTGATGTTCTGTTGTTGGAAAAGTACCAAAGGAATTTCAATAGTTAAAATAATTTCAAACTGAATCAATAACGTTCATTTAAATCGGGTTATGGCAAACAATATTTTACGTGGTGACAGTGTGTTGCAGGTAAGACAAAAAATGAGCTTTGTCACTTCTGCATGCGCATATCCATGTATGCGTTTTGAGTAAAAGGTAATGAAGTAAACAGGGAGCATTCAGTAAATAAGTTTTTTAGTGAAAATTTTTACCATTTGCTATCGAATGAACAGTTATTGTATGTGCATATAATTTTCTCAGAAACAGCTACATTCCATTAAAATCAAGAATTAGTTGTTTTTTGTTTTTAATATTTTTATTAGGAATCAGCTAGATAGTAGTGGTTTCTTAAGGAAGTTCAATCACTTAGAAACATATGGTTGGTACATTTTCTAAACCTATACAGCTAGCTCTGGAATAAACTTTTGAATTTCATGTTGTGAACCTTCTTAAAACATCAGTTCTTGTGCATGGTATGCTGTATGTGACATTTTTGTAGTAAATACCTCAAGAATATTAAAAGTACTCCTACCAAAGGAGAATACACTTCATTTTGGAAATACATCTCGATAGAGATCTTAGATTAAGAGTAAATTACATAAAATATTATAAATGTTTATGTGTTTTACATAATTAAGATTGTATATATAAATTTAAAAAAATAGTTAGTTGTATACCTAGTTTGAAATTTAGAAAAGAACCTTATATAGTTATTTTTAATTTTATTTTTTTGATCCGTTGTGATTGTTCATCAGATGTAAATTTCAGGTGTAAAGTTCACAATAGTTTTAAGCAAAACTCGGCAGATCAATTACTAGATCACTACTACCTAATTCATCAACAAACACAGAGAAATAATTTAATAATGAAATGAAAATATTTGTTAGTATAAAAATATTAAAACACCTAACACATATATGGACTAGACGGACTGACTGATGTATCAATGACAAAAAGAAAATAAATGTTGGGAAGACGTATCCATAACTGTTACATAGAAGATGAATGCTTAGTAAATATTTTCTATACAACATATGTGACACTGGGTTGCCTAGGTAGAAAATCAGAATAAGGGTACTGCTGGTGTCTTCAATGCAGACGTGTATGTTCCCTCGGTGTGCTTATCTGGTCGGAGAAGTTCACGGAGAGGTAGACAGAGGGGCAAAACAGCCCCGGGGAAATCTGTTCTCGCAAGGATGGTAGCTCGTAATGGCGCCGTTCGCCGCTGCTTTCCGCGGGAGAAGTGAAATGAGACTCACATCCTGCCTGTATTCCAGTCTCAATGCGTCTCGTTGAGGTGAGGGAGCAGGTGCTGGTGGAAGTTTGACAAGAAGATTTTTGTCGTACTGGCGTTCGTACACCTTCACACCTCTCTTTTTGCCCTGGTGGTGTAGATCCTCAGGGTTTACAAAATCGTTGGTATCACATGAACTGTCACTTGTTCCAACAGAAACTATTCGAGTACTGATATTGCAATGTGAGAACGGCGTAAATCAGAAAATTGTAACACTGTCACCCGGTGACCGAACTGATCTGAGAGGTTCCCCATACTTTACTTTATGGTTCTAATTAGCCAGCATCCAATATTAAGACACACTTCACAATTGTGATTCCTTTGATAGCAAATCGTACCTAGGGATACTGACTACTCGCAATTAATCTGTATGTCCTGAGAATTTCAGCTAGTAAAATGAAGAAGAAAGTTATATCTTTGTTGTGCTAGTGTGTTTTGTGCAGTTCTGTTCGGGAAATACGAAGTTTTCTGACAAAATCATCAACATCTCACACAGTTATCGAAAACCACATCAATGTTGGCCTGATTGGCAACCATATACTTGATTAGAGGGAGCACTCCACCATGCATTAACAAAAAGCCCAATTACTGCAATAAAAATTCCTTACATCTCTTTCATCTAAATTTTATTACATTAAATATTTATTCAACAGAATAGAAAAGTTACGTTACTAATAATTTTTACACTTTCAACCAGACATCTTACCAACTGTACCACGCATGCAAATATTTCAGAAAATACAGTCCATTTGCAGAAACGACTGAATCCCCAACATAGGGAGTGAATACCCTTCACAAAGTATTTTGGCAATACATTTTTAACATGTCCGATAGTCTCCTTGTTAGACTCAATTAAAGACGATAGCATCAAATTAGAGTTCACTATGGTATTCGCTCTACAGAAAAATTTGGACACTAACAAAAAGTGAAGTACAACAAAAAATAAATAATAGAAGACCTGAGTTTACTTATGTACATGTTTGTACTTTTACTCAAGTTAGAAGGAAAAAATTCTCATGTTCTTTTACAGTAAAGTTTAAATAAAATACCATAATTCACTTATGTGAGCACATGTTTATTCTTTTTAGCACCTTAGGGGAAAACCCTCATGTTCTTTTACAGTAATATTACACTAATATTTTATTATTATTATTATTACTCCGCGATTCACTAAATGTGTGTGACGAAGGGTGCATTGCACCTATCGAAAAGGGTGATGATTTGGAAGGGATATGCGGGATATGGCAGGAGGCGCCCATGGGCTATTGGGAGGAACCATCCCAGCATTCGCCTGGAGTGATCCCGGAAAACCATGGAAAACCCAGATCAGGATGGTCGGAGTGCTTTATCGAAAGCTACTCCTGTTGGATTTTAGGTTTACCGGTAAATCCTTTCTATTCCATTCCCTAATCGCTCGTGGGAAAAATGAGTATAGAAATGAATCGGTTCTGGCTCTGATTTCACTTATCTTACCTTCGCGGTCATTCTGAGATATTAATGTTGCTGGTAGCAATATTTGTTTACTGTCATTCCGAAATACGTCAGTCGTGAATTTTTCAATTAGCTTCCGTCGAGAGCACCGCCTTCGGTGTTCCAGGTCTTCCCAACCTAACTCCTTCAACACTTACGCTTTCCCTATAACTATATATACCTGTCACGAATCGGGCGGCTCTTCTTTGGACCTTCTCTAATGCCTCCATTAACCCCTTTTGATGGGACCCCATACAGAACAACAATATTCTGAATGAGGAAGTACTAGTGACTTGCATACAATCGATTTAACTTCAGGAGTGCATTTTTTTAAATTACGACCTAGAAATCGAAGCATGTGATTTGCTTTCCCAATTACATTCTCAATATGCTCATTCCATGACAAATTATTACGAATTGTTACCCCTAGGTATTTAGTGGAATCTACCGTTCTAAGGACAGTACCATTAATTGTATATTCATAGTTAATTGGTGTCACCTTTTTACTTACACGCATGACTTGGCACTTTTTAGCGTTTAACTCCAACTGCCAATCTTTACACCTCTCAATTATTTTCATAATATCGTCTTGTAACAAAGCGCAGTCGTCCTGGATTTTGATTTCACGATAAATAATAGCATCATCGGCAAATAATCTTTTCATCCCCACCAATTATGTCGCATAAATCATTAATGTTTATGAGAAACAAGCGAGGCCCTATCACGCTTCCCTGGGGGACCCCGGACCTCACTTCGCTACGTGATGAACGCTCACCGTCGAGAACTACACACTGTGTTCTGCCCTTCACAACTATCCGCGTTCATACAGTAAAAATGAGATCTTTCTGTAGCTTAGAAAGAATTTTTTCCTCACGTCGACAAGATAGATGAATCACAAACGTTACTAATCAGATTAGTTAGTTCAAAAATCTTTTTAAAAAAACTGATAAAAAATTAAATAATTTTAACGTATGTGGTTTATTCCATCCTTTTATTAATAAGTTCGAATAACAAACTGAACAGGCTAATGATACAAATATTCAGTTACACAGCAGCATTGCATTGCTGAACTGATTCTTAAGAAATTATCCTACAGAATAATCACAGATTTTCATCACACTATATTCTTCTAAATTTACAAAAATATAGTGATTAACGGTATGACTGTTATTTACTGCAGGCATATGTCCATCAACCTCTCGTATTAATAAAGAAAACATTACATAAAAATTTCGTGATATTCTCGAATTTTCAGTACAATATCTGCTTAAATGTGCTGCATTTATCAAATTTTTAAAAATTTCAAAGAGAGTAACTTTTTCAGTATCCCAGTAAAGAATCAATTAATCCATTTGTTAATGAGTGTTGCGACATATCAATTATCTATTTACTAACAATTTAGTTACAAGTTAATACAGCTAATAATTTATTCACTGAAATTTATGCGAGAGAGTTTTGTTAAATAATGTCAGTCTATATTTTGTTTATATGGCGTATAATAGTTGTAGGAGCTGTGCGATTGTTTATGGCGATTATCATTTGCCCTTAATGTTGAATACTTTGGTAAGAAAAATTTATCAAGGATATCAGTGGCATGTAACATATTTCTAATTATGTTTCGTAAAAAATTGTGATAGTGTTAACAGTGATATTCGAAATTATATTATAAAATAGTTGTTGAATAGTGTTGAGATGTTTTCGATTTTTAGATTGTTTATTTAATAAAAAACGATTTTTTGCGCTGACTTTAAGCAATTTTTAAGTTTCAAGGAACAGCTGACGGCATCTTAGTATGGGCCAAAAAATTTATTTACATTAACAATGTGACTATCCGAACATTAGGCAGAGATTCTGAAATATTTTTCAGAGCCACTTTGCACAGTGTTATATATTGCGAAAGCATCCTATGCCATTTCTTTCGCAAATTCTTGTTGAGATAATGATTGTAATTTATAAAAACCGTCAATACAACTGCTGTATTCGCATTTTTTATTGGATAGAAACTTATTAGTTTTATGTGTCATCGGTTCTTGAGAAAAAACTGCTATGGTATGCACGATGTCATCGTGATGCAATAAATGTTAATCTTCGAATTATATCATTTAAAAAGCTACCTTTTAGTGTTAAGCATTAAAATAAATTGAATAAACTACTTTAGAGGAAGTATAAACTTATTTCTGACAGAATAAATAGCGTAAATCGTTAATATCGAAATAGCTAGTTGCACTTGTGGGGGGTAAATATTTATTTTCAAATACTTTATTTCATTATCTTCTATGTAAGGACGTAAAAATGAGGTAATGAGGTAGCCTAATTAAATGAACTACTGCACTTCAAAAGCAGAATATGATTATGAGTTAAAATCATAACTTATTTTCATGGATAATGTTTATGGGGACAATTTGCGACCTTTCTTCGATAAACGGTAGTGTCATACTGATGCTGTTATTTATCTCCTAATGCTCCTAATTAGAGTCTCATCATAGTAGCAGTACTTGACTGCTCTCTCACCCCATTCCGGGGCACCGTATCACCGTCGTCGTGTTTGGCTTAGAGTGACGTCGACTCGTCTCGGCTTGGTCGAGGGCCTCCATTCGCAAGTTGGCTCCGACCGTACACCGAAAAGCCATTAGACCAGGCAAACCCCCACCACGTAGTGGTGCCGCGAGCTGTCTCTGCACCACTGGCACCGCGTGGCCTCGCCCGTGTAATCATTCCATTGCTCCTTACCGGGCAGGATGCCTGGCTGCCTGGCTGCTGTGCTCATTTGCAGAGCACTCGAGAAGGCGACGCGGCCGTAATTGCATTCCTCGACCGGACCCTGCTGGGTGGGTAGGCTGGACCGCAGCACTCGGCGGTGACTGTGGAGCGCGTGGCTGCCTACCACCCAGGGGCATTATCCGCCTGCGAGTTATTTATCGCCGAGGGGTAACGCATCTCAGAAAACAAAAAAATGGAACTTTGTTGTACCTTAATGCTACGATAACACCAATAGCTCATACAAATAGAAGTAATTATAGCATCATACAATGCACCAACATCAATTTTTTTTTTCCTACATTTTCTTCATTATGATTAAAACAACAGAATACCTGTGAAAGAATTTATACAGCATGATTCTTAAGAATGATATAAAAAAATTTTACCTGCATCCTCAACTGATTGTTGGTAATCACTGATAACAGCTTATTGTTTATAAGCTACAATCATATATATATATATATATATATATGTGTGTGTGTGTGCAGCAAAGTATGTTGATAAAATAATTAAATAAAACTTAACATCAACATAAAATTTTAGTTCATAAAGTCAATCATACGAGCAAAATGCCACTAGAACAGCCAAATATGAAGTCATGCGATAATATTAACATTATTATTCTAGTTATTAAATTCACTTGTCAGCTTTAAATCACTATATCAAAATTTTCTTTTAACCAGTTGTTGAGTTGGTTGAGCATAATCTTTATTCAGTACCTGGTTCCCCTACTCACAAATAAATACTATCCAACTCTATATGTCTAAAATATCAAGTGTCAGTGTAATTTCAATATCCTCTCTTCCTTTCAGTAACTCTGCTTGTTAGATTTCTTCAATATTTACGCAGGCTTTATGTCCAGGATATGCATTATATGGGGTAACAGTTGCTTTCCCGGATCTCAGCCTTTGTTCCTTTCACTCAGTAAACAAAGTGTAATTTAAAATTCCACGTTAAACTTAATTAATTTTGAGATTCTTGCGGCATTTTGTTCCATAATACGTTAAATCATCAATAAAGTCTTACATCGCTATACATTTGTTACAAATATTTCTATTATTCTGTGACAATTGAAGCCTATCTAGAGTTGAATATACAACGTTGCGTGAATCGTTGTGGAGAAATTCTATTGCGTTTCCCAAAATGTTAATGCTATCCTAAGACCATATATCGGCTATTGTCAATAAGCATATGATGTTGAGTTACCAATAAGATCGCATAGATAATGTTAAGGCAACTTCAATGTCTCTGAAGCAATAAGTGGTTTAACTAAGGATAGAGATTTTTTTTTCCCTTACGGCTTTACGCCTCGTCGACGGCTAAGGTCATTAGAGGCGGGATGGGACTGGGGGAAAGGAACGGGAAGGAATTCGGCCATGGCCTATTTGAAGAAAGCATCCCGGCATTCGTTTGGAGTGATTTGGGGAAACCATGCAAAACCAAAATCTGGATGCCCGGACGGGGATTCAAACCACAGTCCTCCCGAATGTGAGGACAGAACATTATCCGTTCACACACCAAGCTCGGTGATAGAGAAAGAGTTGAACTTGAAAATTTCTAGTAGCAGGTAGAAATACCCGTACTTCAGAACTACATGGTCGTGCTTTTCTAATTTCACATAAACCGGGCAGAAAAATATTTTTGTGCTACTGTGAACTATCCAATCATGATAGAAAAGTTTAGTGAAAAATTTAACCTTGAAAGAAAAGTAGTCCATTAGCCATTATTGTTGACCTGATTGTGTAGCTGCAAAATCTGATTGATACGTTTTCATAATTCCTACTTTCACCTCTTTAATGGCCATTTATTTTTGATTGAAGTACATATTAAGGTATCACGTATTTTTATCCAACCACAGTATCATGGAGATGATGGCATTGACCCTGCTAATGTTGGTTGTGTTGCTTGTTATGCGATGTGTGTCTAGTTATTCATATATATGGCAGGAATAACCAAGCCTATATCACTGTACAAATCATTTTTAGAAAATAAATATCTGAACTTTTGAAAGCGAGTACTACAAATATAAATGCAGTGGTTTTTTTAGAATAAATATCTCCGGTAACGAATTGATAATACTAACTTCACCACATTATTGACATACGGGATATTATTTCTTGGCTATCACGTCAGGAACAAAAATAGGTCTAACTAAGAATTAAGGAGTGTTAAGAAGATAAAAGCGTTGCTTTTGCAGAAGACTACCTATGTTGGTAATTCTAGGCTTTCTGGAGACTTTGGTGAAGCGCCTGAAGATCTCTCCAGGATCTAGGGGAACAGGTGATTGGCCAGTTCCCCTCTAGATCCTCCGGCGTTAGACGGGATCCTGTTTCAATTTGCGAGCTTACCAGAGAGAAGACGAGAAGAAGGATACGCCCTTCACTGCCGAACCTGCCGTGATTAAACCTGTCGGTCGGTAAGAAACCAGAAAACGGTTGCTGGAGTCAAATAATTCAATGAGTTCCTGTTACGTTTTTACCGTGTTATGTGTTGTATGCCATGGCAAAATTACATTATTTTGTTATTATTTAAGTAATCATTCTATAGAGACAGTGACAGAAAAAGTTAAAAATCTTATTCGATTGTTACGTTGTGATGGCTCAAAAATAAGTCCTATTTACTATTATAAAAATCGTTTCTGTAAATAATTCTATATCCATGGTTAGCAACATACGACAATTTAACTACCCATCTGTAATAAACAAAAATAATAAATGGTAAAAGATGTATAAATTTATCTTATAATTTCCGGAAACGTTAATATCCAAATCGCTTTAATTTTTGGCTATAACAGTACTCATTTCATTTTCGCATTAGTGTGCCTCCACTTACAGGCTTCATGTTGCATCGATAATATTATAGTATAGATTGCTACGCAAGAAACTTCATAAAAATATGATAAGATTATTTACTTAAAAAAAAAAAAAAGCATTAAAGGCCGAGTTGTTATTTTCTAAAAAAGAGTTTGGGAGTTTTAATAATGAACAATTATATCACCAGTTTAAATAGAAACAACCAATTAGTAAATAACTGGTGGTGGTGTAAAATATTACTGTTACGGATTATTTGTCTTTAGGAGCGTCGATTTTGGAAATTACCAATTCAGAGAAAGTAATGCAGTTTCCTTGAGGTGAATGATAGTCACTGATTTTGTTCCCAATACGAAGAGATGTTGGAAAATGTGTTCAAAAAACTTTTAGCTAAAATAATTTTTTACAAGGAGGAATGTATTTAACCCCATTAAGGTGTACAAAATCATGGTTATCAGGTGATCAGACGAGTGGTTAAAAAATTCTATGGGCTTTTTCTATCAAATGCTTAGAGATAAGGAACAGATTAGGTTATCAATATCACCCTACCTCTATTTCATCTCCTGGTATTGTTATCGCTCTTTGGAACGAAAGCTAAATACAATGAATAGAATATCTGACAGCAAATACAGAAAGTGTTTGGTCCAACTGAATAACTTATGTTACAGTACGGAAGAATTCAAGAACGTTGAAATCTAAATAACTGTTGTCAAACTAATAAAATTCGCTAGACGAAGTGAAATGAAAAATAAGTTTCCCTATTTTGATTATAACTCTGGCCAGTGCATGGTTCACCAATGTTTCGACATCTTGGTAGTTAGGGCAAGGTACTGGAATTAAAAAAAAAACAGCTCATGGAATATTTTAAGCAAATTCTATGCTACGAAGCCTAGCAGACTGAATGGTTGCGGTGGGATTTAAAAAGGAAATCATAATTATTATAATTTAGAAGTAAATTAAAATTACAGATTTGTGGTCAATTAAATTTTACACTAATCTTGGTGTAACATTGCTTATTGTAAGTGATGGAAATCTGACAACAATAAATCGATATGAAAATATGATTTACAATGGCACTGTCTTTACAGAAATACATACTTGCACTGACATTCATCTCTTCGTCCATTATATTCTTAATAGAATCATAAATTCATCGTAATTCATTACAAAGGAATGATTTAAGATTTGTTATGTATACAATACACACAGGAAGGAAGAGGTTTAAAAGGAATTTAATGTGTTAAAAAATCACATATAAGATTAAAATTATAATTATTAAAAAAATGTGAATAATTCTTGATCAAAAAGAATTTTATTTAGTAATGATGAAATAGCAGTCAATTATTAACACCAATCATTTTTATTCAGTACCGGTGAAAAGTTCTGTAACATGTAACTAAGCGCATCCTATCCCAAGTTTTCGCCAAAGCGGTTGACAATACGCGTGATAAATTGCTGAATGAATGACATCTCTCAGATTAGTATTTAAAACGGAATCATAAATTCCGTAATAAAATTATATTTCGACATGTCCAGATATTGCAATATCCGTTCGCAATTTCTGCAATAAGGCTGCTAGCAATTGTTCGATTAATAAATGGAACGGAATCCGGAAAGCCATAACCTCAAGCATATTCACAAAGAATAAAAATATAAAAACTATAGTTTAAAGTTTTTGTGAGTATTAGATATGCAGCAAATAAAACAACACTTCTGCACATTTCACTGGTTTAGTTAGAGATAAATGATCAAAGCAGAAAGGAAATCAGTCTACAATTAGACTTCCCTGGAAATTGGTAGACAAAATTGTATTGTATGTCATAATTATTCATTAGTTTAACTAATTAAAACGACCCTGTTGGATACTGTGATTTTAAACTGTATTGATTGTTGAGGTTGAATGAGGGATGCGCCAATGTTAAAGAGCTCCAGTTTATAACTCCATTTTTTAACTCCGTAGAGGGAAGCCTCTTCTTGTCCAGGCCATCTTGTCCGAGTCATCTATGGTGGAGTGATAAACTACTGTTCGGTGCAGGATTTAGCACGGACATATGATGCCAATTAATCAAATGGCAAACACTGTGCGCGAGCAGACACGATCACCTCCAACAAAATTGGTGCCACGTTATCGCTTGTACAACCAATACGGACCAACCAACCGGCGACGCCAAATAAGACAGAATACGATGCTATAAAAGGCAAGAAATTTTTTCACAAAATGTTCACTTCTGGCGCCCAGTTATCACCCAGTAACGACGTTAATGAACAATTTCAGATTTTTTCCTTGCCATTGTCAATTTGTATCGACCATTTTTCAACAATTATATAATATATAAGAGTGGTGGCTTTCTCGGCGTTGTATATAGATGAAATGTTCTCGGGAAATTAGCCGAGTGAGAATGTTTCTAAAGCACGACGTTTCTCTGTGACTGCTGCCTGTGGGTAATTGGATTGCTTATATATCGCGCGGAACCGTTAAATACTGAAGGGATTGTTGGCGTTGATTGTTGGCGTTGACTGTAGACTTTGATTGCTGGCGTTGATTTTTGAAGGGGCAGATAGAGAAGCTGTTCACAGTTCCGATGTAATTTCATTTTCTGTGTCAATGGTCTCCGGTCTAGTAAATAAAGATGCTGGTTTCAATTAAGTGAAGCCCGGAGATCATTGAAATAGAAAATGTGATTACATTGGAACTGTGAATAGACTCTGTATCTGCCCTAGTGTTGCAAACTGAAAAAAAATTTTTTTTCAGCTTTGTGAAAGAAAAAAAAAAACATGAAAAAAACCTAGCACCCTTATTTTTTTTCTAATTTTTTTTTTTTTTTTTTTTTTTCAGAAAACAGAATATTTGATAAATTATAGTTTTATTTACGGAACTTACATTTTACATGTGTGTTTTAAATCTTACTGAATCATATAATATCTTACATAATGATTCATAAATGTATCTATGTGGGTAACATAATTTTATTTATCCTCTTTGTCAGTACCTCATTGACTGGTATCAGCACTATCAACACTAGTTCGGTCTGTGTCGTGATTTTCTGTTTCTTCTTCTGTCTCCTCTAGATCCATAACTTCAGAAATAATTACATTTTCTTTTACTGGTTGTCCTTGTATTGTACGCAAAAGATTTTGAGATTGTAATTTTAAATTGTGAGCAAAGTACACACTGTGCATAGAGACTGCGCTGATAATTCTGTATTATGGTCTTTTAAGTTTGAATTTAAATCTGTTATCATACAAAATAAGAGCTTTATTTCGTTTTCAATCGTTGGTTTAATCTAACGGTTTCTAGGAAACGTTTCATAATTAATGATAATTTAATGGCTCAGTATCATTATACGCTTATATGAATATAAGTAAAGCACAATAAGTAATAAAAAGAGCAAAAAGCCATACATAAATTTAAAATTCCTAATTTTTTGAAAAAGATCCGTAGGCCTACAGATAAATTCGCAGGGTTGGCAGCACTAGTTCAAATAACAAGTATGAATCCAAACAACGGGGAAAGGGGATTCCATCTCGTGCAAAATAGCCTCTTCGGGAAGTCCCCGTTCGTAAAAGAAAGCTTCAGTCAATGTTGCCAATATTTCCGTAATTTTCTTTTCTACTGAACCAGAAAAATATAATAGATTTAAAAATTAAGATAAATACTTAGTATAAACTCTAAAACAGTCATATTAAACGATAAATGCCTTACAAATTTGAGGTATAGCAGTTATGTAAAAAACGAGTACTAGAAAAAAAAACATGTTTTTACAGTTTTGTTTCATTTTTTTTTTTCAAGTCATAAAAAAAACTTTTTTTACAACACTAATCTTCCCCATCAACAATCAACGTCAACAGTCAACGCCAACAATCAAGGCCAACAATCAGACCCACATTCAGCGTCAACAATCAGTGCCAACAACCCCTCTGTATTTAATGGTACTGCCCGATATATAAGCAACCCCATTACCCACAGGCAGCAGTCACTTGACAATGGCAGCAGAATATATGACCGCCGAAATTTCATGCTTTACAAACGTTCTCACTAAGCTAGGTTCGCGAAAACATTTCATCTAACCATCACAATGTCTTGAAATCATGTTTAGCTAGTATACAGTCAATTTGCAAAATAATAAACTGAAACTTAAATACTGCCTTAACAATCACTTCAATACATCCTCCTATCATTGAAAACAAATGTTAAATTCAATTCAACAACAACAAATTAGCCTTGTGTATGTGTCCGAAATGAAAATAGTTTTATTGTCGTGACATCGTGTAGAGTTATTAAAAAATGGTAACCTGTGGTGCTGTTGCTAGCCCATACCTTCGATGAGCAGACGTAAAACCTTATATTAAAATAGATACGACCATATATTAGTTTGCCCAACTGTTTTTTCGACAAGACCTGCTAAAATTAGTATCACGGAGGCACAAATGGATATTAAATTTCATGAACATGCCAGTCAGAAAAAGAGAGGAGATATTGTTCGAAACTATGTAGCCAATCGGCAATTACACACAATAAAATACACATTTCAAATGATATTCAAACCGAACTAATACAGTTAGTAAATTGGAAAAGAAACAGAATATTTTTGTTCAAATATTCTTACAAAAGAGAAGTAAGCACAACAACACAGATTTAGAATAAAATGCAAACCCAGAATAGGTCATTACATTACGAGACAAAAAAAAAAGAAGATCTAGACGAAATTTAGTTCGATTAATCACGAACCTACGCAAAACAAGTGTTATGCTACCAGCTTCGTCCATACAAGTATCCACATATCAAAAAAAATAAAAAAAAATAATTCAGCAGAAAGTGTATAAACAACATTCCGAACTTCTATGTAAGCACTATTACTCATAATGGAAACTATAACCAGGTAGTCGTTATCGGGTAACATTCCAGGAATACGAAGGAAGAAACTTTTTGAGTACATTCATAGACAGAAACATTCATAGAACTTAACAAATAAGAACAATAAGGTCAGAAATATAGGCAAAGAAATAAAAAAAATACCAATTCTGTTCCGAAGATATCACATACATCACAAATGATCTCGGAGACAAAGTGAAAAGCCTTTTTAGATTGTTTGCTGATGATGCAGTTATTTATAGGGAAGTAAGGAATTTGGCCGATTGTTTAGCAATTCAGCGTGATCTGGATGTTATTTTGGCATGGTGCGCTGAGTGGCAACTCACACTAAATTGTAAAAAGTGTAAGACAATGAGCATAACTAACAAAAAGAATCCGATTGTTCAGAAATACGAGGTAAACAGATCAGTTATTAATATGGTCGATTCTATTAAATATTTGGGAGTAACAGTACAAAGGAATATGAAATGGGACTTACATATTAATACGTTGGTAGGTAGCGCTAATTCTAGGCTGCGGTTCCTAGGTCGAATTTTAAAAAATTGTAATGAACAAACAAAGGAGATAGCGTACAAATCTCTTGTGCGTCGTCATTTGGACTATTGTTGTGCCATCTGGGATCCGTTTCGTAAGGGGCTGATTGAGAGTACAGAGAAAGTACAGAGAAGAGCCGCTCGATTCGTGACCGCTTGCTACAGTTCTTATGAAAGCGTTACAGAACTGATTAGTAGACTAGGCTGGGAGTCTCTGGTAGATAGACGACGCACGTTTCGTATAAACTTATTGGTAACCATGCGTACTCCCACTTTCACTTACGATTGTAGTGAAATACTTCGTCCACCAACCTATTTGGTTCGGAATGACAGGAAAGATAAAATTAGATAAATAAGGTGCCGCACTGATTCTTATATGAATTCTTTTTTTCCTCGTACCATTAGGGATTGGAATGCACAACAAAGATATTAGGTTTGGTGCTGAGCACCCTCTGCCACCCACACTTTTGTGATTTGCAGAGTATATATGTAGGTGTAAATAAATAATACAATTAAAAATCGTATCAGTACTCTATAACAACAGATCAAAACCTGTTTAAAACCATAAACAACTAACAAAAACAAGTATTTAAATTGAAGCGAGGTGCTAAATGTAAAACAGAAATTAAATCATTAAAGCAAAAAAATAAGTATATGTTAATAGAAACTATCACCGGTGCATAATTTTAATCATATTTGTATTTAATAATATTGTAAGTAAATACACATCAGCTCCAAAATACCCAAAACATTTTCAATATGAAGGTGGTGAAATACATAAGCCTTTCAACTTATCTGTCACTTCACATACACATTCACAAACAAATTATTCCAAATATACTATAAATGGATGTACTAAAGTTGGTCACACTATCTTGACATTTCACATAACGATGAAAACGTTGAAAGATTTCAGACACGAAAAAGTAGTATGATAACCCAAGAATGGTAATATACCATTACGTTAATATTACTGATGAAATCATATCAGATGAAGAATCGCGACTGGAAAAGAACTAATAATTTATAAATGCAATTACCGAGCGTGGTGGGTGAGCGGTAACGCTCTAGAAATGCTTTCAGGAGGACGCAGGTTCGAATCCCAATCCGGCTATCCAGATTTCAATTTTCCATGGTGCCCCTAAATAACTCCAGGTGATGGAGGGGACGGTCCTTCAAAAGGCCGTGGCCGAATTCGTTCCCGTTGCATACCCCAAGTACTTTCCGCATCTAATAACCTCATAGTCAACGAAGCGTATTGCCATAAAAAATAAATAAACACAATTGGTAACAGACGCTTGTGTTCTATTATCCACTCGATAACGCAGCTGTAGAAATAGTGTCAAATTGATGATAGCATTAGTATTATTTTTTCTTAAAGCAATAATATAAGAATTATTACTCTCATTTTAAAAAAATTATCCGGAAATTCTATCGTTATTTTCCTCTTGGATTTGTTTTATCGGATTTGGGGCAGATTTTTCCCAGTGAGCAGATTTTTTTAACATTCTTTATCTAATATTTTTATTTTGAGGCTACTTTTTTAAATCGCTTAGCTGCAAAATATTTTTTAAACAAAATTCTGTACTGTAGGTATTCGTATCTACACAAAATTCTACATCAGCAGAAGACCAGCACATACTAATAAAAAGTAAGAAGTTAAGTAACTGGCTAAAAGGAAATTGTCGGCCAAATTCTCAACAAATATCTCCTAATGGTCATTCAGGTAATTTAGATGAAAAATATTTTAACAAGCTTCACATTATTAGTTTTTTAATTTGATCTAATCCACTACCAAATAGGAGACATCGAGATTAAACATTAACCACTTTGATTACCAAACGATACTTTGTTAAGAGTTTTTATTATTCTAAAACTTAGTGCTATTACTTTCAGAACAAATGCTACTGTAAACTATTCGAGCTGATATTCTTAACCGCATTAGTATGGTTAGATAGTTCAATTTCCAATATGTAAATTAATTCTGAAGATAAATGGTTTTTCGTTTTATGAGGTTACATAACTCACTTTGCTGTTAATCTGTAACCAGGATACAGTATCAATCTTTTAATTATTTAAAATCTTCCTCCGTTCAAACTACGTGTCGCTGAGTTATGTGTTGCTTATGATAGGGTGTCATCTAAATACAAAACGTAGCAGGAATAAATACTGACTTGTGGAAGAAGACTTAAATATGTCACAATATTTAATAATTTCACAGTTCCGCGTAAGAAGTCAAGTACGCCAGTAACGTCATTAAAAGGAAGGAGAGATTTCATTAGCTAGGCAGAAGCTACCTGCGTCACATTGGCGGAGTGTTAACTGTGCACACAGCACTAACTCGAGCTCACCGTGAATATTTCATGGCCCGGTTTGCGGAGACGACTTTTTAAAGATAAATAAATAAGAAAAATTCTTCGACTTGCAACAAACACACGCAATTTAACTAGGTTTTAAGCCGAGGGAGGCAGTTTAATTATTTTAATGCCAGGTTTTTAATGTTGAAGTAACAAATTAGGCGCTTCTCGTCGGAGTAAATTCTAGCGAGCCGGCAAAAAGGAAGACTGGCAGGCGGGCTGGCAGAAGCGGTTAACGAGGCCCTCTGCAGAGCTGAAGCGAGACGTGTCAGCACCGTCCGGCCTCGTACAAGATTCTGTGGGGAAAGGCGAATCGCCGGAATAACGCTGTGTGAGAACCACGGTTTGAAACAGGAACAGGGGGTTAACCACTTTACTACCACCATTTGCGAAAAAAATTTGCCTACTGGACGTGAAACATTAAATGCAAAATTTTATCTTAAAAATAATTATTTGCACTTCACAACTTATCCACATTGAAGTGAATAATGTTTACTTAAAATTAGCCACTTAAAGCGGCTGACTCTGGGCGTCAGCCGCACAGTGGATAGCTTCCTATTGCGTGGTTGCCGCCCTTGTCCTGATACTGGAAGGTCATTAACGAGCTCGATTTAATGTTTAATTTAATGTTAGGAGATCGGTATAAAGCCAAAAACAAGTGATCATTTGGTCACTGTTGCTTGCTGTTTGCATAATTCACTTAGAAATGCATTTCTCGAGACAAAAAAAATACAGATCTCATTATAAAATAAACGAAAAAGAACAACTACCAACAGAAAATCTTGGATCATTAACAATGGGGCTACGCACATGCTAATGCGTTTTCTGTGTGAGACTCATTCACAGAATACTTTAACAGCCATGCAGGTGAAGGGTTACACCCTGGAAAGGCAATCACGTTGCAGCTACTTTATAATTGTATTATATTAAGAACTAGCCTCGTACCCGCGATTTCGTACGCGTAGATTAAGAATTTTTTTGCCAGAATTAAATATAGAAAGTTGTAGGTAACGAAGGATTGGTCCCAAACAATATCGAGTCGGCATGATATGACAGGGAAGCTATCACTATATCATTCTACCGTCGAACCTGCCTCTTGAAAAGAATCAATTTCCAACATATTTCTGTCACTATTCGATAAGATCTCAAATTTCGTGACTACAACTGTTAATCATACTGGAAAAAATATCCTGTGCACTTCATCCAGCTTTCCTTACAAAATTCCATCACAACGATATAGCCATTTAGTCGTCAAAATGTAACAAAAAGACAGAGACTTACTTCCGTATTTATATTAGTATTACTGTGGTTCTCACTCACACACTAACTGCGAACAACACCTGAGGGATCATTATAACGTAAAAAAGTGTACACCTACAAAATTGCAAGACTACCTACGATTTGCCTCGCATTGCACCACTAACTTTCTAATATCTACAGTTTAACATTCAATCAGAATAACCTACGGCCCAGGCCTGACTCTTACGATGAAAAACAATTTTTAAAAATCTTAGCTTCCACGGAGATTTGACCTGGAGACCACGACGCTCGTAAGCAAGCTCATTAGCCACTGAGCTGCCAGTTCACTACACACAAACACGGTCTGGAGACGTCCAAATCCAACGTATCTGTCTATCACCGTATTTCAAAGTTATGAGACAACATGTGTTATTTATACAGATAATTTTTCAACCAAATGTAGACAGTATTTTTCTCCTTGTTTCAAAGGATAAGTGTGCAAAGTTTCATCGAGATCGGATGAAATCTGTGGATTTGTATGAAGAACAAACAAACCAACAAACAAACATACATTCATCTTTATATATAAAGATATGTACCTATGTTATTAAAATTATTCACTTGTATTTATATGAATTCATAATATTAATTTTTTGTGTGATTTAATACGAATAATGAGAACTTTAACAAAATTTTACATTTTGCTACAGACATTAGAATCAATAATACAATAAAAATACTAAATGAAGTTTTAATTGCAATCACACAACGCGAAGTTGGTTGTATTTTTTGAAGGCTTCTGTAATAACAAATTCTAGATGATCCGTGTGAAAACTTCGAGAATACAATGAATAATAAGGTTAGGGGTTTGTAATATAGGATTAAAGAAGAACTATCGCATTTGTTTCAATTGTTTATCTATTTAGTATAATAGGTACATATCAAAAGTCGACGCCAGTGAAGCAGTTTATTAATTTCTCTGTGATATGTGCTACCGCTATCTAGCGGCTTGGGTCTGAACTCTCATACACGCGACATTCACAGTTATTACTTTTACCCTTTACGCTTAAAATTCCGAAAAATTTCGTTTTTGAGATATGATTTGAACAAAGCAGAGACCTCAATGGCTCGTAACACAAAACAGAATTATAGAAATATTAATATTTTTCCCCTTTAAGGGCAGAATTTGAAAAAAAAACTACTTTCTTAAAATATGATCAAATCGGATACCTTAATTTTTTAGAATAATACCACATTTAGCGATTTCGGTTAGATGCGAAGGAAGGAAATGGCTTGTGACAAAAAACACCTTATAGAAATATTATATATGATATAACAACAAATTTAGTGAAGGCAATAAACAATATTAATAAAGTTGTTAAAGTTGTTTATTACCTGATCTTTCAGGGAATTCCACTATTTTTTCCAAACATTGGCCTTCCCAGACTCGTCTTGTAAAGTGGTGAAGAAACATCATATATACAAGATAATTTACAATCTAATTCCACCAATTTTTCGTCCTCCTCCGCAGTAAATAAAAGCATTCGGTCTGACATATTTCGAATGTTCCGCTAGCGGCAGAGTCTATACTGCTCTCGGACCGGTACAGTCACGCGGCTCATAGGAAGCGCTCCCGTTGCTTTCCATTGTAGCAGTCGTTAGCGGCGGCAACCGCCAGCGGCTGACGCCAGCGGCTGATGCTGCATAGGAAGCGCTCTTTCAGTAAAGGCATATGAAACATGTTGTGAAGTGAAAACTTTTGACTAGTATTTTAATTGAATTTCAAAGATTTTTGATGACATCTTAATGCCAAAAAATGGTGGTGTTTATAGGTCAGCTAACTATTACCCATGGATTCATCCGCAAACTTCCAGTTAATTTTTCGTCACGTGTTTCTTTTTTTTTTTTTACCTATAGCTTTAAGCCTTGTCGAAGTCGAGGTAATTAGAGGCGGGATTGGACTGGGGGAAAGGAACGGGAAGGAATTTGGCCATGGCCTTTGAAGGAAGCATTCCGGCATTCACCTGGAGTGATTTGGAGAAACCATGGAAAACACAAATCTGGATGCCCGGACGGGGATTCGAACCGGCGTCCTCCCGAATGCGAGGCCAGAACGTTAACCGCTCACCAACCACGCTCGGTCACATGTTTTCCTCGGTCTGGTATTATGGTCAAGCAATGGTGCTTGCACACTCCGTGCTTTATTTATTAGGAATTAAATTTCACTCTTTCCACGACATGTTTAGCTGGGTTGAAAGTGGTGCAATGGTTTGGATCTACAACGAAAACAAAAGCAAACAATGGGTGTTGCATGAGATCAAAAAAATTTAGTGTGTAGCGAACAATTCATAAAAAAAAATATCTGCATGTTATTGACACTTGCAGAAACGCCAAGGACAGACGCTGACAAGAGGAACACGTAGGTGACCCGTTACACGGTAGGTCCACCGGAAACCAAATTCCAGGAATCCGTAATGAGGACGGACCGGGAAACACATATGCTGCTAAGCCTGTGAAAGCCCATGGGGGTTTTGAATGAAAGGCAAGATAAATGAGACACTAAATGCAATTTATTGCCACTTCCTGAAGACACTGGTTTTTCCAAAAGTTTGAAAAGACAGTGATGTATGATAGGAATATGGTTAATAAAGTTGTTAGATTATATTTTTATTGCCTGATCTTTCAGGCAAATCCGCAGCCAACGGGGTGGATTAAAACGCCGAATGTATGAAAATGAAGTTGACTAGCAAATGAGAAGAAACTAATGATGTTAGATACGCTAAATTCTACCTGTCGTCCCCTGAGTTTGGCTTCAGGAGAAAATGAATGGACGGCGTCGATCGAAAGAGGAAAAGGTGTCCCTGTGGTCGGGACGGCGCCGGGAGAGACAATCGATTTTTGGTTTCGACTACGAGCTGTTGGCCAGGGCTTCCTGCACGCCAACGCCTGATGTGCTCCTTACTGCTGATAGCTGTCCAACACGTCTTCCCATCAAGACCTAGCATTCGGCGACATGGGTGACACTGTAAGTCGCAACTCCACTGCATCTGTCGCAGAATTGAGATCACTCAATGGCAATTTCCTTCTGTACCACACCACTGTTCATCGCACTTATCTATGAACGGTAAAGGACCATAGTTTATGTCACAAAAATTTGACTCAGTTTTCAACCGCCCAGCAAACGCCACTCCACTGAGCTAGACCAGTATGAACTGCTAAAATATTTTGCAGTAAAACTATCTATATTTATAAAACGAAAACAAGGTTTATTTGTGCCAGAAAAACTCGAAATCTACTGCGAATATTTCAATGGGCTTTTCACCGTTTTAAAGCTTAGAATCTCAACTCAGTTGTTTGGCATGTTTTATGCTTCAACGTTACATAACGCCGGAATATTAAATGAAATTCTGAACGTATGGTGCACTAAACACACAATTACAATGTCTATGACCATAAACTTTAATGAAAGCAATAAGATAACTTTACAATATTATCTATTTTGCACATTAAACAAACCTTGAAGTATTCTTTCCTTTAATTCGGGATATTCAGTTTTTAAACGCCATATATATCCATAACTTGAAGTATTCATTCCTTTAATGAGGGATATTCAGTTTTTAAACGCCATAGATAGGCGTAAAAACAACAGAGATTTTCTTTAAGCACTATCTCTGGACAATCTGGACAATGTCTTTGGCCATCAGCATTAGTCTTCTGTTTACGATAATACTATTCCGGATTCACTTTTGATATTTGCATAAAAGCTGTACCTGCGGAGTTCAAGTATCTGGCGTTTCGAGCAAAAAGTATATCGATTCACTTCGCAGTTGAATCAAATGTGAGTTTATAACATAATCTAGCGTTGTTTATTAATGTAGTCATGCAATTTCTTAGCCAAATTAAGAAGCTTGATACACATGAATCTTTTCGGACGAATGAAAATAGTTTACTTGAAAATTCAACCCACCCGTTTCTTGGTAGGGGGCATGTGAATCTAGGTTTCCTTTTATTCCGAAAAAAATTGGCGCGAATTTTATGAATCTTTGTACAAATGCTTCTCATTGCTGGAATAAAAAAATAGGGTACGGGTAAATCTTCGCCAACTACACCGGGAAACGCCGGGAACTCCGCTAAAAATGAATAATTTCAATCACGTATGTTATTTGAGAAATAAATTGTATTCACTTTTGATTTGTTGAAAGAAATAAACATGTTAATGTTATTCATAAATTCGTGGGTTTTACAATCTCTATAATGATATAGTTAACCACCCTTTCCTAACAATCACTATTTTATAAATAAAAATTTTAAGGTGTGTATCACTGAACCACTGGCAAGTTCCACAGATATTAGTTAGCTTAGCTGTCATGTTTTACGCCGATGTAGAAATTGTTTTTCCAGTAATCAATAAGAACAGTCTGATTTAATTCACGGCCGGCAGATACGTTCTCATTAATACTACCGCAGGCATAGTTAACCTATATCGAAGCGCTAGTATGGCAAGTAGTAGCAAACTAGAAAAAAAAATCTCGTGGAATCAAGTACTCAGAAATAATCTCTGAAGGACAGATTTGAATGGGCGTGAAGGTGGACCTTTGATAAATAAAACCAGAAGGCTTTGAAATAGAATTCCCAATAGCGAAACTGAAAACAAATAGGACTGACAACATCGGTACTTTCCGGGATTGATAAAATGCGTTCATGTAGGAAAAGAATGATGAGAAGAGAGCGGTATGTTATATGTGGATACCTACATCTATGGTTAATAAATTATAGCTGCAGCAGATGAAGAAAAGTACGGGAGAAGAAGAAATAAATTATAGTATTGGATAAAATGGTTAAGCATATAACGAGAGAAAGAGTTAGTTAAATATGGGATGGGCAGAACAATTATTCAGAATCAGATAAAATGTTGACTAAAAAAGATGGCACTATACATCTAGATAGATCACTCATCTTTTCTATTTACTGAGAAATGATTACTAGTAAAAATTGAATGTTGATTAAAGAAGATTGCGCTAGCACGTCAAATCACTCATATTTTCTATTTGCTGAGAAATGATTATTAGCAATATTCTAACATGGAAGAAAACTGTTGATTAAAGAAGGTTCAACTAATACATCTAAATAACTTATCTTTTCTATTTACCGGGAAATGATTACTAGCAACATTCTAACATGGAAGAAAATTGAATGTTGATTAAAGAAGATTGCCCTAGTACGTCTAAATCACTTATTTTTTCTATTTACTGAGAAATGATAATTAGCAATATTCTAATGTTGAAGATAATTGAATGTTGATTAAAGAAGATTGTACTAGTACTTCTAAATCACTTTTCTATTTACCTGGAAATGATTATTAGCAACATTCTAATCTAGAAGAAAATTGAATGTTGATTAAAGAAGATTGCACTAGTACATCTAAATCACTAATATTTTATATTTGTTAAGACATAATTATTAGCAACATTCTAACATGGAAGAAAACTGAATGTTGATTAAAGAATATTGCACTAGTACAATTAGAACACTCATCTTTTATATTTACTGAGAAATGATTAGTAGCAACATTCTAATCTGGAAGAAAATTCACCTCCATTTTAAATAAAAAGGCATTTGTTTCATGCGGACTAAACCGGGTTTGGTGAATTTAATTCTGTGCTAATGAGAGATTTCGCCAAGGCAGCAACTGTCTAGCCACAAAGAGCGCCAACGTACGAGACGGGCGACCGGGCTTTTCCGGAAGGAAATGCCCGCGCAGCGTTTCATCCAGTGCTGTGTGCAGACTCCGCACATGCACTGCGTGTGCTTACGTGGCGCCGGACCCGCCATAATTGGAGAGCGCACCGCCAGCCAACACTAATTGTGTCCATTTGTGCTGGCCGCCGTTAAAAACGGGAGACAATCGCGGATGGTGGCATTTGCGCCGCGAATGCCACCTAGCGGCCGCACTAGAAACCACTGGCGGAACTGCGTTTGCCGGCCGTGGTTTCAATGCTCCTTTCAAAGAGAAATAACACGAAGCGGTATTGTCTTCTCGACTGTGTGAAAGAGAAACAGACCCTAAGCATTGCGAAGATCATCTCTTAAATACATTCACGAAAAGTGCAGAACGATGTACATGGTAAAACGACATTAACTCGTTAATGGCATTATGCAGTTATGCTGCACGTATGTGATGAATGCATACTTTTCCGCGTTATTGTTAGGGAACATTGACTCAGGGTTAATTTATCTTAGTTCTGTATCTTTCTATGAGGTGTTATGCCGACCCCGGCAGCGTAGGGGTAGCGTGCTTGCTTCGTGTTGCAGGGGTCGCCGGTTCGAGTCCGGCCGAGGGCATGGGTGGTTTTAATTAAGTGTTGTGTTCGTCTTGTGTCGTCCTTAAAAAAGAGAGAAAACAATCACACTTGGATGAAATCTATGCACTGTAAAAACGAAAAAGCACATTGAGCTGGCTGAATGGCTAACATGGCCGAATGTCATTTAAAAAAAATGTATATATATATGAGGTGTTTTGGTAGCAAGCAACTATCGTAATATCTATATTATAATTACCGACGTATAAAGAGGAGACACCATTTAAAAGCGGCCAAATTTGGAAGAAAATTAAATCATACCACCTGATCAGTCATTGAACATTCGTATTAGGGATCATTATTATGTCATTGATGTGTACCGACGGCGGACACAAAATGGTTCGGCCAAGAGGAAAGTGATTTTAGCTGTCGGCCCAATTCCCGTGGAACATTTTATTGCTCACAAAGATTGTGAAGGGTGTGGAAACAATTATTAATTGTTTGGGTTGCTTCGAATAAAATTAGCTATATGTTGTTTTGAGTGATACTCCAGCACCAAGAAAAACTGTTCTAAATACTGATAAATCTATTTTACATTGAAGATAAATCTGCCACCCAACAGCGAATCTCTGTTTTCTGCACACCTTTGAACCAAATTTTATTGATATAGAGATCACGTTATTAAAATTGCATTGTGGAGGACTTTTATTTCAGTTTCCCTTAAGTGAAACATCAGAAATGTCTCTTAAAGCTTTATGCTTCGTGACATCAAGGTCATTAAAGGCCTGAAAAGACAAGAAGCATGGGGTGGGGAAGGAAATTGGCTATGGCATTTTTTTAAAGGATTCATGCCGGCATTGGCCTGGAGAGATTTGGGGAAACCATGAAAACCTAAACTTGGATGAGCTGACGATGAGCTGACGAAGATTTGAAGCCGCTTCCTTCCGAATGCGAGGCAGAGCAATAGCGGCCATCCACCACGCTACATGAAAGTTCGGAAGAGACAATCAGCCAGCTTCTACGTGAGTGTATGGAGAACTTAAGGCTTATAATACCGAAAACTATTTTTTCTTGTATAAAAGAAACTGCAGTATTGGCGGTTAATATTGGGAAAATAATCAGAAAACCAATATCTTTTTCTAATGTAATATAAAAGCAATGTTGAAACTGATAATGGTAGAGCACTGCATTGAAACATTATTTTGTCTACAGAATTTAAAGTGCATACTGAGAAGGCCATGAAACTATTGTAAAGCTAATAAAAATCTTGAAGCAAGTATTACAAAGAATAGTGCTTGTCATCTGCATGTAAAATACCCCCCCTACTTTTCCAGTGAGACTGAGGGCTGAACTTTAACTAAAACCACTTTAAAATCTAACAAATATTATACGTTAATCGCATAACAAAAAAATTATATTAAATTTCTCATCTTTTAGAGTCACATCAAAATACATTATTTCTTATTTCAACGGGGGTGAAATGTGCTGTATATTAATCGAAACCCCAGCAAAACTCAACCACTAGTTTTTTGCCTGAATCCCCTTCATCTCAACTCTCAGACACATAGACAGAAATTTAAAAACAGTTAATTCCTCTTCTGTGGCTTGTTAACTGAACCCACAACTATTTAAAAAAATTAACTTGTATATAGATACATTGCAGAACAGACTCATCAATCTTGTTTCATTTATCGTGATAATAAGCCAATCAATGACTTCAGAAACAAGCAGGTAGCATTTAGCATGCCAACGCATTAATACTCGTGCAGTCAACTAGGCGATGCATCTAGCATTAAAACATCCTTCTCCTATTACAATAGTTTCGTTTATTTTCAGATGGCCCACTTCTTGATGCGATGTTGGCAGTTGAACGCATTTGATTCCTCCAAGAATGTCTTTTTATTTTTACTTTTATTTTCGCGCAGAGCCAATATTTCAATTACATGAGCCATTTCTTAATGTTCATTCGATAAACATAATCAAGGCAAAAAGAGAATTGAAAAACAAAGTAGCGACAGTGATATTCTTATTCTCACAGGCTTATTCATTACACCAAAAAGAATATGATAATATGACATACATTAAATAGTGAAAAATCTTTTTCCGTTTTTTGATTCTAAATCAGCGACTGGACCGTTTATCATTTGTATATAAGCCTATGTTAGTTTGGGTCAACTAGAACCACGTCAAGCCTTTGTTTTGGCTTAATTTTTGCTGTGGATGTGTAAACATCAATATTACAACTGGGGTTGTTAGCCCAGTCTAAGGTGGAAGCTGAACTACGGAAGCTGTGCCGGAGGTGGAGGTTGGTTCAAGGGCTTATAAAAATCCCCGCCGAGATAGGAATTCGGACCGGGAACCTTTCGATCTCCAGCTATATACCTTCATCGCTAAGCTACCAGGTCGCTCCCGTATATCGTTTATTTTACGCATTATCCTAACATTTATGTGTAAAACGAATACTTGAAAATTAATAAAACAGGTACAGAAAGTTATTCTTAAGCTCATAATGCACAGTTTCCTTGCTACTAATTGAAAAACTTGTAAATTAATGTTAATCTTTGTCTCTAGAATTTCCCGTTTTTGGTTTGCTCTGGGTTTGCTTTTGGTGGTAATACTCACCTCCGAACCCAATGAAGCAATTTCTTACTCTCGTATTATAAATGCTGCGTACTTATTTATGGGAAATCAAATGATTAGTATTTCTTTTTTAAATATAATTAAACTAGGTAACTAACTTTTTAAATACTACATATTAAATAACCAAAACAAATCTTCTTTAATTTAAGAAGAATAAGGCACTAGAAAAATATTACTTCCCTCAGATTTTTTCTATTTTATTGTTTCTTAAACAGAATATCTCTCTTTCTAATAGTTCCACCACTGATACAGTTTATTGAACACCAACACCATATATGGTTGAAAGTTCTCTTTATTGTTCTCCCAACTAACATTACTTTCAGTATTAATCAAATACATTAACAGTATATCCAGACGTACAATTCGTATGCTATACTGCCATCTTTTCTTGACGGACTCCTTCTTCATATTCCACTGCCAAAGATACTATTTCAACACACTACTCCATGCACTGGCATACTAAATATTATCTTTGTTCTTACAAAAGAAAATAAATTAAACCAAAAATTTAATTAAATCAATGGAAACCTTGAACTTCTTACCTTTAAATATATATGTATTCATATTTGTATATACAGAAACAATAAAACTAAAATAAAAAATGTAAGGTGTTATGTGTCCTTACAACCTGGAATATCGTAATGCAATCCACTTGAAGTTATATTAGAGCTAATATGACATGAATTTTAGAGAGACAAGAGTAGTGCAGCTTTAAACCTCAAGATTCAACACAAATTACTTTGGTACGTCAATGAATAAAGCGGTACAAAAATGTACCATGTTTCTTTTTTCTCTGAGTGCGCAGTGCTGTGAAATGACCTGACCCGACAAAAAAGGCCTGTTTCCAGGTTTCCATGGCGACCAAACTAATTAGAGGGTGGGGACGCACCACGTGGTCTCCGTTGACGTTACGAGTGTGACGGCTTGTGTTATAACCAGGCATCGATTCGGCAAACCCATAACAGAATATTTCCTTGTGCGTGACACATATCAACGTTAGTAGTAAAATTATTGACTCTGGCGCGAATTTTGGCTGTAGCTTTAACATATGTTTCTGTTATATTTATCAAAATTAATTTGATTGCATATATGATAAAAAAATTTATCAGGCAGTATGAAATTTCAACATACAGCTCAGAATCAATCAAATATATTAATCCGGAGTGAAATTCCATTGAAACACACAATAAATAATGACATTACTTAATGGGCATAAAATTTTTTATCATTACATTATTTTCTACGGTTACAGCCAGATCGGCAAAAATTAAAGCCTGTCTATTTCACAATTTAATAGTCATCAGCAGCTTTAGAATAATTCTAGTATTAATTTTTAATGAATCTGCGTGGAAAAATCTGTATAACAAATGCATTTTTTTAAAATGAAGTTCTATCTATCTAGATTTATATTTTCCATGATTTTCCAAATAAACGAAGAAAACTGCAAGGTTCAATTCCTTTCGTCCATTCCCAACAATCCAATCCCGGTTTGAATGACATAACAGTGACAAAGAGTAAATCCATAATTATTAAAAATAAATAAAGGAATTTTGATAATCGGTATGAAGTATATCAAGCTTGACGTGAAATTAATTAATGCCGAATCTTTCTTGTGTTAATGTCGACATGATATCGACCAAAATATTGTTTTCTGTGAAAATTATATAAAACGATTTATTTTCAGTCCCTGCTGTCCCTTCTCCTTTTCGAATACACATGTACCATCCTCTGCAGATTTGGAGCAATACCAGAATAATATCATCGAAGTTTGGATAGTAAGTTTCCTAAATGTGAAAATCATATCTTGGGTACAGAGGAAGCCACAAAATTTCAAAGATAAACAAATTATTGCAACATACATTTTTCTACGTTCCTAACCTGTACAGATATGGTAAACATAAAGCTTATTTACCACCTTACTAATTTTTTTGTGCCTTAAAATGTAGCTATTGTTATCAGGGAACCATGGTATAACTGAGGGTCCAAATTTTTTCTGCTGAGAAGGTACAACATAAGTTTCTATGCATAGCGTTGCTATACTATTTTCCTGAATCTTCATATCCAACTGAACCAGAGCGCTACATAACTATACTGAGACAAGAGAATTAAGAAAACAAACGATTGTATTAAATTATTTTTTCCTTCACTTAATACTTTGCAGTGTTTCTCATCATCGTGGAGGTTTACGTGTGTGATTGATTGTCATAAGAACTCGTATTTAAGAAGTGAACAAACTTGAAGCCATAAAAGATTTATTTATCAGCCATAAAATATGAGCTTTCAAAAGTTACAGAATAATTTGGGTATTAAAACAAAGAAGCCCAATAGCATTTAGATATCTGAGCAGATTTGGTAGTACTATTGGTTTAATTTTGATGTGGAGCAAAACATTATACATGATAACAACCAGAAACAAGGAGTTGGAAACTAGAGAAACTATGATAGCAGAATAACAGTTAAAGAAGGTGAAATTTTTTAAGTAAGTTATAAATTCAGTGGATATAGTGGAAGTTATGATAAAGATGTGGGTGTCATTAGTACAAAGAGGAGTTAATTATTCTGGGATACATCTGTTTAATAAACTACCTAATCGTATAAAACAGCTTTCAGATAATAAAGATTTATTCAAACAAAAACTTAGAGATTATCTTATTGGCAACTCCTTCTACTCCATTCAAGAATTTGAAGAAAATAATTAATTGTACTCATTATAACGTTTGCAAAACTCAGTTGCAAAAATGTATGTTTATTATTATTTCTTATATTTGTAAAATATGTATATATATATATATATTTACTATGATATGACTCATATTATGTGTATATGTATCAACAATGACATGTTTCACATCCCAGAGGTACTTCCTCAGCAGGGATCCATGGAACAAGATTGATAAATAAATAAATAAATAAATAAATAGAGTAGAAATATTTTTATAAGTTTCAGAATCTTGATTTTGAGCAAAAATCAGTCACATAGAAACGGTAAGATAACCTATGCTGAATATTATGTTCCTTTTCTCAATACTGCTTCTAAAACAAGGCTTCTGAAGAAACAGAATGTTAGAATAGTGCCGACAGTCTATGAAGGAAAAAGAAAAAGGACAACGATAACATACATGAGGGATAAGGGTAGGTACTTAGTAAAGAAGAATCCTTTACCAGAAATAATAAGAGCTGGCGAAATTCATATGGCTTTAACACTTAAAGGCAATGGGCTGATATTATTCCAGGAAGATACGTGAAATTGAGATACAAGGCAAACGACTCAGAGACATGTCTAGCGATAGATGACTGTATGGACTGAATGAGAACGTACTGAACCTAGGGAATATCACAGAGCTAGTGCAAAGGGAGAAGTAAATGGAGAGGCTGGTGTTCAAAGTAGATCCGACAAGTGGATGGAATAATGGTAAAAACACAGGGTTATCCTAAATGATTCATCGATATTTAAAACATTGTGCGTTGAAAAGTTACAAAGAGGAGTGATAGTTGGAAAGATACATAAACCCACCAAGTTTAAAAACACGAGAGTGGCAGAGGACAAGATGGCAGAATAACAGGTGATAAGTATTTGTGTATTAGTATATACGAAGTGTTCTTCAGCTACGAACGTGTAGCGCTATTAAAACCACGTACTGTTTTTGAAGAGGTTATAATATATTCTATTTTCGTATTAATTCAGGCATATATTTAAACATTAAAGGCAGCAAGTCAGAAGCTAACAGACATGCCAACTTAAACTAATAAACGACATATAGGCACCAAAATTCAAGTGCTGTTGTAGTGGCTATATTGTTGTTGTTGTTGTGGTTGTTGTTGTGGTTGTTGTTGTTGTTGTTGTCGTTGACGTTGCCGTTGTCGTCGTCATTGTTTTCGTTGTTGTCGTCGTCGTTGTTGTTGTTGTCGTAATCGTCGTCCGTTGTTGTTGTCGTAATCGTCGTCCGTTGTTGTTGTTGTCGTAATCGTCGTCCGTTGTCGTAATCGTCGTCCGTTGTCGTTGTCGTTGTCGTCGTCTTTTTTTTTTTTTTTTCTTTTTTTTTAAGGAAGCATCCAGGCATTCGTGTGGAGTGATTTGGGGAAACCATTGAAAACCCAGATATGCATATCAGGACTGGGATTCGAACAATTTTGCTGTCAAACGACCGTAACTTTCTTCTCTCCGTAAGAACCTAAAATGTCTACAAATATAAGTAAACTTCAGAGTAAACACATAGCTTCCAGCACATATGACTACTTCTCGCATTTTACTAGGTAGGTAATCTTCGAATGGGAGTTCTTCGTCACGTAATTCCACACCAAGTGATACTTATTACTTGCAATGCTGAATACCCCAAAATTTGTTTGAGATTCTGTAAATAGTGAAACCTGTAGTTCTTTACGTTATTGATATGATAAAGAAGCTGGAATGGGATTCATTGGAAGATAGGAGGAGGGTCGAGAGAGTCATGAGAGTGTACAAGGTGTATACTGTTGATATTGATGGGAGCATTAGGAGAGGTGAATGGGAAGTAAAGCTTGACCATGACCACAAGCTGGCATACGGTTGTGATAAGATTTTCTTTCATAGGTAAGTGGTCAGGAAATGAGTAAATTACCGGGAAAAATGATGAATAATTTGCCAAAAGTGCTGAAAGAATTTAAAGTTGAAATTAGTATATGGCAAAAGTAGGTGGAAAAAGTAATGTGAAAAATGGGTGTGTATGTAAATTGCTACCGTAGTGTTCGCTCCCTCACAATTAGTTTAAATTAAAAATTAATTCTGTGATCCTGTATTCTAAGCATAACGTCACATTATGCTTTCACTATCAAAAGATTCTGAAGATAAAACAGAGAAACTGAAACTTTATTTCCTTAAAAGAAAATACAGCAGCAACCTTTTAACATATACATCTTCGAGTTATGAAGCGCTGTAAAGCTGAATGGGACTAATATTGTAAATACGATTATCGAATATTTTTTCTGTACTTGGCGACCTTTAGAAGCACTGCTGTTCGGATATTAATAACTCTTTCTCTCGTAGTTGTATTAATCCGCTTGAAATGATTTTAAACGGGTCTTTATTTCCACGGAAGTGTTGGATTTGGCGAGGCAGAACGCTGTGTTGTGGAGCAGAATCAGCTTGTAGATTTGGACCGCTGCCTGACGTGTGCTGTTGGCTCGCCCCACTCCCCATACTTCAACCGCGGTCGCAGATGGCGGCAGCTGTAGATCCACTTTGTCGCCGTGGCTGCAGCTCCAAGTTGGACCACTTCCGACCACAGCACGGGCGGCGGACGTGAACAAGTGCGAAACTTCCAGTTCACTGTGAACATTGGTCCAGATGGAGGAGAATGTTGTATATAGTCGATCCAAAAGATTAACTGGAATTCCCAGCTACTGACTGAAACGACGTTACAAAGGAATTATAAATGCAAGTGGAGGTGAGTGAAAGGTAGAAGTGGATATCGCTGTAACTTAAAATCGTAACTTGATTCGCCAAGTAGTGATGACGATACCAAGTGATTCATCAAGGATGAACTGAAGAAAGAACAACATCGAAAGAAATTACAAAGTTACTGTAGGCAAACACAGTAACTGATCAAAGAAATGATAAGAAATGGGAGTCACTGGGTGACAGGAAGAAGTTGATGAAAGACGCGGGCATGCATTGTCGTTAAGTACTGGATTGATATTGGACGAATAATTAGTAGCAGTAACGAATAGTTCAAATAAACGTACCGAGCGTGCTAGGTGAGCGGGCATGCTATGGCTTTGCATTCGGGAGGACGCTGGTTTGAATCCCCGTCCGAACATCCGGATTTGGGTTAACCATAGTTTCCCCAAATCACTTCAGGCGAATGTCGGAATGCTTCCTTCAAAAGGCCATGGTCGAATTCCTTCCCGTTTTTTGTCTGTAGTCCTTTCCCACCTCTAGTGACGTCAACGTCGACGAGGCGGAAGGCTGTAATAAAAAGTTCCAAGAAACATGATGAAGTCGCTGTGACTTTCATCCTTAATAGGTGGCAACACTGTTGCAGCTTCACCTAAGCGCAAAACACTTCTGAGGTCCACGACAATATCGCCTAACGAATTCCAGTGATTACGGTTGGTTAATTATATGTTTGGTTCATGAGGCAAAGAAGGCGATGTACTAATGTCATATTCAGAAAAGCCACAATAAGTTAAAATAGCAAGCTATCACTTCAACGTTCCAGAAGCAAAACGTTTGACGGACACAAATGTAAGATTTCCACTTTTATTTTTTTATTTATTATTATTATTATTGTTATTATTATTATTATTATTTTGACACACTCTTCATATAGTGGAAAATACTTTCGAGCTGCTGAGTCAAGTATTTGGAATGTTTTACACTCCAGTAGCGATTAATCCGGATTCTTGCACTGATTTAATACTAGTAGCATACTGGAGTCCACAATCATTTATGAGATGCGTAGTGGAAAATAATGACAAGCCCTACTACGTCCGCGAGGTAAAGAAGATTCCTACTGAAAATCTGATGAATTTGGCCGATTCATATGTTCGTGTTAGGGAAATATTGCGGAAAAAACCAGCTTGCGAGAACGAACATGGGTCCATACATCCGGAATCCACCTTTCACACTTATTGACTACGACACTCACTTTGTACAGTATTACTGTGAAGTTACAAGGTATTACAGCTATACAACGGACACACAAAATCATCGATAAAACGATAACTATTGGTTTGGGACCCCACATATTAAAGCGAAATTTGATTTTTTTAATGATATATGTACACCCCTTAGTCGGAAACGAATCCCATGCCATTATTCTTGACCTCGATTTTTATGTCTACGGGGGGCTATCTAGAATCTAGACAAACGTCGGTACACGCATTCATTTATTTTAATAGAGAAGGTCTGTGCCAAAGCGAATCAAAATAGGTGAGCCAAACAACTGTACCTCCCCTTGTTAGTCCTGTTTCAAATTGTTTGTTTTCTAAAAGACAGAAAAAATTACTATTACCAAGTACCGATTATCAGTGATGGCAGAAATCATTCAGCAGAAAGACAGATTACAAGTTGATTGTTCTGGGTTGGAATTATCAAAAAGCTCAGATTATTCATCGAAATTTACTGTCTGTTACGAACCCCACACACAATATGAGCAGCAGTAACAAATAGTTTGGGTTCAAAAGTATAGTGGTCCTTAGCGTACTGCTAACAATAGTAGCTTCATTATTTCCAAAGTCCTGGAACTAACGTGTACCTCTGCTTCCACCAATACTATCCTATGTAAAATAATGTATATAACTGAAATTGCCTTTAACCTTCTTTTAAAAGTAGTGTTGGGTATGTTCCTTGGATTTGAAAAACACCGAAAACTTTTTAACGAGGTTATTACATCATTTTCTCTGTTTATGTCAAAATTCTGTTTTATTAGTTTAGACTTATCATTCTGAGATTCATGGGCGGCTTTGGTGGCGCGCAACGCTATAGAACAGTCAAGAACAATTACATAAACTGAACAGTTTGTAGCTGCCATTCGTGACGCCAACCTATAAATGTATATAAATATAGAAATGCGGTTGATTATGTATATTATAATTTGAGATTATCGTGTGTAAATGGTACTTATCGGGGCATCTTCGGCATCAAAAGCGCAACACACCCGAAACCAAGGAGAGTAAGAAGACGCGAATATTGGAGAACAAAAGGAATGAAAACTACGGCGAGATGATACGGAAGAAGCAGGAAGGACGCTGCTAAAGTTGTGAAAATAAATGGAATAAGTTAAGAGGTTATTCATATAAAATTTACGTGTTGTAAAAATTGTGTTGAATAGTTTACATCATTTCTGAAGCATTGGAATAAAAGTTTGTTTAACATAAACTTGGAAAGTTTAGTTGCGATCATATAACTTACGGCACTCTTGAAGTAAATCTAATAAGAAATAAAGAAAGGTATAATATGAATTTAATTTCACGTAAGGAAAGATTAACGATACTATAATTATTAAAGCAGGAGAGTTAGATTTAAAAGCCATTTACGTCTAAAAGATGGCAAAGAATGTTTTCATCCTGGTAATAAGTTGTTGAAGAAAATATGAAAAGGTAAAAGAAGAATAATTCTTAAGACGGGAGCACAGGTACCAAACAGTTAGTTATCAGATAAACTGTAGCCACCGATGAGAAGGTTAAAAGTATAATATGGTAACAGTGGTTTACAGACTGAAATGTTGATGTGAAGGAAATTGTTTAGAATTGTGTCGTATAAGTGTGGAGCCATGGGAAAAGTATTGTGTACGAGACCCCTTTACGAGATCTCCTGTAAGAATCCTCGCTGCCTACGACACTATTCAACAGCTACTACAGACCTTTGTGCGACGATGACATGCCTACTTTGCCGCTGGGGCACGCCACTGTTGCAAATGAAGCAGCTTGTGAAACTTGCGCAGGTAAATGGAATTCATTATTACTGAACTGCAAATTTTCGGTATCTCTGACATCTAGTTATTTGTGCTGTTACTACTCCATCGACAGGGAAAATTACCCGAGGATATTGCGGATTGTATAGTGGGAATTTATTAACTCATGATCAGGGTTCGGAAGTTGGGGCCCTTAGTTTGAGCCTGCTTGGGGCTAATGCAGTGCTTGAGTTGATTTCGCTTATATCATTCAACTCAGTCGTTTCTGGACTACGTTACTTTACTTCAGATTGATACTTTTATCCTTCTCCAACATCCCTGGAAGCCTGTTACATTAAGACGGAATCACACTTAATACGTTTGTTTAGTGGTAGAAAGTCAACGTTATTATCTCTACCTTTAGATCTGATGACAATCTTTAATGACCTTTTGTATCATTCCACCACCTTGACGTTTCAAGGCAAGAAGGGGACTTGCTGATCGCATACTAAGCATGCAATTACAACTACCAACATACGGCCCAAAGAACGAGTGTCTTGCAATGGTTATTAGTTAGCCGAAGATTTAAATCTCCTGAAGTGGCACACTCTTGATTGGAGTCCTCTCTACAGCGAACGGTCAGCTATGATGAATTGAGGACAATAGATACCCAGACGCCACCCAATCCAGAGGCTCAGACAAAGATACAGCTAGTGCGTGACCGACAAATAATCGGGTTGGCCCTGCCCCGCCCTCAATTTGTATAGTCTGTTCATTAATCCTCGCTCGCTGGTCGCGGGTAGCATCATACTGGCCTCCAGTTGTGCTGCTGTGCAATTGATAGGCCGGCGGGGCGTATAATCCTAATTGAAAACATGCGCCCCCGCCTACCCGGCCGCCATAATGCCCGCGGACACAGTCGCAGCGTTCCAATTCATTACGGCATGACTTACAGCGCGGATCAAACTGCTGCTAATGGACAGCCGGCAGCTAGTAATGAGATTTTCCGACCGAAGCGGATAATGGAAGTTGCGCTGCCCGAGATCTGTATGTATGGCTGTCTGTGTGTATTGCGCTGTGTTGTGTGTGCATTAATGCAGTGGTGGCCTAGTAGGTCTGCAACCGACAGAACTGAAATGGACTCAAAGGTGTCGGCAACTTCGCAGCATCCAGCAAGACTTCATGGTACGCAAGAACTCCGGAAGGTATCACCAATAGCTGGAGCAAGCTCACAAACGCATAATTTACGAGACAAGTTTGTTGTGCTTAATACAGCCAATAACGAATTAGTAAAGCAGTAGGCATGAATTAGACCCATTCAATATACACTGGTGGAAAGTACATCACCCAGACAGGAATGGTAGAAGACGTGCGACCACCCTGAGCACCAATATATTAATGGATCCTTGCTGGCATTGAATAAATATAGCAGTTAATGTTAATAAATCTTCTCTCCTACATACTAGGCTACGAATCCAAAATAACATGACAGTGCATGGAATAAAACAAATAAATGAATGAACACAAATCACTAGGTGTATGGCTTGACGCCAACCCTAACATAATGAATATGAATAATTGACGCCAGGTTTTAAATACCGTCAGGGGAACACTCCAAGTGCACAAAAGTAAACAGATAAACATAATACAAAAATCAACTTTAGTTAAATTATCAGTATTCAGAGAAATAAATTACGTAGCGCAGATTCTCCTTGCCCCCAAAGCCATAACATAAATCAAACAACGAGAAATCTCATGATTTATATACCACGGTAACCTTTTCAAAGTAAACTTTCAGGCATTAACCTTACCGAACAGCAGATCAGGATTAGATGTAATTAATATTGACATCAAATGCGAAGCATAATTTCTACGAGCGATGAGCAAAATTATGATGGCAATGAACAATTTCACATCTCAACTAGAAAAAACATGCAGACCCGCACGTGCAGAGGTTCCTATATGGACCGACAACATTGATAAAAACTTTAAACATTTCAGTGATTATTTTCGAGAAATTTCTTATATCGCAGCAGTTCCACTGCAAAAACCCCCAGAAACAGCGAAAGAGCTCTGCAAAGTCTTAATGAATAAAGGCTAATACAACAAGATAGAAACAAATCATGCATATAATATTTGAGGGATTGTGTGGTCAAATATTTTTAACAAGATCTTAACCGCTTGCAAGGCTTGTGTTGTGATGGTCACGTTATGAGGACGGCCATTATCCTGTTGGAAGAAGCGATTTGAATGGTGAACGTGAAGGGTATCTTAATAGGGTGAGACACCACGTCTACATAGTGGTGGACTGTCAACCACCTCGGTCCTGCTGTCGAAACTGATTGCCTTCAAACCATGACACCAGCAGCTGGACCTGTGAGACGTTCTGAAATCAAAGCAGGGTAAACCGTTTCTCCACTACGTCTACGTAAATGTAGTCGATTATCACTTTGCTATAGACAGAATCGAGACTCGTCTTTAAACACAAATGTACGCCATTCACGTATCCGTTTGATATTTATACCAGGTTAGACGATGCTGGCAATGATATCAGGTTTTAATTGCATAGAGATCAGAAAGTGTAACCCATCTTCTAACAGGATCAAAACAGGTGAAGACTGTGAACAGCTGCAGTGTGACCTGGATAGAATATCTAGGTCAGCATAGAATGAAGATAAATGCCAAGAAAATGCAGCTTATTAGCTACACAGATTAAAAAACAAAATGTTAATTACGACTATAGTGTGGGGTCAGAATTGCTTGAAGTGTAAATATCTTGGCATAACGTTTGATAACAAACTCAACTTGGCAGAGCACATTGGGCAGGTGGTAGGAAAAGGTTACAAAATCCTTCATTTACTAGAGAGGGTGATGAGAGGATGTACAAGAGAACTTAGGGAGTTGGGTTACATAAATTTGGTCAGACCATTGGTTGAATATTGTGGTGTAGTTTGGGACCCACATTTCGGTTATCAAATACAGGAGTTGGAAGGTGTGTACATAAGAGCATCTAGATTTGTTTATGGAAATTATCAAAGGACCCAGTCAGTAACGGATACGATAAGAGAGAGCGGGATTTGGACTCATTGGAGGGTAGGAGGAGGGTGAAGAGAGTGCTGGGAATGTACAGGGCATGTGTTGGTGATGGAGCTTGGAGGGATATTGGTCAAAGAATTAGGAAGAGTGAATGGAAGCGGAAAAGGCGACCATGACCACAACTTGCGCTCGATTTCATGCATAAGGGAGTAGGAAAAATTTCTTTTGTTGGTAAGGATGTCAGAGATTGGAACAAATTACCAAGTGTAGTAATGAATAATTTTCCAAAAACGCTTAACTAATTTAAAATTAAAATTTGTAAAGCAGGGTAGTAAATAGGGGAGGAATTTAACATTCCAATTATAAAAGAACTTTTAAAAAAATGTATATAAAAAGGGGAAAATGGATGACTGGGGGAATTCCCACCGGAGTGTTAGCTCCATCGCAATTAAAATTAATAGTAGTAATTATAATAACAATTGGTTTACAATCGTCCATGGGGACTCTCTCTGTATCCACTGTTTGGTTCTGGCCTGCAGTCCCCTATATGACAACAACAGCCATCCACACAATTTGGCAATCTTCAGGTACTTCTGTATGGACCTGTGCCTTCTCTAGGTGTACTAGAACCTTCTTTCATCCACTGCGTAACAAAACTGTATACCTGACACTGCGGTCAATTCTTAGGCATATTTCACGATATGACGCTCCCATTTCAAACACGCCAATTCTCCGACCTCTCCTACAGTTAGACATTTGGGTGAAGTGGATCATCACTCTAACCTTGGCATACTTGCTCTACAAGAAATTGTGGGAAATAGTCGTCATGGTACACCACACTGTTCATCATTTATACGCTAAAAACTATAGAAATTTTGATTGATTGAATTCTTGAACTGTGATGGTAAATTCAAGGTTAAGGGACAGGCTCTTTGAGACACACAGAAAATGATTAGTGGAGGACAGGATACATATTTCCTGTGAAGACCTCAGCTCTGGAATCGGAGGATTTATTCTGTACCACGAAAATAGACAAACTCTATCTCCATATTTATTTGAAACAAATTGAGGTTACACGTAGGGGGAAACTTTCGAAGGCTTAGCAGGATTTGAAGTATAGTGTACTGGTTCAAAATCTTTCGATACGCTAACTGAACTGCTTGGAGTCTGAAGCAAAAAGATAGAGACTCTAACAGATCTTGAGATAATACCAGTAGATTGGAATCAGATTTCTATATCATGAATATGGTGCTCTGGAGTAATGGGATACAGAGTGGGTAAAAATTAACGTCTTCATTTCTGGAAAGGTTGCTATGTCTGGTGTTTGCCGAGATTATCAGTCAACCTCGTCAAAGTGTAGAAGTGTAATACACACAATCTAGCATCAATATAGTTTCATATTATGGATGGCAATGTCAAAAGATAGCATTTTACGGTAAGCTAAAGCAGCTGGTGTGAGTAAATTGTCCTGCCTAAACGCTTTTTTTTTTTTTTTTTTTTTTTTTTTTCGCAACTCAATTCTGCACGTAAATCTTTCAGCCTCAGTTCTGCCACGTGGGTTATAATCGAGGAAAGTCCTTCGGTGTCATACGATGACTCTGTGTTTATTCTGAGATCTCTTTGTATAACTGAAACACCGAGAAACCTGTTTTAGCTAGAAATTAGTCATAAATATACAGAACCCTCATTAAAAAGTGAATTCTTACCATAGCTCCTCCAAGGAAAATACTCATTTGTCTCTATCCAGAGCATGGAATACAACATTTTCCCAGCACTCCACCCTCTTCATTAATAGCACTGTTTTCGGTAAGATGGTCGTGGTTAACAAGTAAAGACGCCCTTGTTATGTATTTACTTCATTCAAATCGCAACACTTATCTAATTATATCATTTGTCACCAGATAGTTTCATGACTTCTCTGAAGTGTTTTCCTGCCACTAAAGGCCACTATGCACCATGGCGGTTATTAAGTCTTAAAATGACTGACACTTTACAGTTTTACATATTGCTCTAATTACAATATCAAAAAACATAGTAACAAATCAAAAATGGCCTTGCATCACAGTTCGCTGGACCTAAGTTATATCAGTTATAACTTAGATTTTAATCATATAACTGCTTGCGGGGATCTGTTTGTGTCTAATTTATTAACCTAAATTATATTTTGGATTTTCCAAATCACTCTCGGGAAGAAATATTTTGTATGAGAAACATACAGTATGAATCAGTTAATCAGTAGTGCCATACTAAAATATAAGCAAATTATCTCCTTCAGCATTCATACTTATCAATGTGAGACACATACCATGGCACCATTGAAGTAAATAAAAAACTTTAGTCAGCTAGTTATTTACCTATCTTAAAAATTTGCAAGTACAATTCGGACATTGGAGCGTAACCTCAGGGAAGACTATTATGTGTGCAAGAGATTTTAGTTGGTTGCAAACGCTAGACGAGCATTACCATTCCTGAATCTCATGTCTTCATGAATAAATCTAATATGTTGGAATAAACTAGATTTTCGTCAGCTTTGAGGAATATGATATTCTTGTGAATATTGCATGGACATTTCCATCTACATTGAACGTGTTTTTCAAACAATACTCGCTATGAGTTCACAAGAAATTTTATGCCACATGTATAGTGTTACAACAGTTCGCTAATGATATAAAAAACGTTATTGACCAATGTAAACTGTAGGATAAAACACATATAAATTATAAACAAAATGTACAAAAAAGATCATACTTAATCACTAACTCTTATTCATGAAGTAACCAAAATTTAAAAAATAATGCATTCTATATTTGAATTTTTATGTTTTCTCAAATAGTGCAGGTACTTGAATTTTTCTTTTTTGTTAAATGAAACGCTTTTCAAGATAGAAGTAACTGCCATCCGTTTGTAACATTGAAATCGTTTATGCTTTACCCCGAGCCACTTTGTGATTAATTTGCGTCGAGCCTTGGAAAGTTTATTTGTTTTGCTAGTTTGAATTGTTCTTGTTTATTAATCCTGATATCTGTAGGGAGCTACTCCACTACAACTACCGTTAGATAATTACAAACACTTCTCCATTTACTTATAATACGACGAAATCCTGTACATTGAGCAGTATTTCATCAAAGGTGTTAATCCAAAGCACAGAATTATTTAAAACTCTGAAGTAGAACGTGTGATTGCATAATTAAGACCTGCTTTATAAAAATATTATTAGAAGAAATCGGCGACGTAACTTGACTGCGCCTGAATAATAACGGCAGCTTATTAAAAGTGATGGAACTATCTGGAAGCAAGTTTGTCAAACATGACGACACGTAAGGCAGAAAAAAAGAATACAAAAATATTAATTTAGTAAATAACTATATATTAATCGTGAATTTAAACTCTAGTAAAATGATTACAGAAGTTATTATTAGTACTTTGAATGAAATAAACAACTAAAATAAGTCAAAATAAGGTTTCGTTCTACCGCTGTCCTGTAATATACGAGTATCTTAAACATGATTTTAATTTGATCTGGATAGGCCAAAAAACTTTTCTGTTCTGTTACATGCTTCTCTAATAAACGTGACAAAATCAACAAATAATAAAGATATACTTGAATAGATTCGACACAGAAACTCGCATGAAATTCGCACTTCATATAAGTTCGGAATGATTAAAAAGATTCACCTAAAAAGTAATACATTAGCAGATCAAAAGTATATACCAATATTTTAGTTACTCTATTTTGCTACAAAATGACACATCTACAGATTCTGTAAGTTATATCGGCAAATTTCTATATCATTACAAAGTTGTTAAGTTCTTTTTGACTCACCCTGTACAGTTGACACATGCCGTAGCATGTTACAAGTTTCAAACCGTTAAGTAACTAAGTTATATCGTGCAGCAGATGCAATGCTACGCACTCAGAAGAAGCAAAGAAACTTTGCTTCTAAAATTTTTTGATCACTATTTGTAACAATAATTCGTTTTCTTACTCAGAAGAGGTAACTATTAATTAATACAAAAAGATATTTAAATTTTTCTATGTAAGCTATTAACACTACTTATGAACAAGCTCATTAATAGATTTGCATAGGTGACTTCATGCTGGAATACAGACGGTAAATGGACTGTATAGTTAAGGATAGTGTGAATAGATAATGTGATAACACTGTATAAAGTTAAGTTCATAATGATGTTAGTTATAGTAGATAAAATACAATTTGTTTACGAAGAAATGAAATATTATGGCTAGACCGAAATCAGTGGGGCAGTGGTTAACGCACGTGCCTAGAATTCAGGAACACGCGGGTTTGATAACCGGATAAAGCCATCTTGACTTCGGTTAGCTTAAATTTTCTTCAAAAGGCAAGGTCAAATTGTTTCTCGTTCCTTGTTTAGAAAAATTCCACTACATGCTCTAGTGATCGCAATCCTGACGAGCCAAAAACCTTAAGAAAAAGAAAAAATGTAAGTCCGAATGCTATCTTACACCTGATAAATGTACCCAAACTTCTTGGTTACAAAATTGTTCTACACTATCTTTTTCGGGTGATCTGTGAGATTTGATTTTCGCTGTCAGGCAGGCGTACCTGCACTTGTTGGCTAGGCTGAAGAGTCAGATATCTACCTACTGTCTCTTTAAGCGACCGGTGTTACTAACAAAGATCATGACGAATGTGAGTGTTGTTTTGGGTTGAGACAGGATGTTTGTGCCCCTTGCAGGCACCAACCAATCTCTCTCACTGCTCTGCCGTGTAAACACACATCGCTCCGTATTGAGGGATCCCCCGAGATCCGGAGTGCAAACAAGCCGGTTGCAGTCCAACCGCACAAGACAAACCTCGGTATCCTCTCTGCTAAGACACTTGTCAGCATTCGAAACGCATTATTCCATCACAGTGTTGATACAGCTCTGCGAAATAACATCCCAAAGCTTCTATGAGTTATTATGGAGAGATGTGCTACTGTAAGGCCCTAGCGTCACCTTGGATTTGGTCTTGAATGTTAAAATAATGTACCTGATATTTCCGATGGTTACTTAGCGTTTGTCAGTTATGTTATGTAATAACAACAAAAGGAATTAGTAGAAAAATTATTTCTACTTATTTTCTTTCTAGAAAGTTCTACTTTAAGCAAAAGGCAAATATAAAAGTAAGAAGAAGATAAATGGAGTAATCCATACATTGCCTTCAATTCCTTGATTAGAACCCCCGTTTCCTTGTGATTCAGTTAAGAATAAAAATTAATTCGTATGGTCTTTTCACGTGAAAGTTTATATCATCAGCTAATCCACACGTGGAATGTAGGCTCTTACAGTCACGAGTCTTGATGGATCTTTATCATTCTTCTCCAAGTGGAACGATCTTGCGTTGTTCTAACAACCACTGTAACCCTGCGTATGTTTTTGTCCCAACAGTCGGCCGCTCTTCCTCTTGCTCTCAGATGATATCTTTGACTTCATTTCAACGTCGTTTAAGTCCTTTTTTCATAATTTCGCCGAACTATATGGATGACCCACCGCCACTTCAAGGTGGTTGCCATCTCCCAGATGTTTCTGACGTATTTTTGTATCCTCTGGTACATGAAATATAAGTATGAACAACTAGTACAATGACGCAAATATTTGCGTAAATGAAAAAAAGCATTGTTAATCAGTAGCTTCGGGATACGTCTAGCTACTGCTATCTAACAAATTTATTGATTTATCTCACCCACATTAACATTACGCGCATGATCTAAACATAGCATATGATTTATCACATGAAATATAAAAAGGATGGAAGCAAACATTTAATTATGCCTGTAAACGGCAAAGTTCAATTTCAGCGAAGCCTGATATGCAAGTGTTAATAATTGTATAAATTGGAATCGAGTTGTAATTGAAGTTATTCTAATAGTTGAAAAGTACCCTAGTTTTCATTACGAAAAAAATAGGAAACTAAAGTTGTAATTGTAGTGAGACATTCTACTCTAACTCCTGCTGAGTTTGATATGAGTTTCTATCACTTTAAATGGCGTATTAAAAACATACCTGCAGTGAGACAGAAATAACGAGTTTTAAAGCGTAATAGTCACAAAAAGTAAACAATGATCAGGTCGTGCTTCCTATCTATGAGGATAAATAGATGAGAAGAAATAGGGTACGACTAAAATACGTCCAATCTCTATAATTATATATAAACATGAATGTTTGTTTGTTTGTCTGTTTGTTCTTTATACAAATCCAGTTTTCATCCGATCTCGATGAAACTTTGCACAATTAACCTTTGAAACAAGGAGAAAAATGCTGTCTACATTTGGTTGAAAAATTATCTGTATAAATAATACATGTTGTCTTATAATTTCGAAATATTACTGAACGGCGATAGACAGATGCGTCGGATATGGACGTCTCTGTAGGCCTACTGTTATTCCGTGTAGCCGTCAGACAGCTCAGTGGTTAAAACGCTTGCTTACTAATGTTTGGGGTCGTAGTCTCCGGTTCAAAACTCCGTGGAGGCTAAGATTTTTAAAAATTGTTTTTGATCGTAAGAGTCACGCCTGGGCAGTAGATTATTCGGATTGAATGGTTAACTGTAGATATCACAAAGTTAGGGGTGCAATGCGAGGCAAATCGTAGGTAGTCTTGCAATGCCGTAGGTGTACACTTTTTTACGTTATATTGATTCCTCAGGGGCGATTCGCAGTCAGTGTGTGAGATCTGCAGTATTAATACTATAAATGCGTAAGTAAGTCTCTGTCTTTTGTTACGTTTTGACAACTAAATGCCTTACCGATATTGACGGAATTTGACAAGAAAATCTGTAGGGAGGGCATATTTTTTCGGCATGATTAACAGTTGTAGTCACGAAATTTTGAGAACTTATCGAATGGTGACAAGGAGACGGATGTGTGTGTTAGTCTTTAATGTTACATCGCTTGCTCAAGCTATGCTTCTCGCGCATTATGTTGGTGTATAATTTGTTAATAAATTTCGTTTAGATAAAAAACGTATTATTTAGTATAGATGTCGATTTTCTCTGTCCTATTACTTGGTGTATGTTTAAATGTTTCTGGCACCAGTTTATTTAGCTTTCTTTTTTGACATGCCTTGCAGGCGTAAGCTGGCCTAAGTTATAGCTCTAGCAGAGCACGAGCAGCTAAAGTTATTAGAACCCAAGAATCGGATGCCCATGCTGAAGAAAGAGGAAAAGACCAAGCTGAAATAAAGCTGGCCTTAATTAACACCCTCCCTTCCCCACCCCCACATCCCTTCACATTCGTTTGTTTTTTTGTTTTTAAGTATGTTGGAAATTGATTCTCTTCAAGAGACAAGTTCGATGGTAGAATGATATAGTGATGGCTTTCCGGTCATATTATACCGACTCGGTATTGTTTGGGACCAATCCTTCGCTACCAACAACTTTCTATATTCAATTCTGGCCTAGAAATCCTTAATCCACACGTGCGAAGTCCCGGGTATCAGCTAGTCTCGTATAAAAAGTAGCGACGTTTCGAAGCTTCTCTCCGATGTTATCTTCTGGCGACTGGAAAAGCCTTCATTCTTTCACGTCTAATCTTGTTCCGAAACAAATATACTATCACAAATGGCTAAAAATTCTTAAAATAGCACATAAATTTTGATATTAAATGTATTCTACAGCTTCATTTTAGGTTGGTTCTTTTTCTTATTCCTCATTAAACTAAGAGTCAGAGTTTCTGATGACTGCGATTTCTGCGCACACACTACATTATATCAGTTCCAGTGAATATTAATCTAGATTCATGCACTTAATAACAGCTTCATGTGGATGAGGTCATTCAGTAACGTCATTATACATTACTTGCTGTTCGCTGATAAACATGCACTGAAGAAAATACTAAACGAGTCAACTTATTTCAAACTTTCCAAAAGATGGAAATTTTACCGAACAGTTACTCAAATTCAAAAGAAAGGCATTAATAGCGTGTTCTGGAAAACAACAAAGAATATTATTTAAAATATGCAAAAAATTATGATCTTCAATTATTATTAATATTATGATAGGTTTGCTTTTTAAAACTTGCCTTTTCAGTTTTGTTTATGTCTCGTTTTACAGAAGCATCTCGATCATTCAGTTCATCTGTTTTCACGTACTTTTATAATAACATCCATCAAGCAAAAACACATTAAAAACAGTTTCAATAAGGAATTTCCATTTGCTGAAATTGGTTCCCTCTAAAAACGGAATTCTGAATTTCTCCGCCCCCTCAGCAATTTTTTAAAACGATATTTTCCGCGTTGCCGATAATTAAAAAACCACAAATCAACACCGCCCTAGGCCCATAAACTGTTCATTTATTAAGCTGCGGTGTTTACGTGCAAAATGAAACAATTGTAAAGTACAAATAAATAATTTCTGGTTCATCGTAAATACGTAGAACACAGTGGAAATGAATGAAAAACAGGTAACCACATGACAATCATCACAAAACCAATAATAAATCTACAATAGATTTATGTTCGCAATATATCTGAACAATTAAATAGCCCATTCCGGAGCAGGATACACTGGAAGTACTCGCTTAGGAATGAAAGTAATTTTATGAGTTGATTAACGTCTTTTGTATATATATCCCTGCCCGACCATCCTGATTTTGGTTTTTTATGGCCGAATTCTTTCCTTGACCCTAGTCCTTCATAGTATCAAACGTATTCGATATGATAAGGTATAAGACCATAAGCAAACAAACGACACTTTATAACTTAATTTAATTTAACGGGAGGTAATTGTTGCCCTCTATGTAAGAAATTTTTCGGTTATGTATAAAACTTTGTGCGAAAATTACCCGAGTGAGGCTATGATTAAACACGACGTGTTGACTATAAAATTTTTTGTCGTCACTGTGAATTGACTGATAGTACAAAGTGAGGGACATCCTTACATTTCGCGGGATGGACGTGTTACGTCATCTTGTCAGTGGTTGGCTTCTGATTATGTCATCCACTTTCCTGACTGGTTGTTGGGGGATCTGTTTGGAAGCACGTGAATTCGCGACGTTCGCCGACGTAACTTCCGGTTATAAATTTCGTCGCTATCTCAAGTGCTCAATAATTGGTTTTCAACCATCACACAAATGAAATCCATAACTTCTACTTGATAAGTCATCGCAGACACCAATTTCTATATCCTCTGATATAATGTTGCTTTGAAGTATATCTTTTTGTCGCAATTCGAAGAAACAATAAAAAAGTGTAAATAAATAATTACTCGATTACCATAAATACTTATACCTGATAAATGCTACACAATAGAACTTCGTGGAAAGGTGACCATATGTCAAACATTTCATAAACAATATCTATCGGTTTATATCATATTTCATTCAATCAGACAGCAAGCAGCTGAAAATCAGGAAACTGATGTCGTAGTGTGTGCATCACACATCATATAAAGAGGTCCCTTGACTTTCGGCTGCAGTCGCTTTACAAAGTTGACAGAGAATTTAGCACCGAACCGTCGTGTTTAGTCATCTGCCTCATTCAGCCAGTTTCCTGACAAAATTCTACTTGTTTTAAACTCTCTGAGTTTTAAGTTATGTGGTAATACGTTACCCTTTATTCCATTCTATAAATGTGGGAAGTAAAACCAAAATTTCAGTCTCATAAAAATTTTTGCTACACTCTTTCCTCATATGGTACCCACCAATAAATTCTCAAAATGAGGGACGAGGTCATAACAAGATTTAATGCAGAGTACGATTATAATACGACATAAACGGAAAATGGTTTGCTCCATTATTGGTAGGAGGAAGACCTTTCCTATACAGAGACCGTTCACAATATGGATTCCCTGAAAATTTAGCCTAAACAAATGTGTACAAACCACTTTTTTCACAACAATCGTCATCACAATTTTGTTTATCATAGGTTTAATTTCTGGTCTCCTTATTTATATACCATGAATTATTATTTGGTTTCCTGCCATAGTGTCCATCCAATAATCCCACAGCATTGTAATGTGCCGATAGTTTGAATGGAATGTAAGTTCAGATTTTTTTCATCCCCTTTCTTGGCGCAGTTGTATGTGTGTAAATTTCTTTTACCACTATGTGTTCTGTAAGGGGTTTGTATAAGAATGATAAAGACAGATGGTGAACCCCTCAACCAGCCTTCATGAAGAAAACAGTGCGTAACACCCAGCTTTATGTCCCCACCTTATGAGGATATATCATCCCTCCATAGATATCATCTTACAGAAGATCTTGGATTCGTTGCATGAGAAATTTTACCTTCAGTACATTAAGAATTCCTCTGTTCTATTTCCTTAAGCTGTACGGGAAGGAACTGATAATAAATTATTTCAATCAGCTTTCTAACTTGCGCTCTCTCTCATCGCGATTCCAAATGAGAGAAAATAGTGTGACAAGCTATGATATAATCGCATATTTTGTGAACTGATTATAACTATAAGGAATCCATTCCTTTTGTTTTCAACAGTTTTCAGTTTATTATACAAAATTTGCATTCCTTTAGGAACTACATCGAACTCCTGTAGTAATCGAAGAGGCAAGGTCCTTCAGCAATGAATGTTTTAAAAGCAACCGATCTGTCTATATGTCGTTAGCCTCTAAGTCTTGATTTATTTCCTCATCTCCATAGCAACTTCAACTTCTTTTCTTTAAGAATAAATATATCAAGGAACAAAAATATAATTTTCTTATAAAATATTTTGTTATGTCACAAAGCGAATTCTTGGAGACCCTGTACGCCCTTAGTTGCAGCTACTCTAATGATGTTTGCTGTTTACGATGCAGTCATTAGGGCCGTAAGTAATTTTTTAGAAAATCTGGAGTGATGAACGTCAGCTGTAAGATTAAATGAATAATTATTTAACCGAGCATGGTGGGTGAACGGTTAACGTTCTGGCCTCGCATTCGGGAGGACGCGGATTGGAATCCCCGTCCGGGAATCCAGATTTGGGTTTTCTATGGTTTCCCCAAATCACTCCAGGCGAATGCCGGGATGCTTCCTTCAAAAACGCCATTTCCGAATTCCTTCCCGTTCCTTGCCCCAATCCCATCCTGCCTCTAATGACCTCGCTGTGGACAAGGCGTAAAGCACAAGCAAAAAAAAAAAACAACAACAATTATTTGGTCAAAGCATTAAAGCAGTAAATGAGCCCTCTATTTAGGATCAGTATTACTTATATTTTTCTTAGCAGTAAGGCGAATACTAGAGATATCAAAACGAATAGCAAAGTGAGCAAAATACACCCCGTGGGATGGACGGCTCGTCTTGGCTCCCCTCTGTGCCGACCAAGTTGTTCGCCACTTTGCCCTCCCTACTGCAGGTGGCTGAGACCGCGCCTAGGGGCTGAAGGAGCCATCCGCCGTCGTGTGACGAGACCTGCCAGATGGCTCCTAATGTGTTTCTCGTGTATCCCGCGGCGAATTAGCACCGATCGAAAATACCTGACAGAGGCAACTTTAAAACTTGTGTCAGCCCGCCACTTCTTCCTCCTCCGGTATAGGGTCCGGTCACGACAGTTCCAGATTAATGGTCGGGGATTTAGAAAGAAAATTAATGAAACGTCGGTCAGCACTTTTCGTAGCTGTCACTATTGCTAACGGACCAGTTATTGGTCGCTAAGTGTTCACGATTCCAAGGAAATCTCCTTGGCTATTAGACCTCACAACTACACCAAACTGCTATCTCGCGACACGCAAAGTTTTCTGCCTTTACTGTCAATCAAAATTAGCAAATAAATTATCTTTTAAGAGTTTCAGCCTCGTATCTATTTGTTATGTAAAATATAATTGTTACACTTGAACAAAGTGTAATTATTTGTTACTAATAGACTATGACTATTTAGTACATTCCAGTATAGCTGGTGAGTAGCATTACAATTCTGTAGTTGTTATAGGGCAAATAAATACATTGTATAAGATATTCCGGAACAAAGTCATATGTTAGACATTCAGCAATGGAAATCTGCTATATTTACGATCTTCAGCCTCAAATACTAATAACTTTCAGATCCTGCTCTAAATAATTCTTATTTATTAGGTATATATATATATATATATATATATATATATATATATATATATATATATATATATATATATATATATATTGAGCATAACTTGTAAGCTTCATAGTTACTGCCACTCTAGTGATGTTTGCTGTTTACGAACCAGTCATTGTGACCGTAAGTAATTTTAAGAAAATCTGGAGTGATGAATGTCATCTTCATGAATGATTTACTGGTTACTTAGTTATGTATTCATTAAGGGTTACATTCGAATTCACGCTGATATAGCAAATAAATTATCTTTTAAGAGTTTCAGCCTCGTCTCTATTTGATATGTAATATATATTTGCTATACTTGAACAAGGTGTCGTTATTTGTTCCTAATAGACGCTAGTAAGTACATTCCAGTATATTCTGCTATATATCGCTTTATTCAAACCAGGTTTGCTATTCGAGGTGAACTTGTTCCACAAGAGGAAAGCCTGTGTTATCATTTGTCTTCTTGAAAGTTTAGTGTTCGATATGGTAAGTGTATTTTTTTTTGTAAAATGTGTAATTTATGAAACGGAGATTGGGGATCGTCCCATCATTAGTCTAAGGTTTATATTTTGTTATTTTTCATCACTTCTTATTCACGTTCGGTAAAGTTGACAATAATTCAAAGTTACACGTATCTTACATCAAACACACCTCTATTTACCAATTCAAACATATTTCATTTAACGTGTATGGAATTTCCGGCAACTAGAAATTACTACAGATACATGTAATACTAAACAAGTATGTGTGATTCAGAATAATGCAATTTTGGTTTTGTACTCTAATGACATAAGCAAATATCTCACAGGTCACTCGGTACACAAAACAATGGCTGAAGAATTGGGCAGCGAACTCGGTTCCACGGCTCTGCAATGCCACGCTATGCTGTTCGCACCATATTGATGTCATTATTCGGATATAAGAATTTTATTATTGATAAATCAGAATGCGACGTATCCTAAATGTTTTACTCACAACTTTCTAAATTTATTAGTTCGAAGTGTTTTTAGTATTTGTCATTTAAGTAAAAAAAATCTTTGGTTTCTATTTAATGAGCTTTGAATACGTAAAACCACGCGCATGGGTTCAAGAAAATGAAATTTCGATCCCTTTTTTCTTCTACTTCTGTGGAACACACCCAAAACGTAATTTTACAAAATTTTAAATACCGCATTCTGTTTTGGGTCAACGAAACACATAACACATTAAAATTTAAAGTATGCAACACGTTTCGTTTACCTGGTAGAGGCCTGCAACTGACCGACAGACGGATATGGTGTCACAGCACGGCATATATAGGAAAACAAACCACAATGCTTGTGAAGTTAACAGAAACAGGTAAAACAACTTATTTTTAAAAAAAAATTAAATATATTATTTGTATGATTTTATATGTATTCTCTGTAATATTGTGGGTTTGTTTACTGATAAAAAAAAAAAATGTATAAATACATTAATTGGATCTATAACAAATTTCAAAAAAGGGCCAAGGAATTTACTAATGAGAATATTCCAGGAAATATTAGAACAGGCAACACCCTCAGACTTGGAAACGAACTCGCTGAATACTGTAATTCTTTCAATGAGCAAAAAGATTGGACACATTCTGTGTTCACAGAAACACAATATAAAGGTAACAGAAAAGGCTTTACACACTATTTACGACAACTTGTTCAAAGAAAACAAAGTGGAGACTTCTGTCTCCTCTTTATCGAAAAAATCGGAACCAATGCAGAACACTTGCACACAGTTCACGCTTGTTGACGACATCACGGATGTTGTCGATGCAACTTCAAATACCAAGTCATTAATCGAATTGGGAGGCCTAATTACACCAAAATTTACCAACGAGGAGACATCAGGAGCAAATCAAATCTCCTCTCATATTTTGGTAAAAAATTCGAATGGTGTTACTACCTCATATTTTCAAGAGACAGTCAAACCATTTTACACCATCGTTCAGATATTCGATGGGAAACAAATTCAAATGTTAGCGAAGAATCAGTGGTGGAAAGCAAAGAAAAGGGAAATTCGTTTATTTCTGGACTTAGAAGGGGACACTCAGACGAAACTAGTTCAACCAATTCGGGAATTTGTAATCCAAAGTCAAAATTACCTAATGCATTTACAGAAGTCGGGCCAAAAGGTGGACAAAAAAGATACACCTTTTCGGCAATCATAGAATTCATACAAAATCATATTACTGTTCCCATTGCAAAAGTAAAAGTAATCAGAGAATGGAGAACTAGATTAGGTTAATTACTTTTGTCTGATAAATTTTTTTTTAATGCAATTGGAACATGTACAGATAATTGTTGCAACATATGATCGCAATGATTTGTATTATTTTATTATTAGTGCTGATAAAGTGTATTTTGAAGCCTTTCATGTAGATTTTAATATGTATTATTATTCAGTAGAAGTATCTTTAAAAATTTTAAAAGACTTATTTGATCACCAATTTGGAAGTGATTGGGATAGTGTACGAGATTTTATTATTACTCTTTATAATATATTAAATAGAAATAATGGTAAAAAAATCGTATTCAATTTTAAAAGTACATTTGTACGTATGGTTGCAAGTGCAATGGTTAATACTACAATTGGTTTACAAGAATGTGCAAATAAAAGATTGATTGTTATGGATGATCCGAATTTCGATCCAGGAAGTTTGGAACAATTAAAGACAATTAATAGTGGTGATCCAACAAACATTCAAGTGAAACATAAAGAAGACTTTACTATTTATAAAACTCCTGTTATTGTGTGTTGTAATACAGTAATGTTTAAAGGACCAGTATGGGAAGTTAGAATAGAAAAATATACATGGAATTATTGGCATATGATTATAGAAAAACAATTAAATCCTTTATGTTTATTTTATTTATTCAAAGTATACAATTTGAATAAATACATTTATGACATTTTTGGTTGTATATTTGGTTGTTTTTTTTCTGCTTCCAATTTCCTTTTTCTTGCTTCTTGTTGTTCTTTAAGTCTTCTTAATAATAATTCTTGAGCACTAGGTTGTTCTTCAACTGCTCCTGCATTACTTGGTCCTGCTTGTTGATGTTGATCAACTACTTCTGGAGGTGGTTTTGTAGAAGCAGTTGTAGAACTAGCAAACCATGCTCCAGAATCAACAGATATTCCATTTAAATATAAAGCAGTATTAAAATCCAGCAGTGAGTGGGCGGGGCTATAGGTGTTCGTTGCGGGCCGAGGAAGTTAGTATTGAGCCGTTTATGGCGGTAGGCATCATCCAATTGATACCTACAACAGAGATAGTGGGCTATATCTTAGGGAGGCATGGAAACCAGCCTTGGCAACTCTGCGCAGATAGCGTGGCACGCATGTTCAGCAACCGCCATAAATGGCCCAATGCTAACCGTGAAGACTTCATTTCATTTTGTTTTGGCTTCCTGACGTGAAGGTGACCAGGAAGAGGAAGGAGGGTCAGAGAACGAGAAGAAATTCATCAATGACTTTTTGAAGTAACTATCCCAGCATTCGTCTGATTACAGGAAACCTTGGAACCCAAATTTGGATGGCCGGATGGGGATTTGAAATGGTGTCCGCAAGAATGCCAGGTCCGATAATTACCACCAACCCACCATTCTCGGTTTCAGACACGTATCAATTTGTTAATCTAGAGTAAAATTTCAGACAGTACCTTGCTACAGTGAATAATGAAACGATTGTGGACAGTCTCTGCATTCCCCGGATCGCTTACGAAGAACACAGCCGCCGAAATTTCATTCTGGCGGCGAGGATTGATGTGTTTCGGATTGTGCCGCTCTGTGAAGGCGGCACTGGTGCGCTTGTTTTTCATCCTTAGCGTTGCATTATTCATGGTTAGCGGCAAATGTCCCCGGAGCGAGCGGGCAAAATGAAGAGCCGCGTGCGCAGCCCACTCGGATGAAATGTTTATGTTTTGCCGCTGATTTATGTGCCGCGGGTAAGCCCGACAGGGGCGCTAATGTCGCACTAGCGGCGTTCAGCTCACTTGGCTACGCGGGCGCGCTTAATTTCTCTGCCACTGTGCAGTCACTGCTGGAACACGAGGTCCAGCCGCAAATACGTTCATCGCGGTCGCTGGTCGACTGGCCAGTTGTTTTCCAGTGAAGTAAAATATTATGAACAGATTACGTAACATGGATATGCTGTAAGATCTTCTAACGATACAGTAGCTCTTGACTGATCCAATTACTCGATTAAATCAGTCATCTATTAGTACTGGTCTATCGACCATAACGTCAGGCTTATCTGACAGCCATATTTATAGAATGAAAGATTCAAACTGTGACCACATACTACTTATTTTTTCTTTTAACGCGGTAAGTTTATGCGGTTTTAATTCACTTTTATGACTGGATTGTTATAACTAAGGTTTGGATCTTAAGGACAAGTCATATTTTTTTCCTACCTTCTTTTTTATCTGAAATGTTGAGTTAAACACGGATTCAATGTTTCTGATTCTATTTAAATGTATTTTATGCAGCCAGCGGTTCCCAAACTTCTTTTTTGACGGTTCCACATTTTTATAAACGTAAGCTGAAAACCCAGTCTGGCATCGGTAAGTCATCACAAACGAAAGCAGAACCATGATAGCCTTCTCACGACGCGGCTATGTTTCTTTTCAACGAACATTTTGTTTAATTCTTGGACGGAACACGGAACCCTTGTGACCCTTCCACGGAACCCCAGGGTTCCGCGGACCACCATTTGGGAACCACTGTATTGTAGCATACAAATGCATATTCACCCCCTGCTCCCATTTTTGGTCAGGAAAAATCTGGTAGGTTTTTAATAGTACCGGGTATTCACTAGAAATGGATGAGAAAAAATTAAAATAATTATTTACAGAACTGTACTTCTGCTATACAGATGGAGAAAAAAACAAATGTAATTTTCACTGTGCTCATAATTCATCAGTCAAGAATTAAAGTTAAACATTATTGTCACTCTATAAAGTAATGTTCCGCCAGCCTTTTAATCTCGACAATGCAGCAGAAGCATTCCTGTGTCGATCCGCGTCAATCAATATCTCAATGAAATATCCTCAGTCATCCTGCATTGGATCAGTGAGTAGAGCTACTGCCATGCCGAAAATAAAATTTTCTGAAAGTGCAAAGTTACGTAAGGGAATTTAGAAAGGAGTACTTTAGTACAGATGAAAGAGTTCTATTTTGTAAAATATCTCAAATAAAGCGACTTCAACAAAACGATTTAAAATTTAATTTCCCAATGGTGCATCGAGTGCGCGAAAGCAAATTATGCTTTCTACATGAAAGCGAAACTACTAGATAAAATAAATGATGTGTAATTGAGGATATTATGTATATAAATGCTTGGTCATATTTTGTCATCTTTAGGTCATATTTACCCATTTCAAGGTAATAGTTGCCTGCATATTTCTCTATTTTTTTGGTCATAAAGATCCGAACCCTGGTTATAACGATTGCTGAATGCTTTTTTTTATGACGTTCTGCTATATAGGCCATACAACCAGCTCAATGTGATTATCATGACTCTCTCAGTGTACCAGTTTCTTCAGTATATTGTTGCTGCTAAGTATGGACACTAAGGACGGACACGACATTCACACACACACAAGACTTAAACACCTAGGCCCTCGGCCGGATTCGAACCGCCGACCTCCGGCACGCAAAGCTAGTGCAATAGCCCCTACTCTACCAAGACCGGCGATTCCTGCAGATGTGCGATCATTGTTTACACCACTGATGACAAGTTTTCGTTGGTTCCGTGAAATGCGGCAATGTGGTAGGCTGAAGTATTCGCCATTCTTCGAGGGATTCCACTCCACTGAACAACTTCCAGCCTTTAGATACTCAACACTGCTGAGCTGTAAAGTAAATTTTTCATAGCTCTGCTTGTTGGTGAATGTTCGATGATGTACTCATGTTTGATTAATGTTGAACTCTACTAAACTGCACAGTTTAACCTGTGAAAAGTGATGTCGTTTGCAATCATAACTTCATGCAATGATGTTAATCCCACATGGCTTTTAAGAAGGAACAGTGAGAGAATTATACAAGAAGACATTAAAAAATCCCTTAGGAGCTTAAAGGTGGGGAAGCTATTGATCTTTGTGTAAGAAATAGAACCATCAGTTCATATAAGAAAATGCATTTTTTGGTACAGTTGTTGCTGGGCATCTTACGGATGTTAAATGCGCATCTTTGCCTGATATTTACACAAGGAGTCGTTCTTCATTGTTTTAAAGCTGTCAAATTCAACCTATTGCTTAATTTTATCTTCCCACTTCCTGGACCGTTAAGTATTTAGTTAGTTTGACGGCACAGTGTCACATTCCATTGAAAAAGTTCGCCAATTTTACCACCATTGGCTAATATTTAGATATAGGCGACTGCTAACACAACGCTCAGGAATTTTAATGGTTCAGTAGCCATAATTAGTAGTACGAAGCTCAGCGCAACCATCTCTACGTAAATTTTGTCTAACGGTAAGTAGTTAAAGAGGACAAAGAAAGAAGCGGAGCGTTCACCCGGAATTTTTCAGCCCTTGTCGGTTGTATATTTTGAATCTTTGTTTGCTACGAGCATATATTCAGCATGTACCAAATTATATGTGTAAAGTATCAGCTTTACAACTACACTTACAAATTACTCTGAAGCTCAACGGTTTAATTTTTTACTTAAGGAACCACATTATTAAAGATATTTAATTTTCTTCTTCAATTAATCATTAGCCACGGTTTTCAATAAGAAGCAAGGTATTTTCTGAATGCAAACCTTTCCATTTTTCTCTCTCTTCTTTCCAGGTCACTATCTTCTCCTCTCGTCTTCATCTTCCTCTTAGAAATCTTACTCTGCGTTGGTGAAAAAGTGTAAGAAAGGTTTATTTCCTACTTTTCCTATTGACTTGCGGGGTTCTTCTTCTGTTCTTGAAATATATCTTATCTCTGATGCGAATGACCTGCCACCTGAATGCTGTAGCTAGGAAGGGTAGTTTATAGTAAACAGTTGCTTGTGGACAGATAAAAGTTTTCACAGTGGAAACCTCGTTTATTGCTTCCTCTGCCAAGAAAGCTGTAGAACCTACATTTACAGACGAGAAAGGCACAAATGTACAGATTTTCCTCAATGGTTATAACAGGTGAGAGAACTTTTTATTATTATTTATGGCTTTAGCTAAATGCTAATACAGCCAATGAAATCATGCAGTACTTTCGACTGATCTGAAATTACACCTTACGTATAACGTGCAGGGAAAATATCTTGACCGCTTTATTGCTCGGAAATGAGAGAAATTACATCAGAGGGGTTACAACATCACGGGTCGGGCACGTCAGCGAATCCACCAACCACACGACGAATTTTTTGTAACGTACGTGTGTCCTGTCCTAAGTCTGTTCAACGTAATTTTTAACGGTATAGACGCAAATAGTATAAAAAATATAAATTTCAAAGTGAATACAATATTGAAGCGATTCGATAGTGTTATTACATTCGGCGATGCTAGCATTATTTTTCATCCTTCCCTGCTGTAAATAGTAGCTTTCCTTCGGCTTAGTAGGCGTGTTATTCTTGACGATTGAGTCTATGCTGCTCTGGAACCTTTAAGGCCAAAGGGATCTATCTGCCTTAATGGCAACCGCAGGAAGCTGACGCATTTCTATTGTAGCAGTATTCTACATCGGACGATCCTTCAATACTGATGATTGCTTGTTAGGTTTCTAAATAACCTCATCCAAATGTTGTGGAGCTAACGTTTGTCCAATGGAGAGATAGACTACGTTTAGTGACCTGACGTCTGTATTGGAGCACCTGTAAAAGGACAATATTCTTCACACCGATGTCCCTGCCTGAAGTTTGTCACACACTGAGAGGGGTCCCACGAATGGAACATTGCTGTTGACAGCTAAACCCGTGCTTGTGCGCCCGCTTCATCACAACAAGAACAGCCCCGGCAGGGGAAGGCCCAGCGAAATCCTCTTACTGGCAGCCGGCAAATTTTCCGAGTCCGTTGGCAAAGGGACTCGACGCAGCGAGCGGGTCCGTAATAACAGTAGAGTCGCTTCCCTAGCCGATGGTGAAGCCCTGCAAGTTCTCACTTCGACAGACAAGTTATCAAGTACCTTTGTAACCACCGCTGACCTCAGTGTCCAGTTTAACAATCATGTCATAGGGAATGACTGACCGACAGTTTTTCATGTATTACCGGTTATTCAACTTCATAATGGTAATTTCTGGGGTGTAATAATTATTTTAAAATAATTATACCTTTATTGTTGTTACATAGAAGGGAATGATGATTGTTGCAGTCATTACATCAATAAACTAGCATTGTTAAATGTGGTCTCATTCTCTCAGGGTATTGTGCACAGTTTGTCTATCAAATTTAATTCATAAAAAGTGAGCAAATTATTTTTAATTTTTTTTTAATTTGGTGTCAAATGGTTTATAATAATAAAAATTTCAGTTAAAACATCTTCACTGTGTGTCGTAAAGATTTTTTTTTTCAAGCATTCTTTATCAGATTTGAATTTCTACGTCGAATGGTTCATATGATTTTTTAATGAACAAAATTGACTTTTGAAGTATCATTTTTTTAAAAATAATTCATTTAGCCCAGCGTTTGAAAAGAATCATGTCAAATAATGTTCAATCAAAGCCAATATACAGCTGATTTTTATAAATGTGGAAACAAACTCAACAAAAATGTATTTTAAATTGTTTGGTTCATATAAAATGCTGGCGACTTAAACGGTCTACTGCAATTGTCAATAAAAAAAAAAGTCTCATTCAAACTTATTCACGTTCGTTTAGGTGCATGGGTTCAACATGACGCACTAAACGCTTAACCCAGGTGGTTCTATCTGGTATTTACACTGTTAAGTATCATAATCGTGTATCGCAATACAGCTAATAGAAGGAACTCCGAAGGAAAGTTCTCTAGAGACTTCTTGATAATGTTTGTGGGAAAATTACTTCGATATACCTCCAACCAGTCTCCAGAATTATTTAAATTCTTAAGACATGAGTTACGTTTAGATTTTATAATCTTCATTCACCCTTTCGTTAAATTTATTCAAAACTGTTTTGTACTCAACAGGAAAGCGGATTTCTAGCCAGACGGATTATGCTGCTTTTCATGACTCAATAGCTTGCTAAATGTGAAAGTAGAGTAATTCAAGCAGAAAGAAAACTTGAATAAAAATACTTTCTATGTGGCAAATAAAAATTGTTAAGTTGTTATAATTATCAAAAATGATAAATATGATAAGTTTTTTTTTTTTCCTTCGTTATCCCACCAAAATTTATCACACTAAGAGGTTAGCTCACATTATGAGTCGATGTACTGTATGTAGACTCGATTTGTTACATTCAAGTGATTCCTCCCTGTATAATTTATTGGTAGGTAAAAAATTTACTTCCCAGAAACAAACGCGTTCTTATGTTCTAATGGGAACCATTTATATTATTGAGCGTGTGAGGCATAATCATGACTGTTGTACTGGTAGAAATTCTATTCGTTAATAATGCTAAGGCCGCGAAACATGAAATGCCTGTGGCACTTGGTAATTGTGCTTATAGTTAGTTGTGAACGATTTTTGTCTCGATTTCTAGTCATGTAATCCATCCACTTCCTGTCGCAATGATCGGCAGCTTATTGGTGTAGTAGCTTGTTGCTCAGTATTAAATCAAATATGTACTAGCATCCATGTGATCACCTTTCATCATTACTTCTCACATATGAATGGAATATGTTAGTGTCTTTCACACTGTATGCAAGGATTTAACCTTATTCACATAGGACAATGCATAATATGACGTACATATGAAGTTCATATTACTGACGATGTTGTACCATATTTCTGTTAAAGAAACTATATTCTGAATAAAGGGAAAGAGCTTCGCCATTAGCATTAAAATGTAATAAATGCGCTGAGGAAGAGAATCGCGTTGATAATTTTTGAACGATGTAGCGCTTGAACTGAACGTAAAAAAGTATTTCAAACTTAACGTAACGTGGTAATGTACTGGACCATAAAACTACACTCAAAAGATTAATAAGGCAGTAAACACGTTTACTATCTGTTTTACTGCGTATTAACACGAAAAATTACGAGGGCAGATAAAAACGAAATTTATTGTTGACAATCTGGTAGTCAAGCAAGACATTCATTTAGAAAACAAAATTAGCTGGTAAGTGGGTCAGAAAAATAGTCTTAGCTTTTTATATAAATACTTAATCTTTTTATAATACACTTAATGTACAAACTTTAAATTATGACAAGAAACTAGTAACACTTGCAAAGCACTCTCATGACATCCATAGCTCATGGTTTTCTAACTGCAAACGTATGTTTCATAATGAGTTTCTAACAATCAGACAAGCATTGTCAACCTGAAATCTTTCAGTCTCAGCAGGCATACTCATTAAGATTATACGTGAAGAAGAATAATTTATTCAGCATTGAATTACTAAAACAAACAAAATCGATACTCAAACTCTCTATTCAGGTACAACCTCTTTCTTCTTCCTTTTATCATCTTTGTCTAATGCACGGGTATATAAGACAGTTAAAATGATCCAGATTACAAATTTAACGAAATTAAGACTTCATACATTTTTAGTATTTGAACTTCGTTAGACAAACATTTCGTAAAAATTTAAGAAATTATGCCTTTAGTGTTGAAACACTAATACCAGCTTTTTCTTAATTGGCGTTCCTGTGATATGAGGAATTTCAAAGTTTGATTTAAAGTTATTGTGTCTTTGTAGAAGTTTGACCAAATTTCCAGAAACCGCTTTCTTATTTCTAATGTCACAACTGAGTCAAAGGTTAGCCTGTTGCAAAACCTGTCTCTGATATACATTCTAAGTGAGTGTGGGGGATCGAGATGAGGTCATCTGTTTATAGATCTTAAACATTAAAACCACATGTTTAGTATTAATCTGTGTTTGGGATGCGAGGTTTCTGATACTAAAATTGTGAACTGTCCCATATTCACTAGGATGTTTGCGTAATAGAACTAAAAGAGTAAACAAGTCTTTATATGTGGATGCAAGAAGACTTGAAGCCCTACCAGTTATGCCTCTTCATGTAGCATATGATTGTTCATTTAATAGCTTCACTAATGCAAAAAACACTAGAGGCAACGACTGAAAATTCAGTATTTGAATATATGTAGCGTATGAATCTGGAAGCGGTTGGTTACTACTTCAAAAAATACACGTTTCTCACATTAATTGTTTCTAACGGCATTTAACATATATTTTCATAATTCCCAGCTGCCATGCTTTTTTCATGAATGCTTTTCATTTTTTGATATAATAATATATTATAATATTATAAATGAATGCATTTTTTTCTTGGCGTTGTTTATTTATATACGTTTCTCGGGAAACATATCGAGTAATATTATTATTGATGCACAATATTTCGGCGACATAAAACTCCGTCGTCATCTTCAGTTGCAGTTGTAAGTCTTGAAGTCTGCCTTGAAGTCAGCCTTGAGCGTGTTGTTTTCAAACAACACGCCGAAATATTGTGCATCAATAATAATATTACTCAGTTTGTTTCCCGAGAAACGTATATAAATATTATAATATTGTTCGTTTTCTAAATAATGTACAAAGTTTTAATTTTTAAATATACCTAACGACCTATAAAATTGTATTTTTTACTTTAATTCACTCAATTTAAGGCAGAGCTGTTAAATATGAAACCGAAAGAAATCCTACGACTACTAATCAATTTGTGGTGCATGTTTTTCCGGCAACTGTTATGTACTTCAGTCTCAGCATCTTACTGCGGTAATTTACATCAAATGCGTAATCTCTACCAAAGATATTAAATAAAATTTAGACATTGCGATTCAAAATAAAAATGCATCTCTCAATTGGTGATGAGGTGATACATAAACACGTAAGTCTTAGATTTCATAGAGTTGCTATACTTAATGTTACAGATTCGTGTGTATTGAGTTTATTTTAATCATTTCTGGGAGCCTGAATATCCAGAGATCATTTAGAATTCAGAGATGTGTGACCACTAAAATTGCCTAGTGTTATTGTAAGTTTCAAAGAAAAGTTTTTGTTTCATAGCTTAAGTACAGAGAACGTTATGATAGCAGCATTGCTTCTGGTGTCAGAATTGGCCGTTTCACCTTATCCTTGTTAAGTAGTTTTCGTCAGTACTGAGACTCCACCAAAGCAGCACCCTCTTCCCCACGCATCAGCTCGCTCCGTTGGGCGGATTTCCATCTCTACTTCACCGCACGCACACGCAGTCACTTCAAACGGTGCCGCAAACTCGACCGCCGATGGCGAGCCTTCGACGTTTTCTCCCCGCATCTATTCTTCCCTTCCCTCATCTCAAATGGCGATTGCCCCCGGGGGAGATATGCGTGAACGAGGGATATGTGACAGGCATGCAGCACGTCTCAACTGACAACCCTCTAACGACCCAGTCATTTCACAGTTCACTTGCCCCGATTGTTCTGAGAGGAAAAACACTATATCACGGAAACTTTTCTCTGTAACTACCCTGTACACCTACATACCAACTCTACAACTGACAGTTATATGCCACCCAGTAAATATTTACTCAACTTCACAACCCTCCGAGTATGGTAAGTCATTTTACTGCACAAAAGGTGAAAATAAGTTAGTCATGACCAATGAATTTCAGAAATCCCATAATGACTACCACACGTTAGTCGTTACTCTTACTAAACATCGGGTTTTAGGTGCATCCTTAGATACTCTTTGCTATTACTGTTACTACCACTCCACAATTAACTGCAAAGTAGAAGATGGTGGGTGCGTTGCACATATACTAATTTCTACACTCATATGCATAGGATTTTATATACGGGAATTGGCAGGAGGTGATCATTGGCAACCTAATGGAACCATTTATCTCGGCGTTCGCTTGCAGTGATCTAGGAAAACAGGTCCGGATGGCCGGTGAAATTTCTCAAGATCTTCTTCCGTCATATTTCTCGACCGATAAATCAATTTTATTCCAATCCAAACGGTCCGTGAAAATTTCTAACGTCGTAAGTGTTCTGTGATACTTTGGCGGAACAAAATTTTAAAGTTTCACCAAGATCTGCTATGAATGGTTATTTATAATCAGATGTTAGTTGAATCTCTTCCCTGACTCAGGTTATAAGGTCATCGTAATCAAAAATTTGATGTACGTCTGACAGAGCAGCAAACGTTTGTCAAACCAGTCCAAAACTGCAGTCAAATACTCCTAAGTAACAGTCCACACAATACTCTTGGAACGAAATTGTACCATCTGTCCAAGTGTATCAGATGAAAATTCCCTCTGCTACAATGCTGGGTCAATGATACTCACCGCATGGTTGGTGTAATCCACAATAACTAGTCGAGCATAACTGGTTTAACCCATTATTTTTCCTGTAAAATGGTTCCCAATTTTCATTCCCATAGTTTTTCTTCGGCTGTTTTAAGACCGGCCCAAATCTTCATAAACACAACGTGGAATCAGAACCACGGAACGTCCTGGCGTTGTTCATATGGTCAAAAACTTAAAAATTCCTGGCCTCACGGGGTCTTCAACCCGGCACCGGACTCCAAACTTCTGGAAGCGAGGGTGCTATCCACGGGGCCAGCAAACCACTCATCCTACTCATAATACATCAAATTATAAGGAAGAAACGAACATGGTAACAAATAAATGTTACAAAACAGTATTTATTGGATATGTTTAATTTATAGCTTTTATAAACAATTGCTCAATAGTGGACATCAACCACATATATCTTTATATACAAAATCCTAGGCGTGCCTAAACCCCATTATCTAGGTAAACCACTGGACAATTCAGGCCATACTCACACGAAATGTTACTGAGGTGGTGCTAAAGATTTTTTTATTTAATTTATTCTGTTAGGTGGAGCTGGAGTCTGGAAGATATTTCTACTGCGAGAAAGCTATGGCCTCGATAGGTCCAATGGTTCATCAGGGATGACGCGGTTTAACCATGCACAATGGATCTTATATAGAAGATGCGGAGCTCTCTCGCAGTCGAAGTAATATTTTCAACTTCTGCGATTCTGTGCGTTTGTATCGTTAGACGCGCCATGACATCCAGTTTTCAGTGTGAGCAATGTCGTGGTCGGGACAACATCGAGCGTTCCAAGTGGAAGAGTGCATTCAAAATGGCAGATCCGTGATCAAAACACAGCGTGCGTTTCGTGTACATTTTCCTCTTGTTCGTCATGATCCCATCCCCACTGCACCAACAATTAGGAATTTGATATCCAATTTTAGAGAGACTTCTTCGGCGCTAAAAAGAAAACCACCAGGCCGAATTAGGATGACAATGTCAGCAGAAAACGTGGATAGATTGCGGGTTTCAATTCAACAATCCCCCCAGCGTTCTGTCAGTAAACACGCCGCTGTACTTGGGTTATCTGCTAGTAGTGTCAGAATAATCGCCCACAGAGACCTTAAATTGCACCCATACAAGACGCAGATAGTGCGATAGTTCAATGAAAGAGACTTTATACACACGAACAAATTTGTGCCGAGACATTCTGCAGAATATCCCTCGTACTGCTGGTTTGATCTGTAGTTACGAGGCTCATTTTCACCTGGCCGGAACTATAAATAAACAAAATATCCGATACTTCGCTCAGAATAACCCCCGGAACCTTCACGAACGACCACTCGACAGTCCTCGAGTGACAGTGTGGTGCACTGTTGCAGATTTTGGTGTCTAGGATCCATACGTTTTCGAAGAAGATGGTCAAGCTGTAACAGTGACTTCTGCTCGGTATTTTTATACGCTTAAAACAAAAAAAACGAAATTGGGTAAATTATTGTACGACCATGGCAATGATAACATCTGGTTTCAACAAGATGGTGGTACAGCCCATACATCGCATTCGATAGAAATTCTGAGAGAAATGTTTCCTGGTCATCTTGTCTCTTTTCGAGGTGACATTGAGCCCCCCTGATTGCCTGATTTAACCCCACGCGATTGTTTTCTCTGGGGTTACCTCAAGGAAAAGGTTTTCTGGCATCGTCCCCGAACTATCGATGAATTGGAGGCTGCCATCACTGAAGAAATCAATGCTATTCCTCTGAATACGATTCGCAGAGACGTGACTACTTCCGGGATAGACTCCTTCAGTGTTTGGAAAATGGAGGTAGACATTTACAAGATATCATTTTTAAAACCAAGTGAATTAATACTGCATTCTTTGTTCTTTCAAATAATAATAAATAAATTGATTCAGTCTCGTTTTGTGTTTATTACATACCTCTTTGAAGTTGAAAACATTTCTATGACACACTCCGTACATGCAAATAAGCAAATCTGTTCGTACCCACTAGAGGCAGCCATGTGAACAATACTGTAGTGTGCCTGTAGGTCATCGACAAATATAAAAACTTTCCCAGTTAGTGGTGGTTCCGAGGAGAGGTAGGAACTAATGATTTTCTCAAACGTGATTAAAGCACTGCTTACAATATGTATTAAGAAGGAGTTGAGAGTATCCAAGAAAAAGAAAAATTTAGGACTGCTCCTCTACATTAACCTATTCCGCTAATCTTTTATGATTTATCGTGATCTGCACAAATCTCAAATTCCACCTGGACGAAGTAGCGGGTACAGCTAGTATAATCTAAAACCCTTTCAGAAACTTTTCATCACACGATCCAGTTCAATATAAAGGGTTGTTAGAGTAAGATTAAAGTTGACAAAAAATCTTCTCGGGTTTACAGCCGGATTTTACTAAACAGCGACAAGCTTTCGGCAACTAGCTCATCAGCCATCATCAGGTCAAGATCGCCGGCACATAATTGATCTGATGATGGCGGCTGAGCTAGTTGCCGAAAGCTTGTCGCTGTTTAATAAAATCCGGCTGCAAACCCGAGAAGATTTGTTGTCATTTATCGCTGGGAAAGCCTACACTCACATAAAGATTAAACTTATTAAGAAAGTAATGCTGTACTCAGCTGGCACTCTCTTCACATCCGTCTGTGGACAACAAGGAACGCGAAGAAGTTGAGGATACAGCAGTGAGACAGCCAATACTCTCAACGGAGATTTTTATCGCAGAAATTCTCAGAGGGTAGGACCTTTTAGAGACCTTTTCCCCGTCCCCCCGTGCCACCACACGTCATCAGGAGGTGGTGGCTGTTTCCAGAGATTGCTTATCAGCGCGGCCCGTGATTGGCGGAGCTGCTGCCCGTGTCACTTTCTCCGATAAATGTCATCTGTGGCGGTTCCGGTGCGGAGCGCATCGCGTGTAGCGGCTCTCGTAGGGGCTTGTCGATAACAGACGCACGCGGGCGGCGGGAGATGTGTCCACCCCTCCTCCCTACAAGCTCTCCCCAGCTCGTATCGTTTCCTTTCCCTCATCCATTCGTCGTTATTAGAACAGTGCTTTATTGATACTTCTGTTTCGATTAAGGAGGATAAAAAAAAAGTATATCTGTCTGCAGAAAGTCGACTAACAACCTGCAGTCACATGAGCGATCTACAGTTAACGAAATTGTGATTGGAAAAAGAAAATGACTTGCGCCAATATTTGTCATTAATGTTCATTAGAATCTTTATTAGCAAGAGAGGAAAATAATAATTACTTCTCTCGTTTGGGCTTTTCTGTTGCTCCAGCACAAACTGATTGGTAGAAAAATTATTTTTTAAAAATTCGGAGGCAATAGGATGAAAACCATATACAACATTTTAGATGTAAATGAACGATAGTCATATTCAATAAATACTTGAAGGTAAATAAATAAATACATTGCCAAATCGAGTGTAAATTATTCTTTTTATTTCGGGATGTTAGTTCAGGTCCACTGGATTACCATAAAGAACATTTGTTTTATGCAGAAAATCATCGATACATTTTTTTAACATGGTTCACTTTATCTTTCTTGTGGATACGATGTAACTATCCCATAGTGGACGAGATAGTATTTTTCTTAAAAACATTCACGGCCATCGTCGTTATGGTTTACAGTTTCAAGTCTTTGGCAGGCTTCTCCCCATTGTCTCCTGTCCTTTCACCGTTTCTCCTCAAACTGCCTTCCATTCCGTTAATCCATCTTTTACATGGTCTCCAAAATTGCCTCCTCAGTACCAATTCCAAAGTATATGTTTTCTTTGATATTCTTACATCATTCATCCTCTTAGGGAGCGTGCATAAATCACGTAGCTCCATTTTGGCCTCCCGTGACCCCCCCCCCCCCCCCCCCACGTAGCCCTACGTAGCTTTTGCCTCTACCCCCCCCCCTCCCCCACGTAGCGCGTAGCTTTTTTTCCCTTTTGATTCCAGAAGATATTTTCTACTGTTTTCTCCTGTCAGACTATTGTAAATTACATAAGGAGATAATTAACTGAGCAAAATAAATACTCACATGCTTTTGTGAGTTCAGTTCCTCATTTTAACTGTGAAAAATGTTATGAAAGGAAAGCTACGTGGCCTGGCTCGAAAGCCCCCCTCCCCCCACGTAGCCCAACGTAGCCTTTCAGCCAACCCCCCCCCCCCCCTGGACCGAGCCACGTAGTTTGTGCACGGTCCCTTAATGTGTCCATGTCATCGGAGTCTTGGTCTTCCAGTTCCATCCTGTACGGGTTCTACTTCCTCACATGCTCTTCAGCATTTTGTCAATCTCGTTGTTACAAATTATTCTCATCTGAAACTTTATCTCTTTTGCCTAAATTCAACTAATACACCTTTCTCTCATCACCCAGTCTTCAAATACTGAGGCTAAGTTAAGGCTTTTAATAATCTGTTGCACCTCCCAATTATAAATCAGGTCTCTTGTACTCTTGCAGAATTCTTGTGTTCTTCTGCATCTTTCATTTAATGACTCCTTGTTTCTTCAATTCCTTTCTATGACACTCCTTCTTATCCGCACTTGACATCTTGAGTAGCCCTGTCCTTTTTCCGAACGGTAATTGCTACTTAATTCTGTTTACCTGAGATCCGCATATTCTAAGATTTCACTGCCTCCTACTGCATCCTCTGTTCTTACACGTCTGACTTACAGTAAACCCAAACCATCACATCATCTGCAAACACTATGGCTTTCTTTTGTTTGTACTCTGTTGTACTAGCCAATTTTTTATTAAGTTTCACACAACTCTCACATGCCTGATACATACTCTTAATTCTATCAATAAATACTTTGCTTACTCGTTGTACTTTCAAGGATTTCCAAACTATCTCAGTGCCGATGCTATGTTCACAATGTTCGGAAATGACCCTCTTGTGATTGTTATAGTGCAAATATTAAGTCCACTACTGACCTTCCTGTTCTGAAGCAATATTTCTCCTCCCATAATCCACCTTCCGCAGATTCCCTCTATGTATTTCTCCATTATCTTCTTGGCAAAAAAGCTCAAGATAGAGATTCCTCCGCAATTCTGGTATCTCCTTGTATATCCTCTCTTGAAAATGCGCAAAATAATATCCCTCATGCAGTCTTCTAAAACCTTAATATCTTTCCCCACTAATCACAGCGCTATGTATAACCACTGTATTTCCATAACTCTTGTTGTTCTTATCATGCCCAATGAAACTTTATCCTCTCAAGGTATTTAGTATCCTACACTTTCCTTATTGTAAAATCGACTTCTCTCCACAGCAACTCTGCTATTATCTCTACACCTTTGTCACCTGCTGAAACAGATGTTCCTTTGCTCAACTTGATATCCGTCCGACATTTAAAGATTTTCAAAATATTATTCCACAACTTCTTCAACTCATCCATGTTCGTTGATCGTTGCTATTTTTACACTATCAACATCATTCTTTCACACGCATTTTTGCTTTTATTTCATTTTTAACAATTAGAAATAGCACCTTCCTATATCCTTCATTTTCCAAAACTATTTTTTTCATTTTTCCAAGCATTCCTTCTTGTATCGTCAAATTGGACTACTTTTTTCCCATCTTTATAAATTTTCCTGACTTCTTGGGTTCTAACTATAAACCGTACCCTAACTGCTCTGTTTTCTTCTAGTACTGCTTTTTCTTATGTGCACAATACACTCATAGTGTTTCCTCTTATCTTCTGTTGTGCTTGTTCTGTTACACACCCTCTCTGCTACCTTCAACACAATCTTTACGAACTCCTCCCATTCTTTCCCCCTGGCCGTGGTACTCATTGTATGGTTTTTTACTCTAAGTAAATTTTATCGCTTCATAGAATAAAAAAAGTGAAACAAAGTTAATAAAGGGGAATAATAGTTGTCTTATTGCTTATTGTCATAGATTATTTCTGAAATGACGAGGAACATTTCAAAGTAGATATCGTCGTATTTAACGATTGAGAACTGGGAACCGTATTGGGTAATATGAACGTATTTATCAGGACTATGATGCATTTGTATTTACGTTACCCATGGCTGATGCAGGAGCTTATATACATAACATACAGTGTTTTATTATGAGAGTTGCCATTCTGTCACACTAAATAATAATAATTACATAATCAAGAATCTGAAAGGTTCAACACAGAGAAGACGTTATTACTAGTGGCTCTCATATATTCATGCTGTACAGTTTGCAAGGGACTAATGATTCGGGTTACCAGATATGGTATATCCGGACGCTTTGTTTCATGCGATAGTGATCTGGATTTAAGTCAATCTCAGCAGGCAGCAAAATCGTCTCGGCAAGAGCAATAGTTTCACGTCGTGAAAGCTGCTGATTCCAATCCTACGTCGGTATTAAATCGTCTTCGTTGAAATTGGCGTTTGTATATTTTTGTCGGTATCGTTAAGTATAGTAATTTTGATGATAAGATGCTATATCGACTTTCTGAAAGAAATAAGATACGGCATAAATGGCAATAAACGTCCAGGTGGAATTTTTTCTCTCTTAATTTACTAGATCCAGCAGGTACTAGTAGATTACAGAATACCAGTTATCTGTATGTCATATAAGAAATGTCTCATATTCATGGAGACAACTGCTACAAATCATTTTATCCTACATATCCACGATTAACAAGGTCTTCGTGACCTTGAGTGTTTTTTGGATTGGTAAAAGCACATATATAGTTCAAAATATAACAACCAGTTTTTTTTGCAAACCATTTACAGTTTCCTTACAGCAGTCGTAAATTTATCAATACTTGTGTTTCCTATTACATTTCCATGCCTAATATTCTAGTGGGAGGGAATTCCCGTGAGTATACCTCCATAGTCTTATTCCTGAACAGCACTATGTAGGAGATGCCACCCTTCGCCTGTGTTTCTCTCCGCGAAGAATTACGTGCTCATTACTGATTAAGTAACATGAAAAAGCTGACCTTAAAGCCGCTCCTAGCGCTCAGCTTCGAAAATATCCTCCACTTCATCGGGCATAGTACCCGTAACTAAGTCAACAGAACGACTAAGCTACAAAGCCTTGTCAACTGTAACACAAAATAATTCAGTACCCATAATTACTAACTATCTAAACTTTTAACATTATAATTAACTAGAAATGTTATTGACTGGACGTAATCATGGAAAAAGGTAATAAGGGGAAGAAGAACTCAAGTAAAAGAATGCATCTTTAAACAATATGAAGGTCTGATTTCTAACGGATAGCTATAAATTATTTGACCTTCACTGACAGCATTGTAATCCTCTCTGAATGAAGGTATATAGTATTTGAAACATTTTTAGAAACGAAGTTTAAGGGAAAGTCGACTTCAGATATTTGTTTGGAAGACGAAAATTATAATTAATATTACAAATTTACGAACATCATTAATAATAAAGGTGAAAAATCAATAAGGTTGGAATTTTTAAATAGCTTCACGAGAAATTTCAAAAAGTACAAGATCAAAGGGTGTAAATAGAACAAGGGTGAGAAAACTGGAATTACCTGCTAACAGATAAAGGACAAGAACAAATGAGAACTTTCTCAAAAGAAATTACAATGGGACACACAACATACCAACGTGGCAAAAAGTTCTTATGCTACTAGACATATTTCATCTGTGAAAAAAGAATAAACGAGTCAAATAGAGAAAAAGGTAAGAAATATTTCGAGAAAAATTGGGTGAACATTGAAAATACGACAGTGAGAATTTTAACATACATAAAATGAGGGCTGTGATTACTTTTGAACAAGTTGTTGCTTGCATCAAGTGATTTATTTGATATAGTTGGAAGAATTAATGACTTCTCCCTTAAAGCCAGATTTCTGCTCTCAGAAAATAATATAGACTTTATTTTCGAAGAAATGGATACAGTAAAATCATTAGTCTTGTACGATGGAAAGATGGTTTCCTAGAAGTATCTTACAAGGTTGCAAAGGTATGATCCATATGTAAATATTATAATAACAGTTACTGAGTCGTCAATATAATAAGCGTGTTCTGAATTTCTTCGGGAGCTTCCTCAGATAATACTATTTCTGAGATAAATGTAAGTTATGGTTGATACAAGGAAGATACTTTTCGTATGGTAAAACAGACGAACGTTGGTGGCTGTCTAGTTATGATTATCAGTAATTTCATAGATCCGCAAGGGAAAATAAATAATTTGACCGTAATACGCATTCGCTGACTCATTAGTGAAAAATTCATACAATATTCAATATATGCATAGCGTGTTTTCTTACGGGTAATAACACCTGTTTGTAAGTTTTTGTGGTTATCTGCCAACGTCGACACCCAGCTTGAAAGCAGGGTAAATGGTAAATAAGGAAATTCATTAAAATTCTAATCAATAAAATTGGTCAACCTATTGTCATTGTCACAATAATTAACGTTAGTACCACCATTTCTTACAATATACATATTTTTTAAGTCTGAACAAGTAAGATTTTGACACTATTTTGTATTTTAATATGTCTCCCATTGAACATGTCTGAGATATGTATGGTTAGTTGGTAACTAGTTCATTCTGATCCTCGTGCAACCGCTGTAAATGCTTATTGGATGAGCTACAAACCGTATTGTAGAATCATACACCATCTCTGTTTCTTTTTCCATGCCATGATGACTACAGGTTCTTATCATAGCACCTAGTGGATTCATACCGTATTTAATTGTCAAGGTGAAAAAACGCGTGCAGTTCTGTAATTTTAATCATTTGCCCTAGAGTGTTCTTTGCCTGTAGAATAAATTTTATTGTAGCCACATGTATCCCTCTAGGTGTTACAATTTTCACAAACAGTAATGTAATTCAGCGTCAAGTGCAATACAGATTTCTGTTTACGCTATAATATTTCATGCAGCTTACCTAAGTACGTCTTCATACACCATGATTTAGTCAACAACGTCCGTGATGCGAACTTACGATAAACTTTCCGTCATTAGAAACCAGTTTAACGAGAATGATGGAAAAATATATTTTGGGTTCCTTTATTGTGTTTGTATTATGTTATTTTTATATACACATAATTTTTATGCATCCTATTTGTCAGCAACATCTGTGAAATCACTTATTGTGAGTAACGTCATACGACAGTGGCACAGTAATCATAGCTACGAGTTTTATTAAAAACGAGAATTAAAAGTAAAGAACAACTAACAGAATTAAGATGCGTTACTTTTTTCGGGCATATAACTTTTTGCCATACAGAAACGACTAGAAAATACTACAGAATAAGTTTTTCCAAATCGTGAAAAATGATTTAAATGTTATTTTTTGTGAATGTTTATTTAAAAGTATTTTTGTTTGTAATAATCTGTCTTATTGGTGGCTCTGCTTTAACACATGTTAGACGCACTGTATTGCGTCTGAAATAGAAACTACTTGATCTTACTGTATCAACATATTTACATTACGCCCTACACATGACATGACTCAGGGGTTACGAGAACACAAAATGGGTTCACAAAAAAGAAATGAATTTATTTAACCAACTAAATGACACAAAACCTGACAGGTAAGCAGTCTTGCAAATGATTAGATACGTTGGTTCTTTCAAACAAGTCTCTAGCTAATCGGGGTAGCTACTCAGGAATATTTTCCAGGACCTTGATATGTTGCAATCTGTCGCACTTTTAGAGGCACATTACCGTGTCCGCACACTGTTGACACTGCCGGTGGCGGGAAGTGAACCTCAGATCCACAGAGGATAGCGGGGGTCTCGCCAGTCCATCTTCTCACATCGACTCACAGTCCAGAAGTGCCTCTTCTCCCATCCAGACTCGGGGCAGCATTCCATGGAACAACATAAAAGAATATGCGAGTGTCGTGTCACTATTGTTCGTAGGCTGACCGTGTCCCTGTTGTTATCGACGATAGCACAGCGGGTGGCTTGAGGAACGGGCTAGCGGCTGCAGCTCTCCGAAACACAGCCCTCCATCTATCGTTGCACACTGTCTCGCCTTGGAGAACGCGAATGATTATATGTTGAACTAATGAGCAATTTTTATACATTCATGAGAATTGGCATTTGTTACCGGGAAACTGCGTAGATGCTACAAATTTTATTTTAAAATGCTGTATTCATAAATTACTAGGCATTTTTTAAATAAATTGTTAATTTACGTATCTAATGACAAATGTATCTTACCGGCACTATATCTAGCTGTTGCAATCAGAGCAATGTTATTGAATGGATGATGGTTACATTTTCACTCTCCCAGCACATCTGAAATTTTACTAAATACGGTTTTAAAGCTACACCCTCGAGACATTATAAATTTACGGATAAATGGGATGGCCTGATAATATGTAAAGTTAAATGGAAATTGCATTAGTAACAGCAGTCCCCTTACTCTCCGTACGTATTTGGAAGCCTATACGATACAATGATTTATTGCATCATCACATTGAAAATTTACATGGAAAAAGGTTATAGTTCTTTTGTATGTATTTTGTTTTTCCTATAACTCTTGGTAGACCATGCGAGACCAACACATGCCCACAGGCGTCCGGCGTGTAAATATGAGAGTGGGATGACGTTCGCCCTATCCGTGATAGAACCGTGTTTTTTCAGATCCTGAGCATTTATAAACTGTTTGAGGATCGTTTTGTTTCCATCTGTCTGCGAAACTATATTCTATGTGTGATAAGTATATTTTTGTTCATGAAATGTGGAGTTCATGATGCGGAGATTGTAGGTAACACCATATATCTGGTGATTATATAAACTGAATATGAATAATTCTTGTGCATCTTGTTTCTTCTTTGAATTTAAGGTGATTAGTCGATGTTTTTGGAGCCAGAGATTGTCGGTACCAGTCTGCATGAAGCAGAATCTTATCTCTGAGGTAAAGGAAAGTTCCGAAAATTGAATTGCAGTTCAGAAGCAGAGAGCAAGACGAGAAAGTCTAAAAATAATTTGTAGGAATATCGAATCAAGATGAAAATGGTTTATTGGTTTATAATTTGGCCTCGACAGAAGTAATTGTACCGATTAGCGTTCTCGCCTCGCATTCGGGAGGACGGCGGTTCGAATCCCCGTCCGGGCATCCAGATTTGGGTTTTCCATGGTTTCCCCAAATCACTCCAGGCAAATGCCGGGATGCTTCCTTCATAAGGCCATGGCCGAATTCCTTCCCATTCCTTGCCCCCATCCTTGCCCCCCATCCTTTCCCGTCTCTAAAGACCTCGATGTTAAAAAGAGACGTAAAGCAGTTACCAAAAAAAAAAAGAAGTAATTGTATAATGAATGAAATGAATTATTAAGAAGAAGAATATATCTAAATAAATGATTTTTTTATTTCTAAAGGCAATTTAGTTTTTCGTGTAAATGTAACTAACGTTAAAGTTACAAGATTGGAAATCGCCTTGATGATCGAGAGAAGCTCCCTGAAACAACAGTCAAAATTGGGACTCGATACTGGTTCCATTGGGCCTCCTAGATACATTGTGGTGGCGCCGTAAAGCAGTCAGCTGCACTGGCCGGTCTATATGTACATATTTTTAAGGAAACATTCCGAGATGTGAGTCCTCTCGTATTTCTTCCTCTAAGCCTGCCGCCATGCAAATAGGTCTCAATGGTGCCACTACTCCCCGTCGAGGATCAGTTGCGCTGGCAGTTTGTTATGCAGAGACAAACGTCGATTCTTACACAGTGAGTGTTGGGGAGCGGGCGGCCATTGCTTTGGGATCACTCGGACGTAACACAGATCCCGTCCCCCTCGGTGGCTGGCGCCGTTTATGCATTTCTACCGCCCCTCCTGCCTCCCTTTCCGGAGGCGACCGACGTCTCTGAATAATTCCGGGCACGCGCGACTTGGGCCGAGAGCGGAGCAGAGCGATCGCGCGCTCGCCGGTAATAAAACCGAACTGCGGGCCAGCCTACTGGACAGGGAACAGAGAGGGCAGGTGGCGGGTTGCCTGCCTTGCTGGCGCACTGCGGCAGAGGGAGGGAGACGCGGCTGGACTACGGCGGCGTCCTCGACTTTGGTTTCAGACGCGCTTATGAATTAGCTATCAACAGCGCTGTCAGTGTCATGCATTACGATAACAGAAGATATTCATTACAGTTATCTTTTTGTCACTAAGCAGTATAATTACATCGATAGGGTATCTTAAAACTGTGATTCATTTGCCTATAACTCAAACATATTGGCAAGAATCTGAATGTCCGTAATGGCTCACATGATTCACTTATATCAGTTTCAAATCACTAAATTCAATAGTGATAAACCCGCTGGATATTGTGATGGCAAAATTACATACACGTTACGAAATGGAGGGATGAATATGAAAAACCTTTAATATTAATAAAATTATGTCTATTTTTAGTTACTTACAGCCTCACGCCTTGTCGATATCGAGATAATTAGATGCAGGAAAGGACTGGTGGATAGAAATTGTATAGTATTCGGCCATGGACTTTTGAAAGATCCATTCTGGCCTTCACCAGGTGTGATTTCGGAAAACCATGGAAAACCAAAATCTTGATGGTTATTCGGAGACTTTTACGTCATCCCAAATGACAGTCGCGATCGTTACCAATCATCCATCTGGTTCGATAAATTAATGTTTCATTGTGATTATACTACTTAAGATTAAATGTTGTCTTGAGCACAATTTTTAATAACACATTATAGATCTGAAAGCTATTATGGAACGCTTGAAAGCTTTGCCGTGGTTCTCCGTAGTTTACCAGAAGCTATGCTTTACGATATTTTATCCTGGTACTTATTTTCTCATGGTGCCACCCACGTTGTAGCAGTAAGGATATACACATCCACCAAATGGTTTGAAATTTCATCTGTTTCAATTCGTCTCCTCAGCAATTTTGGATTTCCAATTGACAACATTTCATGGTTTTGGGTTTGCAATTTGACAACCAACAATTTGCGAAAATTACTATGCATGCAATGATGATACCGTAACTGTGTTCCTTAAATTAGTAGGTTAAAATTTTTACCAAATAAAGTAAATTCCTAAGGCACTATTCATCGGGAAACACCGAAAGGTTGTTAAGAAAAGAAATTGCCTGCACAACCTGCCTCAGTCACAAATACCCTAACCTAACATCATAGTCCTATAACGGGACTGTTTTTGCATATTATTCAAAATTCTTAGCATCCTATTATAATTCAGACGGACAAGGAATTTTTTCATATCTCAAGGCGAGTTTGAGCGTCCATTCAACTTATGGCCGTGTTCGGATACCGCGTCTTATATATTTGAGCTACCGGGCCACACAAAATTGTGGATGAAGGTGATAAAAGGAAAATATTAATGGTCGTTAGGATTTAGTGGTTACTTAGAAGTACCCCACCAAATTATGTATTTTTCATCGGTAATGTAATTTCTAATATCTAAGCAAAGAAAGAAAACTAAACATAGAAAGATTCGTTCTGTGAAGTTTGAGTGTCACAAATTTGAAACAAAGTCTCGCCAGAAATTTTTTTATATTTCTTAAATGTCTTGCAAATCTTTGGATTGTTCATGTCAACCTAACTAAGACGCTCCGTTGTAAGCCCTTCTTCCCTGTAGACTAATCACGAGATAGACAAATTTAAACCGAGCGGGGCGGTGTAACGGTTAGCGTTCTCGCCTCGTATTCGGGAGAACGGCGGTTTGAATCCCCGTCCGGGCATCCAGATTTGGGTTTTCCATGCTTTCCCCAAATCACTCCAGGCAAATTCCGGGATGCTTCCTTCAAAAAGGCCATGGCCGAATTCCTTCCCATTCCTTGCCCCCATCCTTGCCCCCCATCCTTGCCCCCCATCCTTGCCCCCCATCCTTGCCCCCCATCCTCTCCCGTCTCTAAAAAGACCTCGATGTTAAAAAGAGACGTAAAGCAGTAAAAAAAAGACAAATTTAAACTGGAATTCTGAGACTTCAAAAGCTTAACAACCCTTCGAGGTCATCCAGGCAATAATGTTTTACCCGTCATTATTTACCGGATGTTATTGTTATGATTATTTTAATTTATACCTTTCCTTTTCGGTATTTAATTTTTTCGTTTCGCTTTAACTGTATAATCAGTTCAGGCTAAACCAGAATCTTGAGGAAAGATTGGCGAAATTTGATCTTCTGCATCATTTCTCACAATGTTTTTGTATGCAGTCTCAATCAATTGAGTCTTCTAGATGACCCATCCGTTTGAATATTATAGTAGTTTTGATAATTTGTATATGGAGAATTTGAGTGAAATCCAGAGAATCGATTATAAACAGAGTTTGACATTCGAATTTTTTCATGTCATAATTTTACTTCTTAAGTATCCAATTTTGGATTTTGTTGCGAAATGCTGATTAAAGTACAAAAAATTGTACTTCTATTTCCGTCATATTACTTTTAAATTGGCTGGTTAAATCTTATTATGAACTAATACTTTCATCTCAATATACCCACTACCAACTACCTCTTCAAACATCTACTTTATCTATACCAATATTGATCTTCCTGTGTAGTTACTACCTTCGGCTGTACCCTCCACGAAATCAGTGAAAAATATTGCATGTCGGAAAGTGTTATCAACGACCTTGAGTCTATACCTCTCCCATTTTAAACATATATCTACAGCAACATATCTCAAATACCTTGTTATTCCTTCTAAAAGATAATTGTCTATTGCAGTTTTCCCTTCCAGAAAGTGCTGTATTCCAGTCGCAGTATTAGAATCTTTTTTCTGAGTCTAAGTGAACTTTAAAAGTAACATTTTTCTCGTCTCAAGGAGCTCTTTACGGTACAGCTTTGTTCTGAAATTATTCTTGATTTGACCATCAGTTATATTGCAAGCATTTCACAAGTTTTTTTTATTTATTGGGGAATTAAACTTTAACTATTTCAAATCTATTATTGTCGTAAACTAAAAAAACTTCTACGTTTAACTGAAACATTGATGACGCTAAGGTAGAACGGTTTACTGAAACAAACAGAGAACATAAAATATATATAGATTTATAACTTCAATTTTGGTTTAGAGACTAATATTACACCAATATATACATAAATTTGACGTATTTTTTAGTTAGTGACTAAAGTATTGTGTATCAATTCATCTGCACACCACATATGCAGAAATAGCAAGTAGTGATAATTACTTGTTGGTTGTGATTTAGCAATAAATACTGAAATGTAGTGTAGTACGCTGCATCAACCTGAGTTTCGATTGAAATACGAAGTTTGAGCGGGTAGCTATCAGATATTTATTTTTTAATATGGGAAACAAACAACTGGTTTAACTATAGATGGAGACAAACTTGAGAGCAAGTGCAGTAGTTAACTGGAAATGTATTTGGTATATCCTCATCTAAATCCCCAAATCGCACCAGGTGAATGACGGGAAGGTTCCTTCAAAGGCCATGCCCGAATTCCTTCTCATTGCACCAATAATTTACCGCCTATAATGACCGTGACGTTGACGAGGCGTAAAGCCAGAAGCAACAAATTCAAATAAACATCTAAATCAGCCTACAAATTCTCAAATTCACGTATATTGTGTAATGGCAGAGGGTGCTTTCAACCAAAACTAACTCTGTGCATTCGAATCCCGAATTGCACGAGGTAAGAAAGAATATATACAGGGTGTTACAAAAAGTTACGGCCAAACTTTCAGGAAACATTCCTCACACACAAACAAAGAAAATATGTTATGTGGACATGTGTCCGGAAAAGCTTACTTTCCGTGTTAGAGCTCATTTTAGTTTCGTTAGTATGTACTGTACTTCCTCAATTCACCGCCAGTTGGCCCAATTTCAGGAAGGTAGAGACTCTTCGTGCTCGTATTGTGGACGGCTGTGATACAATACGCCATTCTCCAGGGCTGCATCAGCGCATCAGGGATTCCATGCGACGAAGGGTGGATGCATGTATCCTCGCTAACGGAGGACATTTTGAACATTTCCTGTAACAAAGTGTTTGAAGTCACGCTGGTACGTTCTATTGCTGTGTGTTTCCATTCCATGTTTAATGTGATTTGAAGAGAAGTAATAAAATGAGCTCTAACATGGAAAGTAAGCGTTTCCGGACAAATGTCCACATAATACATTTTCTTTGTTTGTGTGTGAGGAATGTTTCCTGAAAGTTTGGCCGTACCTTTTTGTAACACCCTGTATAAGCATCAGTATGGCATATTATTTCTCTAATCTCATCTATTCTGTCATTGCGACCTAAACAGGTTGTTGAACGCAGTCCTAAATGAAAGAAGAGTTTTGCATATTCGCCAACAAATTCAGATGAAACCGTCTGCCAGACAATTCCAATCAAATCTATATATCAATTCTGTGACGCTTTCGTAAAGACTGTGGGTAGCCGTAGTGATACGGATCCCAGACTCCTCGTCAGTAATCCTAATGTGGGCGCACTAGTTCTGTAAGCTATTTCCTTTGTATGAGCGTTACAATTCTTCAAGGTATGACCTATGGATCGTAACCGAGAATTACCTTTACCTACGATGGAAATTATGTGCAGGTCACATTTTACATTGCTTTGCACTATAACGCCAAAAAATTTCAATTAATCAACCGTATCAACAAAGGAGATGTTTAATTTGTACTAGTGGACAGCCGGATTCTTTTTGTTAGTTATGCGTATTGCCTTGAACGTTTTGCCTTTCACACCACCATTCCGAAATAGCATGCAGACTGCGCTGAATTTCTAAGCAGATCACCGTAATTCCGAATAGATTAGCGAACAATCGCTAACTACTATTAATGTTTTATCCGAGATCGTATATAGAAATTAAGAATAGAAGTAGTCCTATTACACTTCCTGGAGAACCGCTCAAAACCAATATTTTGATTAAATATGAAGCTGGACATTCTGACAACTGAAAGAGGTATAATCGAATTCAACAAGTAGATATACTATTTTCCATGCAAAAGTACTTGTAAATTCGTTTTGAACTCCTTCTCAAAGCCTACCATTTAATATTAATACATTTTGAACTCCACTTCTCAACGTCTACCATTTAATAATAATACATTTTGATAAATTATTTAGGTCAAAATTAATAATCATGAGAATGTTTTCATTTTTTGCTACATTTATTTCAATAACTTTCGAATGAAAATCTATCGATCCTCTTATGCTTGAAATCAAGAGCTAATTTATGACGGTGTTAATAAATGAAACTTCCGAATTACATCTTTAATTGCAGGTATGTCACCTTAAATTTATGTAAAGCTGTAATTTACATACTTACCAATTTAGAACGACTTGAATAATCATAAAGTATCATTTGAGCCGGCCTCGGTAGCGTAGGGGCTAGAGTACTGGCCCCACGTACCAAAGGTCACCGGTTCGAGTCCGGCCGAGGGCATGGGTGTTTAAGTGTTGTGTGTTAGTGTGCTTGTCGTGTCCGTCCTGTGGTGTGTCTAGAATTACTTGAAAGATATATAGAAACTGAAAAACACTGGATGAAATAAACACATACAGTACTTGAGCTGGCCGTATGGCCGAAGGAAGCCAAATGGCATTTTAAAAAAAAGGTATCATTTGTTATTTTGAGTTATGATACAACATTTAAAGTGAAATTCCGTGATGATCCAGAATTCTAGATATGAGGGAAATAAGCGAGAAATCACTTTACGCTTTTGTTCGGACGTTTATGGCATAAAACCAATAACATTAAACGAAAATATGTCTTCTACATGATCCTGCAATTCAAAAAACAGGCTATACATTCGGATTTAGACACAGACCATTTTTCTGAAGTACCCCATTTCAATCACTCACTGATTTCCATTCCACTAGACATTTTTTGGTCATCTCAGTTTTTCAGAGACGCCGTTGTCTCCAGAAAGAAGTGGACCCCACAGTGTCCCCTTGAGGCACGAGATAGCAGCACAGTCTGAGACATCTATACGAGCTACTAGCGCTCGATTTGTATTCGGCTTTCTTTATGCAGACACATACAACGGCCATCAGATAATAGTGGCGATGTATGGCCGAATAAAAGCCACCCCTCGCAGATATTGGGAGGCGATAACGCCAGACGAGGTTCAGGGGCAGACAGTGACTTCGCCCACCGCATTGGCTACCAGAAACACTTCAGACTCAGGTGCACCGACATAGGATGCAGCATGACAACACAGCAGTCATTTTGACAGTCTTGGGACAGTGGAGAGAAGCTCTGAAGAAATTGTTACTTACATGGCTGAACTAAGTTTTTAAGCATGGCTACAGTAGTGACCTGAACTAATTCTGAAAACATAGGAACATTTATGTTGCAATTCATTGTTGTATGGATAAGCATCTGCACTGTTTCACATCGCACGAGATACATAATCCAGCACTTCATGTAATTAATCAATTCTGTACAGAACTAACAAAAATTAAAAGAGGAATCATCTAGAAACATCTATTAAACAGCCATCGTAACATTATTGATTTCCGAAAGATTTCAACAAACAATTTAGTGTTAAATGATTCTTAAGACTTCCGCGGCCGTCTTTGTACAATTAAGTGTTGTTGTTTGAATTATTATTTACGGTAGGATTGTCCAGAAGGATTAATGCGTCACTGCTCCAGCAATATTCGTCTATACTCTTGAATATATTGTACGTACTTATCTAACACGTTTCTTTTTCGTACAATTCATAACCATTGCTGGAAACTGCCATGCCTTTAGACCACATTTCAATTTTATTTCATATTATTTCAAGCACTGAGCGTGGTGGTATAAGGGCTAGCGTTCTGGTCTCGCATTCCGGAGGACGGCGGTTCGAATCCCCGTCCGGGCATCCAGATTTGAGTTTTCCATGGTTTCCCACATCACTCCCGGCAAATGCTGGGATGGTTCTTTCAAAAGGCCATGGCCGAATTCCTTCCCATTCCTTGCCCCCCCCCCCATCCTTTCCAGTCTCTAAAGACCTCGCTGTTAGAGAGACGTTAAGCATATATAAAAAAAAATTATTGCAAGCACATTTAAGAAACTATTACATCAGCTATTCCGGTTAATGGTTCAAAGAATTATCTGAATGGTTTGGAATAGCTACGGTCTTCAATACTGTAACAAAGTGTATCCCTCAATAGTTCAATGGAGTGAAACTATTTAATTTAAAACTGAATACGATATTTTCAACATGTACGTGAACGATATGTAGTACGAGATATCAACTAAGGGTAAATATCGCTTTATCGCCTTCTTTGATGATATTATCAGTCTGACTATTCGCATAATGTATGCTAAAGGTGCTGAAATGCTAATGGCATGAACAAAGTTTTTAACTTAGAACATTGCATACCTAGTTGTAGGATTTCATGAAGGGTATAACACACACTAAGTTAATCATAATCTTGTTTAGAATGTTTATTCACGAGTAATACTTATTTTCTGCTTACCATTAACTGGAATGGTAGTAATGAGCAATTTGTAGGTTCTACCGGAGCTGCTGTTAAGAACACAGATATCTACGAATCGTCGAATTATAACAAATAGAAACACATATGAAATATAAGCAATCGATTATCAAGAATTTTATATCTTTTTAGTCGCATTCCAAGATTGTATTTTTCATCAGCCTAGCACACACACTTATTCCTCATTACTAGTTGCTAATCTTTCAATAAATTACCTGAAAAATTCAAGCTAAGTCCTTACTTATAAGAAAATGTACACGATTTTAAAGGCACTAAAACAATAAACACCATGATGTATTGAATCCTGTCTTCCTTCAGTTCCTTTTTTAGAGAAGCAATGCTACTTCAGAGTCAGAGGAAAAATGTGGGTGGGTGCTGTCTGGGGTGTTTTCGTCGCAGACAGCAGTGTTATCGTTCCATTACACTGATCTCTTTACGCGGCGAGAAGAGGAGGTGCAGCACAAACCCTTTCAAGAGAGTGGCAGCGTATTTTTTTCGTGGACAGAAAACAACTCCAAGGAACGAAAGCATAGTGTAAGAGAACAGAGCCAATGCCGCAGATCAATCGGTTTCGCGATTCTCGGGCGTCTCATTCTATAACTTCTTAAACCGCGCTGAGAAATTAAGGAATTTAATCGTTTTACTACCTTTTCAAAGATTGGAAAGTTGAAAACGCAGCCACTTTTTACCATCACTTATAAAACTGCGTCGGATAAACAAAAAGCAAAGGGTTGTGAAGTTATATCGAATATTGGCCATCCTTCCGCAGTTGCTTATTACACAATTGTAAATAAAAACACCATCTATTAGCAATTGGTTTTATTGATGTAAGCTCAGACGCGTTTCGCCCTTGTGGAATGGGGCATCGTCAGTGACTGTGGATGTATATACATGTTGGTGTTAGCAAAATTACAATATTAATATCCGAAACCAACTAATAATAAACAACATTCTACTTACGACTTATGGTTGAGGCAGTTACATGGTGGTCAGGAATAGCTCCATTTGCACTTTTTTGTGACGTGAACTGTAGTTATGGTTCCACATAACTATGAGAATAGCTATTGTTACCCTATTTTTGGAGGTAACCCTACCACTGTTTTCAAAATCTATTGAAATTGACACTTTTTTGTCTGATGAAAAAAGTGCAAATGGAGCTATTCCTGACCACCATGTAACTGCCTCAACCATAAGTCGTAAGTAGAATGTAGTTTATTATTAGTTAGTTTTGTATATTAATACTGTAATTTTGCTAACACCAACATGTATATACATCCACAGTCACTGACGATGCCTCATTCCACAAGGGCGAAACGCGTCTGAGCTTACATCAATAAAACCCGTTGCTAATAGATGGTGTTTTTATTTACACTTATGAAGTTATTTCAAGAAACTTGACTAGTGATAAATTCAAACTAATGGTTTTAACTCTGAATATAATATTTTATATGTTGTTTTAGCATCACTTTCCAGTAATTTCTGCAGGACTTATAATATGAAATTAAAGAACAGGAAATTCAACCAAAATTCTATTCATATTGACTCGGGTGAAGTTATTTAGCAGAAAACCTCCCACTCGTTTGGTTTTGCTAAGTTCAGAACTGTGAAAATCTTTGCTGACTCAAAATGTAATATAACCAATTTACAGATTACTGTGTCTCCTGGTGGAAAAATAACATTTCAATAAAGCCAATTTAGCAGCCTAAGTGCTGCAAGTTCGGTATCGTAAGTGTACAATAGTCGGCACGGTGACTTTATTAGCTAATATTAGTGTGTTCCTATTAGGGTGTTGAAATTTTTTGGGTGATGTGTTCGATATCAATGGTGCTTATTTGCTGACCATATTCACTTGTTAATAGTTCTTAATGTGGCAAAGTTCTCAGTATTCAGCAGTAAGTAGAGATAGTTTATTCACATGGTAGTTTTCATTACCCTGAAACTATTCTGCAGTTGGTTCGCTGAAAGAGATTGATTGACACTAATTCTTCTCTCGTAATAATAACAATAAAATTATTAATTGAAGTGTGATTTGTGGCAATGGCCCTATTTATTATTCAGGAATTGTGTAGTGGAAAACATGTAAACTCACTAGCTACAAATAAATTAACAACTGAACCAATAAGTTGTAAATCAATGTTTAATTTATAACAAAACTAACACATGTATATTTGATTTTTGACTATACACAGAGGGAGAGAGAGGTTCTTATCGCAAATAGTTACTGTAATTATGACTATTTATCAATGCTTTAATAATTTCATGTAAAGAATATAATCAGATTTTTTGACCAGCCACTTAACTTCGTTAAAACCAAACTGAAATCGATAAACAAGGTTCTTTTTTTCTTTTCCTTTTTTTTTAAAAAAAAATATTAGAGTATCCGCTTTGGTAACATCATAAATTAAAAAAATAATTTTTCGAAATTCGGCACTTAATTGACAAAAGTTCCATCATTTACTAAAAGGTGTTGTTTATGACAAGGCATTTGTCTCTCTTCATACTTAATTAAAATCCATCAATGAAATATCATTTTAAAAATTAAGATTTCCGCTTTCGAAATGTTATACACTAAGAAAGGAATTTTCTGAATTCAATACTTAACGGGAATATTTTTCATAATTTCTAAAAGTTGTTTTTTGTGACGAGCAATATATTTCCTTTGATACCTAACCGAAATCTATAAATAAGTTCTCCTCGTTGGTCACATCATAAATTAAGAATGAAACTTTTCTGAAATCTGTCCGAAAGGTAAAAAGTATCAACATTGATTATTTAGGTCTCTGCTTGATTAAAATCATAAATTATGACTGGAATTCTTCGAAGGTTAACCCGTGGAGAGCAAACTATTGACTATTAATGTAACGCTTATGAGAGAGTTCATAGCCAAGCCGCTAAGGCTTCGCTCAAGTTAGCGCTAGGTTGTAGCATCACATATAACAGAGATATAGATAAACTGTTTGTATTATCTACAGTAAGGGGCTTTCCGGATATTTTTTTCTGTTAAGTAGTGTAAATTACCACGAATATGTGCCATATGAATTTTCTAATTGTTTAATAAGACGTTGTAATTTTTTCCATACATAGGTCTACATGTTTCAGTAGGCAAAAAAACCATTCGTTCATACTTTTTTCAAACCAAAAACCTCGCTATTCATCATAGTGTTTTCGCAAAAAAATTTCACAGTTCATCTAATAGTTCTTTATTGATTTTTTAAGGTTATTTTGGTAAAATGTTCAAATATGCTATGGTTATGTCGTAAAATATATACGAGTATATATATTACCATTTTAATAACTGAAAATTGTTACTAATATTGGACACTTTAAGTGGAAGACCATATCTTTTTCTCCAGCGATGGATCACCGAGCGTGGTGGTGTAACGGATAGCGTTCTGGCCTCTCATTCGGGAGGACGGCGGTTCGAATCCCCGTCCGGGCATCCAGATTTGGGTTTTCCATGGTCTCCCAAATCACCCTAGGCAAATGCCGGGATGCTTCCTTAAAAAGGATATGGCCGAATTCCTTCCCATTCCTTGCCCCCATCCTTTCCCGTCTCTAAAGACCTCGATGTTGAGAGACGTAAAGCAGTTAAAAAAAAAATATATCCAGCGATGGATATTTTTTTTTAAAGTTATGCCTCGTATCTAAAATTGTTTATTATGTTTAAAGTCGTTTTCAAAACACTCCTTTATCTTTAGTATAATTTTTAAAAAATGTTACCGTAGACTTTGGAATAAAAATAAGAATATTGAGAAAGTTCTTAGAGTTTTGACGATTATTGATTATTTGCGTAGATCTAGAACCTTTGATATATTTATGGAACAGTCCTGACCACACAAGAGCCATTTAGAATATAGTTTTGTAAGCATTCATTTCTGAAATAGCGCGTACGCCGCGGACTCACAGAGGGTTACACAGCCGGTTGCTGTCTAACTGCCGTGGCAAATTTCAAGAAAAATCTTAAGTAATTTTTCATCGTATTTTTAAACAAATATGAGCTGTAAGTTAATGGTCGACTGTTTCCTTTAAAAAATACGTTGTCATTGAAAAAAAATTAAGGAAACAGCAGCAATCTAAAATGGTGGTATAAGATACTTGTCGTTCAAAAAACCTCATCTCCAATGTATTATGACTAGCAATGCAAATCGCAAGATCCTAGTTGCTAGTTACACTATAAATATTGAAAAACACAGTAAATACTAGAACGATTCAAACACTATAACACATCAAAGACTCACTGCTGTTATTCCAGTAATGTTCTAACAATTGTTTCACTAAATTACTCATTTTCACACTGATACGTCATGGTGTAAAAATCCAATAAAATGGACGTTAAGAATCAGTTCAAACTAACGACTGCTCTCCATGAATTTTTTTAATTTCTAACATATTTCACAAGAATCTCTTAATTCGCAACGTTCAATGCTAATTATAACAGATTTATCCCCAGCACACGTGTTACAAAGATGTTCCGTATATATTTGGTGTATATTTAACGGATTCGGTTCCCTCCACTAATTCGTGGTTAACGCCGTATCAATCAATAGAAACCCTATTCGCTGTATTGATATGCCTTTGATAGTTCTGTCTGTATGGCGTAATTAATGACTGCTAATTTTAGATATATGAGCTCATTACTGAAATCCTACTTTGCAGAAAAATCATTATACATTTTTTTTATCAGTATTGTGGATTTCCACATGTAGAGTTCCACATACCATTAACCTCAAAACTGCTTGTAAATAATATCTGAAGATTTATTATGAAGGTATTTTTACATAAAAACAATAATAATTTTTACACTTTGTTTACGTCATTTTGAGACATGTTTAGAATCAATGATCCTTCAGAGTACTTTGGTGTCAGTTGGAAGTGATTATATAACACTCCCAGAATTTAGATGTCATTCCTTTTCTACATTCTCATGACACTGGTAGAATGTTACCATGTAAATTAAACATTCGCAAAACCGGTCTGGAATTATGTTAGGAAGCAATCTCTTGCAGACTCTCGTCTAGTAAAACTTTGAGTTGGGTGCCATCGGTCAATCCCTAACGACCATAGTTGACTGGTGCAGGTAACGAAGAAAAGTCTACCAGCCACCCTGTCGTCTCCTCGCAGCCATTAATATTACTTGGCTGCCGTCTGGTCTGACCGGCACAAGACAATGGACGCCTTCCCGCACCCCCCACCCCTCTCTGTCCAGCAGGTGCCGTCCAGCCGCCTGCCTAACACTGACAAATGGAGCGCAGCGTCGGATCAGGTGGGCAGGTGGCTGCTGCTTGCAGGCGGTAATCTGAATGCTAAATCAGAATAAAAATAAATGTTTTTCTATCTCTTAGAGAAACCTCACACTTTTTTTTCTAAAAATGAATCTGTTTCACTTAATAACGAAATATACAGGTATTCAATTCAAATTTATAGAAATTATTGAGCTGAATACATCATGGAGGCAGATCAGTAAACGCCATTCTAAATAGGCAGTTCCTTATTTCTGTACCCAAACTGTGACATATTTATACAAAATTTGTATTCTTACTTCAAACTTCTTTGGATTTCAAAATCAAGCCTTGTGAATGAGCATTTAAGTTGGTGTCCCTCTGACATTCTGGAGGATCCGAGTTCAATGAAATAATTCCTGATAATTCACCACTGAATCTTTGCAACAGATTATGGACGATTTTCGTACTATTAGTTGTTCACAATCATCCTAGATTTAAAAGTATCGTAGAGTTGGAGGTAATAATCATTTTAATTTTTTCGTTTTTCAACAAAAAAGAAACAAAATAAAGACGAATAAATTGGAAAAATTTAGGTGTAGTTTTATAGCTATCAATATTATGTGGTGTATTTGTTGCATTAAATGGATAATTTTATATCGCTCTATGTATATCATTCCATGAATTACTAAACATTATTCTTACTTTTTTCAATTTTTCTTTAAATTAGTGAGCTATCTTTTAGAAAGAAATTTGTCAGATGCAGAAATTTGTTAAATGGGGCAAATATTTCATATAGGCAAGTATAAGAAAGCAAACAATAAATATACACCTCGTTTTGAAAACGAAGCAGAGAGAATAAATGTTTTCCTCGTTGGACTGAGTGACCTCTTCAGTAGTGCCTTTGATTCCTAAGGGTACGCAGATTGACTCTCAACTTGACACGATGGTCCCAGCACAATGTGTTGAGTATTCAGGGCAGAGCTGGAAGTTTATACTCTGTGCAGTATACCCATCGTTTCATCGGTAACTTGTAGCTAGCGATTGGTTGTTTCTTCTTAAAACAGACGAACACGCACATGTCAATTAAATTTGATGAGGAGAAACAACGAAAGAAACTTATGGTATTAATTTTTACTCTTTAATATTAAATAATTGAAACGATTTCATGAGAATTAAGGTTCTAAAATTCACAAAAGTTTTAAAAAATTCATTCAAAGTTCCCTCTTTGCTGCAGCGTACAACAATTGGCACCAATGTTCCTAGGACCTCCATTTATCTGTTTTTGTCTTTTTTTTGTTTTTTTTAATTATTTAGTTTGTTTATTTTGTTGCATTTTAGTTATTTGTTTAATTAATTTCATCTTTTAAAAAAAAAATGACCTGACATGAATCTGATCAATCTAGGTTTCAAATATTTCAATGTGACCTGGTGATAATTCGATACTACAGAAGGTGTTTTCCAGTTTATTTTCATTTTAAGTTGTTGATGATTTGATCCTGGAATCCGAAACTTGGTCAATATTCTCGTTATATGAAAGAACAAAACTAGTTTTGCCATCATTTGACCTTGATGGGTATGCGAAGGTTTGAACGGAACAGTAGTAGAGTAATGCGTGAAGCCAGCTTCTTCTATTTATTCCAGTACGTGGCAGCCCTGAGCCTTAAAAACGTAACACGGATCTCTTCAATTCCTCCTAAAAAAAGATGAACATTTTCAACATTCTGTAAAATTCTATATCTCCCATTTTAATAGCAATCCGCTTGTACTCTTGATACAGTTGTCTAACTATAGGTTAATTTATGCTTTTCCTTCTCATACAACACACGCCAAGTTTGCGAATAAGTTAACACCAACATAAATTTACATCAACATAAATTAAGTTTATTTGTCGACAGAAAACATGACATTTAGCATACAGAACACTGATTACTTTGCTCACATACAAAATTAATGGTGAAATTAGTTCTCGTTTAAAATACACGACAAGTTATAAAGCCCATGATAGTACATCCGGAGTTATGTAGTGAAATAACTGTGCTTTCCGTTTAAAATCTTCTATGTAGTGTAGTGATTCTAGGGGTATACGACAAATAAAATAACAGTGCAAGTGTGAGTGGAAACTCGTGTAATAACGGTTCCGTATTGTAATGAACATACTATATATTTTGTAAGTGATACGTAAGAAGATGATCTCTTGGTGCAAGAATCAATGCATCACACGTATTCAAATTAGGCAGGAAACTCCAATCTGCCAACCGACGTTAGCACTAATTGCTCGAGAGACAACGTGAAGTAAATTTATTATAGGTATACGGGAATCCATATAACTATATGTGAAAATAAATTTTGCTTGATTCTGAGAATGTATATTAGCCGTTACTATTTATAGTATTTTCCCTTTAAACAAAAAATATGATCGATATTGGAATGAAAATTCAAATTCTTATGTAGTACCGTTTTGGAGAAATACATAGTAATAAAAATGGTCTAAAACTGACGACGATGACGGCAGGTGATATCGTTATATTCCAGTGACAAACATTTAAAAAAGTCAATTGTCTACTTAACGAGCTCTGAACATATCTTACAAGCTTGGGTACAAAAAAAATAGTTTTTTTCAGTGAATATCACGAGGGTTAATCTTATATAAACCTGATATTAAAAAAAAATAAGCTTTTCTTTCGATTAACACGTAACACAGAGATAAAAAAAAATCTGCTTAACTTCCACTATTTTCTTTCGATATCACACTGGCAGAGTTTTAAGAAGGTCCTTCATAAAAATATGTTGGACGTATACGTAACCAATTATGCAAGAAATCTAGCATCCTTTCGTCGGTCGAAAGAAGTTTTCCACCTTTTTTTCAGAGGTCCCAACAAATGATGGTTACATATTGGCAAAGCTGGATTTTGGGGGGAATGATCCAAAGCCGTTTTTTCATTTTAATTTGCGCAGCAGCAGAAGTTTATGGACAGATATAAGTTCTGTAGCAACCAATAAACAATCCTTAGAGCCTTGATATCAGAGAGTTTTCGTCTTAGGTGGAGTAACGTTCAAGTTTCGTACGAAATTCCACATTCATCCTTATAACTTAATAAATGCAGTAATTTTGTCATCACATGTGAAAATACACATCAGATAAGGATCTCCACAATCTATTGAGAAATTTCGGCTGTCACAGCCATCTGATTTGCATTCAGCACTTTTGACGTCAACTGTAACCTCCATCACTTTGCGCAGTTTCTGTACTAATCTCAAAAACTTCGTCCGAGTCAGTCTTTTAAAATAAGCCAGCACATTTACAAATTTCCCTGCGCCGTGGTATTAGTTCTTGGTCGATATGCCTGAATTATCAAATGCCACTCGTACACTTAAGAATTCGAAAGTGCAATATTCACATTGTGCACTTAAACTGCTCAAAGTTTCTATTGATTTACTACCTTCATGTTCGATAAACTTAATAATTACGCGTTACACACTGTGCAAATGACCTTTATTGTGATTTTAATTTTAAAAAAAGATGTAGAAACAAGCCTATAGAATTCAATATGCCAACGCACTAATACCAACTATGTGCTCTTGTCGGACTAACGTGAGTCAAATTTTAATCACATCAGAAATGACAACGCTCGGGTGGCATTTGGTTGGCTCCAATCCCTGAAAAAATGCTAGAGGGTCATCTGCGATGATACGGTCGTGGATTATTCAGATGCGAGATCTGCACTTGATATAAGTCCGAAGGGCCGAAGACCTCGAGCGCGACCCTGGAAGAGCTGGCTTGATAACCTTGCAGGAGGAAAGGTGACTGGATGCATAGTATCGGCTTAATTGGAAGAATATGTCGATCATAGCAGACCCTGCAATGCGTACTAAATGTCAGGCGGAAAAAGAAGAAATTACAACGGCTCTATTTATATTCACGGCTAATTTTTATTTAATGAACCATCACAAGACCCATGAGTGCCAAAATCTAATTACGTTGTAGATGTTAAGTAAATGGAATAAATAAAGATATTTGTGAACATTATTCTTCTTCTTACATAACAAGGGACAGTGCCCCCGTGATGTAAGCACCCCGCGACGCACACAGCTCCTTCGCCCGCTAGAGGCGCTGCGGACTCAGGCGCGTGCGCTGTTGTGCAGTGCGTGGTAGCCTGCGCGACAATTAATCAGGCGTTGTCTCCAGATTGCGAGGTCAGCGACATTCGCCGGCCCTCGACCTAAACATAATTGCCGCCCTCCCCTCTCTATGCCGCAGCCAGCATGTTGCTGGTTATGCATTACGCTAATTAATTGCAGAGATAGGCAGCAACACGGTGTCTCGCGGTAATTAACGAAATATATCGAACAAGGCTATGCAATAACGCCGCAGCCTCCAAGGAGTTCCGGTCGAGCTTTCCGAAGATGCCGGATGTCAGCATTATTAGTGCCTCTTCGCTGAATCTATGCTGTTTCGGGTCCAAGTTCGCCATTATTGTTACAATGGCATAATATACGTATTAAACTCAGTGTCAAGTTGTAATAGAGTTCCATTCTGTTTAATCCGAACTATGTAATGAAATAATTGAATGATATAAACATTGCTATTCGTTATAGGGGGTGAATATTATTACGATTTTAAATATGATTCACATATGTAATGAATATTCAAGAATAAAGAATGGTTTGAAATTTGCTGACGACATTGTCCTATTAGCAAAATATCTGCCATTAGAGTTTGAAAACATATTGTAAATAGGTGTTGCAATAAAAACTATAACTTGAAGATATTTCCTAATCGGACGATCTATTCTATGAATATGAAAAATAATTACAATAAATGTAACATATCATATAAATATTAAAACTTGGAACCCGTCAGTGTGCTAAGTCGCCGCAATTCGGATCGAGGGAGGTACAACGGATCTGGCACGAGCTCAGGCAGCCGATTATCGGCCGTCCTGACTGTGATTTTTGGGTGGTTTTCCGCGTCAGTCTCCACCTCATAAACTACACATTTCACAAACAAAAAATACACTTGTCACACGCTGAATATTGTTACGCGTTTCACACATAGATGGCAACACTTCAATTCACCCAGTAGTACTTAGTAGATATAGAATGCTTGGAGTCAGAAAGCTCATGCGTCCGTAAGAATATTGTTCCAAATTTGACAAACGATGAATGAAAATCATCGATGGCAGCTGATCCAATTTTTTTGGAGAAGAAGGTGAATAAGAAAAAGATAAATATTAACGTTGGGAAACTCAATATCCTTCACAATAGTGCCATTCTCTATCACAAACGTGAAGGTATTGCATCCTGATTTAAGTATTAATTACTGAAGTTCTTCCTTAAGCCATCTGCATAAAAAATATCAACATTCGGTCTAGAAATGATTGAAACACAGTTTAAACTAAAAAAAAAATTGTTGTACATAAAGATTAAATAACTTTATAGTTTACAGACGCTATCACAATATAGATTTCATGTAATATGTAATTTCATTACTTGAGCCATTATTAAATGATTGCTTTAGTGACTCGAAACAATAGAACTTAGTTATTCTTGTAACTACTTTGCCTGGGAAAAGCTTACTCGCCCAGGATTTTTATTTATGACAATTGTGTTACTCACAGAAGAAAATTGTGTCTACGCTTTCAGATATGATATATATAATTTCCTTTTTACGCAATTAGGTACAGTAAAAAAAAAAGTTGAAATACTGAAGCGTGTAGCATGTAATTTGAAGTGCTTTCTGGTTTCCTTTGTGAGTAAGACAACAAGGTATTGTTGGCAAAACATTAATTGAAAAATAATTAATTCAATAAACGTAAAATATGCACAAAAGTCAAACACCATTTGTTTTTATATCTGACACGCCAAGTTTACTCATTTTAACGCCTTATCTTCCATATTATGGCGTAAAAAGCATAATGATAATTTGAATACAGGTAGTAAAATATTGTATAAAACATTTTATATTTGTTACGAACGGAGATACCACCAAAAATAGAAGAGAGGATACTAAATTCATGACCAATATTAGCGATTCACCCACAACAATAAACACAGAGTAGGGAAAAATTAACAAGCTCAATAAATTTTAAGATCTAGGTGAATTTATTCAGACTAATAGGCTTGATAAGGAAGCAAATATATCAAGAAAACTATAATTAGCGTACCAACGGACTAAACTACTTACAATAAGAAGGAAAACTAAATTCAAACACTACAACACAGTTATCAAACCAGAAAGTCTGTTCTCCTCAGAATATTTGTTCTCTATGAAAACTGTAGAAATAGAGATGATAAAGGAAAGGGAAAGAAAAATCTTGAGAAAAAATTTAGGGAACAATAAGAATTGAAAATGGTTAGTTTAGACACCGTAGGAACAAAGATCTATACAAAGAAGAAGAAATTGTAACGATGTCAGATACGATCAGAAAGAGGATAATCAGGTTTTTTTGCCAGATAATGTGAATGGATAATAACACACATACAAAAAGATTTTTCTACCATGTTTACAAGAGTAAGAAGGGCAACCAGTGGATGCAAGGAGTAAAGAAAGATATGATTGAGATCGGAATAACAAAAGATTTAATACAAGTTAGAGCAACTCTCAGGAGATTGATCCGAAATTTCAAGGCTTTTCAGGAGAAGGAAAAGAGGAAACGTAATGACATATGGACAGAAGAAAGGAGGAAACAGCGAAGTGAAAGGATGAAGACCTATTGGTAGCCAAGAAAAGAAGCATCGAAATAAATGCTCGGGATTACTTTCCATGGTCCTTAGATGGCCGATATCGAAGAGAAGAAGAAAAAGGGAGAAACCTTAACTGAGTTCTTTATTTCTAATACAGTTTTGTTTCATTATTCTTAGTGAAATAAATAAACGGCTATAACTTCAGTATTTTCCTTGATTTCAGTAAAATCATGATACGTTTCCTAACTTCTGGCGTGCCTTAATGAAGCAAGAAATTGTAGAACAGATATTTGAGATTCCATGCTTTAGGATTTTTTAATAAAAGAGAAAATTGGACGTTTCCATCAGTTTACAAGCTATCTACGTTAATTTCAGTCCAAATACTAAACGAGACAAACTTAATTCCGCGCTACGCGATTTCAAATTAATAAATTTGATCTCTAAATACAGCAAACTGAGTTCATGTGTAGTTATTCAAAATAGAATTTTCTGTAGACACTAATGGATTCTATAAACTGAACTGACCTGTTGCGGAGCTAATGGTTCGGAATATGAGTATACTGAAAGCTTAACAAACGTACTCATTTACTTTACAACGATGTTGCATTGAGAATTCTGTCAACAACAATGAATCAGTTGGTAACGACACCAAAAATACACAAAGGTACTTAAATTAGCACAGGCTGCGGTAATTGGCACAAAAGGGGGGGATATGCTGTGGGGTAGTTATTGTTTAGCATTTTCTACTTATCTTTTTTCATTACTTTTATTAGTAATAATTTTATTAATTTTACCCTTAAAGTTTTGATTATTTAAATAGAAAGTTGGAGTGAAAAATGATATGTTATCATTTATCACTAAGAAAGTCATAACCTGACATATTTCTTAGATAAACTTTGAAGGTCTACAGATGTCGGTGTATTTACAATTTTCAATAAACAAAGGTTCGACCATAATCAACACCAAGTCTTACCGTGTGAGCCATAAAACGTTAATACTAAACAAACAATAATGAAATCTTTGCGTAAGAGTTAAGCATGATGTCATGGTTAAATTTAGCTAACATGAAAATTGGACACTGGAAACTAAAATGAAAAATCCAATAGTTTATGAAGTTGCTCCTAAATACTACCTTACAGAAACAAATATCTGAATTTTAATTCAACTTGGGCGCCATTAAGTTTTTGACTTAAGCAAAATATTATTTTCTGATCGATATGAAAATTATGACAGAGTCTTCCCGTATCGAATCTGGTTGCTCGTGGCTACTAACAAGCACAGAACAAGTGTCGGAGAGTGATCCACTGCTCAGAGGCGTTGAGGGTTCAAGGGACGTGCACAATGAGTTCTTTTTACTGGCAGAATGTCATTACCATTATTGTGGCGATGACAGGGGTCTGTGCACAGACAGCGACGGCATTGCGTCAGCACGTAAGGAAACGCAAGCTTCCTACAAATATTTATTATTCACTATCATGAAATTGTTATTTTAGAGTGTCAAGAGTACTTTGTAACTAGACTGTTGTGTCAGACTCGTGCAATATTATTAATAGTGCAATAATATCCCTTCTCGCTCTCTAATCACGTATATCATTGCACCCTGGTGTTATTCCGATACCGTCCTAGTCAGATAGGTGAGCAGTAACACTAGGACCTAACATTTGGGAAGATTCGTTTTCAAATCCGACCGTCTCATTTCCGCTTTTCCATGGTTTTCCGAAAACACTTCCGGTGAATTCCTGGATGGTTCCTTGCAAAGGACATGGCTGAGTTTCTTTCAGTTCTTATAACCGATAGTATTGGTGATTTATTAATGTCGCAGTTAGCTTATTTTCGCATCATACAAACTTTAAAACAAAGTTCGAGATAAATTCGAAGAAATAAAATTTATTACATTTGAAACAAACACTTTTTGTTTATGAGGTAAAATCTGGAAATTGAAAAGCAAAAACAGGAGTGTCCTCAATAATGAATGTGTGAGGACATTTAGAATGATTGTGTGAGAGAACGAAATCAGTTCGTCAAATTCACATGTAACCAAATACGTTCACACTTTTATTACAATGAGCTGATATTCTTGGAGCAGAGTTCTCCTTGTGAATAAAGAGAATGAGCCTAATGCATAATGACACACTTCGACGTTACTCGTAACGAACAGAATTTTGAAAACACTGCTGTTTTAAAATGGCATTTATAACAACCGTTCATTATATCACAGGAGCCTCCGATCCACTTATCTAGCTCATGTATGTCCTTAATGTTCCTTCTCGAGCATTGAACATCTGGCGCACATATTCTTTTCAGCTGATATCTCCACATATTTTTTACAACTAAATGATTTTTTTATGTACTCTAAGTTTTAGTTTCAAATCCAAACAAAAATTACTGAAACGTACTTGATATGAGGCATATAGGTAGGTTATAGTTTTACACAACGCTTTATTTGTATATTCGACGCATTTCCTTAAAAGAAGTACTACCAAACTGAGTGGATTACAAATATTAACTCCCATAGTATTGCTACCCATAATAGTTCAATTAAATTATGTTTCAAAAGTTGAGGCGATAATTTGTTCTCAGTCGTCAATGATTTTGTATTTGACATATGAATTCCTTCGCTGTATGTTTAGCTTTTTTTTTTCTAATTTAGTACGAGGTTGAAATATGAACAAAGTTCCGTTAAAGATAGGGAACTTTGCCACATATTTCAGAGAATGAAAAATATAAATATACATTTATCTCCGAGACAAAGATTTGAGTGTAGTAAAGACAGAATGGCAGATGAACCAAGGACAATGGATTTCAGCAGGTGAATGTCTTCGGGCATTGCGGCAGGTACAAGGCCAACTACAGAAAAGAACCATTCTCCTAGCCACCGTATTTATTTGAAACGGTCGGCCCACAGAGGGTGGAGGAGGGGATGCTGAGCTGGTAGCGAGTGGAATGTCTTCGCTGCCAGCGGAAGACGAGCATTGAGTGCATTCTTGCGGGCAAGAGTAAATAACGGGAACGTCTCACAGTAATGAAAGAAGCAGGTTCTACTGCAGAGCAGGGGGTTAGAACGGGGGGGGGGGGCGAACTGGCGGTCCAAACGACAGCGCAATATTGGGGAGCCGGGCTCCCGTCGATGCCTGTGTTGGCAACGTCCGAGTTGATAGCTTGACCGGACACGACGAACAGAACATATGTTTCGTCAGAGGTATTCAAATTTTGAGAGGTTCTACGAAATTAGAAAAGGCCTCAGCATTTACTTTCATAACACAATTATGTTTTCTATGTACAACCACTGATGGGTAAATAAGGACGTTGACCTTCTATAATAGGTCTCTTTTTTTCATTGAATACTTATGCTCTGAAGGCAAGAAACATTTCGTTTACAATGCTGAACTGCAACACAAAGCCAGTGTTCTTGAACTATTGGCGATGTATAAGAGCGATGCCACTTGACTCGATTCTTGATCGCTCGGCTCATACGTACGTTGCGACGAGTAAACCTGAATTAATCTGCAGCCGTTTAATTACAGGCCGAGTGATTAATCAGTCACAAACTTCTCTAATTACACCCTGCGTGCCTACCCTGGGGGAGTTTCCGGTTGGTGCGCTCTTAAGAGTTTGATTCGCCGAGCCGAGTCGAGTGGTAGTCAGCTCATAGATCGATAGTTCAGTGCGTGGTTGACTTTGGCAGGATTAGTCGCGAGAACGTGATCGATCCTAGAGCAGCAATATTATCTACTAGTAATACAGTATAATGACAGACATTTGTGCTGTGGAACTAAAGATCATTTGTAAATTATATCTTCACTTTTAATCAAGATTCCCTCCAAAGCGTTGCTATGACGAATCTTCTTCTCAAAGACTATGGATAGGATAAGGGCTCAAAAAAGCTAATAAAATCATAAATACAGTTATTGATGTTTGTTATTAAATGAAACTGTGAAACTGTTAATGATTTTATTTAATTAAAACTAAAAGTAGATTCTGTTTTTAACTGCCGTAAGCATTCATGTTTGCTTAGCTGCTTACCGAATGGAATGGCATGTATTCAACGTTGTGTCTTCCATATAAATATAAGATAAACTAATGGACAAAACTACAAAAGCTCAGTTGAACAATAATAGTTATTTGACCGAAGAATAATATTTTATACGTCTGTTCCCCTAGTGAAGCATAGAGTACCAACGAGGTACTAATAACTTGTAAATTTAGGACATAGATCACTGTAACCTCGCTATCACTTCTATCTTCACTATCCTGGCAGTGATAAGCCAAAAGTATCCTTTTAGGCTTATCAATCCTGGCAAGCCAAATGTAAGCTCTTAATTAATGAACGGCGTGTTGTAGGTTGGCCCTCTGACCATCTCTAACACTGCAAGCCGGCAGCTACTTTAGTTACCCATAATTAATACCATACTGGCAAACATGCCCACGATATTTTCAGTATTCCTTAAATTAATTTTGAGGCATGAACACACAGTCCGATTAATATTGATGTAACTTTAATGCTTATAAACTCAATCACGACTTTACACACAATGTACAAAATGTTCTAATCCTTCTCTTTATCAAACACTCGCTGAGCCTGCTCACGAGATTACCGAACGAACTTTATATATGACATTCTCCAAAGATACTCTCTATCGATATGCTTAAAAACTAAGATGCTAATACGACCCCGTTTGCTACACACACTAATATCTGTGGAAACTCTATTACAATTAATTACATTATTTACGCTCAGGACAATGATGAATACATATTATTAGCAACAAAAATAATCATCCAATTATCAAAAATCTGTACAGGGGTTAGACATAAATGTCACATCACTTACAATAAAGTTAATAAGTTGTTCGTTTAAAACATATGCCTTTTGAAATATAGAGTATTTAATAACTTATTCATATGAAACATAGGCCACTTACTATGAACAGAACACACCACTGGTCCAATGACTTGGGTTAAAAACATCTGGAGTCATAGGACTGAAATCTTTCTCTACTGGAACCTTTATTGGCCTTTAACTGATCTTTGCCACTAAAGATTTCTGCAGGTGCAGTTCGACCTATAATTATTTTACTGCCGGTTCTACATTTTGTGCGTCAACTCAGCTAAGTAAAATTACTGGAATGCCCTGAAAGCTAAAACTCTGTCAACTGATACTGAAGACAACAAGAAATTCGCTATAACATTATTGTTAAGTATGTTTCCAGAAGATGACCAATCCTTGAGATACGTGTTAGTGAATTTTTTTTGTGAATATTTTGTGATTAAATATATATTTACAATAGTGTTTCACCCTTTTAGCTTGAATTAGAAAATTATTTTGTACTAACCATCTTTCTACTTTATTGCATGATTACTTAGTTGGTTAATTTTATGAGGGTAAACAATTAAATTTAAGATTGTTACATGCAATTTATGATTAAATAGTTTCAACCGGATTTAGTGGTTCTTTTCATAAAATTTTACAGATGTTAGCTGAAATATAAGACAATCTACAATAGTCCGTGATTCTCCAATGTATTATGGGGAACATGTTTTCTTCCCCTTGAGTTATTTCGTTTGGAAATAACTATTGTACTACTACGAAGAAAGATTTTTGCGATTATTTAAAAACAGAATGCCATATAAATTTACTATATATATATCTTAGTTTAGAGGATGTTGTTATAATTCTTATATGGATCACAAATATTACTAAATAAACAGTACAGTTTAGCAGTATATTTTATTATCTCCTTTCAGTAGGGGCTCGTTATTTTGCAATGTTTATCTTTTTTGTAAAGCAGTGACTTTCCTCGCAGAAGAATATGATTTGTACTGTTCCATGACCTTAGGTACGTCCATCTCATGCACTGTCAGACACAGTGGATATAAAGGAAACCTAACCTATCATTACATTTAAGGCCGAGACCCTACGATTCAGGAGAATTCCGCTCCATGCACAACAAGCGAGCAGACAGGAAAATTATTCCAGGCGCCTCATTCAAAGGCCAGTAAGGACTTCCTTGGTTTATTTCTTTATTCTTTCCTTCATCTTTCTCTCTCACTTCTTTCTCCCCCCAGAATCCCGGGTTTTCTCTCGAAGAATCGCTCCAATAGTGTTCTATTGGACCACGCAAGATGATCAAAAGGAATTCCAGACCAATGATATTATTAAATGAAGGCGTTGCTTAGCGTTGCACGGAAGTCTCTAGCATTCTTATCTTATAACGACCGGAAATATCCTTCCCTCCTCACCCCCTCCCCCGAGTTAAATACAATACCTCTTCAGAAATGCATTTGCTTATTTATGGATGCTTGGTGCGTCACCCTCCTGACCCTAACAGGGAAATGATTGGCTACGCTGCATATATCGTAATTGAAACTATACGATAAACCTCTTAAGTCAGGTATTTACTATCAAATTTCTCCAATCTAATAAGCTATTTAAACAAATATTTTTGCCTTTGGATTCTACGTTTCAACATATGTTTTGACTGTGTTTACTATCTGAAATATTTATAACTTACTAAACGGTTTTCTTCATACGAAAAATGATCTAATAAATGATGAATGATTAGTTAGGACGACTTAGAGAATTTAATGAAAGTTTTAATCTTTATTTCAGAAAATTAAATTTACTCTCGTATTTCTGAGAAAATCAAGATCCCTCTGCATTGAATTCTTTCACCAATTATTGTCATTAATCGCAAACAGAGCCTGAAATATTTAACACTTTATAATGATAAATTTTTCAACGCAATATATATTTATAGATAATATCAGACCATAACCGGAACCTTCATGTTACATTTTCTCTTCTTTGAAGCATATTACGGAAACAGAACTGGCTGAGTATGCCATTGGTGGAATAGAAAACTTTGAAAATAACTCTCTTAATCTAGTGATCTAACTGTTATGTAGTAGTAAAATAAATATTATTTTATGGACGGCAGATATTTCTCAGCATACACAAATAAAATATGAACGTCGGTTTAGTTCGACATGTATGTAGAAAACTTTTCTAAACAGCTCAAAGTTCAGGAACATCTGGTAACTGGAAGCGGATGTGATCTCAAATAAGTGTGTGAATGTTAGAGAACAACAGACTTGGTCGAACAATGATGACGCGAATCTCATTAGGGACTCTGGTACGCTTCCATTAAGCACTGCAAACAATTTCACCGGCATAATATATCCGCGAACACTTTTTGCTTGTGTTTTCTACTCGTCCAATGGATTTACAATCCACCTCACATCCAACCGGCCAACGTTGTGCTGCAATTGTGTTTAGCGGATTATTTTGTTCCATTCTGTTCAAAGGATACTCAAATAGTTTCAGATGTTTGGATAAACAAATTAATTCCGTGTCCATAGAGCGCGCGGGCAAACCAACAGGCATCCCGCCAGAGAGCTGGGCCGCCAACCTGCCAACGCAAATTGCGGCGAACTGAATTAGTCGCAAACAGTGGAGGGACAGGCAAAATCCATCAGCTCGTCAAACACGGGTGATTACGCGGTGCCATTCACATATCGGTGACCTGGAAAATTTAATAAATATTGTGTTACTAAAAGCCGGCATTGCCGTTAGGAAGGGAATCCGATTTGTTAAACCACATTGGTTGTATTGCAGTGACTACAACATTTCCAGAATTCGGGTACACATTCATAAAAGCTTTTGTTTCAAAAGATTACTCAGCGGGGCATAGCGTGAAAAAAATTTGGTACTCTAGATCGACTTTTGTATATTTTCTTTATGGCCTTCAATTTTTTATTGTTTTTCATTCATAAGTAAAGAAATGTATACTGACACAGCGTGTATTATTTACTCATATTTTCAACTGATGATGAGTTCTGAGGGACTATCTTTGATGCCTTTACTTACTATCACTCGCAGGAAAGTATATAACCTGGCTATATCAATTAATCCTGGGAGGTTGATTCAGATATAACCAGCCTGTCAGTAGACGCCAGATCTTAAATTACATTAATAGAAGTCGTCAGATATAACCTTCCATTAAATTTCAATTAACTGCTCCTGCAGAGGACTAATTGCTTCGAGCTTCGCGATTTTTGTCGACTTCCTACTACAAGTCTTTGGACGGTGTTTGTGGCCCCTTTATACACCGTCTCTCGACCGCGCATGTAGTATGGCGATTATCACTTAATACAAAGTCAATTGTAACTAGAGGTAAGGCGAGTGTTTCTATTAAAGATTAATACTCTGATGAAAATCGCTATGGTTGGATTTAATATTAAACAAAAACACCAACATACTCTCCAACAAACAAGAGTAATTAATGAAGAAGATTAAATAATGCCGCAGCATTCATGATACACTCCGCGCTTTTTATATCCTCCGCGATAACAACCTCACTCTTTCATAGCAAGACTTAAACTCTTTGGCCGCGGCAGCTGGCCAAAGACTCTAGTAACTAACAACTACCCAGTGACGTTACAATTATTAACAGTCTATGGAATTCGTGAGAAATTACATTATACAAATTATTACATTTCATACATATAGTACATTTACCATTAATTTTATAAGAATTAATATTTATAAAAACTATTGAATGTAAAATTAAGGTGACAGCATATATGTTACAAGCAATTCCTTTATTGTTTCTATGATGGAAAATTAATAGATATTTTTCATCTCGTCAGTACCCATTTTGTTACCTGATATCACTGACACTGCTACGTGTTTCCATGTTATCTCAGCTACATCGTCAGGCAATATTATCTTATGAGGGACATTCACCTGAGCTTCCATTCGACCTGTAGTTGTGATTGAAGGCTCAATAACAACTGTAAACTACGTAAAAATTATTGCAGACAACTTGCATCAATGCATGATTCATATGTTCCACGACTGTCTTTTAGCAGTATAACTATCCGTAATCGTGCTACTGTGGTTTGAGTATCATGGTAGTGAACTCACGTTGATGTCTTAGCCACCAAATTCGCCTGAACTCAACCCAATATAATACATCTTGGACGCTGTTTGGTGGCAGATCCACGTTCCCAAAGCACCTGTCCATAATTTAAGGGAATTGCGTGGCGTGTGAGTAGAAATCTGGTGCCAGATACAACCGAAAACCTAACAAGGATTTTTCGATTCCATGTCAAGTTGCTGTATTGTTTTCCGAAAGTGGACCAACACGTAATTAATCCTGTGAAAATAATGTTTTGGCTCAACAGTGTAAGAACAATTGGAGTGCTATATGCCACCAATCATTAACTGTATAATCGGAACTGATAAAATCTGCAAGAAATAGAGAAGGTTAACGTACACCGAGGAAGTGTTATCCACTCGTGTTATAATTTAGTAGTCGCAACGATTATAAAGTTTGCAAAATGGAAATGTCAAACCAATAGCAAATATTCGTACCCACCAAGAAGTTTTTAAAGTGTACTTACTAGCATAAGAAGGTATTTACAGACTACGCTAAGCTCGATTATAACATATCTTTTAATTGTATCAACGGAGGATAATGTAGATCAGAAATAGCAGAATATAAAGGAATGGTTAAAGAGGGTCAAATATGAATCTATGGGAAAGAAAAAGAAATATAGGAAAAAGAAAATTAGAAATAGTAGATAATTATACGCCCAGGCGGTAACAGATAAGGGAACACGATATAAGAAATTTCCGCAAAATAAAATACAGGTATCCGAAGAAGAAAGAACAAAAAAGAAAAAATACTAAACAGATAATAAGAACTGCATGTTATGAATCATGGAAAAGATTTAGAGCCAGTGCTGAAAACGATATATATGAGAGTAAAGACATTAAATATAAAGAGCTAAGACAACAGAAAGAGATGTAGCAGACATACAGTTTATTAATGAACATCAATGGAACGAATATTACACGAACATTTGGTACACAAGAATCCAGAATCCCCATGAGGTGTATCTTTATTATAGTAGCACTATTGATCTAATCTCTTGAGGAAAACTGCAATGGCGCTGAGAAACCTGAAAAATTGGGAAATGGGATTAACATGGAACTATTAAAATATGCAGGCCCTCTTTGTGAATACAGACTTCTAGATCTACACGGTGTTCGAAAAGCTACAAAGTACCGAGTAACTTGTAAACTATAGAGGTTGTAACTGTCTTTAAAAACGGATAGAGAAATGAGTGCGGAAAATATAGAGGCATTAGTCTAACAAATGCTGTACATGTAATATTCATAAAAATAATAAACGCATGACTGGGAACCATAGTAGAAGTTAAAATACGAGAGGAACAGGTAACGTTCCGCAGGGACGATAAATCTTTAGCATTAACAGAACACAAAATATGGGATATAGTAGCCATAAACCAATGCCATAAACACATAATCGAAACCATCAAACGTTTATATAAATATACAAAGAAAACAATCAATACTGACACAAAGATACTTGAGGTTCTGATAAACAAAGTCCTGAAGAAAGGCTGCAGTTTTTCTTCCAAACTCTATTTATCGTTTATTTCCGTATTAGAATATAGAAAAATAGCCAATCCTAGAACACAGTTAAAGAATAAAAAATATCTAAAAAATTTCCTTAATGCAGATGCCGTACTACAAGAAAAATAAGACGAACTACAAAGAGCATTAAATAAAGTACACAAATTATCCGGAAAAAGAATATCATCTCCACATATCCAAAAAGAAAACAAAAGTTATGGCCCATTTCGGATAATACCCCATTCGCTAAAATATTACTTGATAACTGACGAATAACTAACTGTTGCACGTTACATGATGTTGAATAAAAAAGTGTTTCATATCAAGAGAGTTAACCAACAAAATCATTAACTGAGTGTGTTGAAAGATCATTACATAAATTTCAAACAACGCGTGGCGAAAAGAAATTTCTTTTATATATATTTAATTCAAATTACAATGGAGCACACGCTCCGGTGTCAATTTCCCTACACACCCATCTTTCCCCTTTCCTCCACCCACCTACATTTGTCCTACGCAAATTTTAACTTTAAATTCTTCCATCATTTTTTGGTAAATTATTCATCATTTCTCTTGGTAATTTATTCCAATCCCTGACACCCTTACCTAAAAAAGAGAATCTTCCTACACCCTTGTGCCTGAAATCGAGTACCAGCTTGTGGTCAAGGTCATCTTTTCCCTTCCATGCATTACTTTTAATTCTTACACCAATATCTTTCCATGCCTCATTACCAACATGCCCCTTGTACACTCCCATGACCCTCTTCATTCTCCCCCTGTCTTCCATGAATCCAATTCGAGCTCTTTTATCGTATCTGTTACTGATTGCGTTCTGCAATAATTTCCAGAAACAAATTTAACAATCTTTTTTTGCACCTTCTCCCACTCCTGTATTCAATACTCAAAATGTGGGTCCCATACTACACTACCATACTAAAGCATTGGACTGACCAAAGTTTTACAACCCAATTCCTTTACTTCTCTCGTACATCTTCTTGTCACTCTCTCCAACAAGTGTAAAATTTTGAAACCTTTTCTTACTACCTGTCCAATGTGTCCTGCCCAGTTTAACTTGTTATCAAATGTAATGCCAAGATATTTACATTTCATGTCTTCAACAAGCAATTCTTTCCCCACCTTGTAATCAACCTTCAGTTTTTTTTATTTGAGTATCTAATAAGCTGACTCTTTTTTGCATTTATCTTCATCTCATGTTTACCAACCCAACTAGATATCCTGTCCAGATCACCTTGCAGATGTTTACAGTACTCTACCGTTTTGATCCTTTTATGTAGCATTATGTTATTAAAGGATGGTCGCACTAACCAGATAACGGCAAGTCACGAAGCATCCGAAACGACAATACTATGATCATCGTGTTAATATACCAAATACAAAGAGAACACTTTTGTAACTTGGTATAACTAAATAAAAAAATGTTTAAAATAATCCTAAAAATCCACAATCGGGTTATTTGCGGCAACCTAAAGAGGGTCAAAATTTTCCATAATTCCGTGGGAATTAATCTTCAGAAATGAAATCGAGTATTTACGTGGGGTGAATAATTATCTATTAAACCACAAAGATTATTTCTATATTTACAGTTTGGCTTAAATCGTTGTATAAACCTTAATCGGATAAAAAAAATGGTGGAAATTGGTTATTACCATTTTTATGGCAATGATGTAATCATTAATCACGTATCTTGTTGGTAGTAGATTTATAATACTACCAGTATTGTAGAGCAAATTGAAAGTAACTTGGATCTTTGTATATAATAACTAATCACTCTTCAGTACAATTGTTTATATAATCGTTTACTTTTTTTCTTACACGTTTAAATCTATTCTCTAAGGTATCTTTAGTGATTAACATATCCTTTTACTAACAACATGGGGATCATGCGATCATTATCTATTTCAACAATATCTCTCAATTTTTTTTTTTCGCCTTTGATGTTGTAAGATTCATTTTACTGGTATACTGGATTGTATGCAGCTGGGCAATGAGATTTATTTCATAATTTACTATGTCGAAGCGTAGTGCAGTACACAAACGAAAGAAATCATTGGTTACCGTTCACTTTTTGCATAAAAATTAATAAATGAAATTAAGGAACATGGCCTACGAAGTAAGTAACCCGGTCGGTTTTAAACTTTTGCTTATTGCAAAAATTTATTTGACAGTGCACTCTCTGCACTTCATTACATAAATAACTGTAGTGTATTAATGCATCGAATGTTTAAGCGTATAGTCTTGTAAGCAGGCGAACCAAGGACAATTCTTCATATTTTTTCACGATACATTATTATTTAATTGTATGATCAGTTATTACCATGTCGTTACTGTATCGTGATGAAAAGTTTTTGGCAATAATTTTCGTTGGTTTTCTTTGTTATTAGATAACGGGGATTTTATTAAAAGAAAAATTATAATCTAAACATATTGAAAATTTACATTTGTGCTAGGTTACTATTACGTAAAATTGAGACAATACATCGAGGTTGATTTTCATGACTAAGTTTTAAAGATGCTTCATCTCCTTTCCTTGAGCAGGTTTCGCATACCTAATATATGGGAAAAAATTCGTGTCCCAAGAATTTCTGAGCCTCCTTGTAAAACTACTTTAACCATTTCGTCATCAACCTGCTTTGCAAAGCACTAGTGTTCGGGAGGAATCCCGTTCGAATCCCCGTCCGGGGATCCAGATTTGTATTTTCCATGGTTTCTCCAATTCTCTCCAGGCAAATGCTGGAATGCTTCCGTCAAAAGGCCATGGCTAAATTCCTTCCCATTCCTTGTCCCCAGTCCTTTCCCGCCTCTAATTACCTCGGCGCTGCCGAGGCGTAAAGCCAGAAGGAAAAAAAAATACAGTGCAACGCATTACTGACATATTAAGGAATTGATACCAAAATAGTTACAGGTAGTACGCACAATAACGTCTTGTTTTAATTATTTGTCTCTCCGTCGTTACTTTAAAGTCATAAGCTTTCATCATGATCTACCCTCTTTTATGTCTTAGTCAGTCTGAAAATACGATGTGTAGATTTTTAAGGCTAGTGACACATTTACTACATGAAACAATTAAACGCTAGTGGTAAACTAGTGGACTTCATTTAAATCATTTTTCTTTATTTTCCAAATCACGGTTTAACTGAAAGCCTAAACTTTACCTGAGCCGTTATTTTCAATTTATTACCGCAGATAAAACGATCAAAATAATCAGGATGCGTATTAGATCCCACACAGAAGGTAGCGTCTAGTTCATAAATTTATCATTTTAAAATTAATTATTAAGATATTTATCTTATTTACCTCTAGCTCTGCTTGTTTTATTATTTACAAGTTATGGTAAATTAGCGTCCGATAAGGGGTGCACAAAAAAACCATTGAAGCCGAAATTGGATATTCCTAAGTTTCTTTGGATTAAGAAGTCACTGCTAGTTAACATCTATATGAAAGGGATGCATTAAGTTTTATAAGCTGAAACGCCTACACCATATTGCTTCATATTTAGCTCGGGAACGATGAAATTCTTTTCTATCGGATTTTTTTACGTGATAATTGTAGTCCTACTTCATGTTACGTCCCACACGAAATAATAAAAGTCTAGTATCCAGAATAATGTAGTAATTTTTAGGAAGTTTATCTGCTTAAATTCATGTCTGCTGCTGCGAGCAGAAGGTTAATATAGATTTTAACACGAGGAAAGACACATTTTCCAGAAATTTCACTTCTTAAATATCTTTCTAAAAGTAATGATTCGGAAGAATCAATTTTCGATATAAAATTAATTCCTTAATACAGCTCTAACAGCTTTTCAAGACATTTTCAGTAAACTGCAGCGTCCCATTTGAGTAAATGGACGAGGTCCATTACGATGCCTGCCATATACAACCCAGGCCTTGGAATTTCACAGTACTCTTATTCAGAAATTTCTACTGGAGATTTTATTTCTTGGACTCATGTCGATTGCAATGGGTACGGCGCCGCAAGATATGAGCCAGCATAGGGCCTAACTGCGAGACAAGAAGTGCCACCACAAAGAGTCCTCCCGACCAATAGGGAACGTCCACAAAGGACCGGACGACCAGCTGTACGGCGGACAGGAAAATTATTTCGGAGACTTTTATGTCGAGCTACTTTGGAGATTTCGCCGAAAGCGGTTGCTGAAAGAAGGCGGATGAGTGGGTGGGGCGGGTAGGATAAGGGGAGTAAGAAGGACTGCGGAGTCGGGTAGAAGAAGAGAGGAGGGAGGGGGGGGGAGGGGTTGGCGAAGCACAAACTCTATCGTCCATCGCTCAGCGAGTCCTTCGTCGTCAGATGAGGAGCCAGTTTGAAGCATTTTAATCAGGACCACAGCACGGATACAAAAGAAGCTGACTACCTGTAAAGACCTTCTCTTTTTCTATCGTCCATCAACTTTCTTTATAAGGGATTAGAACGCTTCGCAACTTTTAGTGAACGACAAAGCAAAAACTTCCTGAATATATGACAAATGTTGAGAGACGTAGCTAATTGTGACTGTTGCGGAAAGTTCTTTGAAATGAATCACACGAGAAACCTTCATTGAAAGAACGCTTTGCATTCTAGTGTTGTTGGTGATTTATGTTTCTTCGAAAGTGGTTTATAAGTAACCTGATCTAAAATGAAAGCTATAAAACAGCCAGATTTCATTTTTTTTTACTAATTTTCTATCATACATCCATGATTAGAAAATATTTGTTCATATTAAATTTGTGATTAAGATATTTGTTTATCTGTTTATCATATGGTTAAGCAACTAATATATACAATATATACCAGAACATTGATAGCATTTACAAATTGCTGTCAACTTGTTCCATCCACGCTAAGAGGGAAGTTTTAGCACTGATAACATCTTGAGGTGGTCCATAATACTTCCTTAGAGATGCTCCACAGTCTGGGGATTAGCTCCATAGTCACAGACAGAAGAATCCCGAGGTACCAACTTATAGAGCATGGTTTTGTATTTGGCGTGTGTTGTTCTTAGGCGGTTTAGTTCATGTATTGATGCTTGCCTGAATGCTATTTGTTGCAGACAAAATGTACCTCTAATTTCCATCAGCTCAATAGAATAATGCCAACAACGTTTTCTATCTTACCCAAAATTCGTACTGATAACATGTTGAATCTGCAGTTCAACTACTTGAGCATTTGAAAGACTTACAGATAGTTATTGATTCGTTTTGTGGTTAGCTCATGAGTACCTCTCAGAAGAAATATCAAATGTTTTTCGATTGATTGGGAATGCTTTTAGTATTACTTGTGAAATTTTCACTGTGAATTTCAAATCGAGTTTGTCTTTTTTGCCGTTCACTAAAGAACAGTTCTAATTAATGACTGTAACAATTTGTAAGCCATTTATATACTTTCAGTCCTGATCACGGTAAGACATGTAAGTCATTTATGTGCTCTGTTTTGTAATTAGAGGTAAATTAATATTTGCTAAAATATGCTCTCTCAAAATGAACAGTTCTACAAGCAGGTTAATCTAATTTTAAATATTTAGTTGTCATTGTAGGTCGCCAGGTAGCGTATGAAACCAGCCCGTCACAAAAGGTGGATAAATAATTAGAAAAAAAGTCATCAAGTACGAGATCATAAACTTAAGTCAACCACACGATTATTGCAATAACTCAGAACATCGAACCGATTGGCCACCACCACATTTTGAATATTAAGGCTAATCGAAACTTCGTCAACCGTAGAATGCAAGATTCTTCAGATAAAAGGAGGGTAATAATTAAGTCAGCTTTGCACCAAATTACTTTCAATGTCACAATTAATGTTCTTCCGTATTCCGGCACTGTTTAAGCTTTATATAACACACGCATTGTCCCAGCTAAACCCAATTAGTCTTCTTCCTGACACTTCGCGACGCGAGCCGTCCGCTGCCATAGTTAGGTCAAGACTGACTAGGAACAATGTATTCTTCCGCTTACCCCGGTACTATTTGCGGGTCGGTGGAATGTGACTTTTATGTTACAACCTCCTCTCACAATTAAGGTGACATATTTCTTCTGTTAAGTATTTTTATTCCTGTATTTTTTTTTTTATTGATTTAAACACGATTAAATTGACTGACTTCAGCCCATAATAGTTTTTGACTGAAACGATCTGGAATTAACGATACTCCACAGTATATCTTGTTCAGCAAACTAAAAATGAAGATAATCTGAAAATATCTAATACTGCTATTGAGGGTAACAAATTTTTACCTTTATCAGCTAGCTATACTCTTTTAGCATGACATATGTTTAAACTTTGTTGAACCTTGCCAGTAACTCCTATCATGAAATCTAGTACGAAAATATACAGATATCAACTTTCCGTAATGGGTACACCCCATAGAATTATGAAGTTCTTCATTAATGTTGCGAGAAAGGACGAGCGGTCTGGTGTGTAAGTGGTTAAGGTGTCTGATCGAAAGGCCCACGTTCGAATCCCTGTCTCGGGGAGATTTTCATAGTCACTTAATCCGACCTTCACGTCTGGCATGGCTTGCAGTGTAATGTGAAGTACGTCAGAACACTTCCGTGGTTCGAATTTCCACATTAAACAGTAGGTCCCCTATACACGACAGGATTGCCGAGATAGGATAAGGCGTCTACGACGAGAACAGAATGCGCAACGAATATAAATCCTGTCACCGCGTCATTAAGACCACATGGAATTGTTAATATACCAGAAAGTAAGCAAGATAAAACAATCAATAAATGTTCAGTCTTCTCAGTAATCTTGTTGTAGGCCATGTTCCGCAGTTGTTGCATAAATATTTTTGAATAAAAATCCGTCTTCTAACAACTATTTTTTATTGACTTTCATCTACCAGACGCGTTTCGCCCTTCTGGAGTGGGGCATCGTCAGTGGCTATAAATAACATAATATTATCATCATATTTGTGTATGTGAATTATGTACATTAATTATATACATATGTTCATGCTTTAAAATTTTAACGTCTGTATGTTCAATCTGCTATAATTATTCTATATATTGTTTTATAGTATCTGTGTTCAAACATAAATTCATTTCTTAATACTAAATTATCTGTATGGTTACAATCTTTATGTACATAAACTCTACTTACTAAAAATTGTGGCAGCTAGCACATGTCAGTCCGGAACAGCACCTTCCGCAATTTTCTGCACCCTTGTTTCTTGCTACACTTTAGCATTTTTGCTCACTGTATAATTTGCTGTTAAACTGCACTTTTTAACTACATCAACTAGTTATTTTGTCTACAGCGATGTGTTTATTATGTATGTACAGTGGTACCAACCTATTTCTGTTGATTATTACTTTGTTCAGTCTATGTTAAATTATATCTTCTTTGTGATTATCTTATCTATTATTTGTGATTTGTGAGTGACTGTGTTGGTTTTCATGTGTTGTGGTAAAAAAAAAAAAAAAAAAAAAAAAAAAAAAAAAAATCAGTCTTTTGTTTACATTAAATTTTCTACACCGAAAAAAGTGTGTATTACTTTTAAAAAATTGGCTGTTTCCTAGTTACTTCATTTTTCAAATTTGTTTAATTTATTAGTAGTTGCAACAATACCTTCTATATTTTAAGAAGCGAAATGACGATAGGAACTGGTGGTATCAAAAATATTTCGTAAGTAATTCTCTGTGACCGGTGCGATTGCTTCGGTCAAAAGTACTCTCTCAATTTTTCCCAAAAATGTAATTGGCTTTTCATGGATATAGGCTTTCCAGAGACACGGTCGGTATCGTTCCCTTGCAGTGTCGCAGACCCGCGGTACATCAGTGACTGCCCCTGCGACGTACTTGTAGGCAGCCCCGCGGTGCAGCAGCTGGCGGCCGCCGCCATTACTGTCTCTCCTGGAGTTAAGCGCTCTCATTAGCACAAGAACGGGGTCTGTAGTTCATTTAGGCGGCGCGCTCTTTATGGAGGCAGCACAGGCGGTTCGCACGTGGCGCCTACCCGCAACGGCACCGTAACTCTCACCACGTGTCCTACCACGTGTGTCCGCCGGGAGCCTATAGCACGTGCATTTAGCAGTCATTTACATAACGTTACTTTTGCGCTGTAAGGCTAATAGAATTCAGACTCTTTAAATACATGAAAGTTTTTCAGTGTATGCTAGATATTAATTTTTACGGTTTTGTTGGCCTGTTGTAAATAATAAATTAACAAGAGTAAAATCTCCTCGGGTAGCTAGCCGAGCCAGTCCATTGATAAAACACGACGTTTCAGCTGACATAACTCTGCCGCCATTGTCACGTGACAGTCACTTGACAAAGCGGCAAAGATTATGACCCGAAACGTCGTGTTTTATCAGTGGCCTCACACGGATAGCTACCCGAGATGATGTTATTCATATTCTACATCGAAAAAGCCTCTAGTCTTACAATAAACTAACAAGTTATGTTATTGTGGTCGCATCTGTATTAGATGTTTGATAATACCTGTATAGTCATATAAATTGTTTTAATGCATAAGTATAATGTATAAGTACTACATAAGTTCCTTTCTTGTCATCTACAAGCAGCAGTCAAAAGTGGTTGGGATGTTTGGTATACATCAACACTTGCAGTTCTCTTAATACACACAGCCCTAAGCCCTGTTTACATGTACAAAGAGGCGGAAAGAGATATAAAGAAACCACGGTAAAATATATGATTACTCTCTCTGTCGATAAATAGTTGAAACAAAAAACTGTTTATACTTGAAAATTGAATGATGTACAGGGCTAAATAGAGAACTATATTTCTATATGTTAGAATAAGAAACTATATTGTAAATATTTCCAAAACTAAAGCATATAAAATTAAAACCATGTGTTAATCCAAAAGCGCACAGCAAATCTGTGATGATTTCCATACTTTCCAAACCTTATTCCCTATATTTCATACAGTATTCAATCAAGTCACATCATCATGTAGGTACATGTATGTATATATTTCTTAGAATTTTAATCGTTTCTCATATTTAACATTTATAACATAGTCATGCGTCATACCACATACTTTTTCCTATTCGCTGAAATCACTTCTTATATTCCTCAATTTCTCAAGCTATCCCTTAAATAGATGAGGGGTATTAAATGCCGAAGATTTTGACTTCACAACCCGCTCCTTCCACAAAATCACATTAGGAAAAAAAATTGCTGATAGTCTATGTTTAACGCTTTCAGCCATCAGTATTTCCTACTTTGTCTTACAACGGAATCAGATGCAGTTTTGTAGCCTGCAAATTCCTAGAAACGGAAGTTAAGATACGATCCTTTACTCAATTACGCAATAATATTATAAAAGAATTTATTTCACATCGATAAGAGCTGCGAGTTGAAGAAGAAAGCTTTATACAATTACGTGATGAGTAATATAACCTCGCGCTTATACCATGAAACAGTGAATAGAAATAAAATGTTGCAGTGAGAAACAGATACACCGTAAACACACTGGATTGAATTAGATCCCTCAACGAACATCACAGACTCAGTTGCATAACGATATGACACTGATCAATTCATTGTGGAGTGAAAGGAGACCGAAAACTAGCCAGCTTTATCCCGCAGTGGAACGATGTGATTTCGTATAAATTACAAACAATAATTATCAATGTGTGATTAATGGTGCTGTGTAGACACACACTACTTCTCCTTTGTTTGCATTGATAATATAAATTCCCAACCCAGATAAATGGATTTTGGAATATGTCTTTGGTCAGAGAGGTTTCTGTTGGAATCACCACACTCTTAGTACGATAGTGTTGGTGACATGAACCACGGAGTCTGCCGTAAGAACCTTCGGGCCGCCATGAGCAGCACCCAACACCCATGGGGTATGTTGGAATAGTGGTACCGACCACCAAGTTGAAACTGCGGACGAGTCTCCAGCCTCCAAGTTCTCCGACGTTTGCAAGCAAATAGCTTCATTTACACCAGAGTTGGGCAAGTTTATCTTAACTGCAAGACGGCGTTTTAATTTTCCGAATAAACTTGAGCATTAGCATCTCATGAGGGCGCAGGGACGTGGCGCTATCTTGTGAGAACTTAAGGACCAGACGAAGTGTCGCCAAATATCATAACTTGGCGAGCAAACGAAGAGCAGACGGGTAAGTTGCAGTAATCGGATGACGAGAAAGTGCCGTGCCTTTCAAAACTTTAACTTTTTAATTGAGTACAGGCAAATTCTATATAGATTGTTAATGAATTAAAGAAATACGGAATGCCGTACACCTATTTTTACGTCATCTGTAATCTATATTAGAACAAAATTTTAACTTCCTGCCTTTTGTTAGACATTACTTTCACCTTTCCTTTAGTACTATTTTGAGAAATAATTCCATCAGAAGTGACGACTTATACAATATTTGGGACGTTCAAATAATGTAAAAGTCTATAAAAATTATCAGAGAATTGGGTCCAATTATGTTCACGTAATATGGACTAGAAGTAATTCGAAATAATTACTTACCACTTTTGTGCCAATTTTTAGATACATCAAGGAATTTTAGATTGTATATCTGCATTATTTGGACCTTTATTAATATTTTTCATTTATTTCTAATGATTCCATTCCAAATTGGAAGCCTTACTCACGAATTTTCGCTCATACGTAAGTGGAATTAATATTTTTGGCATACGTAACTTATATGCTAATTAGACAATAAGAAAAACTAGTTGCGTAATGACAAAGTTGTAAGATATACTACAAAAACAAGTGTTTCAGGCTATGGTAGAAACAAAAACGAATATTGGTTATGATATGGAAGAGACAGGATATGCAAGTAAGGGATATTTAAGAAATTTTCTGCCAGTGGATCAATCGCATCATTGCTCTTACTGGTATAAACGCATGAATATTGAATTACCAGCAAATCCTAGGTGATCTAAGAGTTTGTATTGATACAACGTTATTTAATCATTAACATAGTTACAGTATATTAAGAATTTAGAAACATATTTGATTCCGAATAATATTCAGGTAGGTCGCTCCACTGGCCCAGATTATTCAGGCACCTGTTTCGGGTTTGGCAGCACGCTAAGGATTAGTTGTTTAAAGCCACGGATAAAAAAAATAATTCACCATTTGTGACTTCGCCAGCAGAGAAGAGCAGGTAGTGCTACACGGTGGTTGATCATCAGTTAGCCCAAACAAAGTACTGGGTTAAATCCCAATCTCTTTGCAATAGGTATGGAATGAGTAATTATTCAATAAGCTGGCCGTTCTACCTCCATAGCAATGCCTATTACGCCACTAACGACTTATCTTACGAACTTAGGGTTCAGTACCATAAAAGAAAAAATACTGCAGTAACAAAATACAAGGCAGTAGTAAATGTCTCACTATTTTTATTTTACTGTTAGTTCAACGCTGCCACCTGCTCGCAAATATAATTGTAATAGAATTTTCTTTGTTACAGTCATAGATTTATAGTTTAAAGTAATACTGATACAGTGTAATAAATACGTAAAAATGTATTTTGATGCGTGTATTCATGCGTACATGTACTTTAATGATCTGAAGTAGGCGCTTACGGTGCCTCTGTTAAAATTCCCTGTTCTGCTACAGCAGCAGGACAGTTCTATTTTTTAATTTAATTAAATTGCAATGGAGCTCACGCTCCGGTGTCAATTTCAATAAACACCCATCTTGCCCTTTTCCTGCATCCACCTATATTTGCCCTCTACAAATTTTAACTTTAATTTTAATTTTTCACGTTTTTGGTAAATTATCCATTATTTCTCTTGGCAACTTATTCCAATCCCTGACACCCTTATCTAAAAAAGAGAATCTTCCCACACTCTTGTGCCCGAAATCCAGTGTGAGCTTGTGTTCATGGTCATTTTTTCTCTTCCATGCACTTAATTGAACGGTTACAAATTCACTTTAAAAATTCGCTCCTAGTTGTTTTTTTAGATCATTTTTTGTTTTAGTCTAGAGGTATATGTCTCTTTTGATTTGGGCAGTACTACGAAAAAAAGAGTTTCACCTAGCATAGAAGACTGAAACGATAATTTCTTTATTGAACAACCAATCCATTTTATCAATGTACACACACCCAAAATTAAGAATTTCCTGTCGATCGGAAACATTTTCAGTATCGTGACATATCAGTTCAACTGGACAGGAAATTTTGGGAAAGTTGAAACGACATTTTTTCAGAGTACCGTATCTTTTAGAGAGGATAGTTAGGTGGTGTATTGAAACATCGGGCTGGCCTACCCTAAAAAAATATTGCGTATACTTTTCTTTAATCTTGTGCACATTACTAATGTCTGTGTACTAATTGCTACATCTGGTTAGGTTGGGGTTGAGTTACTAAAACATATACTAACGCAATGAACGATCTTCAATGTTTCAACGAACCATAGAACTTCATAAAAGGAAAGAAAAGAAAACTCTCAATTAACTACAATTTAACTTAAAAAATTATAACCAGTTTCTACTTCAAAGAGTAAATTTCTGTGCTATACATATTTTTAGTGCTACATCTATCAAAAATGGAGTTAAGAGTACTATTTTTAATTTAATAATGTTAAGACATGCTGAGGGATCGTAAATATAGTGTTTTATTTATAGCTACGCAATCTTCCAACATAATTTTATGTCTACAGGCAAATTGCCAGAAACTAAGTACACATGGCATTAAAAATAATTTAAGCTTACTAACAAATTTACATTTTCTCCAATGGAACTATTATTTAATAAGAAGTAAACATTTTCGCAGTTTTGCAGTTTTTAAATGAAAACACCACTGTTCATGTCATAAGATTCCTGCTTTGATCTCTGAAAAGTAATGTATGTGATTTGCGTAAGAATCAGGGAGTAAATGTGAGTAAGGATGACCGGCAATATTGCAATTAGCAGTGACAATTTCCAAATGAACTATTTGTTTATGGGAATATAAACCATACTATGTTAGTATCAGGTTGATATAATAACTTCGTACCAAATTTCGCTTAAAACTGTTTAGCAATTAACGCGTGATAGAGCATAATAATAAGAACATACATCCATCTAAACATTCCATTCATAATATTATTTAGATTAAGTAGCTTAAATCACAATCATTCCAAAAAATAAAATATAAAACATGTTTGTCCTGAGTGAGTATAGCGGATGAGAGCAATGGTAGATACCATTAAGAAAGATTAGCAGAAATTTAAAACGTGCAACAAGAAAAGGGTGGTGCATGTTGCCTTACTCATGGACTTAGTGGCCCGGAAACTGCCCGTAAAGTACATCAGGGTTAGCGAACAATACACCGGGCAGAGTCCGGGCAGCCAGGGGCTTATCTGACATCGAGACCAGTAGCCAGGCGCTCCACAACTTAGGAGGACGGTCGGTGGCCTACATTATCCTCTGCGCTCCAGACAAGAACACGGCTCACGGTAACTAACTGTAGGGTGCGCGCCAGCTTCGGTACCGCTGCTGCGGGTATTTTACGCTGGCCAGCTAGCGTGATAGCGCCGAGCTTGAAAGGCAATTTGTGAACCACAGTGGGGAGCGTTAGTGAGGCTCCTAGATTGTAAAATGCACTGGTACCATCAAGTTTGTATTGTATCATCAAAGGAAGGGAACCAGTCCCTTTCAGAAGCCTGATGTCTTTATGATGTGATTGCAGGAGATACTTCTTAACCACTGCGGGGGCATCATGAGCCGTAGCGGATGCATTGTCTGACCAACTAGCCCTCTGCAATCAGCTTCTCCGGAATGCCGAACTTTCTCATTTCCTCCTTGATTGGATCAAGTCATGTAATTCCTTGATTGGTGAAGATGATGATTCTACGTGTTCTATTCATAACTTTCAAAACGAGTTGCGGTTAGTGTCGTGAAAATTGCCGTCTACTCACTCTCGAACTCGCTCGATTATTCCTGTTACCGGTCCTCTAGCCTGGCGAGCTTTGAACGCTGGAACTTCCCCAGCTCGGTGGGCAACCGAAGGCTCAGCGGACAAACGAAGGTTCGGTGGACAAACGTAGGCTCGGTAGTTCAGAAAGAGCGCATAGTGTCTTCATCGCCAGAACCGTGTAACAAGGATGGTACATCGTAGGAACTAGACAACGTGTCCGCTGGAACTTCCCCAGCTCGATGGACAAACGAAGGCTCGGCGGACAAATGAAGGTTCGTGGACAAACGTAGGCTCAGTAGTTCAGAAAGAGCACATAGTGTCTTCATTGCCAGAAACCGTGTAACAAGGATGGTACATCGTAGGAAACTAGACAACGTGCCCGCTGGAACTTCCCCAGGCTCGGTGGACAAACGAAGGCTCGTCGGACAAACGAAGGTTCGGTGGACAAACGTAGGCTCGGTAGTTCAGAAACAGCGCATAATGTCTTCCTCACCAGAATCGTGTAACGAGTATGGTATACCGTAGAAAAATGGACAACATTTTACGCAGGGGCGTGCTCAAATCTACAATAAAACAGTGACTACTACCAATTTTTAGTGTAAGTTTGTGCTACGTGGTGGGAGGGGGGGGGGGGTGTCCAAGCTAGGCCACGTAGCTTTCCATTCATATCATTTTTCACAATTAAAATAAGGTACAGAATATACAACAGCATGTGAAATTCATTTTCTTCATTTAATTACCGCCGTATGTCATTTACAATAGTCTGAGAAGAGAAAACTGTAAAAAAAAAATCTCTTCAGGAATCAAAAAGGAATAAAGCTACGTTCTACGTGGGGAGAGGGAGGGTATAGACAAAGTCCACGTCGGGCTACGTGGGAGGGAGGGAGGGTTAACAGGAGGCCAAATTGATAAACGTTTACGGTATGACACATGTCCCATAACGTTCCACGGCAAAGAAACTGGCAAATTTCCTTTTCTTAGCTTCAGTGATCAGACACTGTGCAATAATTCATACAGTACCATGAATCCTTAGAGATTTTGCTGGTTATGGTTGGACAGCACGATAGAAAAATCTTCTCGTTGCCTACGTCCTCGGTGTCTCTAATCCTGGCAGCTGACGCTGATTCAGTGTAGGAATAAAGGAGGAATAACATCCAACTCCCACCACTTTTGGTGGAGGCAGAACGAACTCACTAACTTAACCTTCTTCAAACATAGTGATTCTAGCTGTTTAACACACAAATTCATTTCCTTCCAATTATACAGGTGTCCAGAAAAGGACTCCTGGTTTAAAAATTAAATATCTCGAAAACAAAGATCGATAGAGGAATGCAGTGAACGGTATGTTTATTGTGACAGCTGTAAGAAGTGTATACAGCAGTGTGAAATAATAGTTGCAAAAGCTGCTAATAGATGGCACTGTACGCTGTACGCTGTACAGCTCATATCAGCATACATAAGTTAAATAATCGTATGAAAACAATCTTTGCAACAATCACATCACAATGTTTTCAAAATGTTCACCATTGTCACTACCCTGAGCTTCGGATCACTATTTAGGCATTACGTATGGCGATTACAGCGCCATCTGTTAGCAGCTTTTGTAACTATTATTTCACACTGCTGTATACACTTCTTACAGCTGTCAAAAAACATACCGTTTACTGCATTCCTCTATCGATCTTTGTTTTCGAGATATTTAATTTTTAAATCAGGGAGTCCTTTTCTGGACACCCTGTATAAGCTGAATATACAACTTCTCCGATGAATATAAAACTGATTTTCCCCGTGGTCAGTAAACAGCAACTTATTTTTAACCGACTTCAAAGAAAGCAGTACGTTTCGCAATTCGTCTGTATTTTTTTTTTTTTTTTATGTTTAACGATATTTTCGCCAATTTTTGAACCGATTTAAATGAAATTTTTATAGTGGAAAGGGTATACCACCGAAGTGGTTCCCATATGAATTCCATTGAGAAACCACCCTTTCTACGCCTTTATACCCCTTAATTTTTATCCAAACCCACATTTTTTTATCCGATTTCGATGAAACTTTGGACATGTATAGTCAAAAATGATGAGTCAAATTTTGGTTTGAATAAACTGAAACCTTCTCCCCCACCCCACCCCCTTAGTTCTTTACACAAAGCTACAGTCGACAACATTTGTCTGATCTCCATTAAAATTAGAATTATACAAGTAATTTTTCGTGGAGAAGCTTTTGGACCAAAAATAAATCCCTTCTCCCACTTACATTCTTCAATTTTATACAGACCTACATTTCTTAACTGATTTTGATTGAACTTTGCACACGTATACCTTAAAATAAAGAGAAAAATGTTATCAACATTTGGCCTGCCAAAGCAAAACCCCTCTCCCTCCTTCCACCCCCTCAATTTTTTTATTTATAAAAAGCTACAGTCGACACCGTTTGACCGACCACCATGGAAGTTTGTGATTATATATATATTTTTCACGAAGAAGGTTTCTGACAAAAATTACAAAAACCACCCCCTCTCCCCACTAAACCACTCAATTTTTATACAAACCCACAGTTTTCGGATAGAAATTAGCACATGTTTATTATGAAACAAAGAGAAAAATAGTGTCAACTTTTGGTTTGCGAAAACTGAACCCCCCTTGATTTTTGTAAATTTTCTTTTTAAAAAGCTACAGTCGACACCATTTGACCGATCTTTATGAAATTTGGTACATATATGTATTTTTCTACAGAGAAGATTTCTGACCAAAAACTACCCTAGCTTCCCTTTCACGCCCCTAAATTTTTGTACAGACCCACATTTTAATCCGATTTCGGTGGAAATTCGCATGCGTATACTTTAAAACAAAGAGAAAAAGAAAATACTGTCCACATTACTTTTACAAAAACCCAAACCCTATCCCTCTTTCTACCCCTTTAATTACTGTCAATGTGCCCCAGTTTCTGTCTAATTTTGAAGGAAGTATGCACATGTATACATCAAAACAAACAGAAAAATACTGTCTGCTTTTGGTTTAGAGAAGCTAAACCCCCTTTCCAGCCCCTTAACCTACACAAAGCACAGTTTCTATCCGATTCTGAAGGAAAATTTACACGCGCATACTTTAATAAATACGGAACAATTGTGTTTAAATTTGGTTGCAGAAGCCCAACTGCTTTTCCCTTCTACCCCCACCACTCATAATTTCCAATTTTCTTTATAGATACCCACTGTTTTTATCACATTTGGATGGAACGCTGCACATATATTCTTAAAAACAAAGAGAAACATAGTATCTACATTCTGTACAGAAAACCAAAATGCTCACTCCCTTATCCATTTAATTTTTGCAAATGTTCCTTACACAAAGCTACAGTTTTTTATCTGGTTCCGAATGGAACTTTGCACATGTATACTTTAAACAAAGACAAAAATACTGTCCACACTAGTTTTACAAAGACCATCTAAATCCCTTAATTGTTTGATACATACCTTCAGTTATTATCTTATATCAATAGAAATTTACACACGTATACATTAAATCAAACAGAAAAGAAAGTCTACATTTGGCATACAAATGCCCAACCCCTCTTACCCTTTACCCCCACCTCTTTAATTTCCAATCTTCTATACAAAAATCATCAGTTCTAAATCCTGTCAAAATCAATTAAGCTATTTTTAAGTATTGCCAGAATATTCATAAAATCAATGTGTTCTAATGTCTCAACATGTACCTCATATTTCAACTTGTACTCCAAGCTTTCACGTTGTGAAAACTAATTAAAAATCTATATTGTGTGTGTGATTCCAGAACAAAAAGATATATTCCAGTACATATTTGTGTATGTGGCATGTATTAATGCCCAGATGTTACATATTTCGATTATCGAGAAGCAGCTTTAACAGATGTTATGATTATGTCGAAACACAGCCTGGACCAAAATGTAAACTGACATTCCCTAACACAGCACCCAATTCATCCCGTTCTGGAAGTTGTTGGGTTATTTAAAGCCAGCGCTTTAACCATTCCTCTATCAGGAAGTTCGCAAGATGAGAACTACTGCGACATATTTAAACTACAAAAAAAAAAACACTAAAAACTTAAAAATATAATAATTGTTTTAAAAAACATAAAAACCGCCTTCAAAAAAAGCACACTAAAAATTTTAAAATAACTTTATACCCTGCTTAGAGAAAATATTCTAAATGGACAACTATTACTGACATTTTTACATTAATTAGTTATTTTTGGAGTTGGTACCAGACAAAGCAAGGAAAAAAACAATAATGAATAACAATAAACATAGAAAATCATATTACTACTTACCTGTAATTAACCCTGGAAACATGTTTCAACAAAACTGAAACATACAAATGATATGCCGATATTATACTAACTGTTAAACGTTTACTGCATGATGCAGCATATCAACTGACACTGTAGCGTCAGTGATATGCCTGGACGTCCAACGACGTCGAGCCACAGATTATAATACTGTCTAATCTGTTTCCCTAAACTGTCTTCTACAATAACAATATTTGCCTCATTACATGCATTAAAATACTCGTATTCGGATATTTTGTTCGTACTACCTGTGTCACCTCGAACACCAAATAAAGTTCAGTAAGAATTTCTTCGCGATGTGACTGCTGGCACCGACTCCAAAAATAACTGATTAATTTAAAAATTTCAATAACAATAATGTAAAATATTGTCCATTTTGATTTACTTTCGCCTAAGCAAAGTATAACGTTATTTTTTAAAAAAAAAAAAAAAAAAAAAAAAAAAAAAAAAAAAAAAAAAAAAAAAAAACTTTTTTTTTGAAGGTGCTTTTTATGTTTTTAAAACAATTATCTTAATTATCTTATGGTAACACTGCTCCATTACCCGCTGTGAAAATGGTGGATTGATCAAACGTGGTATCATCAAAATCCTGGTTTTAAAAGATATCGCGTCAACAGTAATATTATCTAATTGAGGCCTTCTATATAAATCTCACATCAAAAAAGTATGTTTTGGGATTGGTATCACTCCTGCAACGATAATAAGACAGGTTTTGAACATGAGGATAATACAGCTACCAAAGCACATCAGCTGCGAATGAACATAAGATCTGCGTGAAACGTATTTTGACAGAACAACTTTTTCTTCTGATGTTCCGAAAAAAAATGTTAAATAATTTGTTATTCACTGTTATCCAATTCACAAATCTTCATTCTTTTGCACTTTGGAATGCGGCAGTAGGCATCTCAGTTGAAGTTACGTCTGCGTCTGATGAAGACGTCAGAGCCAGTTTTCATATTTTTACTATTCGTCAAGCTAAATCTCGTGAAGGTTTTATCCAATATCCATCTATATTTGCGCCTGTGAAAGCATTTAAGTACATAAAGTTCCAATAAAATATTCATCTCTTCTAGCACTTGAAAGTAACTTATTTTTGAGTGAATCATATGCTTTAGTGAAGTGATATGCGTAGAGAAATTAATTTTGCAAAAGACAATTTATGCTTATATTATTCTGTGTCTCTCTGTGTATTGTGCCACCAAATCCAAACAGTGCAATATATTGTATTATATCCTTTCTAGTATCCAAAGATAAAATTTAAAACAGCGTAGTTCACCGAATAATTGTGCGGAGCGTTGATATAACTACACCCTTTACTTACATTACCAGAATTTATTACCTTATTTATTATATTAAAGGGCTGTTGACACAGGGAGTGCATAGCATTACAAAAAACTAAGCGATCGACCTCTAAAACAGGTGACGTCATACTAATAATGGCGGAATCTATCTAAATATTTGTGCACCATAAAAATTATTAACAGATGTACAATAAGTAACATTATTCGGATTGTCTACCTCACGTAGTAAATGGGCATAGATGCGATGTACAGTAAGCACACAGATGTTTTGTAATCGTAAAACTTTTGTCTTTTTTACCTAAGGCGAAACCAACGATTCAGCCAATCCAGTATATACTCAATCTACTGGGTGAGCCAGGAAGCTTAATCTTAATAACAGCAGTTAGAAACTGCATCAGCTAATTAAGGTTTGACTTCGGCGTAATGAATACGGTAGACGCATAAAATTAATTTAATGAATACGTCACTTCAATAAAACAAATTGTGAAACGTTTTTCCATGTATATGCGAAAGCACTACAGCGAAAATCTCTTGTGTCAAGGCAACAGTAAAAGATAAAGTTATATTTCGAACGCATCGCTTTTTAATTGTTTGTTTTTTATAAAAATCACATAAGTTTCATTCAGAAATATTTTGTTCTGGCTTACGTTTAATTCAACACTAATGAGAATTAATTCCTCCAAAGATTTTTAAGCACTTTTAAGGAAATAAACACTGTGCTTCGGATTTTTTTAAAATATATTCTCTGCCCGCGGATACGCTCTTTATTTGGTACCTTAACAAATAAAACTTTCTTAGTCGACGTCACAATTTTATCTCCAGTATTGCTCAGAACATTTCGCTCTAAGGTAGCGACACTCAAACTTTTCCGCAAATGCTCTGGTAGCTGCTCTCATTACAAAAAAAAACATTATCTCTGTCTATAAATTTTCTTTTGTTTCTTGCTACAGAAAAAAAAAACAGTAAGTGAAATGATGTATAAGGCTCAACTTTTTTATTGTCATTATTAATTTTACTTTCTTTAATGATCTTTTAATTTTAGGAATTCAGTTTAAAATAAATTTTACATTCTTTAATCTGACAGTTTTTCCATCAGCTTTTGCTGTAATGTGATATTTTTATTATTCTTGCAGGTTATTTTTTTGTATTAACCACGTTTAATTTCGTTTTTTATTTATTTTCAATAAATAAGTAAATTTCATTTTTATTTTTATTACTTATGGTTTTACGCCTTGGTCGACGTCGATGTCATTAGTGGCGGGATGGGATTGGTGACAAGGAACATGTAATGAATTCGTATAGGACATTTTGAAGGAAACATCTCGGCACTCGCATCGAGTGCATGGAAAACCCAAATCTTGATGCCCAAAAGTTGATACGAACCCGCGACCTCCCGAAAGCGAGGCCAGGACGTTAACCGTTCACCCAGCACGCTCGGTAATTTCATTTGCTTTATCGGATATTTCGGAAAGGGTCATTTTGAATATTTTAATTATTTGATCACCCACAGGATTTACAATCAATATAGTTTATATGAATCAAATTTGGCGCAATAGACACATTAATTTCGGAGTAGTTGAAGAAAACAAACCAATTTTTATTAAAATCGGTCCACTCTTGCAACATGCTTCGATTGAGCAAACTGTTATGTGCATTATTTGAATTAGTTACTGCAACACATTAGAGCGAATTTATTATGTTGTAACGTTTGAATTCATTTAAGCATACATCAAACAATATTTTGAAAATCCTCTGGAGGTATCGTGTATCATGTAGACAAACTGTCAGAGAGTCTGCCGAAAACGACCACCTACTGCTCGGCAGAAAATATATCTGTTGGCTTGATTTCAGGAGACTGTGATGCGTAAGGTATAACACAAAATCGTAACGGGTGGTCTTTGTCGATGATTTGATGGTTTCGCAGATATCTTCTGATCTGAGAATAATCCTTGCGCTCCGGAAAAATGCAGATCGTTAAAATCAAAACGTGTTATATCCTAAACATATATCTGTCAGTGCAACAAAAAATGTAACACACATTTACCCTATATTCTCCCAAACCCAGTTCAAAATACTGTTGCCATTTTGTGCAGTTTTACTCTTAAATACTGGTAGGTCCAGAGAAATGGAGGCAAAGAATGAGAAGGAATTTTCTAATCGTCTGTTGTGACAACCAGACCGGTATTTATATATAATGTTTTCGTAAAACCATGTAAGATCTGCATCAAGATTTCCGCATCAAAGATCCAATCAGCGTCCTCCAAGAATGGCCAATCCCAAGCATTAACCACTCACCCACCGAGATCGGTGCCAATTTTGACTCTACATCGACATCATGCGGCAATAACTGCAGTATCTCAAACCAAATAACATTTTTCTTCTTATATTTGAAACAATCATTCCTGATGCTTCTGTGGTTCGATTTTTTAGTCTATTTGATACGAAATGGTCCCTGTGGTCCAATGTGATACATTTCGTGACCAATTTTAGGCCTATCTCGTACTACCTGCAGTCCCACATTCCAACCCACTAGATCACAGCACTCCCCAAGTTTGATGAACAAAGAAAAGTATTGGCCAAACTACTAGGTTATTCGCGTTGATAGTCAGAGAAGTGGTAACGATTTTTAAATATCTTCTGAATTTAAAAATTGATGTAGGGTACGTACCTAGCGGAACATAGAAATTTATTTTATGTAACCATGGAAAAGGCGCGTTATGAATAGAAACATAAAAGTATATTCATAGTTACATCTAGGAAAGTTATAACAGCTCTGGAATTTCTGTATTTCTGCTTTATTTTCTTGATGTCGAATACCAGCTATTATACATTTAGCAGTTATTCTCCATTCGACCTGGAAGATTCCCAAAGGCTTCGGGCGAAACGTTGCCGCAAGTAACCAACACAACGCAGCTAGAACTCCAACTGAACGAACAAAGTGCTTGGGAACAACCTATCTGTACGATAGCCTTTGCGTGGAAAGCGCTTTGCAAAACAAAGAGGAAACCTCATCGTCATTCCATCACAGGTGGTTCACATAACCGCAACAAATACAGTTGATTGTACACAGCGAATTCCTCAAATTGGTAAAGTGAAACGAATAAACTGAGCGATTACATTAGAGGCTCCTAACTGTTTTGTACTATCATGTTTGTATTGTACATTCTACTGCAATGAAACAATGATATCTATTTGTGTTCCTGTAGATAGGTGCTATTTGCCACGGCTCCAACAGTTGCTGGCTATAAGAACCACAATCCTCAGGTTTTCAAACCGATACTATAACATATTTGGAAAAAAACTTCTTGGTGTATTTTTTGTAGCCAGCATCTTCTGTTTGCATATATACCATTCGGTACAACATTAAGCAGCGGATACGGGTGATAGGAACATCGCTCGATTGCAGTAATTTATTAAACAATTTTTGTACTCAAAACTTGAATTATTACCGTGGAGCGTTTTGAATGAAATACACTTAAAACATGCAAGTTTCCATCAACTATCCTGACTCACAGAACAGCAAGTATAGCTTCGAACGAAAAAATAAATTAAACCTTACAAAAAGGCATTTTCCTAAACTCTTAGTTACAAAATATATTCATGACTGGAATTATACTTTTATGTTATGTGCAGCTTGTGATTATTTGAGTGGCCAATATAATAATGTTACTTTTAGTGAGATTTGATAGAAAACTTTTTCCAGTAACATGTTAGAGAGTTTCATTACATGTATAACGTTTGATTATCTTTTAATTTGTTCCCTTTCAATCGAATCCAGAAATACAACCATTAAATATTTGAAACACGGCTTCAAACATTTGAGCTCATAGACAATTTAACTATGTCAAGCGAATGACTGGTAAAACCAAAATCTTTATCTTATTTCGTTTTTTTTTTCTTTTTACTTTTCCTTGGGCAGTAAATGACATGTTGTGATGAGCAAAACTAAATTCATATAAAATTTGGCGAATAATAAATAATAAGTTTTCTTTGCATCGTAGGTCAGACAGTAAAGATTGTATAGTAAATTATAGCCGATTACAATAAATGACCTTCACCTTAATAATAATTTTAATTCATTCGATAGCTTTAGACCACTTAAAATAATACGTGAGAAGGGAAGAAGGTAATAAACACTCGGACACCAACAACTGAACATAATTCAACATCTTACAGCACGCATAACTCGCATTTGTTTCGCGTGTCCACTGGTCTTTGATTGATCATGAAAGAGTTTGTTTAAACTCTATTGCACCCAGTCATAACAGTATCAAGTTTTTCTGTATTGAGAGAACATTTCCGGATTTTACATTTGTGGTGACACCGAGTGGGAAATATACTTCTCAATTCTCTTCTTATGGGACTATTGGCCCAGAATCCTTATCGTCATCCATATTTAATTTCAAATACGAGAAGTACGAATAGCCTGTATAACCACAGGCTGGCTGTCTGAGTCTGTCGATTCCATCTGCGGGCCAGATGACTACGCTGCCAGAAAGTTTACGATTCATCACACCAAGTGGTACCTTGTCAGTTGCCGCAATCTGCCCATTCATCTTATTCGCCGACAAAAAGCGGACATATCCGTTGAAACGACGAGCGTATTGTCTTATTTAACTTACATCCTTCAATCGGCCAAAAGGCCATCAAGATAAAGATAACTAATGACTTATAGTCGGGGGCTATTCAGTTAGCGATCAGTTGTTGATCATTAAACGTAAGTTTAAATTGCTATTTTAATTCATTCAATTTCCTTAGAATTGAGCCACAATCAGTATATAAACTGACAGATTACTTCGATTCAAACTATTTAAATAAACGTAATGTTCACAGTCTTATTATTTATTACAGTTATTGTATCACCCGTTCTCCGTGATGGTAACAGTGGCAATACCAGTTATAGATATCTGAAGGGAATATATTAAAGGTTTCTGTCACCATTGCGCAACCTTCACCATTAAAATTCAAGTTTTATAAAATATTTACTTTTATCTTCTCTTTTTCTGGTGTCGTATGGCTTCGATTGGTCTTTTACTTCCTACCTGTATATTCGATTCTGGGTCTATTGCTACAGCGGGAAAAATTATCTCACGAATAAAGTTAAATTATTCCTGCAAATATCAACTCAAATAGTTTGTTGTAAATTCACAATTTCACAATTATCAATTACTTATCTTTTATATTTGTTGATGTTTATTTGACTACTTTATTGGGGATTCTATCATTACCATAGCGCCAAAATCTGATGATGAATTCTTGTAGAACTCGACAAGACAAATTGAATGTAAGGAATAAAGTTTTTTGATATCTCGCTTAGTTCTCGAGATATCGTATCTTAAAGTTGACATAATTAGTTGAAATACAGCCTGGACCAGAAGAAAAATTTCGGTATAGCCAAATTTGATGATGAATTCGTACGTAACTCGACGAGATAAATGGAAAATAAAGAATAAAGTGTTTTGATATCCAGCTTAGTTTTCGAGATATTGTAACTCAAAAGTGAGGAGGTTAGGGTGAGATCCAGCCTGGACCAGAATTTTTTTTCTACCAAAACCACCATATCTACACGGTAGAAATGCACTACAGGTGTTTTATTTTCTTCCTAGTGATTGTTGATAGGTTGAAATACGGCCTGGATCAGAAGAAAAAACACCAAAAGCAGAAGGAACTATACCTATGACTGATTTTTAACATGCTATATCTCTAAAACCAAGCGAGATATCAAAAAAAATTATTCTTTATTTTCTATTTGTTTCGTCGAGTTCTACAAGAATTCATCATCAGATTTGGGCGCCACGGTAATGATAGAACTGCCACTTTATTACATAAAAAAAAAACCAACAACAAAGATCCTCTTTTTCTTGAAGATTAACGCTCCATGAACACTAACAGTAAAAGATCAAAGTTAGTCCACATAATTATAACTATTTAGTAACTCAATATGCTTATAATATCAAACCAGTGAGGTCATGGACCTAACAATATCCAATCACGACTTGGGTATTGACTTGCTTACGACATGATAATCGATACTCTTAATGAATCGATTCGTTTACGGTTGTAGACTCTATGGTACTGGTAAAGTGACACCGACTACACGGGACGATAGCCCTCGCGACACACCTTTGTGTTCTCTCCACACCGAAGGCGTCTCCGCTACAATGGCGTGGCCTGTTGCTGAGAGTTACTTTCTGGTCGTACCGTTGCCAGCAGATGACGCCGTATTCTTGGCGGGAGGCGACATTTCCATGACAATGGCCGGGCCTGTAAACGGGTGGCATTGTGTAGCGCGGGTCGCTTTGCATCCGGAATTAGGCGCTTCTTCTGCGCGGGGCGGGGTAGCCGCCCGTTACGCCTTGTTCTGATGCCGCAACACACGCTGTCTGACGCCGTTCAGGGTGCTCTAACAGCTACTTGGTCTCCCACTGTGTTTCTTTAGTGCACCTCACAGACATAAACGCCGTCGACAAGTGAAGACACTGGTACTACAATGCACGATTCTTACAGGAACCACACAGACAAGAACCATTCTGATTATATTATGCTTCCACAAAAAGATTATAATTATTTCTCTAAAACTATTACTGCACAGGAAAAAATATATTCTGATAAAGAAACAAACGAGATTGACAGTTTCTGTCCCTCTCATTCTTTTCTGCTACGAAAAAATTATCTTTGAATGTGATCAATGCAAGCTTTCCAGCAGCCAAAGTGAATAAATTTATTTCGCATAAAACATTTTACTTGTTTGACCTATCCTATCCTGACGCAACCTTAGAGACAAAATCAGCGAAGCTTTCCTGAAATAAAAAACTCGCATATTTTTTCTTACACGTAACTATCAACTGTTTACTTTCGATAACCATGTCGTAAATTAATTAATTAATAGTTGTTACCAACTAGGACGAGAACACATTATTTCATCTTTTGACATACGATGATAGCTCCGAGTTACAATTTCCAAATTACTCAGTCCTTGTTCCTGTATTAACTGAAAGAAAATAATTCTTGAAATAATAATAAAAACTTTTTAATGTGCCATGTTTGTTTTAACGGACTAAAAAGTATAAAATAATTTCGATAATCCTTATGAAGGATAAAACCACATACAGATTTCTAACTTCTTCTAAATTGTCCTGAAAATTAATACTTTGTAATTTTTGATAGCTATTAAAATTACTTGTAAGGTTGGTGGCGTAAAACATTGGGCGCATGCAACTAGATAATTGATGTATTAATAGCTCTACTAACAAATTTATTGCACCGCAAATAATGTGAACTGATAAGTAAGTTCTTACATTGATAACTACTCTCTACACTTCTTATCGGTATGTAATTCCATTCGCCCTAATGTTTTTCGTCACCAATCTTACGAGTATTTTAATAGCTATCAAAAATTTCCAAGTATAAATTTTCAGGACAATTGAGAAGAAGTTAGAAATCTGTATGTGGATTTATCCTTCATATGGATTAGAGAAGTTATTTTATACTTCTTTTATGCTTTCTAGTGTTATGTGAGTGAAAATTTGTAATTGATTTTAAATAGTTTGATGACATAATCACAGAGCCATGCTACGAATATCATTTTTTTTTTTAATAGAAAATATTTACTTGAGTTATTTCCATTCCGGGGAAATAAAGAACAAAACAAAACAGAATTATGGATATCCATCGTTTGAATCATAAGTTATGGTATCGAATTCGAACAAAATTTCAATAAAAAAAAGCAGTTTTAGTTCTGCCAGAAATCTTTAGGTAACATTTCCAATTTTTATGTCCCTAAAAACATTATTCGGACTATTACTAACATTTAAAAATAAAATAGCCAAATCGGTCTTTAGAAAAGAGTACTTTCAGTTTTTCCAGAATTTTCAAATTTTCCAGACAACTTTTCCCATTTTTTCACATTTTTACGCATTGTCATCCAGTTCTGAGCTATTGTCAAAATTTCAAGCCTCTAGCTCATCTAGAAGTTAGTTTAAAATCAATTACTAAATTCCACCCGGACAGACAATGCCCAAAGCGAGTTAACAAAAACACTTTAATAAAATAGGCCAAGTCTCGTTGTTATGAGATCTTGTCCTGAGGAAAGTCTACACTTTTTAGTGTGCATTCACTTCATCTTCTGATACAACATGGTTCCTCTTTGTTATATAGATCGTTAATTTAAGATACATTAAAAAAATCTGGTGACTTGGCCCTTATACAGGCCATAATTATTATTGAAATGAAAGGCAGAATATACATGATTCTTTCTATGACTTATCAAACCTGCAAAACGTGTGATGGAAATATTCGATTTTTTGTATTTTTAAGATCAATAAAGCAACACATTTAAAGCACTCAAGTATTAAAAGAGTTTAATTTTTTGCTAAATCCTGGCAAACATAATAACCGAGTCACCAGATTTTTTTTATCAACGATCTGTAACATGAACCGAAACCACTATTATGTTTCATAAAGATATGTGAATACACACTTTAAAGTGTAAACCTGGCTCTCGACAAGATCTCATAACTTTTTGTCACTAACAACCACTAGAATTGGGTCTATTTTTACAAGAACTGTTTTTGTGGGATCTCGTTTCTTTTTGTAAGTTGATCGTTTATTCCCAGTACCCGCCAGCTGTGGCTCAGTGTGCTGAGGCATCGCACAGTGGATCATGGGGGTACACAGGACCGAGCAAGACCTCAGGCACCCGCGTACCCGACTGCGGTTTTTAGGCGAGTTTCCACAGCCATGAAGGTGAATGCCGGGATGGTCCACAAACTCCGCCTCTCAAACTACCCATTTCGCAAACAACAACAGCGAAACATAGTTACACCTTTCACAGACAGATGGAAACACTTGACTTTCACCGTTAGTACGTAGTGCGACCTGGTAGTATGTAAGTTTGTAAGATGCTCGTTTTTTCTGAGTCGTTGCTCAAATCCAACGGCTCCATTTTAAAGTCGATGGATAAGGACGTTCTAGAATTGAAAACGCCAGTACACTTAAGTTCGTTACCAACAAGGCCCACCCTCACTCCAAATAATGGTTGTGCGCCCTGGGTAAGCAATCACGATTGTCATAGGTTTAACTGACATCCTCTCCTAGCTATGCATAACAAGATATTAAAATTTAAGGTGTTTGTTAAGCTTGCTGATCTCTACGCAGAAAGTAAATTTGAGGCATATAGCGTCCTGCAGAGCAAAGCAGTTAACCTTCAAATATGCGCCATTCAATAAATACAGGGGAAAACACCAATATTGCCTGAAATGAAGTCTTCACGGGTGTACCGCCAGATAGTGTTTTGAAAACACGATATTTCGACGACTAGTTCCGTCGTGTTCAACAGGTATCGAGACATACTGCACAGGTCGGCTGACCGTCGGATACCGAGTATCGAAATATCGTGTTTTCAAAACACTATCCGGCGGTACACCTATGAAGACTTCATTTCAAGCATACGCCGGGAAAGTCTCCAGTGCTTACACCAATATTGCCCTTTTCTTATCATTTGCAGGTAAAACCCTATGTGTGTACCAGATTACATGTTTCTGGAACCATGAGTAGAGAAATTGTAGTGTCGGAGTGTCATAGTCGATAAAAAGATTTGAACTTCACTAGCTCCAAAATAAGAAGAAGATATGATCTAACACATTCCTTAAACTCAGTAAGCTCCGTTTATAATTTAAATCTGAGGATTATGAAGTTATTACGGTAGAATGCGATTTTACGTTCTGGGTAAATAGGAAGCAGATATAAGGAAATTAACAAGTTTTAGACATTTCTGGGGGTAGAGTTTTACCTTAGTGCCTTATTTCAGCTTTCTACGCCTACGGGAAGTACCTTCGATCTTTGATGATTACCAGTGAGTGAGTGAGTGAGAAAATTGGTGAAATTTGCATATAAATAACATCTAAACTAAATACAGGAATAAAACAAAAATTTAGTGTGTTGTCTGAGATTGCTCATATCTATAGACAATAAAAGTTTAAGGCACGTAGCGTCATTAAGATCAGAAACACTGAGGCTCCAAAATGGCCTGGATCGCTTCGAGAAAAGCGACTCAAGTTGGCGGGTGCACTGCTTGCCTCACCTTTTTTACTCTCTCACTTCCAAATACTCATCGATTACGTTTTCGTCAATAACTAAGTTAACAATAGTTAAGTCAAACACAATTTTTATTTCACTACTATTGGTGAATTATTATTACAATTATTATAATTACAAGTCTCACAGATGAGTGACTTATTTATTCGCCACCGTAATACAGTTTCTACAATTGACTATTCCCTTACAGTCCAACTTATTGATTCATAATTCGTGAAGCTTCTTTAGGTACTTTCACACCATCAAAGGATATTTGTTTGTTAACTGTCTTCCTTCCTGTCATTTTGTTTTTCCTTTGCTTCTGCTCGAAGGCTATCGGTTGTTCTTTACATACAGGCATACTAATAAAATAGCATTGGAACCAGACATTAACAATTCATAAACAACTAAATAAACACATTATACTTATGGATATTAATACACACAGGCGTGACATATGACTGCTGCAGGTGATAACATACGTTTCGGTAATGGGAGGGAGAGATTTTTTTCTCGTATTAAGTATTCTTTCTAACGTGGAATCCATACTTCCCTACAGATGCTAGTGTCCAACCAAAAGATTTTTGCCCCTTCTTCCTCATTCTCGAATTAATGTATGTTTTTGTGTACCATACTCAACGTGGTTTATTGAGCGTGGTGGGTCTATGGTAACGCACTGGCCTCACATTCGGGAGGACGGCGGTTCGAATCCCCGTCCGGACATCGAGATTTGGGTTTTCCATGGTTTCCCCAAACACTCCAGGCGAATGCCGGGATGCTTCCTTCAAAAGGTCATGGCCTAATTCCTTCCCGTTCCTTTTTCACAGTCCTTTCTCGCCTCTAATGACCTCGACGTCAACGATGCGTTAAGCTGTAAACAAAAAAAAAAAATTCAACACGGTTTAGCTAAATAATAGTTCAGAAAATCTCTGATTTTAGTCTAATATGTTTGTAGACGGCCCTGACGAAACCAATACATTTTGACTTAGACGAGCAGACTATAGTAAAGTTCAAATTGACTTCAATTTTACTTTCCTGAATTGAAAAGCACCCCTCCGTAAGAGACTACTGATTCGGTTTGTTATATCCCCTAGAGACTGCCGTGATTCACGCATTCTCCCCGCCACGTGGTTGCGTCAGCTTGCAGGACGCACAGTAATCTCATGGTGACGCGGCGCTGGTAAGCGCATTACGACAAACTGCTAAGGCCGGAGGCGGGGAGCTACCAGCAAGTGCATACACAGCATTCCCGTTCTGCTGATACAGCGTGGCAGCAAGGGATCAAAGGCATAATGACGCCAAGCTTTTTACTAACATGCTCAGTATCATAAGCTATGTGTTACTCAGTCCCTGACTTTTTTTACTGAGAACTAAAATTTGTACTAACCTGAAGATGGATATTTTTAAACAAGGGTTATAAAGCTAACTTCTACAGTAACGTGCGGGGCTTATTATGGGACCTGAACAAAAATTGTCTTTTACAAGTCGTATCTCATTCCTATTCTCACATATACCTTGGAAACATGCACACTAACATCAAAGGACCTTAGCAAGATTCAAGCTTGTAAAATGAAGATCCTTAGAACGACCCTCCAGAAAACGAGGCTTAATCATACAGGGGGAGGACAAAATAATACGAACACCTGTGAAATAATAGAAAATCTTTATTAATAGAAGGTTGGACCACCCTTTGACTGAAGTACAGATTTAATACGACGTGGGATAGATGCATAAAGGTCATGGACAATATTTAAAGGTATATTAAGCCATTCCTCCTGCATAACGGTCTCTAATTCCGAAAGGCTGTATGGAGGAGGAAATCGGGAACGAAGTTTGGACTCCAAATATTACCATCAATGTTCAATAATATTCAAGTCTGGAGACTGAGGGGGTTAGGCAAGATGTTCAAATTCATCGTCATGCTCTTCGAACACCTAGCAGTGTGGATAGGGGCGTTGTCGTCTTGAAAAAGCAGTCGCTCTCCAGGGAATACAGTCTGGACAAAAGGATGGACATGATCCCCTAGAATGCTTAGATAGTGATTTGATTTGATTCTACCATGCAGAATAACGATTGCTTATGCTTTCGGGCTACTATGCGCTTCAAGACCCGTCTATCCCTATCAGTAAGCTTTGACTTTCGGCCACTGTTGTGCTTTGAAGACGCCGTCTTACCCTCTTTCGTGTACGCTGTAATAAGGCTGATACCGTACTCCTTGCAAACCCCAAAAGGTTTGATGTTTCCGTTACCGATGCTCCACTTAAACGCGCTCTGACAATCATTCCTCTTTGGAATTCTGCCAGGTCCGACATTTCAACTTATCACAGACAGTTCGATAGACGCATGCAACGCAGGTGACTGCTGTTGAGAGACTGATATTCCTCTTCACGCTCACTAGGTGGCAGACTTCTTTTGCAGGTGGCGCGGCTGTACTGCAGATATGAAATACGCCATCCTTTTTCACAGGTGTTCGTATTATTTTGTCCTTCTTCTGTATAAAGATTGATGAGATTAGATCAAACCTACAGCTAAGCGAAACCATGGAAGAGAGTCTTAGGTCATGTTAAGAGACTGAATATTACAAAACCTCTAAAACCTTATTTGAAAAAAAGGATAACGTGAAAAAGACCAGTGGGAAGACCTAGGAAAATATGGAGAGACCATCTGAAGGAGGACATAGAGAGAAAAGGCTGGAACGTGGAATCTGTTACGGCCAGGGAAGCTTTTCTAGGGAGGAGACAGTGGACGACGATCGTCTATAATCACCAAGACAGAAACACAGGAAGGCTCGTAAACCCTACCAGGGAAACTGGAGATGGTACCAAACGATAATGATGATGACAGATCGTCCTTATAGAGTTCATTAGAGCTGGGGAGTACTGAGGGCGAGAAAAAGATTTAGTCACAGCCTTCACAGGAACCATCCACCTGGATTTATGACGGGAAGCCATGGAAATAAAATTATGGATGACCGGACAGAGGGATCGAAACTATCTTTCCGAATCCAAGCCACTGCTCACCCACCACTACCTGTCTAAAGATACAGTTGCCTTCTGTCGAAACAGGTTCAGTCAACATCTGAACACTTCCACCGCATTACAGTAGAGCTTAACGCAGCAAATGTGAAATGTAGTATTGATAGCAGTTGTTATTATTTTATTTTGCCCACCTGTTCAATGAGTTAGGCCAAGTTAAGGTTAATCCTTAACCCTAAGGTTGGTTGAACCCTCCTGTAGGAGGCATACTAAGACTGTTATCAGAGTCAGGGTGAACAATTCCTTTCGTTTTTAGCTAACCTGACCCTGTAGTCTTATCAGATACAAGCAGAGGAAAAAGTTTGCGCAGAAGTCTTACAGAAAGAAGAGACAGGATGGTGTGTAAAATTTATGGCGTGTGGAATTGGTTAATTTGTTAGTGCAGGGAACATTGGAAGGTAGAGGCTAGACAAAGATTAAAATATATGAAGCAGACAATTGAATATGAGGGTTGGAAAACATACGTTGAGATGAATAGGATACCGTAAAATAGGTATAGATGGAGAATTGCATTAAGTCAGTCGAGAAACTGATCACAGAGAAAAAAAAAACAATTGGAAGTCATTGGGGACTGCAGGCAAAAGTGAAAACTTAAAACTATGAATATCTTAGTGCATCACGTAACGCTTATAGCTACAGATACAATAAATAATAATAATTTTGTGTGGTCGTAATGACCTGGTGACAGGGTTTATATTTTCTTCGCATTGAATCCCTGTATTAGCCACCTTAACCTAACCCAGTAGTACTCCCAGGTGCAAGGGACCTACTATTTATCGTGCAATCCGAACCACGCAAGCGTTCTGGCGTACTTCACATTACACAGCAAGCTATGCCAGAGGTGAAGATCGGGTTAGTGTTCCATGCAAATTCCCGCCGAGACATGGATTCGAACCAGAGACCTTTCGTTAGACAGTCAGATACCTTAATCACTGAGCCACGATACCGCAACGGATGTGCTGTTAACATTAGCATGTGGGTATTGCGAACTCACAAGATTTTGCCCATTCAAAAATCGCCCAATGCGCCTAAACACGTTTTCATTTCAAATACTAAAAATCTAATTTGGTCCAGAACCCGACGGTTCGCCTAATCTTCCCGAAGGAGATGTACCAACCTATTGTGTCAGAGGCTAATTCCTTTCTTCATGGGCCTGTAGTTTAACGTGGAATCAGAACCACGGAACTTCGCGAAGTAGCTCATATAATCAAATACAACTCCTAAAAATTCCTACTTACCGCGGTATTTGAACCCGCGATCGGAGAGATAACTTTCGAAAGTAAGCGCCTGAACCACTGAGATATTAGACTGCCTTGCTTCGATGTATACGGGTGCTAAATCGGATAAAAATTGTGGGATTTTATGAACAACGATAACATAAATTAAGGTGATGGGGGGATGGAGAATAGGATTTACTTGTATGTAAAACATACGTAAACAGTATTTTTCTATTTGTATTCGTATGCAAAGTTTCATCAAAATCGGATGATAACTCTGTTTGTATGATGAACATTGGCAAAAAAGTATTATTTATTAGATACAAGTATAATATATACTTTCACTGAACACGTCATACATCTAGCTACAGATATACTGTTAACGTTAGCATGTTGGTGGCGCGAACTCATAAGTTTTTACCCATCCAAAAAACTTCCAAAGCGCAACGCGCCAGAGCAGGTGTGTGACGGGAAGTCGCGAAACCATACATTTTACCCCCTTCCAAACATCGCCAAAAAGGAAAGCTATACAGATGTGAATGTCAGGATAAGGGCCTATTAAATCCCTGCCAAGACATGAATTCGAAACGGGTACCTTTCGTTATTCATTCAGACACCTTAATCACTGAGACAACAGATCACTCGCTTAGCGCGTATGCAAGCAAAACCAAGACCAAGTTAAACAGAATATGACATGCAGAAGAATAAAGTGAAGGATTGAGGTTTAAGATGGGAACTACAACTTAAACTGATAAAAATAGTAAAGGTACGCACATTTGCTAATGGAGATGGTACCCAACAATGATGTTGGCGATGAACGAATTATGCACTAATACTAATGTGCAAGCATAAAATAAAATATTTCTGTATAAGTGAATATTTGAGCGTAAGGAGCGTTAAACAATATTTTGTTAATATTTTATCCATGATGGATTGGTGGAACTTCCGCGACTGTGATGTCAAATATGGGTTGTAAAAAATACAGCAACCAGTCACAATATGATGTTGTTTATTAAACCATTACCGGTTTCGAGCTATACCTGCTCATCTTCATAATATTTTGTTATTTGTCTTCGGTCATGTACTTACTAACCTAAGTTAATACTAATTATTTGTGGATTTTATTTCCATTTATTTGAAACTAGCTGATACCCGCGACTTCGTACGCGTGGATTAAGAATTTATTTACCAGAATTGAATATAAAAAGTTTTTGGTAACCAAGGGTTGGTGCCAAACAACACCGAATCGGTATAATATGACCGGAAACCCATCACTATATCATTCAACCATCGTACCTGACTCTTGAAGAGAATCAATTTCCAACATATTTAAAAACAGAAAAACAAACGAATGTGAAGGGATGTGGGGGAGGGGAGAGGCGTTATCTAAGGGCAGCTTTATTTCTGCTTGGACTTTTCTTCTTCCTTCAGCATGAGTATCCGATTCTTGGGTTCTAATAACTTAAGCTGCTCGTGCTCTGCTAGAGCTACAACTCAGTTTACGCCCGCAAGGCATGTCAAAAAAGAAGGCAAAATAAACTGGTTCCAGAAACATTTAAGCAGACACAAAGTAAAAGGACAGATGAAATCGATATCTATACTAAATAATACGTTTTTTCTCTAAACGAAATTTTGTTAACAAATTATACACTAACATAATGCGCGAGATGCATAGCTTGAGCAAGCGACGTAACATTACAGACTAACACACACATCCGTCTCGCTGTCACCATTTGATAAGTTCTCAAAATTTCGTGACTACAACTGTTAATCATACCGAAAAAAAATGTCCTGTGCCCTCCCTACAGATTTTCATGTCAAATTCCGATAATATCGGTATAGGCATTTAGTCAAAACGTAACAAAAGACAGAGACTTACTTCCGCATTTAAAGTATAATTACTGCAGATCACACACAAACTGACAGCGAATCACCCCTGAGGGATCAACATAAATTAAAAACGGGCACACCTACAGTACTGCAAGACTACCTACGATTTGCCTAGCATTTCACCCCTAACTTTGTGATATCTACAGTTCAACATTCAATCCGAATAACCAACGGCCCAAGCATTACTCTTACGATCATAACAATTTTTTAAAACCTCAGCCTCCATGGAGAATTGAACCGGAGACCACGACCCAAACATTAGTAAGCAGGCGCTTTAACCACTGAGCTACCTGACCACTACACAGAAAACCAGTACAGAGACCTCCATATCCAGCGCGTCTGTCTATCGCCGTTCAGTAATTTTTCGAAATTATAACACAACATGTATTATTTATACAGATAATTTTTCAACCAAATGTAAACAGTATTTTTCTCCTTGTGTCAAAGGATAAGTGTGCAAAGTTTCATCGAGATCGGATGAAAACTGTGGATTTGTATGAAGAACAAACATACATACATACATACATCTTTAAATATATAGATAATGGCACTAATTTCACTCGTTCTCCTTTAAATGTTCATTAATAGTAACTGGAATAAATATTAAAAAGGAAATAATGTTCGATGCTTACATTCAACTGCCAATAAACACAGGAAACTTGATCTATTCACAAATACACATTGTAAAATGTGGTGATCAATACTTATTTAGATGTGATTACCAACATACCATAAATACGCCGTATCGAGATCTTCTATGTTATTCAAATAATACGTAAAATGCTCATCACTGTGAATGGTAATGTGGAGCAGATATTTAGATAAAGACCATGTTAGTCATCGTGCTAAGTATACAGTTCGCTATAGACTTAAATAAGCAAACGGGACAACAAGTAAATATACGGTCTGAGATAGATACCAGTAGGTATGCTGAAAGGAAAATGATTACAATATTTCATAAATGTATTAATCGGAAGTCATTCATTTAAATAATGAGTTTAAGAGAATTAATTAACATTATTTAATTGTTTCTGATACAACAGTGGGGGCTTTAAACTCTAACAGTTGCTTGAATAAGTTTACTTTGGATGTACAGCAAAGGTAACCGTGTGGCAAAAGGACTGAAAAATATCGATTTGTTAAAGATTCCATTTCAGCCATAGACCGGGATTGTAGTAATTTTTAGAAAATTTTTCCTAAATTTAAATAATTACAATTCAGTTCCACTTGTCTGGATTCAATTTAATTCGACTGTCGACTCTTTCAGGATATAGAAAATTTTTCCTAAATTTAAATAATTACAATTCAGTTCCACTTGTCTGGATTCAATTTAATTCGACTCAGGATAAAACATTTTCGATATTACCGTATTAGCTGGTCTGTTGTTAGCAGTTCCGAGCGTACATTCAACGTCCCGCAATCGTTTCTCTGGGGCGGCATCCGATGTTGAGCTATTCCGATAACAAATGAGAGCAGCTTGCGACCAAGTTTACTATTGATCCGCAGTCGGAAATAACGACTGAGAATGCTGAATAGGGCGGCAATATTTCTTAAACAAAATAGGCCTAACTTTACTACTTCGGGTCTGACGGTTTGGAATAAAATGAAATATAACTTTCAATTTTCTTTTTAACTTAACTTCATGCAAATGTTATGTCACACAACTTCAATTAGACTTAGGTTAAAAAAATTAATATCATTACTTCAACAAGTTTTTTCTCATAGATAATTAATATTTCCGAAAAAAACTGTCACGTTTCGACTAATGATAACTGAATACTATTCCTTCATCTACATGGTGAATATGGTTGGCTTCATAATCATTATACATAGATTGATGTAATCAATGAGATGATGGAATGAGGTTCCAGGGAATAGAAGATTAGTTTACTTCTTTCGATGGATTCCGTCGTGGATTGTGCTCAACTTTCAATTAATACAGCTTGTCGATGCTAATTTATTGCTCCACTCTTATTCCATATTAAAAAATTCGGAGGCAAGTTTTTTTAACTGTATTGTATAGTATAACATAACCGGTTACGACATTTTTGTTTCTAAAAATTGTCATTTGACCATGATAGCCGTACAGCCATCACTGGACACGGGCTATTACATAAAAGAGGACTAAAAGACACGAGCTTGTGGGCAAGGAAGAGGGTATACCCGAACACATCGTCTGGGATTGCACCCTAATAGCAGAAGCCAGGATCGAAGAATTTCATTAATTAAGGAACATGGAAACAGAAGATATACTAAAAAAGGAACAATTATGACACAAACTAGATGAAGTGACACAAAACGTAAATTATAAAAGGAGAGATTCATGCAAAGTTTAGCGACTGTGAGGTCACAACGTAACATCCAAGAGCAGCCACAAGCGAATGCGTATCTAAGCGCTCGATCAGCGATTCAAGTATCGTTCAGACGACGCAACCAGCTGGTCTGCGGAGAGGAGTGCTAAACTTGAACCATATAAAAGGCTTTAAATGTACTATTTCGAAGTAACAGCACTGTGCCCACCACAGAAATCGCTCTTATTAAAAACTGTAAACGAAAAATTGTTAAAATGTGGTGCCAACGAAATTCTATCTACAAAAAATACTTACTAAACCAACACTCATAAAAATATGTAGTATATCTATAAGTTTGTAACTAATGCTTACCTAAAATGTGGTATGATGCATAAAATGTGGTATGACACTGCAGAAAAACAAACAATAGCTCATAGTTGCAGTCTCCAGCCGCTGCTGCTGATTCTGACCTTGATATATTTATCGACAGAAAATAAGTAAAACATTTTTATCTCTTAATATATGCAAAAACTATTAATAGTTAGTTATACGTAGTAGTAATTAAATAATGGTGAGAATAATCTTAAAAACGGGAATTTGTTCAAATCTACATTATTGATAATAACAAATCCCGGCAGTAGATGTTAAACTTATCTAGTACACATGTGAAAGCTAGCAAATTATTAGCCGGATATTAAAGACTCCTTACTTCTGGAATTATATATATATTATTTAAAAAATTAGTTCTCACAACCAGTGTTGCAGGTGGCCAATCTCCCGATGGGCGGCCTTCTCGGCCACTTTGACTGCCAGAGACACCAAGGCCGTGGGCTATTCCAGAAGATCTGGAATTCGGATTACCGCTCCGATACCAATGCTGGAAAATGTTGCTTAGACCGTAGAGTAGTAATAGTAGTAATATTAAATACTTGTAGTTTAGTAATAGTAGCAGTGGTAGAAGTATAAAGTGACTTGGTGAGATATTAAAAATTGTAACTCTTGTTCAGTCTGCCAGTAAAGGCCCCTGCCAGGCAGACCTCACACACAACGCGCCTGCACGCCGGGATACATATACGACTCCAAACAGGCGCAGAGACATCAAAACAAACCAGGAAAACAAATAGAATCATCTAGAAGCTAAGTGGGACTATTTCTTACAGAGGTCGCCGTACTACCACACAACGGAATTCCTGCGCCAGGCCGCCTATATAAGCGTAGCCGGCCGCTCCACCGCCAGTTCCGGCCTGACCGCGGAACCAGCTTCAACTACAGAAGACCACCGGAAGTTCGCGAGAAGTAGAAGCCGTCTCTCTCTACCCCGGATCAGGACCAGGCTAAATTTCTCGGCGGTCATCCGCTAACTGTACCACATTTGTTATTGTTTACCAGTGTTTTGTGTACATAGTAATAAACCTCAAGGAACCATTAAGTGTAGTTCACTTCAGTGGCGACAAGGTTGGGATAAGAACTCTCGACCATCATGGCTACGCCAGCAGCACCTACGGAATGGCAACAGTTCCTCCAAGGACTTCTACATCAGTTCTTCGAATCTCAGAGACAACTGATTGCGGAAGTCAGGAATCTCCGCCAACCCACGGCCCCGCCTCCGTTCCCAGCATTCAACGACGACGTCGAAGAATGGGAGACCTACGAGAAGCGCATAAAACAACACTTCGCAATTCATCACATATCCAAAGAAGAAGACCAGCGTGCATATTTCCTTTCCTGGAACCAATCAAAGATGTATGTCTTGCTCACCAAACTTCAGCCACAAGACCCCGACACCCTCACCTTCACGACCATCTGTACGACACTGAATGCATACTACAGACGCCGGTACCATGTCGTCGCGGCCCGCGTCGAATTCTATCAATGCCGGAAGAAGCCCGATCAGACGTATCGCCAGTGGGCGGCCGAACTCCAAGGCCTTAGCAGAAAATGTAAGTTTCAAACTCGTTGTTCCCACGAATCCTACGCCGACGACATGGTGCGTGATCACATCATACAGGCTGCACCAGATGCCGCACTCCGGCATGACGCCCTCAAGTTAGAGGACCCATCCCTGGAGCAGGTCATCGAACTTGCCTACAAATTCGAAATATCTACGGCCGCAGATCGCCGCCTGGAGTCCTGGGCGGATGTGGCCGCAATCCGAACCGACGTAGAGGACACACAGGACGTCGCCGCCATCCAGAGCTTCCAGTCGCGCTCCTCCCGACACCACAACCGGGGACCGCTTCCTCAGAAGGACATCGAACCGTCCCGCTCCGGCAGGGGCACCAAGTCTCGGCAGCAGCAGCGGATCCCGCAGCGCCGACGCCGCAGCCCGCTCCGCCTACCCTCCTGCCCCGCCTGTTATTCAGCACATGAGAGGGAAAATTGTCCGGATCGTTGGGCTGAATGCTCACGTTGCGGCAAGGAAGGACACCTGGCGTCCGTCTGCCGCACCAACACCACCAATGCCAATCCAGGCTCTCGCCGCCCAGGGTCCTACCAAGACAGGTTGAGCGGCGCACCTATGGATATCAATCAGGTAGACACTTCCACAGCATCCAAACTTTTTATTGACGTTACGGTCAATGGCAAGCCCCTGCGCCTACAAGTCGACACAGGAGCAGCAGTCTCATTGCTTAATTATACTACTTATGTGCAAATTGGCTCGCCCCCCCTCTCGCCGGCCCCCAAGCGCCTCCTGACATACAACAAACAGGAAATAGCACTCCTGGGACAGTTAACAGCAAACGTCATGTATAAGTCTGTACATCGTTCAGTCCCCTTTTTAGTAGTTAACAGTTCTCTCACAGCAGACTTATTTGGACTGGACGCTTTCCGCTTATTCGGATTTTCAATTGAGGATAACATACACCTCGTATCTCAGCATGTTCCTTTTCCTGAAGTGGACGCCCTTTGCACCGAGTTTCAGGACCTGTTCTCACCAGGCGTCGGCTGTGCAAAGGACTTCGAAGCATCACTCCAACTCCGGCCGGACGTACTGCCTCGATACTTCCGGGCACGCCAGGTACCCGTAGCGCTTCAACAACCACTTCAGGAAGAACTTCAACGTCTCCAAGACGAAGGGATCCTCCAGCCGGTGCGGTTCAGCCCCTGGGCCACGCCGTTGGTCATAGTTCAGAAGCCAGGACGCCGCTTACGTCTCTGTGGTGACTTTAAGACCACCGTCAACCCGCATCTGCTGGTAGACGACTATCCACTTCCGAGACCGGACGACCTCTTCCGTAAACTAGCAGGAGGTACCTACTTTACAAAAATTGACCTGGCAGAAGCATACCTTCAAATCCCTTTGGATATCCAGTCCCGACAATACACAGTCATCAACACTCCCTCTGGCCTCTTCCAACTCAACCGGCTCATGTTCGGCTTGGCCAGTGCTCCAGCGATTTTTCAACGGTATCTCGAACAACTTCTCCAGGACATTCCGGGATGCATCAACTATCTCGACGACATAGTCGTCACGGGACCCTCCGCTGCCGAACACATGACCAACCTCCGCCTACTCTTCCTCCGCCTCCGTGCAGCAGGATTAAAATGCAACCTTTCCAAGTGTCAATTTTTTCAACAATCCATTTCCTACCTGGGTCACATCATCGCTCAGGAAGGCATCTCCCCAGCATTTTCCTATGTGGACGCTATTTCCAACTTACCTCGGCCTCAGGATCTACATCAGTTGAAATCTTTTTTAGGCAAGATTTCATACTACAGAAAATTTATACCCTCAGCAGCACAAGTGGCAGCACCCCTGTACCACCTCTGTCGCAAGAATGTCCCGTTCCGTTGGACCCCAGATTGCGAGACCGCATTCCACACCCTTAAACAGCAGCTCAAGTCCGCAGCATGCCTCATGCCATACACTCCAAACCTCCTCTTGATACTTGCCACAGATGCATCCGATTACGGTGTGGGGGCAGTTCTGTCTCATAAATTACCAGATGGCACGGAACGCCCCGTAGCCTACATCTCCAAAGCCCTATCGGCTGCTCAGCTTAAATATTCTCAAATCGAGAAAGAGGCGCTAGCTATTGTTTTTGCCTGCTCCAAATTCTATTCCCTTTTATTTGGGATTTCTTTTCATCTCATTACCGACCACAAGCCACTCCTATCACTATTTGATCCGTCCACACGTCTGCCTACCAAAACATCCCACCGCATCCAGCGTTGGGCACTATTCCTGTCCCAGTTCAGATATACCATGCATTTCCGTACCACCTCCAGGCATGCCAATGCAGACGCCTTATCCAGACTACCGCAGGGACCAGACCTTGCCTTCGACAAGTCGGAACTTCTGGTGTTCCAGATCGACGATGACATACAAGAAGCACTGAAGACATTTCCAGTCACGGCCTCAAAAGTCGCGGCAGCCACAGGGGAGGACCCCCTCCTCCGTGTCATCCGACACCACATCCAACACGGGTGGCAAACACGTTCCCCTCCACGCCATCATCAAGACCTCAAGTTCTACTACTCCATCCGCCACCAGCTCTCAGTAGTAGAGGGAGTGCTCCTCCGCACAGAACCAAATTCCACCCCGAGGGTCGTCGTTCCGAGATCCCTACAACCGACAATCCTCCAAACTCTCCACCAAGGACACTGGGGAATTGCCCGCACCAAATCCCTTGCCAGACGCCATGTATTCTGGATCGGCCTTACCACGGATGTCACGAAGATGGTGCGGCGCTGTACCATCTGTGCCCAACAACTGCCCCGCCCCCTCAAAAGTTTCCTTTCCTGGCCGGCACCGTCCGGACCCTGGGAACGCATTCACCTCGACTTCGCTGGCCCATTCCTAGGCCACCAGTGGCTCCTAGTGACGGATGCCTTTTCCCACTTCCCATATGTCGTCCGTTGCTCCACAATCACTACAGAGGTCACCATTTCAGCCCTCACGAAGATCTTTTCCATCGAAGGATTACCATACGCTATCGTCACAGATAACGGACCGCAATTTCGAAGTCGGGAATTCCTATCCTTCTGTACCGCCAACAATATCCAACACCTCCTCACCCCGCCCTTCCACCCCCAATCTAACGGGGAGGGCGGAACGGCTAGTCAGAACATTCAAAACCCAAATGACCAAATACACCACAAGTCACAAACTCGAAGAGGCAGTGACACTCTTCCTCAGTTCCTATCTAACCACTCCAGTGGGGGCCAAAAGCCCGGCGGAATTGCATACATGCCGCCAACCTCGCACTCTCCTCCATACTCCTCTTACCCCCGCCCAAAGGACAGGTACCTTCGGGCCCATTCCGTTTCACCCCGGGCTCCCTAGTCTGGGCCCGCGGGTTTGGCTCCCGGGCCGGTTGGCTTCCGGGGGTCATCCAGCGGCCCCGGGGCCGCCAACTGTTCGACGTCAGCCTGGATGGCCGGATAGTGCGACGCCCATCGAAACCAACTACGTCCCCGCTACCCCACGGCACCGTCCTCTTCCACCACGGCACGGCCATCCACTTCTTCCTCTCCTTCCCTGCCACCTCCACCACTCCTGCCGTCTAATCGTTGCTCAGGGACAGTTACAGCGCCACCAACGACGCCACAACCTGTCGGTCGCTCCGACACCCTTCAGCCGCAGCCTCTCGACCACCTGCGGGGACCATCTCAGCGCCCCCCGTACAGCCCCCGGCCATCGACGCCGACGAACCGATGCCGTTAGCTCCACAAGGTACCTCCACCACAAACCTGCACCACGACGCAGGTCGGCACGCATCGCCAGGGGAACAGCTCCGTACTCCCCTGGAGGTAGCCTTCATAGTCTGCTCCAGGGCGCCGCGGCAGACGACCTCGCAGACGTCGCAGACATCGCTCCCCCCCTCCCCCTCCGGGAGGGAGGTATGTTCAGTCTGCCAGTAAAGGCTCCTGCCAGGCAGACCTCACACACAACGCGCCTGCACGCCGGGATACATATACGACTCCAAACAGGCGCAGAGACATCAAACAAACCAGGAAAATAAATAGAATCATCTAGAAGCTAAGTGGGACTATTTCTTACAGAGGTCGCCGTACTACCACACAACGGAATTCCTGCGCCAGGCCGCCTATATAAGCGTAGCCGGCCGCTCCACCGCCAGTTCCGGCCTGACCGCGGAACCAGCTTCAACTACAGAAGACCACCGGAAGTTCGCGAGAAGTAGAAGCCGTCTCTCTACCCCGGATCAGGACCAGGCTAAATTTCTCGGACGGTCATCCGCTAACTGTACCACATTTGTTATTGTTTACCAGTGTTTTGTGTACATAGTAATAAACCTCAAGGAACCATTAAGTGTAGTTCACTTCACATTTAAATTGCTTTTATATCACTATTTCTCTGTTGCTGATGAAAACTTTTTGCGACGTTACTTCGAATAACAATTAACCTATGTGAAGGGGTATTTATTCTTGAGTGATACAGTATCCAATGCCACATAATTTGTGGCAATTCATAGTTTACAGTCTAAGTTGTTTAATTAACGCAGTTTTCATCTTGATATTTCATTTTCTAACTCTTGATGCATATAAATAGCAAAATTGTTTTGTTTCTGCAGCTTGGCAACAGGTTCCTTTCCATAACTGTGAGGTTTTTTCGAGTGACGTAATCCTTACTTACATCTGAATTAATTTTCTTGGAATTGACACACTATTCAATTGCATTGCCAGCCCAAACATAAATGAAAATTTATTAAATTAATAGTTGAAATACAGCTTTAATTATTTTACCCCACACTGCCTCATATCAGATATAGACGGTGATAAATATAATATTTCATGCAATTGACGTCAGTATTATCCGATTCACAGTATATCCAACAGCAACAATTAACTTCCACTGAGAAAAATAATATCAACAAATTACGTTAATCTGACTGTTATTAAACTTACTGTTGTTATCAACACGTGTTAGTCTTAATTTACTTTAGAGTTCTGTTAGGATGTCTAAACGAATTATTACGCAAAATAGCAATAAAATAAACAAAAATTAAATCAGTTATTGTGAAACAAATAAAATTTTTGTATGGCAACTCCAAATGCTTGGTTAAAATTTTCTGATGCTGCTGCTTCCTAAAATATCAAGATTTTGCACAATTGCACAATAGCACATACAAAATAGAACTCACCAATCTTGGTATCCCAGCATTTAGGAGAACACAGGTTTTCTATGATTTAGAAATCCATCTTCTAGAATAACTTGAAAATATTTTGCTAAACTCAAAGCCTCCGTAAATTTGTAAAATGAAGTACCATGAATATGATATGTAATGTTTGCATCTCATTATTATCAGTCTTTACGTAAAAGATTTTTCGTAAACTGTCAATCTTCATATTGCAATGTAACAGAAAAAATACATATTTATTTCTACTTCTATGGCGTTAGTAGTAATTTCAACTGGTTTTGTAGCTTTCTACCATCAATCCGAAGAAAACAGCTAGAGGGAATGCGTTAAAATCTGACTTGTTTGATAATAGAGGTCATCTTAAGTAGTTACAAACAATGTTTCGAGTGTGTTTGGAACATAAATCTTCCCATTGTTTCTTATTCGTTCAACATGTCTGTCGCTTCATTATATTGAAACTTTTAATTTTTTTTTACACTTATTAATTTAATACTTGTCGACGTTTGTGGTTGTTGGAGTAGTTAGAGAGTAAAATACAGGGTTAAGGAAGGAATCTGTCGATTACCGGTGTTCACCTGGGAAGATTTCGGGAAACCATGAAAAATTCGAATACAAAGGGCGTCGAAACCACATCCTGCACATTACAGACCTGGGAGTTAACCACTCATCCAGCAGCTAGTTTTGGATTCCAGTTTCCCAATCCTTCGCCGAAATCTTTCAAGCATCTGTCCATTAGTTAAACCCTGACTTTGTTCCGTTTCACCGTACGGCTGGGATAGAAAATTAAATTATTAACCCATACGAATTTGGCACAGCAAAGAGTATCATTATTCAAGATATCAACATCACATAATTTAACGGAGACAAATATCCATCGTGTAAATAATACATTTGGTAAATAAACAAACGCCACCAGGATTTTCAAAATGTAATCCATAAAATCCGCAATTGGAAACGTTCCTGGTTTGACAATATTTCCATGCACTATCAAATACTCTCGTTCATCCAGTTTATAATATTTGTATGTGCTTAGTACCTAGCTGTCTTCCTGTTCGTATTAATGCAGGAGTTTACGATATCGGTGGTATAGCATCTAGTTCTGTCACAAACTGAACATGTCACTCTTTCTCTATACTGAATAAGCTCATCATTCCAGCTGTTGAGAGAACTTGCACAGGAAATTATTATTATTATTACTATTATTATTTATATCGTTTA
>JARYHS010012519.1:81628031-81830090 GCA_031002005.1 Vandiemenella viatica
AATGGTTTGTGCCTACAAACTTCTAAGGTGTGGTGTGGTTATGCATAAACTTCATTTAATTTTAGTACTTCTCCTGTCCCACCGAGCTCATTAATTATTACGTAAATTCAGGATTGTCGGTGCGAAAAGTAGCTCTGCCTAATTCAGTTGGATGCCTACTCCGTCTAGCTTGGCTCCTTATCAGGCTCTTACCTGTCACGTACTTTCCCTTAACTTAATCATTACGGCGAACGTAGGGAACTGTAAACTGTCTTAACGTTACCGTATTAATGATTTTCACTCCCTACTCCTTATTTTACGGTTTTTTAACTATGCGTCTACGTAATGTAACTCCCGAATTGTGCTATGTCATAAAGTGGCTCCCGACATACTGCCCTACTACTGCATTCTTACTATAAACTTCTCCGTACTGTACAAAACTGTTCTTAGCGTCCCAAAATCACTTAATTATTATGTCCAGCTATCTGGAACCTTCTAGACCAGAGGCAGGCCAGGTGGTTCTAGACGTATGATATCCAGCTTGGAAGGGATAGTGGCGCCTGCTGTCTACGAATGGAAAGATACAACATCCGTCGAGTATATACTGCGCCTCCGAATCGAAGAAGTACCTGCAAACCACAGGAAAAAGGGTCTATTTTAATTAATTACTGTATGTATGTTGAAAATGGGAGAAAAACAGTTTTTAATTAATTAAATTAAAAGGCAATTTTATATGTTGAGCGCACTTACAAGTGTTGTACATCAGTACAGTATGTCTGTGCCGTACTGTAAATAAAAGTCATTACTTGCTGAACATGTCGGTCAAAGTAAGTTGTTTGACTGTATTCATCCATTTTCAGGCAGCATGTGGTCACACTCGGGCTAGCACTCCATCCACTTCAACGCAGCTTCAAGGCCGGCAAATGCTTGGCTAGCTGATGGTCCCGTGTCTGTTTCAACTTCGACATTAAGGTCATCTTCTTCCTCGACACTTTCTTCTCTCACACTTTCAATAAGTTCATCATCACACAGATTTTCATACCCAGGGTCTGACGAACCACACACCACCCACTCTTCTAAATCATCAGCACTAACTTCTGAACATCCAGAAGAATGTTGCGAATTCTCAAGTGACACGTCATTCCCATCTTCTACTGTCTCTTCCCTTTCCTTTTCTTGAGATTTTTTTTCTTTTTCTCCTCTTCCTTCTCTTCTTAAGTTGATATGCCTTTCAACTTGTTCCACGCTCGTCTTAATGTGACTGCTTTAAGCGATTTGGATAATAAGCGATTCGTATAGTCGGAGTTCGGATAATTGGAGTTCTACTGTATTAGTAGATTTATATGTTCAGTATTGGATTTGGGCTTGTAAAAACACAGTGGCGTTAAAACTATCTTTAAATCTTTAACATAGATGTCTGGATCACTTGACAGTATTGGTGACTAACACTAAGCCATCGAGGAGAGATATCACTACCAGAGGTAACTAGGAAAAATATCAGAGTTTAATTACAAGCAAACGCAAATGCATTAGATAACTAATAAGACAGGAATCAAAAAGGGTCCCAATAAGATCCTTCAGTAATGCAGGTAATATCTTCAATCCGGGTTTACATCTTCTATCCAACTGATAAACAAGCTGAATGCTTATTGATGTGAGAAAGAGTTTAAGCAACATGACAGGTAAAAGAATCATCGAATAATTACAAGCAGTTTATTTTTTTACTTCCAACGGAAAAATTTTGAATGTTTCATACGAAAATAACTAGCAACAACAACAATAATTTAGAAACACCTCTTAATGTTTGTTTTCTCCTGATATGCTTGACCTCTCTCATGAAAGAGCTTTTTCTCAATGCATTGTTGAGCATGAATGTGGATTTGCAACTCTGTTTATGCTCCAAGGTGCTCCATACCTCAAAGTTTGTAGGCACACGTCTTCGACCAAATAGTTTCAAGTGTCAGTCGGACAACGGATTTTTATTGTATTGATTTTCTTTTTTTATAACTTTACACTTCGTCAACACCAAGGTAATTAGAGGCTGGAAGAACTGGAGAGCAAAGAACGGGAAGGAATTCTGGCATGGCCTTTTGCAGGAATCATTCCAACATTCGTCTGGAGTGATTTGGAGATATCAATGAAGACCAAAATCTGGATTACCGAACGGGTATTCTAACCCGCGTCCTTCCGAATGTGAGACCAGAGCGTTATCGCTTAATCACCACGCTTGGTGACAGTGGAAATATTCATGGAAGACATGTTCTAAGGAATCTAAAATATCAGATGTTACTCAGTAAATTATGTGGACACCAGCACGTTACTCAAAAGGATATCTGAAGTGATAACCACTATAGCTATCAGTAAGCCTCTGTGAATCAGCTGTTAATGGGTCGTTACACCTAACACGAATTCCTTCTTCTTTCCTCCCACAGGTGAAACTACTTCTCCATGAAACATTAGAGCAACGTTGAAAACGTAGCGATAACTTTCGTAAATTTAGAGTCCGAGACAAGCTTAACAACCCTGTTTGATCTAGTATTTCATAACCACCATGCACATAAATTTCCTAAGTTTTACCAAGTAGCAAACCTGAAGGGTGAACTTTCTGCAAGACCGACATCTTAAATAAATGTTAATAAACTCACCTATATCTCGAAAATTATTTACAGTTTTTAGATGGCGTCAAGGAAACTTCTTTTGACGATTAAGTTAATGACCGTTTTATGTGGGTCGTATTGTAGATAAATGTTTTACAGGACCGTGGTATGTGACGATAACAATTCGTATGTTAAAAATTCATAGGCTAAAAATTAGGCCAGTTAGTGATCCGTAAAATTATTTTGGATGTTTTAATGGTCCTTTAATGGAAAAAAAGTTGATAAACGCTGGTTTAATTCAAAGTTTCAAAGCAACAGCTGTGGAGCGAAATGGTGTATGCTATTAAAGTGTGCGGGTGCTGAAGGAATGTGATACGGGACTCAGGGTATTGCCAGAAGACAGAAACAAGTGGAAGTCTCTCTCTACAGTTCTACTCAATACTCGGTCCAAATACAGATGGATAATCAGAGTACTGCGCGAATCTCTCCTCTGGAGTACGTGCGTGGGCTATTGGGGCAATGTTAAGGACCCCACCGCCTGCGGCGTCGCAGTCGAACTTGGCGACAATGCGGTGGCTTACTGCAACAATAGCGAGCTGCTGCCTCCCCTTACGAGGGTTGGACGGCTGCTGCTGGGAATTAATTAATATTCCGCAACCCCCGCAAAACGGACGAGGCGGTGGCGCTAGATTATTCATTACATTAATTACAGGGGCTGGCCGGAGACATCTGTCAATGGGGGTAGAGGCACCTCCCCAGGGCGCTTGGGCAGCAAGAAAAGGCCCACGTGATTATCGTACACCACTGTTGCCCTTGCCGAAAAATGGAAAATCACAGTTCAAGCACCAAATGGTAACACCTCAGGTATCTCCATTATTTCAGAATTTATCATCTTGGTTCTACATAATAGCATTTTGTACAGAAGACTAAATTTCAGTTTATAAGGAAACAAACGGCATGGCTCCAGTTTTGCCCATTCATGTGAATCTCTGTTTGTAGGGTACATGCAAGATATTTCATATGAAATGGGAAAGGGAGGTCAGTGTAGCTCTGCATCTTTTCAAGGCATTTATACAGTGAGCCAGATAATAGTGGTGAACAGGTAAAAACCGTTGAGAGAATGAAAAAGTGACTTGTTGGGTAAAGGAATTTAAAAAAAAAAAAAAAAAAAAAAAAAAAAAAAAAAAAAAGATTTAGGGTATGGAATGAAATATTGATAGAGGTGGTAAGTAAAAATTGGAGTGATACAGGACAGTGTGCTGGTCTATTGTTATTAATCATCCTTATGTATGATTATATTGAAAATTTGGAGTTCTAAGTTTGTTTTAAGACGATTACATAATATTACAAAATACGATTACAACGGAAGAGTAGTGCGTGCATGTTGAGGTGGATCCAGATAGGATAATTAACTCGGTATGTCAATATGCAATGAGAATAAATGCCAAGAAGACTAAGCTGAACACAGATAAATAAATAAAAGTTCTTTACAATTATATCAAAGGGAATGAATCGCTTGTCGACGACATTAAATGTAAACATCTTGGTATAACATTTGATAGTAAAGTCAATTTAGCAATTCACCTTGACCAAGTGGTAGAGAGAAGTTTCAAAATCTTTCTTCTTTTGGAGAGGATGAAGAGGGAGTGTGCCAGAAAGTAAGGAGTTACAAAGTCTGCGTTATACTACTGCTTTAGAATGATTGATGCAGTATTGGACCGACACTATGCCATCAAATACAAGAGTTGGACGGGTTGCAAAGATGGGCAGCTTGATTTGTCTTTGAGAATCTACCGCACAATATAGTCGGTAACTGATATGATAGATAAGCTGAAATGGGATTCATTGGAAGGCAGGAGTCGGGTGAACAGAATGGCTCGGATTGTATAAAGCTTATGTTAGTAATGAGGCTTGAATGGATATTGATACAAGAATTATTAGTAGTACATGCAATGAACGGGGTGACCGTGACCACAAGCTGGTACTTGATTTTAGGCATAAGGGAGAGGGAAATTTTCTTCTGTAGCTAAGGTGTCAGGAATTGGAATAAATTATCACTGAAAATGATGGACAAGTTACTGGAAACACTGAAAGATTTTAGAATTCAAAATTTGTAAGGGAAAAAGAATAACTGGGTTGTATTAAAAAAACGAAAATAGTGGAATAGGAAAACAAGTGTGTAGGCAATATACTACAAGGGGCATATGCTCCATCACAACTAAATTAAATATAAATAAATTTTGGGAGTGTATAAGGGCCTTGTGTAAAGGAAATTAAATGCAATATATTGATACCAAACTCGTAAGTAGGGTAGGGACTTCAACGATAAGCATTTCGGTGCATTCCTCCAATTGGGAAATGCATTATTCAATGTTGCTGTTGTTATTGAAATGTAAACAAACACTCTATGAAACGGCAAGTGCTCACTATTTTCAACATAAATTCGATAATTCGTCTGTGATACCAGATCCGAATTCCTGGACAACCAGCCGCCATCCGACAACACATCAAGAAAACAACCGCTGAATAATAGGTTGCCGTTCACCAGGGGTGGGCAACCCGCGGCCCGCCTTGAACATTTTTTCCGGCCCGCGAGATTCATCATACTTTTAAAAATATATTTATTTTTTAATGGCCAAAGTAGTGAAAACCAATATTTTTTTTACAAAAAATGCATTATTTATGCATTCATATATACAAAAATTAAATGTCAAAATTATGAGAAAAATTAACCTTGATTTTAAAATAATGTTCTTGCGAATATATAATTTTATATGTGGCCTGCTGAGTTATGATGCATTCCGAAAGTGGCCCGCAAGATCATTAGGGTTAGCCACCCCTGTCGTACACCTTCCCATCAGCCACGTCGCATTCGCTGTCTGACCTGTCGCAGGATAGCTGTCCTATATCGACGCTTCAGCCATCTTCATATAGTAAGTCAATTGAGAAAGTAGGTAAAGATCAGTCTGGGTTAAGGGAAAACGATGGTACAACAGGAACAATTCTGGCTTTAGTACTTGAAGGGCGGATCAGGGAAAACGGTGATACTTTTACGGCATTCATTGATTTAGAAAAAGCTTTTATAACATTAGGTGGAACAAGATGTTAGACATTTTAAAGAAATCTGATATAATATATCGAGATAGAAGAATACGTCTGAATCTATGGAGGAATCAAGCGGCTATAATAAAAGTAGAGAATCATGAGAGACACGAATCAATTAAAAAAGGGTGTGAGACAAGGTTGTAGTAATATCCAGATTAATATTCAACTTGAATGTAAAGGAAGCAATAAAGAAAGTAAAATAAACATTTGTGTGAGAAAAAAAAAAAAAAAAGTTACGATTTGCTGATGACATTGTCCTGTTAGAAGAACAGAATGGGAATATTGAGAAGCGAAAGTAGCATACTGATTTTTTTTAAAAAAACTATTATGCCACACTCAAACTTTTACTTCCTTTATTCTTTCCTCTAAATACAAGTTGAATATTTGTGGGATTAGACTATGGAGCTTAAAAGAAGTTTTCCATCACGTTTGACATCCTTTTTAAACTGATGCATGTCTCTCTGCTTTTATTATAGCTACTTGATTAAAATATGATATTTTTCTGGCGCTATATTTTAGACGTGATGTAAAACTTTGTTTTCATTAGTTCGCCCTTCAAGTATCAATCTTAAATATAGAATTGCTTGTCTTGTATTGCTAATTTCGTGCCTTCTACTATCCTTTCAAATTTTTCTTATATTGACCTGGTCAGTAATTTATATCGTGATGTTAAACTTACAGTGCAATAATTCCCCTCATTCATTGGAAGTTTCAAGATGATACATTTATTAAAATGAGTTGGAACTACTCCTGTTTCATAATCGTCTGAATTCAGTTTGAATAATCTTTGGATTTCTTCTTTTCCTTGGGATTTCAGAGGTTCTACGGGAGTCTCATTAATTGCAACCACCCAATTTTTTTTAAATTTCTTTCAAAGCTATATGAAATTCTATCTTCTAAGGGCTCAATGTCGACATCGTCTTTTATCCAATACACTATTTTTCTGTAGGTATTCCCTTCATGGGTTAGCTATATCTTCAGAGCTTAAAAGAAGTTTTCCATCAGAAGCTTTAATGTTTACAAATTTTCACTTCATTTCTCCAAAATTTTGATTGATTCTGCTATAAGCCAGATCTCATTTACCATATCCGCTTCCTTTTCTACTTCTTCGCAGTTTTCTATCATCCACTTTTCTTTTGCTTTCTTGCATTTCCTGATTATGTGATTTTTAAATGTCTGTATTACTCTACTCGTTATTCATCCTGAGCATTTTTGTGCCTTTTCCTCTGATCCATCAACTCCAAAATTTCTTCTTTGAACCAAGGTTTACAGGCTTATTTTTCCTAAAGCCTAATGTTTCCTTTTCACCAGCTTCATTTCCCTCTTCAGTGCATTCCATTCGTCCTCAACTGAGTTCCTTTTAGAGTTAATTGTTAGACCAGCGTCAACCAAACTTGTAAATGATTCTCTCATGTTAGATTGTTACAATTTGTTTACTTCAAGTCTGTTCTGTCTGGGTAGATTCCACAGTTGGGCAGAAAACCGTTAATCGTTAATTAACGAAGTTAACAAAATTGCAAAAAAGTAACTTTTAATTTAACCTAAAAAATCATTAACGTTCTTCTTAACTTCCGTTAAATTGAACTTACGTTAACTTTAGTCCGTAACATTGGTTGTTGACGTCATTTCGTTTGTTTGAATTTTGCGCCACTACTTGCTGGTACGTTCGACGAGTCGAATAGCAAATGAATTAGGTAACGCGAGTGGGAGTGTGCTGCAAGTACCTGTATAAGTGTTATGCTAGGCATGGCGTGGGTATGAACAAGAACGCTAGAGTTGTTGAGGGTTTTTATTTTACGTCTGCAAACCGACGCTCACTACACGTTTTAAATTATATCACTCATTGAGTTTAATATTTTTTTATAACTTAATTTTTTTACTACCAGGAGTATAGTGCCACTTTTTAGTTTGCGTTGGTATGGAGCTTGATAGTGAAGTAAATTAAATTGATATTCGTTACATGATTAAATCATGGAAACTAAAGGACTTGAAAAATATTTAAATCAGAAACACAAGCAATAGCAACTAGAAGATTAAAAATCTACATTTATGTAATTATGTTGCATTTAAATCAAGTTTGGAACAACAATTGATTTATGAATTTAAACTGTGTTTGACTAAACAAGGCTCATGTTTCTATCCTTAATAATCTTAAACAGCACATGAAGAGGATGCATAAATCCAATATTTACAGTGTGGAAAAAAAAGTAGAAGCAACTCGTGGGATAAAGAAAAACAATTCACAGTCTTCAAGTGCTATGGATTCTGGTGTAGATAGCAGAAAAAGTTTTTTTTTATCTTCATCTGCTGACAAAAGGTTACGTCAGCAAAGCATTGGTGAGTCTTTTGGTGTCGTAATTACCGACAGAGGCATATCTGCATATCTCAGGTTGGTGCGGACCAATGCATTATAAACTTTTTCGTTGCCAACATGATTCCACTACATCTTGTAGAACCCAATACGTATTGTTGATGGTTAACTTTTAACGGATAACTTTAACTTGCACTAAATTTTCAAAAAGTAATGCTTTAACGATTATCGAAATTCACTTCTTAATTAGCGGATTAACAATTAACGAAGCCAACGTTCGGATTAACTGTGCCCAGCTATGGTAGATTCCTTAATCTCTAGAATTTCAGCCTACACATCTTAACTATTAGAATCAATGCCATCTCTTTGATATGCTTTACAATCTAGAACTTGGTTTCAGAAACACTGTTTAGCCATGACTATAATCTAGCTGATATCTACCCGTTTCTCCTAAATGCTTCCGGATGTATATACCTCGTACATGATTCTTAAATAATGCGTTCGCCACAATGTGTTTATATTGTTAATAAAATTCTAACAAACTGATTCCTCGCTCTTTTCTGTCTCCTGGACCAAAGGTTCCTATAGGAATCCCTCCTTTTCCTTTTCCAGCTATCGCATTCCTATGGCAGCCTTGATTATTAAATGTTCCTCCCTCTTCGCAAATTGGATTAATTTTTCAATTTCATCATATATTTTATCTATTTCTTCTTAATATATCTGTGACGTTGCATATACACTTGTACCAATATAGGCGGAGCATGCTTACTTCGACCCCCATCATGTCACTGAACTGCTCATAATGAGTCATCCGTTTGCCGAATCTCCTGTCCATTACAAATCAAACACCAGCAACTCCACGGACAGCTTGAGTGTTAATTATTGTGTGTTACCCAGTCCAGAAATCCTATGCGTCCTTCCGTTTAATCTCACTAATCTTAACGACATCTAATTTAAGTCATTCCATGTTCCCTTATATGTTTTGTAATCTACTTGCCCCATTCTGACTTCTAACATTCCACGCTCCAACTTTTAAAATGTTTGTAACCATTATGATAACTCCTCTACTAGAGGACGCGATTGGAGTATTATTTTACGGCTGCTTGGCCGTTTTCGGCTTGTCTATAACAACCGAAGATATTTCGGCTCTAATCTCTGTCAACAGATGTCCCTGTTATCTAAAATAACTATTATGAAATACATCAAAAAGTGTATTATAAAAGTGTTATTTTTGTTTTCAATAATATTTTGTAAAAAATAAAACAAGAAAATAATAAATGTTATTTATTTTTTTAAATTATAGTTTCCATAAAAAGTAATACAAAACAAAAGAATAGTTCCTGTTTTTAACTTAACACCTCCATATTCCTAGTCTACTTTAACCTCGACTGTTCTCCTCTCCCTTCCATCAGTGCCAAATCCTCCCCCCCCCCCCGGTCCCCATAACGACATTTTAATTCACTAAGCTATTTGGATGCTCCATAGTAACAAATGCCAACTGCCTCTATAAAAGGTGTGATCAGTGTACTGTATTTTCTATCGAAATCCCTACCTCTAATGACCTTGATGTCGACGAGGAATAAAAACATAACCAAAAAAAAAAAAAAAAAAATCAAAATCGATCGATATTGAACAAGTTGGTATTTAATTTGATCTCAACATTTTTGAAGTCATGAAGTAGAGTTACTTCATCTTAGTAGAATATGACTTTAAACAATTGACTTGAAATCAAGTCATATGAATATACGAAATTCTATGACCTACGAGTGCAGTGAGATACTTCTTCCGCCAACCTGTTTGGGTCGCGATGACCGGAGGGATAAGATTCGAGAAATAAGATGCCGTACTGATGCTTTTATGTATTCTTTATTTCCTCGCGCTATTCGGGATTGGAATGTGCGGAATTACGATTGGTGCTTAGCACCCTCGGCAACCCACAATGTTTGTGAATAGCAGAGTAAGGATGTAAATGTAGAGTTACCTGAACTGATTAATTTGCGTATTGATAAAATACTTAAGGATACGGCTGGAGCTACTTTGTTGGTGATTTTTGTTTATGTTGGCATCAAATAAGTAGCGCTTTTTATTTTTGAGATCGTGTAAAATGATATTTGGAGCATACGCATATCTCATATACCAAAACTACGTCGGGTAACAATATTAAACAACAATTTCCACTTATAATAACAACTAATTAAGATTATATGACTTTGCTTGGTGTCAAACGTTCTTTAGAATTCTCACTATTGTATGCATTATCAATAATTCTATAATTTGATACAAACCATACAGAAATAATAGAGTACAATAATTGTTAACACAAAATAATGAGTCAAAAATCCATAAACGGTCAGAGAAATGCGGAATTTTGGATAATTTTGAACAATCATCCTAATATCTTTTTCGGAGATAATAATAAACTGTGATGCGTATCGCCAAAACAGTTCAAACAGCTTAACTAGATGACCAAATTCGAAGAGACTCAAAAATTGGAAACCAAATTATGATGGCTTCACTGTATTTACGATCCGATACGGGGAGCACTAACAGCAGGTTAACTTGTCAATTCTTCTTTTCCTGACCGAGAGTGGTGGTGTAACGGCTAGCGTTCTGGTCTCGCATTCGGGAGGACGGCGATTCGAATACCCGTCCGGGCATCCAGATTTGGGTTTTCAATGGTTTGCCAAATCACTCCAGGCAAATGCCGGGATGCTTCCTTCAAAAGGCCATGGCCGAATTCCTTCCCATTCCTTGCCCCCCCCCCCCATCCTTTCTCGTCTCTGAAGACCTCGCTGTTATAGAGACATTAATCAGAAGGGAAAAAAATCTTCTTTTCTTCTGGTCCCTATCCGTTCCGGATATCGGCAATCATGATGGCTGTCTTGTCTGTGCTGGTTGATGCTCGTATTTGTCTTGGAGATCTATGTTCTCAGATTTTTTAGTCAGGAACTTATTCTTCTAAGAGCACTTCTCTTCCTTAGTATTTTGCCCTGAAGAATGATGTGGCCAAGGTACTACAGCTTCCGTGTTTTTAGTGGTCAATATTTACATATTCTTTTTCATTTTGCGGAGCACTTCAGCATTTGTGGTGTGGTCCGTGCATGGAATTCTCAACATTCATCGTTACAGCCAAAATCTTCAAAACTTTTACTGATAATTTCCATTAATGTCCACGTTTCAACGCCATAGAGAAGGACAGATAACAAATAGCAGCGCAGGAGTCTTATCTTTGTGGTAATCGATAAATTACTACTTTTAAAAAGGTTATTCATTTTCTTGAATGTAGCCCTGGCTTTACAAATAGGTGACTTTACTTCATCAGATGGATCCCATGTCAATACAGCGACTGTTTCTTCAGTCTCGCACTGCTGAGGGTTAATCTGCGGATGCTGTTTTGCGCGGAGAACGCAGAAACGATTTCGCCGCGGGTTAATTACGTGCATCAGACTTTCTCTCTCTCTACTGGATATTAATCACGCGCACACCCTCGGTGTCAAACGCCCAGAGTGCTGAATCACCCTCCTAGGTCCTCGCTGCGAGCACAAGAGCACCGAAGGACTAACTTGCAACGCGCTGATACCATCTGCTGAGATTTATTACTCGGGTCTTACCTCCAACAACCACCGTTTCCTAATTCATCTTTCGCAAGAACTGGTTTAGAGCAATTTGAAAAAAACGGCCATTATTTCTTACGTGTAGACACTAAAGTAACTTAAAAGTATGATGTTATTAGTATATTTTTACAAACATCCGCGGAATCCCACAGGATGATCTACCCAAGGAATATATAAAAATAGAAAATAGCCACCACATAGATATTTCTTGTTGAAGCAAATTCTTTAAAAAGAATATGTCTTTTTCATAGATACATTGATCAGAAAATTTGTGCCGAGCGTGGTGGGTGAAAGGCTAATCGCATGAAAGTTACTGGGGCCGTGTAAATTACTTGCACTACTATAGTCCTATAGTTTACAAAGGAAGGCAGAATAGAATCTAAATAATAGCTTGAAAATGATGCTCGGTGACCTTCGTTACCATAGGTGTTTCAGTCAACCACGTTGCTTTAAACCAAGTCATGGTAGACTCTGCATTCGGCATTCGGAAGGACTCCGGCTCCAATCCCCGTACGGGCATCCAGATTTGGGTTTTCCATGGTTTCCCCAAATCACTCCAGGCAAATACCGGGATACTTCCTTCAAAAGAACATGGCCGAATTTCTTCCCGTTCCTTGTCCCCAGTCCCGTTCACCTCTAATAACTTCGACGTCGAAGAGGCGTAAAACAAAACAAAAAAGTTGTTTTTTCATGCGATTTCATAATGGCGTTTTATGTTGTCAACTTAGTACAAAACTGAAGAGCAATCGCACAATCAAATGAAACTTACTGGAGCCGTGGAAATTATTTGCACTCGGCAGAAAAGAATCTAAATAATAGCTTGAAAATGATGCTCTGTGACCTTCGTTACCATAGGTGTTTCAGTCAACCACGTTGCTTCAAACCAAGTCATGGTACACTCCCACCGAGCGTGGTGGTTTAACGGTTAGCGTTCTGGCCTCACATTCGGGAGGACGGCGGTTCGAATCCCCGTCTGGGCATCCAGATTTGGGTTTTCCATGGTTTCCCAAATCACTCCAGGCAAATGCCTGGATGCTTCCTTCAAAAAGGTCATGGCCGAATTCCTTCCCATTCCTTGCCCCTCATCCTTTACTGTCTCTAAAGACCTCGCTGTTAAGAGACGTTAACCCAGTTTTCTTTTTTTTCTTGGCATTTCTGCAAGGGTGAATAACAGGTAGATACGTCTTATGAATTATTCAAGAGCCGATTTAATTGTTCTCATTGCATGATGTTACACCACAGGGAAGAAGTAATTGGGGAAGCAAGAGATTAAAAACAACAGCGCTTCCTTCGTCAAGTAGAAAAACCTAACGGACGCAGCGTAATATCTTGCGAAATATTTGGCAACACTGGCGATGCCACTAAGAATAAAGCAAAATCATTTGACTTCGCTTTTATCTCGCGACAAATTGCAACCATTCGGGTCAGACCCTCACACAAGTTATAACAAATTTCTGGAGGAACATTTCCTCTATTCCTCCTGCACAGTGGAGAGCAGTTTACGTGTGGTTTCATAGTGAGTTCGGCTTGTAAACGATCCTCCATCTAAATCATCATTGTCCTGTCTGTCTCTAGTCGAGGCTTTGAGCAGAAAGGTTAATAGACCAATCAATACTTCTTAAATCTAGATAAAGTTGACTTATACGCAGCAGCATTATTTAGATGATACAAAAGTGACAATGTCCCAGGTAGTTGCTGCAGTGTGAACAGAGGATAGTGTCAAAAATGTCTTTATAAACACCAGAGTTTACCAGTCATTATATTAAAAAGCATTTTAGACAATCAGACAAAGAAAAACTGTCAAAGACCTATAGAACACTGCCACTAAACGCCCCTCTACACTAAACATACACACGAAAATGCCATTCGACAGGCATCAGTACCCACATGTTCTTCCACTGTTTCATATCCCAATCTCGGCGTTGTTTGTACGTCTTCAAAATACCACAGCTCTGGATCGATGTCATAAGTGTGTTCCTGGTAGTGACATAGACCTTCTTACTAACACTGGCCTCACAGTTTGTAGCGAGGTGAAAATCCTCTGCTGTCTTTTCCAAGGCTTACTAATAACTGCTATACACAATCTTCTCCTTGTTTGGGTGCCGAACCCGATTCCAAGTGCAGGCTGTTACAGGAGTGTTTATCCTTCCATGGGAAAATCCTGGGGAGATGATGAACTGGAGTGTTTTCTAATTTCCTTCCAGATTTTGAGAGCGTTCGTGTTACTGTAAGTGTGAAAGGTTGTGACGGCGCGTGTGTTCAAAGTATAATGTGCTTTACACAATATGAGTAGAAGTTCTCGTGTCGAGAAAAGTTAGATAGTTAGCCTGTCAGCGTAGTAACTGAGTTTAGGTTTTAAAACGATCCGACGTTTATGGAATCGTTAACGGGAAATAACTGTATCTTCAGCTGCCAACAGATCTATCTCAAATCCCGAATTTATGAAACCTGCATTCACATCCTGTAAGGTTAATGGGTCATGTATAGGCACTGTCATAAGCAATAATAAATTGTTTTCATAAGGATGCTTGCATGTCCTGAAGTTCCTAGGTTTGTCCATTTTCGCGGTATAACTATAATTTCTTGCCTTTGTTAAAAACGCTATTAATAAAAATGAAAGTGAAATTGAATACTCTAATACAGTACCAAAGACAAATTAAATAAATGAGAAAAGCTGAATAAATATTGAGCATAAGAGCTCTCATTTTTATTATTATTCGTACGATTAAGGATAGTATTCTTCATAGATGAAGCTTATTTCACTTTCAGTATTGTTGTTCTTGTGGAATAGGTGGCTGTCTTCTTCCGTAGCCGGCTTCTGTTCATTACTCATAATGACCAATACAAGTAACTAAATGGCTGAATTAATATAAAACCGCCAAACTTATAATCTCTGTGAACTGAATCATACATCTCTGTTGACATATTTCACCCATCACTTGTATGGCACAAAAACGATTGTCTTGGTAATTATATAACGTTAAATATACATTATTGTTCGTCGTCGATGAAGTCATTAAAGCCGGGAGGTATATTGTGAATAAGGAATGGAAGCAAATGGTCAACGGCATTTTAAAGGATTAATGCCATCAGTTGTCTTCAGTGATTTTGGAAAGCTATAAAAAGATGAAAGAACTTTCCTACTACCCAATCAGGCTCTGTAGATCACTTCCGGTTATTTGGTGTGCGATCTGTGTAATCGATATGTCTCCTTCGATGGGACGTCCTAATAGTTAAAGATTTGCCCCTAAACGTTATTCCCCTTAAGAATTTACGGGAACAGTGGTTTAGAAAGGTTTTTTTATGTTAAGGATGTAATTTTGAGTTAGGTCAATATAATTTTTTCTCACGTTGCAACCATATCTGCAATGACTAATTCACTATAATCAATGTAATGATCCCAAAATTCCTAAATAAACAACCCGTTCTGCTCAACATATCATGATTTCAGTGATTATTGGGATAGTAGAAATACTGAACCGCTGGAATATGATTTATTGGCATTTAAATTTACCCTTCTTATACCAAACTGCACAGTGGGGCAGTAATATATTAATGGTTCACTTAGCATTACTTATTGTTGCCTTGTTACAAACTATACGAAGCGAGGATTCATCATGCTTCCAGAGAATTTTTGCGCAAATAATACACATGACCAAATAATTCTACAAGTAATATTCTAATTGACCGGTTCTACGCCATGCTTTAGTTAACTGATTTATTAGTTTTATGTGACATTATTCCAAGAAGCAGTAACACCTTGTAACGAACGCGTCTTGTGACCGCTAGTTACATTAATAAACTACAGGTTTATTATTTAAAATGTGGAATATTTTAGTGGGCATTTGGGCGCAGTGTACAAGTGTGGAGCGGCAGATCTGAGGAATGCCAGCAGGCCGGTTCCTAGAATTAGCGAGGGGAGAATAGTGTGTGCCTAATGGAGGGGAGATTTGTGCGTGCCAGGTAGACAAACAGGGTGATCGGCGAAAGTTTTCTGTTTTGCATGTGGCACGACGAACGAGGGAAGAGATATTCGATGCCGGCCGGCCAACACGTTCCGACGATGTGATTTCTGGACTGTCTATTCGTGAGTGGGACGGTTGCTGCTACCTGGATCCGGACACCCGCTATTTTGTTTGAGCAGATGAGCTCAGGCAAAGGACGACATCTGAGGAACTGTGCTACACTGGTCCAGAGCAGAGAAGACCGTCATCCAATGTGTGGCGGCAGACATGTACATTCGGTAATTATACATCGCCAATGAATGACACTGTGCTAGCTAGACTTTCAAGTTCATAGCATTGCCCAGCTACGACCCTGCAGATAAGAACTCATAGACCGGAGCAAACATCTGTTTCAGAAGTGAAGTCAAAATGTTGACTTCGTATACTGTTTAATTTTTGTGTATTTTATATAAAATACCCTGGCGCCCGCAAAACGACAACTGAGTAATTTTAACTAATTTGTTGTATATGTCATGTCAGTAATTGAAATAAAACCATTTGTGATTTCTCGTATAAAGTATTCACGCAAGTTCTACCTTTCATGACAATAAAAAAAAAATTTAAAATTAATTATAATTTTAAATCAGGTAATGAGGTCAGAACGTTACAACCTTCTTAGTTAATTGCCACTAAAGGATCTGAAATCAACGATCTTCCAGCCACTATATTAAAAACTAACACAAAATATAAAAACCACCGTGAATTATGAGAAGTACAAATTGAGTCCACAAAAGTTTTACATAGCAAGTGACAGTGCATGTAAAATAAATATGTGTAATTTAACATCATGTCATGAAGCCACGTCACTAATATTTTTGAATAGCTCTTTAAATGAATGTGTTGTTACTGCAGATGGGTTGTCAATTCTTAGATCTGGCAGACTCGGAGCTGTCTCTTTTGCATTCTATTTACTTCAAGTCACCTTATCTGATGGTCCACCTCTGCCTTTACTTCTCTCCTATGAAAGCAGATTTTGGTTCCCCAGAATCCACACTTACAATAAACATATTCGGAAATAGTATCTGTGCTCGATGTTAATGAATTTCCTATCAAAGACAAAAAAATGTGGTATGCTATTTTAGACATAATAATATTAATATGAAAAAATACCCAACGATCTCCTATTAACTTGGTATAGGTGCCAAACACGCTTCAAAGGTTTGGAGTGCAATTCAAATGAAAAATTTACTTGTCTGACAGCTGTTATTGATGTCTAATATGCATTTTTCTCTGTAGTCTAAAATTACAGTTTTTTGTTAAAGTAGTGTAGTACTCCGTTGGGCGTTAGACACCGTTTGCCATCAAAAACCTGCATACGTGACAAAATCTTCAAGGGTCAGTAGCCAGAATAACATTTTAAGGGAAGGTTGTTTACTTGGACAGTTACAAAACTGAAAATTTACGAGTGGTGCAGTAAAATTACTTTATAGTTAACTCTACGACGTAGCACATATGCGAATGCAGGATTCACAAAGCCAGCAGGAAAATTGAATAATCGACCGACATATGCAAGGGGTAACGCTCCATTGTTTAAGCGGCTAAACTCAACTGGGGACACGTTTCTCGAGAAACATTTTGTTAATGAACTTAATAAAATTCCCGCCTGCTCTGCCACCTTCTGCAGAACCAACCATAGGCCAACCTCAAGACTGTTAAGCCATAACTGATTATTCTGTTTCGTGTGAGCCAATTGAAGCATTCAGTTCTCAAACATCATCGATTATTGTCTAAGAATTATCCCTATGAATCCCTGAGATTGTTTGCGAGTAATGTTAATACTTGGGAATGACGAGACGAACAGATTGGATAACTAGCAATCGTAGCAGCAAAAGCTGGGCTGGACTCAATATGTCAATAACTGTTTTGCGACCTGTATAATGAAAGATATGTGCATACATATATAATCAGGTGATGGAGGAGCTAGATTCACTTTCTAGGTGTTTCGCTAAGGTGGATAGACGCAGTGGGAGGGGAGTTGTGGAAGAGAAAAAAAGGGGGGGGAAGATGAGGTATGCATGGGGTACGGGCAAAAGGATTACAGAAACGAGAAATAAAACCTAGTGAGTATACTGAGGAAGGTGGTAAAGGGTACAGTGTACCAATCATACAGGTGGCTTCATTTGAATTGCTCTGAGAGGTAGGCAAACATTGCGACGCAGATATTGTTTGGGAAAGACATTAATTTTCTTTCGGTGGATGTGTCTGTGGACATCATTCAGAGATTTCACTGGGTGTGGTCTATTCCTAAGTAGAAGAAAATAGATGGTGCTTTCTGAGTTTTTTGTTAATGCCGTGAGGAAGCCCATTTCCAGTTAGCAACGGATAATCGAGAATATTAAATAAACATTTGAAGTTGATGAAACAATAAAAGAGAAACTCGCCACAAGTAAATTGAATAATACTGAAAATTTGATAAAGCAAATTATAAGTGTTACTAGAGAGCTATAGCATGATGAAGGAAGTAATAGAGTTTGATGACATAATAGCGATACACAAAACACAAGTAGTTTGTAATTACATCAAGAAAGGAATGCTAGACATTCAGGTTCTCCCCGATGGTTAGAATATATCACAGTTATGGGTAAGCAATAGCGGATAGATATTCATTTTCATTAGCAAAGACTATTACAGATCAATGATGTTCATAGATTATAGTTAAGAATTACTTGGGGTGAATTTCTCGCTGGTGAAAAAGAAAAAAATGCAGTTTTGGCTGTTTACTGCACAGGAAAAAATGATTGATGAAAATGAGGCTTTCAGTGAAAAACTAAATTCATATTCAGAGTGTAGAGGTGAGCACAGACTAGTCATTATTTGTGAGGATTTAAATTTACCAGCTGGCGACTGGGAAATATATAAGAATAGTAAAAAAGCTGAACTGAAATATGCTAATGCCTCAATAAGAGATGCAGGCTCTACACAACTGTTACGTAGGGCAGGGCACAAGGGGACAAAATATGCTGGATATTTTCCTAATAAGGACTAAAGATAAACTTTTGTGGTTTCAAATAATTGAAGGAACGAGTAAAAACAATTCCGTGTGGTCGTAATGACAGCGTTTTTACTGGCGGCGTATTCCGCCACTATCTTAGCCACCTTCACCTAACCCGACAATCCTGCCGGGTAGAGGGGACCTACAGTTTAACGTGGAATCCGAACCACAGAAGCGTTCTTGTGTACTTCAATTTAAACAGCAAGCTGTGGCAGAGGTGAAGGTCGGGTTAAGTGCCTTTGAAAATCCCCGCCGAGACAGGGATACGAACCGGAAACCTTTCGATCTCCAGTCAGACGCTTAACCACTGAGACATCAGACCGCTCGAAGGAATAAGTGATAACGAAGCAATTGTGATGGGTAGATGGTTCAGTAATCTTATGCCCAAAAGTGAAGGTGGTTATAAGTACAATAATTAAAAAGCACGTATTTAATAAATAAAGAACTATTTCAAGGAAAGATTCAGCGCATGGGAGGGAGCACAAGTACAGTGGAAACGAAGTGGGTACAGTTTGAGGAGATATAAAGAACTGTTTATTCCAAAACCGAAAACAAAGAAAATTCCTAATCTATATATTAAGACAGGGAGTTGATGAAGTTAAAAAAGTTGTTAAAACTTAATTTGTGTGATAATTAAAATCGGTTACAGGGATTCTTATCAACTTCGCCATCCGGCCCTATCGTAACCGCCTAGCCTAACCTGATTATCCTACCGGGTATATGGGATCGACAGTATAAGTGGAATCCGAACTATGGAAGCGTCCTGGTGTACTTCACATTAAAAATTGCTTATTTCATTTTAAACTCTGTGATTGTCTCGAGGGTATCCTCTCCCGTTCTCACTTTCATCGATTACCGAAAAAACTTTCCTCTATTTGTAACGTGTCTGCCTGCCGGTCTCTAGTATTTTCACACAACTTGGACGAACTCTCTATAACCCCCTTTCTTTGTGAAAGGGGGAAATTTTAAGAAATTGTCGTCCAGGGATGGGAAGTAGCTTATAGATATAAACAGAAATTAGCATCCTAGAATTCTGGAAAAATATCCTCCGGATATAATGAAGGAACATATATGGTACCTATAATTGCAAGTGTCTCCATTGTTTCGTTGCAACGCTTCTTTGTAGTAACTACTTCTCCACCCTGACTACTTTTGCAACGGTCGTGATCCCACTCTTCTTCCTCATTTGGTTTCCACGCCCAATTTCAGGTATGCACTCATGGCTATTTCAAGCAGGAATGCTGCAACTAGTCTGCCAAACGTGGTGTATTATACATGGCGTATTATACAATCATTCTTCTCAAAGCTCCTATGTGAAAGTACAAGATTTGATTTGGTACTAATGACGTCCTGTGTTTCCTACATGCCGCGATTAGTGGTTTCATACCTTCCTGGCCAAGTTTAAAACATTTTTCTATTTTGTTAAATGAACTAAAAAATTGATAAGTAGATGTATTCCACTTCTAACGGCATCTTGTTGATGAGCTCATTTATGAAGCTCCATCCTGTCTTCTTCGGTGTATAAATAATTAATGCACTTTGTGCCTTTGCGAACCTGTATATAGGCAATGCTCCCCTGCGATTTTATTAATATGCGGTTCATGAACTAACGTACAACATTACCCATTAGGCAATCGTGCGTAGCCCATAAAACTCTACAAAAAAAATCCTGTAGCTACTTTCATTCTTGAGACTAAAAGTTTCAGTATTTCACATCTAATTACAACCAGAGTGTGTCACCGCCATAAAATGATCTACCAAATTATGTGTTTAATTATGTACCGGGTAAAAAGCAGAATAATATACTAGATTAATGCTGTGTGGGCTGACACAGGTGACAAAATTCCTACTGCCTATGTCCGATTTACAGTAGGGTGCCATTTAAACAAGACGACATAAACCTCAAACACATCTACAACAACCATGCCAACACTGATATAGAAACGTCTGTGCATACTGCTGGAATGTATGCAAGTATGGTTATTAACATAATGTGATCTGGATCTCGAGAGGTATCTCTAAGGCTTCAATAGACAGCCGAGCACAGTTGGTACGGCATTATTACAGTAGTCAGTTGCGTTTATTTGATGAGGAATCATAAACACTATACAACGGTAGTTAATGGGATGAAGTAAATGACATTCATCGTTAATGCAAATGCTTATCTTAAACTATTTGACGGAAATAAAAAAAAAAAAAAACAGGGGTTTACAAAGCAAATAGCGTAGGGCAATATCTGTTAGATGGGTTATTAAACGCCATTGTCTTGAAAAATAATTAAAAATTGTTGCGAAACTCTTAAACGTTTTTCTTACTATAAATCGTCTTTGTGCCATTGATGTCTACAAAAAATATACGAAATTCTTTGGGATTTGCCTATGCAACCTGAAAGTTTCGTACTCCCAAAGATCTCGTTCCCTTCAGCTGGACAGACCTTCCCCCCCCCCACCCAAGATGACGTCACCGACGGTGGGGTAGCTCTTTGGTTCATTACAAGTCGGACGGCAAGAGAGCGCCTTTTGTCTCCAGTAAGGAAATTACTTCTTTCATCTGTTCTCTCCGAGGGAATTGTATTAATTTAAGTCCCTTCAACGCGATTGATTAGAGAATTTTAAAACGCTGAGACGGGAATTTTCGATATATTCCCTGGCTTGGCGAGCTGAGACGTAATTTCATTCTGGGTCTTCCTTTAGGTAATGCCAGTGACTGCCGGATTACTGAATGTTTCCAAGATTGCCGGAGCTTAAATATTACAGTGTCGCTAAAACCTGTGCTCACAATTTAAAGACAGCTAGATTTTGATACACGACTTTGTCCACGAGAAACAAAGAAGAAACACTCCTTCGTATTCTCATCAACATTTAAATTACCGTCATTAATTTACTACCATTTGATAACTTATAAAATCGGGTTCAAATAGAAAATAAAAGATAAAGTCTAAACCAAAAAAATCCGAAACAAATGCAAATCGTAATTCAGTAAAATTAAAGTTGCGTATGTGGCATTTAAGGAACTCGATTCAGCAAAGTTTTTAATTTTAACATCTTATTCTTCTAGAAAAGTCGTAAGCATTACATTTACTATAGTGCTACGTACAGTCCAGCGAGTAACGAAACTCAATCAGTGTTTAGAAAATATATTAACTTTTGCTATTTCGGTAGATGAGGTAGCGAAATGATACATAACTAATATTTTGAAACACTTATTTTCTAACTGACAGAAACACTTCAAAATATGTTTAAAAGTTTTTGCATTATACCAAAATAAACAGACAATAATTCTAAAACAATTGTTTCATAATCAGGCAATTCCAAATAGCGGAACCAAAACATCATTCCAAAAATTTCAACGTACAAACACAACACCGTCAACGTTTTATAAGACTACTAGAATTTGCTCTTGAATTCACCATCGTAAAAAGGAAAAAGCTCGCCTTCTTTTTTTGTGGACATGTAAACTGTCATTAATAATTTACCACCGTTTCATAATTTATAAAACAAAATTAAAACGCAAAATCAAAAACTCTATCAGATTAAGTCTGTAACAAAACAAATGTACCTCAAAACTAAAATTATTTTAAAAAAAAACTCAAATCTAGATCTCATAAGACGAAAACATATTTGGTACATAAAGAAACCGTGTTTACCAAAGTTGTTAATCTTATCACATTATTGTTCTGGAAATAAATAAGCAGTACGTCTAACATATACTTAAGTCCAGCGTGCTATGAAGCTAAATATTTAATGTTAAGAACAAATTTTTATCATCCTGCAATACCCTAATCCGCAGGGTGATGGCACATACCTCAGATTTTGAGTCAAATTTAAAATGATAAAATTGTGAAAACCCGTCAAAATCTGTTCATAAATTCTGCATGGAAACAGAACTAACAGAAAAAAAGTTAAAAATAAAAAAATAATTTTTTTACTTCGTGAATGTGGAAACAAGCTATTCATAGAAATTCTTCTCTTTTAAAAATTATAAATTAAAAATAAAAACATGAAAATATTTTCAGAATGGACTTACAGGCCCTTTAAAGTACAATACACAGCACTGATGAAATAGTAAATTTCTGTTCCCAGTTACCAATAGATAAAAAGAAAATTGCATTAAACAGTTCCCGTTGCCTAAAACGTTTACACAAAGGTGAAGGAAATTGAAAAATCAAGATTTCTTCAAGTACAGAGAAAATAAACCAATTTGAGAAACAGAAGATAAGCAAACGGGTAGCTGATTGAAGTTTATGACGAATACTAGTAATGGAGGAAACAATAGATTAAATAAGGTATTTCGCCACGTTTTTATAACTAATACTATAGATATGTTGCTAATTAGCAAGAAGTAATGATGTGAACAGTTTTATAGTAAAAATGGTCAGGATTTATAATAAGTTCTGCTTGTAAGAAGTAAATAAAATAAAAACAACAGAGATAATGTAACAAACCAATAGCATTTAAATAAAACGTTTTATATTTAATTTAATTTCGATTAGAGCATTTCGACCGTTGGAAATTATTCCAAAAACATCTATTTTCACTATTTCTTGCTTTTTATGTTAAGTCGTTTGAGTATAATTTCCCAAATCACCTACTTTTGAGCTTTACAAATTTTAGTTTTAAAGGCTTTCAGTGTTTAGTAAATTGTTTATCACTTTCATTGGTAAATTAATTCAATCCGTGTTTTCCATACCAAGAAAAGAAATTACAATCCCTTTTGCATGAAATTAAGGGCCAGCTTGTGTTGGTAGTCAACATTTCCCTTTTCTACTCTTAATTCGTGCACCAATACCCATTCAAGCTTCATCACCAGTGTACGCATTACACTTCCCCAGCAATATGTTTACCCTTCTCATGTATTCCAAATCCATCTAATTTATTATGACAGTTCGGTAATTTCTACGAACAAAACTAGCTGCTCTTCTTTGCACCAGTTCCAACTACCAAAATGTGACTTACATACTACACAACCATATTGAAGTAATGTTCTGACCAAGGCTTTGAAAACAATGCCTTGATATCGCTAGGCCATCTACTCATCACCCTCTGCAATAAATGAAAGATTTGGAACCCTCTTCCTAACGCCTGTCAATTGTGTTCTGCCCAGTTGATTTTACTATCAAATATTATTCCAAGCTGTTTCCAACTCACGTCTTCAACTCCCTTCTCCACCCTATAACCCTAAAAATAGAAACTAATAAGCTGACTCATCTTGACATATATCTTCAATACATGTTGACCTACTCGGCTAGGTATACTGTACAGGTCCTCTTACAGCTATACAGTACTCTCCCGTTTCTATCCCATTATAAGCCATTGTGTCATCGGCAAGCAACCTAACTTTTGACTATAAATGGTTAACACAATCATTAATTAGAGTGTTCAATAGCAATGGTCCCAATACACTACCCTGTGGCACTACTTTTTTTCATATCTTCTGATACTGCATTTTTTAACTGCTCAACGTCTTTTAACAGCGAGGTCTTTAGAGGCGAGAAAGAATAGGGCGCAAGGAATGGGAAGGAATTCGGCCATGGCCTTTTGAAGGATGCATCCCGGCATTTGCCTGGAGTGATTTGGGAAACCATAGAAAACCCAAATCTGGATGCCCGGATGGGGATTCGAACCGCCGTCCTCCCGAATGTGAGGCCAGAACGCTAACCGTTACACCACCACTCTCGGTCTGATACTGCAGTCCCATTGCTTTCTACCTTTTCAGAATTACCCAGCAAGTCACTTTTCCATCCACTGCGATCGTTTCTACATTATTTAACACTATTTTACGTCTTACTTTGTCAAACACCTTAGAAAATCTGGTGCTACTCTACAATATTGGCCATTGGCCTGGTACTAATAATATAATTACAAGTGTACGGATACGATATTATACCTCAGTTTGTAATATTATTTAAATTGTGTCTTCAGACTTGCTTGTTACGAGCGGAATAGTCCAAAACTAAAGTGATACAAAATGGATTGAATATTGGAGGCTGACTAGTTTGACATGAGTGGAAGGTAAATCAATGGATAGATTGATAAGCAATAAAATCAGAAATGTCTATTGTGTAATTATGAAAATCGGAAACGTGGCTATAGGAAAAGATATTCATGGGAATCTCAGTTATTGGGCTATATGCAAGAAAATTCAAATGAAACGGACAAAGGACGCCAATAGCCAATATTGTAGAGTAACACTAAATCTTCTAAGGCGTTTGACAGAGTAAGCCATAAAATAGTGTTTTCTTAACTTTATGACACACATCAGATGGATTATTAAACAACCCAGCAGACAGTCTGGTGGCTGGGATTGAAAATAAGCAGCGAGAGCGATATTGAACTACATTTATCGCGGCCCACGTTGCAGATCAGGATTATTAAATTTGAAAGTCTTGCAATAAATAAAATAAATTATAATGTCGCTATCAAAACGTACAGAGTTGACTCAATTTTACCTCCGTTTCAAAACATATCCTTGATTTCTTTGATTCTGTAGTGCTTTATTCACAAATTTGGTGGGGGAAAAGAAATAAAAATACTTCGCTCCTTTCTGAACTCTCAGCTTCTTTTTTTGTGTAGCCTGTTTGTTATGTTGTTGTAACTGTTATGGGATAGAGGTCAGATTTGTTTTCTCAAGTTAATTTCAAAATAGCAATACATTTCTTTAACAAGATAACATTTAGTAATACAAGGTGTCCAAGTGAAATCTCTGTGATTTAGAAATACAGTGTAAAAAATACCTTTAAACATAGAACCTTGCGGTTTGCACCCTGCTGTAAATTTTTTTTTAAAAAAATTGTACAATATTGTTTGAAGTATTGAATAATTGCCAAAAATTACAACTTCACAAGCCAAATGGGTGATGTGATATGCTGAAACATCGTTATCGAAAGCAATTTCTGACATGTGTTTGATAGGGTTACACCAGAAGACTTGGTATGACAAATTTCTGGGCACTCGGAGGACGCGATGGTCCAAGTAAGTGGGCTCCATGATCTCCAGATGCAACCCCTTCCGATTTTTTCTTGTGGGGTAATGTGAAAGACAATGTGTATTCCTCACATTTATGCATAAGAATTGTGGAGACTATCGGTTTCGTTACTCCAGACATTCTTGGACGCATATGGGCTGAGACTAAGTTTCGTTTAAACCAAGGCTACCGCACCGATTTTGGAGATGGGCCACAATTTCGATTCTAAGTTAGCCTGCAGGCTACATAATACTTGCCTATAGTTACATATTACAATTGGTGATAAAATATAACAGAGATATAAGTAACACAGTTTAATTACAAACAAAAAGTAAAAACCCTCAATAAGAACTTTGCAGAGATTTTTTAAATTGCTATCAAAAAGTAAAAAACATCAAAAAGACCTTTGGAGAAGTTTTTGAGCTAACGTATTCTAGACCGCTCCTGTGTAGTGACGAGCCCTACGAGTCACCACTAAAGGAGAGAGGAATAACGCCAGTGGGCCCTGATTTAATCTGCTATTTGGGTTCGCAATTTTTCACCATCAGAGGAGAACTGTAAAAATAAGTAGCAATGACCTACCACGTAACAGTACATTTATTAGCCTTTGTTATTAGCCCCAAGACGCTGACAATTTGCATTAAAATGTATTATTGCTACACCACACAGTCGTGTCACGGCCAGCAACCGCGAGCTAATGCTACGATATCTCCCAATACGGCAATGACCATCCCCGAGAATTAGGCAGTCGGCCTCACCAGACTTCATTGGAGTCCCGTCGATCTGCAGCGTGTCCGGAGATCATGGCAGGCCTTGTTGGCTGACCCCCCCAGTGGCTTGGGTCCCAGGGTGCTGTCTGCCTCTAGCCCAGTGAAAACGACACCTCCATCAGCGGCACCCCTCTGCAGACGACTTGTCGGGTCGAGTCGGCGTCGGGCAGTCCTCTCTCTAGCTCGTCGTCGTCATGCCATTTGCTGCCCTTTTCTTTCGATGGGCAGTGTATTTTGGAGGCTTTGTCTTTCGACATTTACTCCTATTAAATTTGAATGTTTTGAGACGTCAGTTATGGTTTGCCTTAGGTTTATGGCTTGATTTGTTCTGGCTTAGATTTGTGGCATGATTAGTTTTGGTTTGAGGTTTATATATATATATTTAAAGTACCTGAAATTGGTGTCTGAGGTGCGGACCTGGCCAGGTAGGATATATCCCCAACTCTTTTATAAGTGGGTTTGATGACTGTTGTGCTGCTTTATAGAATTTCATCTCTAGTTAGCTAAATCTGTCTTGGAGAATTGGTAGTTTTAGCTCCGTCCCAGACCCTATGGTCTTACCATCACCCCCACCATCTATCTCTTCCGGAAGTAAGGACAACTTTCGGCCAATCATAATCTGTTACCAGGTCGTATAGGTGACTTCTTTGAGACGGTCATTGCTCCAACTCCTCAGCACTCTACTTTCAGTGTGCACTGCCTCGGAATTTGTCTAGCTCGCGGTTGCTGCCTATATTTCGACATCGGTATGCGTACTGGCGGTGAAGAATACTACAGCTGTAGGAGGTCAAATTCAAAAGCCCACGGGCCTGGCGTTGGGCAGCCTTGGTTTAGACATTTTGAAGGCTACGAAAGGATCACACATGAAAGTGTACTCATTTTTTGGGCAATACTTTTTGAATAACTCTAAACAGGATGCTGAAAACCACAAAGTTTAATATTTAACAGTTTTTTTATGACGATACCCTGTATAACAATCGGCCATTTCGTTACTAACCCTGATGGATGATTAAGGTTGTTTTGTAGATCGTCCGTAACAGCGGCACCTTCCAGCAGATGTCTGGTAGCTGTTCCCTGCATTCGTACAGAACGATGCTAGGGGGTGTCTCAACAGCTCTTAAACGCGTTCGTTCCTTGCGCAAAACAAATCGCAAAGACTGCGAGATCCCCGGAATTTACACGCGGTAATTAAAGCGTTACTCGCCTGTACCACGGAGGGGACTTTGGTGGAATTTAATAGGGAGCCCAGTGGCGCCATTACTGTCACACGCGAGCCGAGTTAAGTGTTCTCATTAGAAGAAGCAGAAAGGCGGCAGCGTTGCCGGAATGCGATTTATTAAAGGTGCCGACAACGAGCGCGGATAATTTAGTGCGAGCGGGGAGGCTTACCGAGGCACCTGGAGACAGTTACCTGGAGCTCGCTCGACCGGAAGCTCTTAGGCTGATTGCGCGAGACTCAGCGAATTCGTCGTTCTGTCTGACTTCGAGAGTCATTTTCATCCTCATCACCTGATTCGAAATAAAAGCTAGGACAGGTGTACAAATTATAAACTTTGTACTATGATCCTCCAACGACAGGAATCCCCGTATTTCCAAATGAAATAGAAAATAACAATAACCTAATCGACTTATATGATTTACAAATGCGAGCACATTTAGAACTACTTCAGATAAACATTGCAAAAATTATAAGGAAGCGATTTACTTAACACGTAGTACCGTGTCCACGTACATTTTCCGTTAAAGCTTATTTTTGAAAATTCATTTTTAGTACTTATGTACAGTGTTCTGGCTAAATGTGTTTTGTCTGCTAGCGCTAGCTCGATTCTACTCATATTAGTCAGGTAACTGTCGCAATGAACAACGCAAGGAACTTTTGGAATCTTCGTACTACAGTAGAACTCCAATTATCCGAACTTCGACTATCCGAATTGCTAATTATCCGAATCGCTTAAGGCAGTCATATTAAGACGTGCGTGGAACAAGTTGAAAGGCATATCCACCGAAGAAGAGAAGGGAAAAGAAGCTCAAGAAAAGGAAATTGAAAGGGAAGGGAGAAGATATGGATGACGTGTCACTTTAGGAATTCAGATACATTTTTCTGAAAATTCTGGTTGTTCAGAAGTTAGTGCTGAAGATTTAGGAGAGTGAGTGGTGTGTGATTCGTCAGACCCTGGGTATGAAACTCTAAATTATGATGAACTTATTAAAAGTGTGACAGAAGAAAGTGTCGAAGGAAGAAGATGTCCTTAACTTCGAAGTTGAAGCAGACACGGGACCATCAGCTAGTCAAGCATTTGCCGGCCTTGAAAACTTCGTTGGAGTGGATGGAGCGTCAACCCGAGTGCGACCACATGCAACTTCTGACTGTCAAACGGATGCGCAACTTAGCTGCCCGAAAACGGATTAATGCAAACAGCTTACTTTGACCGAGATGTTCAATAAGTAATGAACCTTTATTTTCAGTACTGTACATATATAATGTACTAATGTACTAGCATTTGTAAGTGTTCTTAACATGTAAAAGTGTTGCCTTTTAATTTAATTAATTAAAGACTTCTTTTTTTCTTTAAACATAGTTTTTTCTCCCATTTTCAACACACATACAGTAATTAATTAAAATGATCCCTTTTTCGGGAAAAAAATCCAACTATCCGAATTTTTTATTATCCGAATGGGGTCCGGACCCAATTGATTCGGATAAGAGTTCTACTGTATTAACAGCACAGAATGAGAAAATCTAATACCTTCCAGTTACTGCAATTGCTGTATACGATTAGTTTATAAGATGGAAAATCATTTTCGCATGGAGAATCCTCTAAATTATTTTCATACCTGTAAGCTTTTGAATGCAGAAGCTTAGGTGGACATCTCTATACACGTAAACATAAATATTATTTACCTCAGAATAGCATAAAAGTTTTAAAACAAGTGTGGAATATTGTTTTATCATTTAAGGAACTGGTATAATGTTCAAAACTTTGCAGTTGAGAAGGTGTGCAGGTGTGTTAAATGAGATTCTTCAAGCAGGCCATTTTAATTGAGGACAGTGGAAGGAAATAGGGATGTATAGGCCTACTATTCATTCAATTCATAAATGCTTATTTAGATCAAGATATCACAATTCGTTCTGTCTGTCACAAGGCTGTCTAGCAAGCTTTAACTGAACAAGGCAGTGGATACAGCTTATATCAGAGTGCTCCATAACATCTACTGTCACCTATTCAGCCTTTGACAATATTAGAGAACGAAACTACAGAGTTCCATATCGAAGGAGGTGTTAAGCAAGGTGATCCCACCTCTCCAAAATTATTTTAAGCTGTCTTGGAGATGGCAATGTAAAAACTAGAATGGACGTAAAAGGAAATTAGAATTAATGGCAGAAGATTTAACAACTTGAGATTTAATATGAGAGATAAATCTTTCCCGGCGTATCTTTGAAATAAATTCTTCACGGGTTTGCTGCCGGATTACATTTTCTGCTGACGACGAGCTTTCGGCGACTTGCACTGCCGCCATCATCAGGTCCATTGTATATACAACGGACCTGATGTAATCCGGCAGCAAAGCCGTGAAGAATTTATTTCAACTTGAGATTTGCTGATGACATTGCGCTTGTTGCTAATGACCTTGATGAACTCCAAACCTTGGTTACCGACCTCTCCTCCAAGTGTAGAACATGTTGGCCTAAGAATGAATATTTCAAAAATAAAAATAATGTCTGACAAATAGGAAGTTCACAACTAGATAATGAACCTTTAGAAAATGTCAGTTAGTACATTTATCTTGGCCAGCTTGGAAACAACAGAGATGATGTAAGACCCGAAGTTTTCCTTCGCATCAAGCTGGGATGGCAAGCATTTGGGAGGCATTCTATTATCCTGAAATCTAAAATGCCTACAAATGTAAAGCAAATAGTCTAATGACCAGTGCATTCTTCCTGTGCTGACATATAGCTGTGAGACCTGAACTCTAAATGAATTTACAAAAAGGTAAACTATACGACTGACCAAAAAGCTATGGAAAGATCAATGTTAAGTTTAACGAGGAAAAACAAGAAAAGAGCAACTGACATTACAAAGGTCACAGACATTTTAGAGAAGACAGTATGCTTGAAGTGGCAATGGGCCGGCCATATAGCGCAGAGAATAGACCAAAGATGGACAAAAGCAGAGTGGAGCCCAAGAAATCACCACAGATCGAGAGAAAGACCACCAGACCGATGGGAAAAGGACATACGCAGGGTTGTCGGAGACAACTGGAAGAGGATCGCCCAAGATCGTCCGACCAGGAGGAAAGTGGCCAAGTTCTACCTGAAATCTTTACTTTAAGCGGCCACATCAATAAATGATTGAACTGGCTGATAATGATAATGATCACAACCTTAAGATGTATACAGTATTCCTTCCACGTACTAATTCGTGTTTGGTAACTGATTTTAGACTGTAACCATATGAATTTGCTCTTTTTACTATTGCTAATCTCCTTCAGGGTCTTCATATCTGACCAGTAGCAGGTGGAATTATTTCATGTCACTAGGTTTAAAGCAAAATAGCGTGATTTCGGTGTTTACGGAAATATTGCGCGAATAACATACCACAATTTTGGATTTAGTACAAACGCGATTTTCACTATTGCTGAGTTTTTCTGTTATTGTACTTGGAGCAAACGGGCGAATATAACCAAGTGTGCAGTTTTCCAGAGGTATCGAAATATTTCTAAGATAATATGATTCACAATTTTTTTAAATTATAATTTTTTAAACTGATTGTTTACAAACTTAATTCAGGTGCTAATTTTAGGAATTACCTTTGATTTTATTTAGCACTCAATGCTTTAACATGAATTGTAATTAAAATTTTCATCGCTAACACATTTAAAACTGCGCACTTTTTAAGAGTGGAACACATTGAAATTGGATAATTAGGAAATAATATTTCACTGAACCATGAACCGTACAGAATCTTCAATCAAAGGAATTACGGCTCAAAAATCGTAGAACTTTTTTAATTAAGATTTTGGCTAACTCCTGGAACCGAAGACTTCAGCACAGTCCTTTTTCTCTTCCCTTCCAAGAACTTCTTCATTCTCCTATCCACCTGACATTACTCTTTTGGCTTGTAGATTTAGTAGGTAGACCGGAAATTTAACAGCTTCAGCCTTTCAAACTATTTGCTCTTAACGATGTCTTTCGTGATCTCTATTTTATCTTTTAGCCTGAGGTGTTTAAATTTGTAAATGAGGTATAATGTTTTCTTGTAAAATAAGTGTTATTCGTAAGGTATAAGGAAGTGCAAGAAATGAGAATGGATAAATGACTAAAAGTACGTAGAAGGTGGGTATAAAAAAATACACCTGTTTCTTCTTGCAGAAATGCTACTGAAGGCAGAGAGGAGCGTGAAAATTGGTGAAAGATTATCATGCTCATCAGTAGTTCAGACATTCTAAATTCTGGTCACTAATGGCATAGAAAAATACATTAAAATCTTGAACAGTAAAGCCCTGTCGTAAAGTATTTAAATCGTTAAGGCAATTTCGATTTGTTTCAAATTACATTCATTCTGATTTCTACTGACAATCAAGTACTTATGGATTTTTCGCGTCCCCTCAAGTAAACATTTTGAGATAAAAATGTAGGTTCTAAGCTGCTAGCATAATCGTAAAAGGTTCATGGAGATTTTAAAACGACGAAGGAAGGTGGGGGTGTCAGAATGTCTCCTGTGACGGACAAAATTTCGGGATTTACGCTCCTGGAGGTCAAGTTGGTGTGCCCTGCTTAGGTGAGGTTTGTAGTAGGCAGCTCGACTTCGTAATCACGCCCGTGTCTCCATAGCAACCCGTCTTTCCCTAAACTGGATTACGGCGGGCAGGCGTCGTCTAGCTGGTTGCCAGTGCCGCCATTACTGCTGCCGCCTCTGCGGATGACGAAGCAGCCCAGATTAATCCGCAGCGCCGCGCGAGGTGGCGCCACCTCAAGTCTCTACACTGGGGCCGGTGCGGCAGTGCCTCGGTGGCTTGATGAAGCGGGTCGAGCCTAGCGGAGACAGCAATCTGCACTGCGCGGGGTGGTCTGTGGCGTAGCTCCTAATGACGGACGCAAGAGCAAGAAACGGGGCGGGATGGCCTCCCCAGACGGCAGGTTCTAAACTACAAGAGGTAATGTTATATAACCGCAAACGGAAGGGGTGCAACTTACATACTAAGGTAGCGACGAAGTATGTATTAGAAGATGAATAGCATTAGATGTTATCAAGAAAAAATCCAAGAAACTGAACTGGATTTTTTTTATTTTTTTTTTTAAATTTCATACGCTGTGAGGATGACCTAACGTTCTATGCTACTCCTCCGTAGATCAAATAGAAAATGTATAACACCGTTCTGTACAGTTTTTAATGTTAGGAATAAGCATAAGTCTTTCATTCTATTTTGGGCGCTGTTTCTAAATTTGTTACCAGTTTACTTAAAGAATTTTTTGATAAATCAGCAGCGGTTTTACTATTTCTGGTGGCAACGTTATGAAATTTAGTGTCCAACAATGTCCCGCCAAAGAATTTTTCCCAAAAAACACTTGCTATAGGTTTAAAGTTCTATTCTATTAAGTAATTTATTGGTTCTTTTTTTACTTCTAACAGTACGTTTAAATTGGGTGTTTATAAGCCATATGTTGGTGATGAAGCATGAAACGATATTGGTAGAAAAAATAGGAGTAGTCCATGAAAGGGAAGAGATTACCATAACCACAAGCCGTCGATCGATTTCAGGCATGATAGAATGGGAAAATTTTCTTTTGTACATAAACGAGTCAGGGATTGGAATAAATTACCAAGGGAATTGCTCAATAGTTCACCAAAAGACAACGAAAAAATTTAAAATTAAAATGTGTTAGGGGCAAAAGTAGTTGGTTGGTGAAATTATTTTAAGAAAGCTAAGATAAAATATAATAAGAAAAAGGAAATGGGTATGTATGGAAATTGCCACCAGAGCATGCACTCCACCACACTTAATTAACATTACAGTGAGTGAAATAATTTTCGCTAGGTGTTTAAATTGACACAAACGTATTTACAACTTCATTTGAAACATGTAATTGCTAACAAGAGTCAACATATTACATATTAGATATTTTGTCTGTCTCCAAGTCCGAAAATTTATAAAACATTGTGACGCAAATTTACAAGTTATACAGGTCTACATCACATTTTTTGGATCAAGAAAATACTAAAATTATAAATGGGTGATCAAACCATTTTAAGAAAAATTAAGTTGCTAAGTTGTAATAAAAATTTGAAAGATCGTTTCCATCATTTGCACCCTGAGATTTTTGCCTGAAATTTTAGGCGAAGTCAGCTAAGAGCATGATTCAGAAAGCCATAACAGAGGAAAGGGCACTGCAAACAAGATAGACGGGTTTAACACTACTTGATGGAAGATATGCAATGTGAAACTATTAATAGTTTCATAATATAAAATATTAATTTGTTATCTTACAGATCGATGTATATAACACAATTTTTATAGAATAAAAAAAATGACATGGACAATGAAAACTAAATATGATGACATTAAAAGAACACAGAAGTACAAATACCCTGGTGAAATTTTGACTCCCAATGTTAATGAGAAGGCTGCAGTTGAAGATAGGGAAGAAAGATTGAAACAGCTTTCAGGATTTGTCAAAAGTCATCAAAATCAAAATTACTCTCCCATCAGGCGAAATACAATCACTATGGTACGGTAGTGAAGCCCGAATGTTTATACGCAGCAGAAACACTAGCCAGACAGGGATTGACGCAAATAGAAAAGAAAGAAAGAAAGTTTCAATGGAAAATCTTGGGACCAAAAAAAGTGAACGGAAACGAATTTAATTTCCGTTTGAGATTGAACCAAGAATTATACGATAAGTTTGAAAAGGTATCAAACACAATTAAGAAAATTAGATTAGTTTTCTGTGGACATATCAAGAGAATTGAACCAGAAAGAATGGCAAAGAAAATACTCAACTTTCAAGAGAACAGGAACACCCAAGTTCCAAGTGTGACGGAGGTCCACCAGGATCTGAAAAGATGTGGGATCAACATGAAAGATATCCAAGACAGGGAATTATTCAGAGGAAAATTTTCCGAGGTAAAGGATCTGACTGAAGTAAAACCAATCAGGAAAGGAAGGAATTTTCACAGGAAGAAAAAGCAAGAGTGAGCCAGAGAATGAAAGGGTACTGGCGACGGAGGAAGGAAACTCAGAAGAGGAAATGAAGTTGCGTAGTCGTAGTCAACGGGCTGTAGTGGACTACACAGACGGAAAAAAAAATCCCAACACCAAGAAAAAATTATTGTAGAGTAATGAAATTTGGACAATGCATTTGTCAAGTTAACATGTTTAATTGATTAAATTTTCAAGATCACAGGTTAATTTAAGCTCAAGAAAATGCATTTCAAATGTGAAATACTGTTAAATTAATAGCCGGTGTAACCTCCAGAATTTTGAATGCAAGCCTGCAAACGTGAATGCATTGTGTCATACAGGTTTCGAATGTCACTGTGGTATGGAGTTCCATGCTTGTTGTACTTGTGCTGTCAATACTGGGACGGTCAGTGCTGGCTGTGGATGATGCTGGAGTTGTCGTCCAATGATATCCCATACGTGTTCAATTGGAGACAGATCTGGTGATCTCGCAGGCCAAGGTAACATGTCGACACTCTGTAGAGCACGTTGCGAGACAACAGCGGTATGAGGGCGAGCGTTATCCTGTTGAAAAACTCCCCCTTGAATGCTGTTCATGAATGGCAGCACTACAGGTTGAATTACCAGACTGACGTACAAATTTGCAGTCAGTGTGTTTGGTATAACCACAAGAGTGCTCCTGCTGTCATAGGAAATTGCTCCCCAGACCATGACTCCAGGTGTAGGTCCAGTGTGTCTAGGCCGCAGACAGTTTGGTTGCAGGCGTTCCCCTGGCCTCCTTCTGACCAACACTCGGCCATCACTGGCACCAAGGCAGAACCTGCTTTCATCAGAAAACACAACAGATCTCCACTCCGTCCTCCAATGAGCTCTGGCTTGACACCACTGGAGTCGCAAACGGCGATGGCTTGTAGTCAGTGGAATGCACGCTACAGGGCGCCTGGCTCGGAGCTGTCCTTGAAGTAACCGATTTCTAACAGTTCGTTGTGTCACTGTGGTACCAACTGCAGCTCGAATTTCTGCCGCAGACGCAGTACGATGCGCCACAGCTGTACGCCGAATACGGCGGTCTTCCCTCTCAGTAGTGCCACGTGGCCTCCCGGAACCCGGTCTTCTTGAGGCAGTACCATCCCTTGACCACTGCACCCAACAATCATGCACAGTGGATACATTCCGGCCAAGTCTTTCTGCAATATCGCGAAAAGAAAATCCACCTTCTCGTAGCCCTATTACACGACCTCGTTCAAACTCGGTGAGCTGTTGATAATGGCTTCTTCGTCTTCTTAAAGGCATTCTTGGCTAACATCAACTCACTATGTCAAATCTCAGCGGTAAATAACGTTCACAAACTTTACAGCGCGTATTTAAAGCAAACCTGATTTGCAAGCTCTGAGTAGCGCTACTAGCGCCACACTTATGCGCGAAGCGCGAAATTTGAATCGATGTCATCTTTCAGATGTATAAACACGCCTACCAAATTTCGTTTATCTAACACAAGTCTTTCTTGGTGTTGGGATTTTTTTTTCCGTCTGTGTATTTTGAGGTATTTAGGAATATACATTGGATTTATAAAATAGTATTGAAGTTAGCCTGCCTTGAGCTGTACATCGCCGTGCAACGGCAGCCCAGACGCGCATTCGGCTGAAATAGAGCTGATGCAGTGTCGGCGGAATATCGGGTGTCGGGCAAAGGACAGCCACCGAGTTCAACGCCGTTCCAGAATGTTCTGGATGATCGATGATCTTGCAGAATATGCACGCCAGGCACGTGGAGAGTGTTCGAGGGACTTTGAGCCTTCGAGAACATTCGTGCTGTGCTATATAGTCTTGCCAAAGGTCAAAGGAGTCAGTCTGTCTGCAGCAACATCCGCGAGCGCGTTACGCTGCACGAACGTCGAGTGATCGGCGATGCCAGCACTTGCCCATGTCACATCACTCAACACCGAACTTAGCCATTCATAGTAATTGTCGCAAAAGACCTAAAGCTCTTGCACCTGGTAGATTAAAGTTAACTGGTACCGTGCACGCTCTGGAGTGCTATCGCGAGGATTCATGATCAGTGTGTAATAACTAACCATTTGGAATAAATCGGGTTTGAGTTACGAACTGTGCTTCAATCGGATACTACCCTTCGCATCTTGATTATCGGTTATACTTCTAGTTAGGTTTGTAGGCATGAAGAGCAGCTGCATCCTGGAGGAGTGAGCGGAGGATCACACAGTGAAGCGGAACAAGTAAGTGCCAACCAGTCCAGCTTGGCTAGGCCCCTCTTGCCTTCCTGGCAGTAATGTCTGTGACCGGTTAGGGAAGCTGTGTTAACTAGTACGTCCAGTAGTCCAATCTTAAGGTGTCAGAACATTTTCTCCATAGCTTCCCCCACCGTAAGACGGAGCATTACAGGGCTGACACGAAAAGAAAAAAAAGTGAAATGCTAAGAAAGTGCTACTTCAGACAATATGCAATGATTAAACCAGAGGCATTATACGGATCGGTATGTCTGGCACAATAAAACAGGCAAACAGAAAGATCTGGAGAAGAAAGTAAGGAAAATAACAAGGAAATTAGCAAAGTTAACTTCCAAAGAGTAAAAATTATGTTTTTTGTAAAACATAAAAAACTGCACACACAATAAGAAAAAGAATGCAAAACTTTATGAAGATTTATACCTCATGAATAACTTCAAGCAAACTTTCTATCTCATTTCTAAATTTACGCACTTCAGGATAAAAGAAAAACGAGGAATAACGGAAGACGTGGTTAAGAGAAAATGCTGCACAAGAGTCAGTCTGAGACTTGTTAAACTTCTTGTTTTCCTACTAAACATACAAGCCAAAAGAGTAATGTCAGGTGGATAGAGGAATGAAGACGTTCTTGGAAGGGAAGACTAGAAAGACTGCACTGTAGTCTTACGAATCCAGGAGTCAGCTAAAACCATAATTAATAAGGTTCTACTATTTTTCCACTGTAAGTTCTTTGACTGAAAAATCTGCATATCATACTTTCATGGTTTAGTGAAATATTATTTATTTATTGTCCGATTTCAATTCGTTCCACAAGTCAAAAGTGTGCAGTTTTAAACGAGTTTGTGATGAAAATTTTAATTACAATTCGTGTTAAAGCATTAAGTGCTAAATAAAATAAAAAATAAATAGTTCCTGAAATTAGCACGTAAGTTACTTTTGTAAAAAAAGCAGTTTTAAAAGATCATAATTAAAACAAAATGGTGAATAATGCTAACTTAATTGAAATATTTAGATAGTCTGTAAAACTTAACGCTTGATTATATACCCTGCTCTTACAACGGGTACAATAACATCTAAACCCAACAGTTGAGAAAATCGCGATTGTAAGAAATGTAAAATTATACTTAATTCTCATGCATGTAGTTCATACAGTCTTTTTATAGCCATCAAAATCACGCCATGTTGCTATAAACATAGAGAAATCAAATAATTTGTTCAGCTAGCAATTAGATATATTAGCTCCAAAGACCCTACAAGATACATGCAAGAGCATGAAGAACAGACTAAACTACAAGCACTATTAACTCAAGTATTTACGTAAAACGTAGCTCACTTTGAAGCAAATGCAATTGAACTTGTTGATCGATCTTAACTTATGGACGAGTCCTGAACTCATAATATACTCCAGAATCAATGAAGCAATCGGTAAAATGGACGTAAGAAATTTCACCCCATCCAAAAGACCAATGGCAAATTATTGTACCTATTTTTCCAGATTCTGAAGGAGAAACCATAAAGAAGGCATATTATGGCAAACCAACTTCTAGCGGTATCATGGGAAGAGGCAGCACCTAGTATGGAGGTTGAGCAGTAACGCTGGATCCTCGATTTTAGGATAACGCAGATTCAGAATTTCACCCAGTCATCGTTTTTTCCATGGTTTTCCAAAATCTCTCAACGTGAATGAAGGATTGGTTCCCTTAAAAGGCTGTGGTCCAATTCCTCCCAGTTTCTCTACCTCCATCCTTCCCTGGTTCTAATTACCTCGACGCCTTTGACCAGTAATGCTCAAACCCAAAAAAGAACAGTAAATTCGCCTTCATCAAGATAATATTTCCATTTACACGTATCTCATTGTCATTGCTACAGATGATGAGTGTCGATTTCTGTTAGTACCGTAGTCCCTCCGTATCCTACCCTCGCAGACTTCCGCCTATTTCCAATACTTAAAAAGTAACTGCCTAGCGCCTCTTTTTAGCTATATTATAGAATTATATGTCATCTCATTTCTTGACGCCAGTAAGAAATGTTCTTATGCGTATGGAAAGAAAGCAATAGAATGTCATCAGAGGAAATGTGTACCGCTCGGAAGAAATTACCTTGAAAAAATAAAATAAATAAAGACCCGCTATTTAATAGTGTGAGCCCACGAAATCAGAGAACGAACTTAGTGAATCAAATATGAGGAACCAGAAAAGAAGGAACACTATTCATTGCTTCGAAGTTTGGCTTTCGACTCTGGGAGCATTAACTCTGGCTCGTCGACATGCCTAGACTTGTTCCGTTCCCCTTTACTGGTCCTCTTCAGACGTTGCCCCCTCGTACATTGAGGGGAGTCAGTCCTGGAGCAGCGGCCATAAAGACAAGATGTGATTAGGGCTGCGTAGTTGGTCCGCCTGGTCTCAAGGAGTCAGGAATGGAGGGACAAGTCGTTAGCGGAGAGATTAACCGAGGGGAGCGCACCATCAGATCAGCCAACGGGGGAGCAAAACACGCCGTAAACAAAGAAATACCTAATACAGACACGGAACAGCCTTCTCTGGCCTGCAAATCATTTAATCCCCCTCTCAGTGGTGCTTTTTATTTCCGTTCGCCTTGAACACCCATTTACCAAACTTTGCTAATTTGTCTTTCAAAATCGGAACACTTTTATCCACTATTCGCTCTCAGTTTGCTTTGTTGTAAATTCGATTCCTCTTGGTACGTTTTTCGGCAAAGGAAACAATTTTGCAAGCACACGTTTCGCGATATATATATATATACATTAATAGTCAATATATTCCCCATATAAGACGAATTATCAGTACTCGTCTTTCAAAATATTAAGACTTGTACTTGGTATAATAGATGTGATACGTTCATTTGTACGGTATGGATTTTGCAGGTTTACCATAAACATATCATTTATGGATAGATTATTATTATTTCTTCACTAATGCATATGAATGACGAAATGATGTAGTACAGGGTTGATTAAACATTTTTATATAAACTTAAGATAATCAGACCGAAGTTATAAGTAACAATAAAATCAACCGTATCAAAGTCCGTGTTGTTTTGCAAAATGTATTACTGTTTTAAATACGAGGATAGGCGATACAATTATTCCCTTGTAATTTTTCTTCATCGAGGTTTTTTTTGCATATGCATACAGATCTCTACTGAAATCCAACGTTATTCATTTTCTGGCAATCGTAAGAAAAAACCACTATTACTATAGCTGAGAATCTTTTGCTTCGTTTTCACTCTTCTGCGTGAATTTTATTATATTCTTCGCTTCCGTGATGAAATTCAAGGACAATATATCTATTTTTCCTGTAATCAAACTTTCTAACTAAGTGTTATCATTCACAACTTCTCCAAATTAACGTTATTAATTACTGTAGGAATAACCTCATAATTTGGAGAATTCAGTTTTATTACATATCTTATCCTTTTCCAATAAATTTCAAATTATGAGCGTTTTCAAAATTCAGTTTAAATTTCAAGACTAGGGCTAAAACGGAACTCCACCTCCGCATCCACAAGTGTGGAACCTGTAAGATAACTAAAATTATGTCAATATCACCCATCAATTTTTGCTTATGTTTATTTGATCCCGGTTAAAACTGTCTTTGGATCAAGAAGTCGGTGGTTGAGAATGACTGAAACAAGGTTTCAGTGATGAAGAATATCGCTGGAGCAAGGAGTCTGTAAAAACAAAAGAGGCTATTAAGTTGCTTGTTACGATGATATTTAGAGTATTAGGTCAAAAATTACATTGCTTGTATGTTCACATTGAGTCACAGTGCAAAGAAAAGCGGCGGACTGCACCACTTTCGGAACCCACCGGAAATTGGTACTAACCTGTTGAAATTTGTCGAATTGCTTCACGTTTTGTGCTCTTGCTTTGCGGAAAACGAGCCAGGAATTTAATTAAAAATGCCGAAATATGGCAGAGACGCACAGCCGTTAGGTGCAGCTAGCGTTGAAAAATCAGTGACATTCTCTTAAAATGTTGATTTAATCCTTTTGTTGTAATGTTTCTTACTGTCTCAGCTTTTCTTCGTTGTAAAAAGTAGCATAAAATTGACAAATAGGCAATATTTATCCGATTTGTAATACGGCGATGCCCGCCATCTTATATAGAAACGAGCAATCAGGGATAAATGATTGCTTCCTTTGTATTAAAAAAAAATAATAATAATAATAATAATAAAAATGCAATTTCCGTGACGGATGCCGCAGAACGAAAATTTTGTACAATTTTCTCGCTTGGCCAAGGGCATATTTCAACGTAACCATGAACTATATGACGAAACGAAACTGTTTAGGATGTTATGATACCTGTAACGATAATTTTTAGGTTATTTTTGCATTGCTGATAGCATTTCGCAGTTGCGCAGCCTCTCATATCTCTGCATTTTTAATTTAATTTCTGGTGACTTTTCCGCAAAAAAAGAGCGCAAAACGTAAAGAGGACATATTGACAAAGCAATCGAACCAAATTTTAACAGGTTAGTACCGATTTCGCGTTGGTTCCGGAAGTGGTGCAGCCCCCGAAAAGCGTTTAAAAGAATCTGTAATGGATAGAAGGATCTTGTTAACATTATTACGGAGTTAAATGTTATTTTATATAATTGAACTGTTAAAGCTCAATATAGAAAATTGGTAAAATCAAACAGCGTTGTACTCAGGTGATTAAATCTCTTGTTTGAGACCGAGAAGACCGTGTAACGATAAGCGTTCTCGCCTCGCATTCGGGAGGACGGCGGTTCGAACCCCGTCCGGGCATCCAGATTTGGGTTTTCCATGGTTTCCCCAAATCACTCCAGGCAAATGCCGGGATGCTTCCTTCAAAAGGCCATGGCCGAATTCCTTCCCATTCCTTGCCCCATCCTTGCCCCCCATCCTTGCCCCCCATCCTTTCCCGTTTCTAAAGACCTCGATGTTAAAAAGAGACGTAAAGCAGTTACAAAAAAAAAAAAAAAAAAAAAAAAAAAAAAAAAAAAAAAAAAAAAATCTTGTTTGAGATTAGTTTGGACCACAAATAAAGGTAGCTTACTCCACTAAATAGCTTACAAATTTCCGCATTAAATCGTACCTTCACTTCTACCTCCGCAAGTTTTAATGAGAGCGCGTCAGGAAGGGAAACGATATGCTCTCCTACCTGGCATACGCGAGGATGGGGGTTCGAATCCCCGTCCAGCCATCCTGACTACGATTTTCCACGGTTTTCCGTAGTCCCTCCAGGTGAATACCCTGATGGTTTCTTATAAATGCCATGGCCGAATTGTTTCCCGTTCTTTCTTCTTAGGTTACTTTGAATAATGAGGAAGGAAACGTGAAAAAATTGAGTGCAACAGTTTTGTTTTCATTGCAGTTATATGAGGTAATAACAACAAACTATAATATGCTTATAGCTTATTCTTTTCCCTTTCTACAAACCTCGGCACATCATCGCTTAGCTCACAATACTGTTGTTGTTTTCTTGTTTTATTTATTATTATTATTTATTTATTATTTTTTACAGTACTGTAATAAGAGTTAGCATGACTATCGCGGCATTGTTAGCTAAGCGAAGAACTGCAAATTAGAACTTGTATGTAAAGTACGATCGGCGGATTGTCTTTTCGTAGCTGGTGCCGTAACCTTAGGCTGGTCGCTCTAAGAAGTTAAGAAGCAAACTTCGCGAATTTCGTTTGCCAAGTATACTTTTATTAGTTACCTAATTTAATTCATTTGTGAAATCATCCCACGTTTCTTCGTTGCGTGAAGATGAAAGTAAATAAAAAAATTTAATCAGACAGTTTTATCTGGAATCATACGATGTTAATGAAAAATGTAAAATTTGTCACAAAAAATAATCTTATGTTGATGTATTTTTGTTTAAAGAAAATATTAAATTCTAAACAATTATAAACTTATTCCGTGAAGCACAAGCACTGAACCTCCGCTTCTGCATTAAACACCTGCAAACATGACCTCCATTAAAACTCTAATTGAAGAGTACAGGGTGATTACAAGAGAACACTCGCAATTCAAGGGATCTGGAAACTCATTGTCTAAATTGCCTGTATTCAAAACTTCGCACTCGAGTTCAAATCCCAGTGGGGCCCGAATTTTGCTTTATCATAAGAGCTTTGTCAGGGAATTACATGGTCTGGATTCTGAATTTCACATTAAACTGGAGGTTCAGCCATGACGGAGGCGCAATGTGTGGAAAGTAGAAACGTCTCAGATCGCAAGACCACGCGAATTTTTACTTTACTCAGACACGGAAAAACTATATTTACAAAACTAAAAAAGGTCAGCAATCGCATCCAAAAGAACACTGTAAATTTATAAATAGCATATAATCGTGAATCACGGCAAGAGAGGTGACCGAAATATATTAATCACACTCATTCCATGAACTTAGAAGAATTTGATTTCTGTGGCTGCAGTTATTCTCAATTTCAGTGCGTCAGTGATGGCCGGCTGTAGTGGAAAAATACTAGATTTTAATGTACCTACAAACAAAAATTTTTTTCTTGGGGGAGTGATGAAGAGCCTGGTCTCTATCTGCTTTCCGACCCATTCCATCATTGCGATAATTCGATAATTTGTTGCTCAAATATACGCAAACGAGAACCAATGCGGTGTCACCTCATCTCGTTGGAAACCAATCCTTCTGCATTTTTTTTTTTTTTTTTTTAAGTTGAGGAAACATAAAAATCACTAACTAATCTGAGTAACAATTTCCATCAACAGTGGGCTCTTGAAAACAGAAGTGGCTGAAAAATTCGTTTTCGACATCGCAAATTCTTCTTGAAACCAACACAGAGCCCGATGGATCAGTTGTAATGCTAGGGTCTGACATTTGGCAGGACGTAGTTTGACTTTCCAGCCCGGCAATACAGATTTAGATTTTATAGATTTTCCACCTTTTCTCGAAATCGCTACAGACAAATGGTTCCTTCAGAAGACCATGGCTTGATTCCTTCCAGTTCCTTGAGTGGAATCCTTTCCCATTTCTATCGACGTTAATGTCGACGGGCCTAAAGCAATAAAAAAAAAAGTAACCAAAATGTGAAACTCCTGTATTTACAACGAAATGACGAGAAGCACTTTGGACCTTCTTACCCGAATCGCTATAAGTAGAAACAGTAAAACAGAACGTATTCTGTTGAGTGCTTGATATTTCGACAGAAACTGATATTTTTTGTAATATGATGAAGATCGCTTTTAGTTACATCTTCAAAACAAATAAAGCTTTAGGTTGTCGGTCCCACACCGATTTGTAGAATGGTTCCTCAAGTAATTTGGTGATATACTCTTCGGAAGATAGGATATTATTATGTAATAATCCAGTGTTATTAACGATACATTTGTTATTTAGAAACACAGTGAAAATTCTTTTACTATCATTATTATTTGTAATTAGACCTTATGCGATTACGCTAAGCCTCGATTCCCATCATGGATTGCAATTAAGGATTTGTACAATGTTTCCACTGCATAGTTAGAACAAGGGATTGTCGGTTCCTGGAGCAATAGAGGAGTGGAGATGCCTTAAGTTAATGCCATCTATCTGTCATTAGTGTAACTGATATTTTCTATGACATCAGTACTTTTGTTTATAAAATGCGTAGTTTATGAGGAGGAGATTGAAGACCGTCCGAGCATTCGCCTAGGTGAGTGTGGAAAAACTGCTGAAAACCACATACAGTATGAGCAACAAGTGGAGCCGAGGTCTCAAACCTGGTCGCGTTGTATCTCCCAGATCCACTGTGTTGGTGGCTTAATGCTCACAGCAACAGTATCAGACATTATCTTGTCGTGAAGAAAGTTTTATTCGTGAATGCAATTCATAAGTAAAATTACGCTTTGTATATGAGTATTTTAAGAGTAATAATACATCTGCTTCTCAATAGCCAAGAAAGCCTCAGTTCAACAATATTTCTTCACAATTGGAGAAGACGTAGATACCTTTGTATTCAAACAAATGATCATCCAAACGATTTGAGTGTTAAAACAAAGCTGCTCAGTCATTCATTAAAACTGAACATTCTCCGCACAAAACCGCACTACAGTAATCATATATCTAGACCGATTTATACTTTTACGTACTTATTCAGAACTGTTATTGAAAACATGAAGTTACGAAACAATAAATATTAATAATTTAAATTTCATTATTTATACTGCCGCAGATTGAAAATTTTGTCTCATCGGTGCAAGTATTCAATTTCTTATGAAATCAGAAAACTTTTACGTAATTTATTATAAACGTTTTCCCATAAAGGAATATATCAATTACTCACATTATTTTATTGAACATCTATTCATTAAACATTCAAATCAAACCTGAGAGATAATTATTTTCTTAAAATAAAGGATCGCAGTTGATTATATCAACTATCATATTAAAAAAATCAAAAAGTATTTTATAACTTAACTACGTGCAGTGGTGATGCTTTGAAATACTGTCACCCATAGCATTAAAAAAGTAAATAAATGCTGCTGCAATACAGTTATTTACAATTATGAAAGGTGAAGTCCATGGAGAGGCCAATACAATGGCAAGAAGATGGAGTACCATTCAATCGGATTGGAATAAGTTACCAAGAGAATTGATGATTAATTTAGTAAAAATTTTGATACAATTTATAGTTTAAATTAGTAGAGGGAGAAAATAGTTAGGTTCACGAAAGGGGGGGGGGGGAATTTGTGTGTAGGAAACTGCCACTGTAGCGTGCGATGCACAAATTAAATTAAAAAATTAAATGAAATAAATCCATTTACACATTGCAGTAAGATTTCAGAGGCATTGTTTTAACACATATTGTGAATATGTAAGATTTCAATCACTGCTAATTCAGAATTCTACAAAAAAATAGTTAATATTCTCAAATTTAATTTTTTAGTTTATTAAGAAGTTATAAAATGTTTTCAATGAAATACTTACAAACATCTAGAGACAAAACGTAAATTGGCGTGAAAAAAATATTTCATTGAGTAACATTAGACTTTCTGGTCAAATAGCCAAGGAAGATTTCTTGTACATTATGGCGGAAACAAGGTCCCTTCTGTCGCGGCCATGAATACATCAGCTAGTGGGGACAGAGTCGGTTTGAAACACCGACATCGACGAACAATAGAGATATCTCTACAACGACGGTCGTAAATTCGTCAGGAAGGAAGGCAGAACGTACTGTGGAGATTGTCTGAAATTTGTCAGCGGGTATTATCGCTAGAGGAAAGTGACCTTATCGCCTGTTGCTTCTAATTCCAGATACTGACGACAGAGATAAAGAACTGTAAGGTTAGAAATATATTAGCCAATGATATAAAGTTGCCATCGGGTGGATAAGCTGTGTGAAGATTGCTGTGAGTGGCGGGAGATATCTGCCGTCGAATGGAACTTGTTTCCGCAAGTTTGTAACAAAATGTTAATGTTTGTTTCTAAAACTGGCCAATGAGTGACGGAGTGGGACAGCGGCCTCCCTGAAGAGAGTCGATGTGAGAAGATCTGCAGAATACGGTAGGGACAGCTGCGTGTGAGAGAAGCGTCCGGTAGCCCTGCTGGGTCTCCCGGGACACACCATCACTGGCTGTTGCCAGCGAGGACACAAACGAGACATCTCCAACACACGACTGGTCGGCTACCTGTCACCGTAGGACCTTCCCTCAGCTGACCAACTCCGTGCCCAGCCTGATTCGACACGACTTTGGCCGACAGACAACAGTGATGAGCTAATAATCGCCGAAGAGAAACTGTTCACTACAAACCATAGGACTTCAGTTTTTCCTGAATCCTCCAATTTTCCCTGCCACTTTTCTAATTTTTCTTTCCCTAAAAACCAAATTCGGACTATTAAAAACATTTTTAATTATTAAAAAAAGCCAAATTTGTCCATAGAAAAAAGCACGTTCAGTTTTTCGAAATTTTCCAATTTTGCGGGCAACTTTTCCAGTTTTTCTTTCACTAAATACCATATTAGGACTGCTATTAACATTTAAAAAATTAGCTAAATTGGTCCATAGAAAAAAAGAGCTTTCAGATTTTCCTGAATTTTCCAATTTTCCGGGCAACTTTTTCTCTTAAAACATTATTCGGACTATTACGAAGACTTAAAAAACCTAGACAAACCGGTTCATAAAAATGGCCCTTTCAGTTTTCCCGATATTTCCAATTTTCCGAGCAACTTTTCCAATTTTTTTTTATCTAAAAACCTTATTCCAATTTACTAACATAAAAAAATAGCGTAATCGGTCCTGCCCTTCTTAAGTGATACGATTACCAACGAATAGCATTTCATTTTGATTTATATAGATTATATCAATAATCCCATTTTAGAAGAACCAAATTATTTCAATATGGAAATGAAATTTCGTTATATATCATTCAGTAATGGAACTTCTTTATATTACAATTTAAGTTTTTATGTCAGGGTATGAGTCACAAATGGAAAATGCTGCTCAGAATTATTAAAAGTACTTTATTTCGAAGTTAGTTGATGTAATCATGTCAGCAGTGTTACTTCTTACTACAACTGTCGCTTGCTAACAGAAAGCAAACAAACAATTTAATCTCCAATTTTCTCAAACTTAACTGTTAACGAAGCAATTTGGAAACAAATTCTTGTAAATTATCGGCGGCTTTAGTAATTTTATCGATGACTAAATAAATATTTATCTAATAACTAGCTGGTACCCACGACTTCGTTCGTGATTGTAAAGAATTCATATTAACAGCCATAGACATCTAACCACCATAGTGCACGATGGGAGACTCGATACTATTACCATACACAAATACCAGTCTTCTGCGCTATGTAGTTCCGGCAGCAAAGTAAAATTTACGGATACACACAAGTCTTTGGATGAAATACGAAAATATTCATGATCGACCAATTTCAAACACCATATCTCACACACTCCCACAGTTACCGAATTTTGGCCAACGTTGTGATCGATGGGAGACTCTCTGTTACTACCACACACAAACGCCAGTGATCTGCTATTGATAGTTTTCACTTAAAAGTGATACACCGTGACACATGAGTCTTTGGCAGAAATATGAAATTGCCGCAGGTCGACCATTTTCATCCCCCATATCTTCCACACCCCCATAGCTGCAGACATCTAACAACCATAGTGCACGACAACAGAAACGATTCTACTACCACACATAAACACCAATGCTCTATGCTATGTAGTCGTGGCAGAAAAGTGAAATCTGCGGAGACACTTGCCTTTAGTCGAAATACGAAAATATCCTTGGTCAGCCACTTACAACCACCATATCTACCACACAACCACAGTTTCTGAAATTCGGCCGCTGTTGTGATCGAAAGGTGACTCTGTGTTACTACCACACATAAACGCCAGAGATCTGTGATCGACAGTTTTCGCTGAAAAGTGATACACCATGACACTTTTGTCTTTGGCAGAAGTATGAAATTGCACAGGTCCATCACTTTCAACCCCCATATCTCCCACACCCCCATAGCTACCGACATCTAACAACCATAGTGCACTACATGAGATACGATTCTACTACCAAACACAAACACCAATGCTCTATGCTATGTAGTTGTGGCAGAAAAGTGACATATGCGGAGACAGTCGAAATACGAAAATATCCTTGGTCGGCCACTTACAACCACCATATCTACCACAGTACCTAAGTTTCTGAAATTCGGCCGCTGTTGTGATCGAAAGGTGACTCTGTGCTACTACTATACACAAACGCCAGTTATCTGTGATCTATAGTTTTCGCTGAAAAGTGATACACCATGACACTTTTGTCTTTGGCAGAAGTATGAAATTGCACAGGTCCATCACTTTCAACCCCCATATCTCCCACACCCCCATAGCTACCGACATCTAACAACCATAGTGCACTACATGAGATACGATTCTACTACCAAACACAAACACCAATGCTCTATGCTATGTAGTTGTGGCAGAAAAGTGACATATGCGGAGACAGTCGAAGTACGAAAATATCCTTGGTCGGCCACTTACAACCACCATATCTACCACAGTACCTAAGTTTCTGAAATTCGGCCGCTGTTGTGATCGAAAGGTGACTCTGTGCTACTACTACACACAAACGCCAGTTATCTGTGATCTATAGTTTTCGCTGAAAAGTGATACACCATGACACTTTTGTCTTTGGCAGAAGTATGAAATTGCACAGGTCCATCACTTTCAACCCCCAAATCTCCCACACCCCCATAGCTACCGACATCTAACAACCATAGTGCACTACATGAGATACGATTCTACTACCAAACACAAATACCAATGCTCTATGCTATGTAGTTGTGTCAGAAAAGTGACATATGCGGAGACAGTCGAAATACGAAAATATCCTTGGTCGGCCACTTACAACCACCATATCTACCACAGTACCTAAGTTTCTGAAATTCGGCCGCTGTTGTGATCGAAAGGTGACTCTGTGCTACTACTACACACAAACACCAGTTATCTGTGATCTATAGTTTTCGCTGAAATGTGATACACCATGACACTTTTGTCTTTGGCAGAAGTATGAAATTGCCACAGGTCGATCACTTTCAACGACCATATCTCCCACACCCCCATAGCTACCGACATCTAACAACCGTAGTGCACTACATGAGATACGATTTTACTACCAAACACAAACACCAATGCTCTATGCTATGTAGTTGTGGCAGAAAAGTGACATATGCGGAGACAGTCGAAGTACGAAAATATCCTTGGTCGGCCACTTACAACCACCATATCTACCACAGTACCTAAGTTTCTGAAATTCTGCCGCTGTTGTGATCGAAAGGTGACTCTGTGCTACTACTACACACAAACGTAAGTTATCTGTGATCTATAGTTTTCGCTGAAAAGTGATACACCATGACACTTTTGTCTTTGGCAGAAGTATGAAATTACCACAGGTCGATCACTTTCAACCCCCATATCTCCCACACCCCCATAGCTACCGAAATCTAACAACCATAGTGCACTACATGAGATACGATTCTACTACCAAACACAAACACCAATGCTCTATGCTATGTAGTTGTGGCAGAAAAGTGTCATATGCGGAGACAGTCGAAATACGAAAATATCCTTGGTCGGCCACTTACAACCACCATATCTACCACAGTACCTAAGTTTCTGAAATTCGGCCGCTGTTGTGATCGAAAGGTGACTCTGTGCTACTACTACACACAAACGCCAGTTATCTGTGATCTATAGTTTTCGCTGAAAAGTGATACACCATGACACTTTTGTCTTTGGCAGAAGTATGAAATTGCACAGGTCCATCACTTTCAACCCCCATATCTCCCACACCCCCATAGCTACCGACATCTAACAACCATAGTGCACTACATGAGATACGATTCTACTACCAAACACAAACACCAATGCTCTATGCTATGTAGTTGTGGCAGAAAAGTGACATATGCGGAGACAGTCGAAATACGAAAATATCCTTGGTCGGCCACTTACAACCACCATATCTACCACAGTACCTAAGTTTCTGAAATTCGGCCGCTGTTGTGATCGAAAGGTGACTCTGTGCTACTACTACACACAAACGCCAGTTATCTGTGATCTATAGTTTTCGCTGAAAAGTGATACACCATGACACTTTTGTCTTTGGCAGAAGTATGAAATTGCACAGGTCCATCACTTTCAACCCCCATATCTCCCACACCCCCATAGCTACCGACATCTAACAACCATAGTGCACTACATGAGATACGATTCTACTACCAAACACAAACACCAATGCTCTATGCTATGTAGTTGTGGCAGAAAAGTAACATATGCGGAGACAGTCGAAATACGAAAATATCCTTGGTCGGCCACTTACAACCACCATATCTACCACAGTATCACAGTTTCTGAAATTCGGCTGCTGTTGTGATCGAAAGGTGACTCTGTGCTACTACTACACACAAACGCCAGTTATCTGTGATCTATAGTTTTCACTGAAAAGTGATACACCATGACACTTTTGTCTTTGGCAGAAGTCGAAATTGCCACAGGTCGACCACTTTCGACCCCCATATCTCCTACATCCCCATAGCTACCGACATCTAACAACCATAGTGCACGACAGGAATGACGATTCTACTACCACACAGAAACACCAAAAGTCTATGTTATGTAGTTGTGGCAGGAAAGAGAAGTATACGGAGATACGAATTTTTGGTCGAAATATGAAAACGCCCTGCACTGACCAACTTTAATCATTATATCTCCCACATCCCCACAGCTATCGGCATTCGGCCAACGTTGTGCACGACAGGAAACTCCATGCTACTTCCACCCACAAACATCAGTGATCTGTGCTGAATAGTGAAATATAGGAAAAAACACGTCCATTTTTATATATATATAAGATTTTTCATTTAAAATTAACCAACTCTTAAAGAAGGCACATTCCAAAGTTTCGGTAAATACGCCAAGATCTCTGGTGTCATTAGTTAATTAAGTTGTTATTGCGGCACTCGTTCAGAATGTTAATTACATGTCGTAAACCTCGTTTGGGGCCTGGAAATCAAGTTAGTTTCGTTCCCTGTATTCAACTCTTCTGCCGTCCCAGCTTTTTTTCCTCTCCCTTTTTCATCGATGCTGCCAGGCTTGTTGCCTGCTTCCTTGAGACGCTGCCGGACTGGCTAAGGAGCACCCGCGCAAACACTTGTTTAGAATACGCATACTTTTGCAGGCCCGGCACGGACGCGGTCTGCAGACCAGTAACGAGCGGTCTGGTGGGCTGCCGAGACAGGGGGGGCCAATCAGGAGGCTCAGAAAGTACAGCGCTCGTCAAGAAGATCCAATTTGCAAATTTTAGAGAGTTTAAGATTTAAGAGGTGAGCATTAACTGCAGAATCATTTAAAAAGCTCTTTGGAGTCAGTGTTCGTTTCTAACTTTCTCAAAATATGAATGTTCGTGGCCGTTAATAAAACCGTCAATTGCTCCGTAGTAAATGAAACTGAAAATTTTTGCGAGTTAATATGGGTGAAGGTAAAAATTGGCAGAAGTTTAAAGTTCATAATAGGATCATTTTACCGACCTCCAGCTGCTGGATTAGATAACGCGGAGTATTTAAGACAGTCACTTAATAGTATTTCTCAAAAATTTCAGGGACATACATTGATCATGAGAGGCGATTTTAATATACCCTCAGTTAACTGGGACACATTTACGTTCAAGTCATGCGGAAGAGATAGGTTAATAACCGAAACGTTTCTAGAATCATTCGCGGAAAATTCTCTTGAACAGATGGTCGAAGAGCCAACGCAGAGAGTCAAAGATTCCTCGTCCATTTTGGATCTTTTTCTTACAAACAATCCGGATATTGTAGATACAGTTTGTATAGAAGGCGGTATAAGTGATCACAAGGCGGTTGTGGTAACTTTAAAATCTAGGCTGAATTTGAAGCATGACAAAGACAAACTCGTATATTGTTTCGATAAGGCAAACGATGCATTTATGGTAGATCATTTGGTGAAAAATTTTGAAACGTACACGCTAAATACAAATGTTGGTTTGATTTTTTTTTTAAATATAATATGGAACGGCTTAAATCAATTTGTTCCCACGAAGTTTCTTAAGGTTAGTAAGAACTTCCCGTGGTCCAATAGGGAAGTCAAACGTTTTCTCAGGAGACAAAGGCGTTTACATTATACGGTAAAGAAATCGAGGGACTCTTCTAATCGCACTAAAATAATCCAGTTGCGAGGAGAAGTGTGTAAGGCAATGCGTGATGGGTTTAAAGAATTCCAAGTCAGAAATTTATCCGGAGATCTGATTACTAATCCAAAAAAGTTTTGGCCATATGTCAAATTAATAAGAGGCTCTCGTAAGGTCATGCCGTCGTTGATTAAGGAAAAAGGGGAATTATCAGAAACTAGCGTAGAGAAAGCAGATATTTTGAATAATATATTTAAAAAAGCTTTCACAGCAGAAAACTCGGAGGAGATTCCGATATTTAACAATCGTACCAACAAAATTATGAATGATCTCGTTCTCGATGTCGAAGGAATAACTAATCTGCTTATGAATGTAAATCCCAATAAGACTCCTGGACCATACGGTATTGCTACATGATTCTGCTCTAGGTACGCAAAGGAAATTGCACCTTATTTAATGAAATTATACACAGCCGCCTTGGATCTAGGAAAAATACCAGTCGAATGGAAGACCGCCATCGTAAGTCCAGTGTTTAATTTTTTTTTAATGGTATTCGGCTACTGGGCCATACAGCCAGCTCAATGTAATTTGTTGCTATCAAGTATTGACACAAGGACACTACAACATGGACAAGACATTCACAGACACAACACTTAACACCCATGCCCTCGGCAGGACTCGAACCGGCGACCTTCGGTACGCGGAGCTAGCACTCTAGCCCCTACGCTACCGAGGCAGGCAATGGGAATGTTAATGATCCTCAGAATTATGGGCCGATCTCGTTAACCTCAATATTTTGCAGGATGTTAGAACACATCATCTATTCAAATGTCATGCGGTTTTTGGATGAAGGTGTGCTTTTAAACCCAAATCAACACGGATTCAGAAAAGGCCGATGCTGCGAAACACAACTTGCTCTTTTAATTCACTACTTGAGTCGTATTATAGATGAGCAATCCTGGGTTGATTTAGTTCTATGAGACTTTAAAAAAAGCTTTCGACACTGTGCCCCACACTAGGTTACTTAGGAAACTTCGCGGTTACGGCATATCTAGACAAATTTGCGACTGGGTTGCAGACTTTCTGGAGGGCAGAACACAGTGTGTAGTTTTCGACGGTGAGCGTTCATCACTTACTGAAGTGAGGTCCGGGGTTCCCCAGGGAAGCGTGATAGCGCCTCTGTTGTTTCTCATATACATTAATGATTTGTGCGACATAATAAGGGGTATGAAAAGATTATTTGCCGATGATGCTATTATTAATAGTGAAATCAAAAACCCAGGACGACTGCGCTTTGTTACAACACGAAATTATGAAAATAATTGCGTGGTGTAAAGATTTGCAGTTGGAGTTAAACGCTAAAAAGTGCCAAGTCATGCGTGTAAGTAACAAGGTGACATCATTTAGCTTTGAATATACAATTAATGGCACTGTCCTTAGAATGGTAGATTCCGCTAAATACCTAGGGGTAACAATTCGTAATAATTTGTCGTGGAATGAGCATATCGAGAATGTAATTGTATGCTTCAATTTCTAGGTCGTAATTTAAAACAATAAACTCCTGAAGTTAAATCGATTACATAAAAGTCACTTGTGCGGCCTCACTAGAATATTATTGCTCTGTATGGGGTCCCCATCAAAAGGGATTAATGGAGGCATTAGAGATGGTCTAAAGAAGAGCCGCCCGTTTCGTGACACGTATATATAGTAGCAGGGAAAGCGTAAGTGCGATGTTGAAGGAATTAGGTTGGGAAGACCTGGAGCACCGAAGTCGTTGCTCTCGACAGAAGCTAATTGAAAAAATCTCGACTGACATATTTCGGACTGACAGTAAACAAATATTGCTAGCAGCAACACTCATATCCCAGAATGACCGCGAAAATATGATAAGAGAAATCAGGGCCAGAACCGATTCATTTCTGTATTCATTTTTTCCACGAGCGGTTGGGGAGTAGAATAGAAAGGATTTATCGGGCGACTAAACATAAAATCCTACAGGAGTAGCTTTCGATAAAGTACTCCGGCCATCCTGATCTGGGTTTTCCATGGTTTCCCTAGATCGCTCCAAGCGAATGCTGGGATGGTTCCTCACAATAGCCCATGGGCACCTCCTGCCTTATCCCGTATATCCCTTCCAAACCATTACCTTCCCGGATAGGTGCAATGCACCCTCGGCCACACACTTTTAGTGAATCGTGGAGTAATAGTAATACACTTATTTCAGAACTAGGAGTTGTACGCAAAATCCAGAAATGTTCAGCATGCATGAAATATTGAAGAAACTTACGAATCACATTCTAAATAAAAAAAAAACTTATGCGTCACCTTAATGTTCCCTGTTATTGTTTATTAGTTTAAACGCCAGTCGAAAATGACGGGCATCACGATGGTAGGAATTTGTTCTGGAAGAGTTTCTGAAAATAGACGAATAACGATTAACTATTATATTTTTTATTGTTATTTTTCGTGATATTAGTAAACTCTCTCTAATTAGATTCTCGGAATATTTGATTAAGATGTTTTAAAATAATTCAATTTGATTTTATCTGACGGAAACTTGTGTTGTTATGAAAAAGTTTCTAAGGAAAGTACGTATGTCTCATGTAAACTTTCTCTGGATTCTAATAAACTTCCCTGTTTGCTGTCTTCCGAAAAAAAGAAGTTCTTAGGTTATGTTTTCACCTGGTTTAGTTAGTAACTGCTACAGTGAATACAGCATAAACATTTGATTTAAACGAACTTCAGATTATTTTTTTATATCTCTGCCTCGCATTATAATCGTTATCTCTGATAAACAACAGACAATTACCTTTAGTTGGGATTGCAATTACGCTTAATTTGAACAATGTAAGTGCAAATAAAATAAAATTCAGTTATTTATTTCAAATTTACATTATCTTTTTACTGTATATATGTAAATACAGTCATTTGAATTTTTCTGAGTAGCCGAGCAGCGCTGTGATGGCAGACAGTGTAACTAACACTTCGGGCACTATCGAGACTTGCCGAAGATGACCGACGTATTGAGGTGAAGTCTCCAGGCTCAACGCATTTTGTTAAAAATAAGAAGGCTTCAAATCTACTGTATGATAGTGGTACTCTGAGTTATTTATTGATTTATCCTTTTGCGTACTTTTTAGATGTGTCTACCTTCACACAATGGTAATGTAAATTTACAAACAAACAAAAAAAAATTATTTGTTAGGGTTTAGTGAGCAGTTGAAGAAAAAAAATGTTTTTTAATCTTCTTGGATATCGAATGAAAACTGGTAACTATGAAAATGTTTTGAATTTTTTTCTATTTTTCAATTTGTATGAGCGGTTAGGGAAAATTTGAATCTTGTAATGTTTATTTTGTACGATAAGTGTAGATTTTGCTTGTGAGGTGAATTCTCGTGAATATCCTATCATTTTCTTAAATGGCTGTTCTAAACTGCTTGAAACAATCATCAAACCGGGTCTACAGAATATGGAGTAGTGCAAACTTCCAGACTAATTACAAACAAAGACTGCAGAAGAGCAATAGCAGAAACTGTGATAGCAAAGCTTAAAAATTTAATGAAGATACATTATAATTTTACTATCTCCCAAAATTCTCATTGTTAAAACCTTTGTGTTTTCCATCTTCCTCTGTGCGTCTGAATGTTTGATAGTAAAGAAAATTGATTTGCGCCATCGAAATTTTCATACACAGGTGGATGCCGATAAGTTCTTTCTAAGTTCTAGACCAGTATTTGAAACCAAAAGATTTCCCTTTTTCAACAAGGCTGTTTTCGCTTATGCTACTCTGGCCTTAGAATCATTCCTCCTTCGCCCATTGCGTCAATCAATGTCTCATCGTCACCAATACTTGTGTTAAATCTGCAGTGGATCAGTGAGTACCGGTATATATATATCTTTCTTCTTTCTTATATATAAAAATCAATGTTTGTTTGTTCGTCTTCTATGCATTCCTATACCATTTATCAGATTGCAATGAAACTTTGGAGAGTTTTCGAGTGTGCGTCTGCGAAGGTTCCTGTGAAAAAAAAATTCCAAAATGTCACCCCCTATTCCCCATAACACCCCATAATTTAGGCAAAACCACATTTTTTATCCGATTTAGATAGGAATTTGTACACTTATACTTTAAAACAAACATAAAAATACTGCCTACATACCGTTTCCGAATATTAATTCCCTCGCCCACTTTCCACCCCCATAATTTAGGCAATACCACATTTTTTAACTAATTTAGATAGGAATTTGTACACTAATACTTTAAAACAAACATAAAAATACTGCCTACAAACGGTTTCCGAATATTCATCCCCTCTCCCTATTTCCAACCCCATTACGTTTTTACCCCATAATTTACGCAAATCACATTTTTTATCCGATTTAGATAAGAATACGTTTTTACCCTATAATTTAGGCAAACCACATTTTTTGTCCGATTTAGACAAGAATTTGTACACTTATACTTCAAAACAAACAGAAAAATACTGCCTCCATATGTTTTCCAAAGCGCATCCCCTCTCACCCTTTCCAACTGAAAATGAATGAAACAGCAGTTTAAAATTTATATGTAAATATTTTTTCATTTAATCTATGTGCCTACTCAAGTCCAGCAATAGTGAAGCATTGCCGGGTCAGATAGTATATATATATATATATAATCTGAAAAAGCTATCTACGGAGTTGCCTAAAGGAATCTGGAGAGGAGTATTTTCGTACAGACGAAAGGGTTATTTTCTGTAAATTATGTGAAATTAAAGTGACTTCAACAAAGTAAATAAAATAAATGACGTATAATTGAGCAAATTTGATGTATAGTAAACTTAAATGTTTGGTAATATTTCGTCATTTTTAGGTCGTATTTGTCTGCATATTTATCAATTATTTTGATCATAAAGATCCGAACCTTACTAATCAACCACACGATATGATTTGAGAAGAACAAATATCAATTTATCCGTCTTTGTTACGGTCGTGGACGAGACCGAATGGTCCAGTGTAGGGATATCCTCGGAGGACCTTCTCGCCCACAGTGGCCGTAGATCATCAGCACGCTGTCCTGCCAGGAACACCGCCTCGACTTCTGCGCGATTTGTGGCAGAGGCTGTCATTAGCTGACCTCTCATGGCATCCTCGCACATGCACAATTCTCGATCACAGTGAGTGGATGACGGTTGTCAAGTAAGTTATAAACACAACAAAGGTGGACACATAATTTATATTACAGGTTTGAAACCAATACAACATCTCACATAACGAATAACAACTACACCGAACAGTAAATAATAATTCATTAAAAACCACTCAGAATACTAACACCAGCAGTAACCACCTTCAAGTTGCTAAGCAATCTCACGTAGACATTCTTAAGTTAAGATACTATCATTATAACCATAACCACGATTCTATAATTTTTTTTGGATCTTTGTGGAATCATATTGTATGTGGCAGAGGGGTACACTTTTTTTATCCATAATTGAAGTAAAGTTGTCTTAAAATAAAACCAGCGGCGTATATCTCTCCATTGTTTATGTGGAATAATCTTTTAATGCTTCTGTTTGAAATTTACATTGTGCCAACTTGTCTGTTTTGCCGAACACCTTTTCTGAAAGACAGAATTTACTACTTAGCAACAGAGAAGTTATTTATGCTAAATTAGTTTTTTGAAACGTAGTTTTAATCGTCATACATTAATGCTACTTCTTCGTATTGCTTAACGTGCTAGACAACAACTACAATTGAAATGTTAACAAATGACGCCCATCCTTTTTTAAGTGCAGTGTAGGTTAGGTTTAGCAGCTGAATGTCCCATCTTTGTTGGAAAAGCAGAGATCGAATGTAGCATTATATGAAAAGACCATGAGACGTTCCTAACCTCAGTCGCTCACTAGTTCCGGTGATAACAATTATTGTTTCGTTCATGTGTCTGTTGACACGTTTCAAAAAAATGCAGAACTTGATGCCAGTGTAGGCATATTGCCAAGGCATTGGTGTGCGGGTTCATATGTGGCCAAAGGGTGAGCACAGAGGACAAAGTGACCGTCTTCTCCGATTATCTACATTTACATCTATAGGGCTGTGCCGGGCAAAGTGGCTATTGCAGGCAAAGAGGCCATGGGGTTTTTGGGGCCAAGCGTTGGTCCCACACGGAGAAAATCATGTTTCGTTCCAATTAATGCCCTTAGAAGGCCTATCCGATTAGCTTGTCATATCTCGAAGTTATTATCAGTTTACGTATAGCTTCTTAGCGAAATTGTTTTCAAAAGCGTGTTGTGTTTTTACAAATTCGCGATCTTGCGATCGATTATATTGTTTCTACGCATTGTTCTGGTAAAACCAGGTTTCTGTAACGACGTCAATCCGGGCAAAGTGGCCAAGCTGCTGGTCTTGAAACTGCCCATAGTAGGTAGTTTTAGTAAAGGACTGTCAATTTAGTGTATAAAGCAATATTTTATCGTTGTTTGTAGTGAAGCACTACAGCGGCAAAATTAAAAACATAAAAAATGTCAACACATTATTGGCATAGCCACAGAAAGAGACCAAACATGTCAATACCTTGTTTTCTGTTCAATGTGATTGATACTATATATTCTGTAAGTAGGCAAATAAGTTTTAGATCAGTGGTAGGTAACGTAATGAAGATTTAATATGCAACCAGATAAGTATTTGTGAGGAGCATAAATCGTTTTTAAGTAGACAACATGACATTAGGCCAAGATATTCATGCGAATCTCAATTGGTGGGATATATGCAAGATATTTCGGATGAAATCGAAAGGGGATGCCAAATTGATAGTGTAGCACTAAACCTTTCTAAGTTTTTGACAGAGTGAGCCGTAAAATGGTAGTAAATAAGGTAAGTACTATTGGAATGGATGATTTGCTGGGTAGATGAATTTTTTAAAGGTAGAAAACTAAAAGTTGTGGTAGGAAATGCAGTCCCAAAAGAGGTGGAAGTAAAAATGGCAGTGCCACAGGGTATCGTATTGGGACCATTGATATTCATTATTCTAATGAAAAATTGTGTTTATTGTTTACTATCAGAAATTAGATTGTTTGGAGTTGGCATAATGCTAAATGAAAGGATCAAAAAGTAGAGGACAGGTTATCTAGATGGTTTGATAAACATGGGATGAAGATAAATGCAAAGAAGAGCCAGCTTATTAGTTACACAGATAACGAACTAAACGTTGATTATGATTATAAGGTGTGGTAATAATTTTTGTTGAAGGCTTGAAAAGTAAATACATTGGGATTGCATTTGATAACAAGATTAATTGGTCTGGACACATTGGACAGGTGGTAGGAAAAGGTTTCAAAAGTCTGCACTTGTTGGAGAGAGTGATGAGGGGGATATACGAGTGAAGTAAAGGAATTGGGTAACAAAACTTTGGTCAGACCATTGCTAGAATATGGTAGTGTAGTATGGGACTCACATTTTGAGCATCAAATATAGGATTTGGAGAGGGTGCAAAAAAAGGGCTGCTAGATTTGTTTCTGGAAATAACCGCAGAACGGAAGTAGTAACAGATATGATAAAAGATCTGGAATGGGATTCATTGAAAGACAGGATGGGGGTGAAGAGGGTCATGGGATTGTAGAAGGCGTATATTGGTGTTGAGGCATGGATAGATATTGGTGTAAGAATGAAAAGTAATGCATGTAAGGGAAAAGCTGACCATGACCACAAGCTGACACTCGATTTCAGGCACAAGGATGTCAGGGATTGGAATAAGTTACCAAGAGAAAAGACGAATAATTTACCTAAAACGTTGAATGAATTCAAAGCTGAAATTTGTAGGAGGCAAATGTAGGTGGGTGCAAGAAAGGGGGAAGATGAGTGTGTGGGGAAATTGCTACCTGAGCGTGCACTCCATCACAATTAAAACTTAAATTAAAAAAAATAGAGCGCTGCTTCCTCAGCCGAAGTTACAATGAAAATATTATTTCAAAACGGCGTGTAGCACACTGCCGCACAGCTGTCGGTTGCGGGAAAGCCCTAGCCGGGGCTCGTGATGAAGCCACTAATTCGACCGCCGTGTAAGCTAATGCTCTGAAATCCTTTGATGACGCCGGCTAAATGATGCAGTAGGGCACTTAATGGCGCACCCCGCAGATCGTGTTTTGTTGAGTGCTGCGGCTCTCCGCACATCCTTTTTATCCTGAATGTGTCTCGTCCACTTCACGCCAAGCGAAAAACACAGAATGAATGATCTGTTGTGATCCTGGCAGAAAATGACTATAAAGATTCTTAGATTATTATTTTTTTTTTTTTTTTTTAAATAGACTCCAGCTTCGTTTTACTGCTTAAAATAAGCAATTCTATACAATATAATATTTTTTAGATCATCTAGGGAAGACAACGTCCTCAATTATAGTCCACGTTTCACTTCTCTTTATTTTTTTTCGCTTAATTCTTTTAAAACATAACTGCTTGATTAGCCTACAGCTAATTCGATGCAGTTCATGGTGTTAAGCGATTCTGTTGTTCCTCGCATGATTATAGTCGTAGAGTATGACAGCGACCTTATGAGAGGTCTAATTCTTCTAATGTTTTGGAGAGGCACTGCGCTGTTACTCCTGAAGTTATGATATGAGGGCCATAAAATATGACTAAGGTCATCGCTGGTGGCGATTGAGGGAACTCTGACTGCACAACGGTAAGTTTACAGAACTCTTGCGTCCTCAAGTGTTTTCTCTCATGCTACAATACCGTGGTGCCATTTTTCATCAGCACAATGCTCGTACACACATGGCACGTGTCTCTATGAAATATCTACTTGTTGATGGATGAGGTATTCACGTAGCCATCAAGATCCCTATATCTGTCAGCGATAGAAACTGCGTGAGCAGCTCGGACGTCAATTCCGTCCTAGTGCCAGAACCCAAGATATTAAGAAGCAGCTACAACAGTTGTGGGTCAGTTTGCTTGAGGAGAGGATAGAATAGTTTTATGGCATTCTTCCCAACCGAATCAGTGCATGCGTCCGGTTGAGAAGGGGTGCCACGTCTTAGTGATAAGTGGTCTCATACTGTGCCAAGTTCCTTGTAAATTTTACTCGATTCATCTTTCGCACATATAGCATCACATAGCCGCTAAACCCGCGAAGTTTCCCCAACATGGTGCGTCACTTCTTTTTTCAGGCCGTGTAGAAAAATTTTCATTTGGCATAATTGTTCAGGGAGAAAAAATCAGTAGGCTACGATTTGCTGATAATCCTTAGCAGAACGAGCTGAGGATTTTGAGAAGTTACTGAGTATCATGAACAAAATACTGAAGGATGATTTGGACTGAATATAAATCAAAGCAAGACAAAAGTGATGAAATGTAGCAGAAATTATACCAATCACAGTAGATTAAATATAAAAATAGGATCGGATGCAATTGGACAAGTAAGTGAATTCTGCTACTTGGGAAGCAAAATTACAACCGATTGCCGAAGCAAAAATGATGTTGAAAGCAGAATAGCACTATCAAAAAGAGCCTCATAAAAAAGAGAAAACTTTTAGTTTCAAATATTGATCTAGGAATTAGAAAAAACTTTTTAAAACTCTACGTGTGAAACACAGCTCTTTATGGTAGCGAAACATGGACTTTAGTAATACCAGAAAGAAAGAAAATAGAAGCATTTGAAATGTGGTGCTACAGAAGAATGCTGAAAATTAGTGGACTGACAAAGTAAGAAATGAAAGAGTTTTGGAAATGATGGTTGAGTAAAGAAGTTTGTGGAAGAAGCTTTCAGAAAGAAGAGATAGGCTGGTAGGTCATATTTTGAGACATGCTGGATTAGTTAATTTGCTGGTGGAGGGAACAGTCGAAGGTAAGAACTGTAGAGGAAGACAGAGATTAGAATATATGAAGCAGATAATTGAGGACGTGGGTACTAAGGGATATGTAGAGGCGAAGAGGTTAACACATGATAGGAAGGGGGAAAAATGAAATAGCTGAATGGGATAACAGCTTTTTGGTTTTTTTTATTATAAGAGGTTAGCTTAACACAAAGAGAGATAAAAATTGCATCAAACAAGTTGAGAGATTCCTGACAGGAAAATAAAAATAAATATCTATCGTGTTTCGACATCACGCAAAAACTTCTGAACGGATTCTGATTTGGTGTTAACACTTTCAAAGATTCTGACTTAAAATATTAGACATCTGTTACGACGCTATTTCGCATATCACAGTAGAAGGAAATTTAACTATGTTCTGCACAAATTTTTTTTTATCTGTAACCCGGAACACATTGTAAACTTCTGAACAGATTTCCATAGTTTAAAATCAGAGATGTACTGAAATTTATTTACCTATGTTAATTGGTTTAATGCGTGAGGGATTTGGTATCGATAAAGTTATATTTGTAGTGTCTATCGTATGCATCCGAAGTTTAGACTGAGAGCGCAATCTCACTGAACGAACTTCTTCACTTGTGAGGAGAGAGTTAAAACCAGAGAGAGTGACACAAAATCGCGGACTCAGCGTCCGTCGCTTGTTAACAAGTGCATTGTGGGACACGTGCGGGGCAGCATCGCGCATGCGCAGTCGCGCCTCGCCCTAACTCCATTAGCGCCGGCTTCGCGGGGTGGGGAGGGGGGGGGGGTGCCGACATTGTGATCTGCGGACGACGACCTGACTGGAGCACCGATGTCGGCTAACTCGATAAAAATTATCTGCGGACGCTTACATTTTTTTAATACGTCTCCACTCTCCCTCGTTTACCACTTCTCTTTTTTTTCCGTGTGGTGGTACGACTTGAATCGTAATGGGCAACAGGGAGCGAGTTATTACCAGAAGGCGCTAAACGCTGCTTCCTTCCACACATACAGACCGAAGACTCGGTCGCAGGATGAATTCTGAAGTAATTTACCAATGAAATAATAATCCCTTCCCACGTCATTGTATACAACGAGGAGAATGAACTGGGCAATGTACAGAATGGAATTTGGATATGGTGACTCTAAAACCGTTATAAAGCTTCATATGAAGAACAGTTGTTACAAGGAAATGCTTAAATGTAATCCATTGATAATACGAATATTCAGCATTGAAATAAATAAACAATCTTCCAATAGTTTATTCATAAATACTCCGAATTTATTCATTTTTATTTGTTTAATCACAAAGAATACCGGAGAAGAAGATAATGCTGAATAATATCACCACTTGCAACAATCTCAGTCGACGCTTTGTGAACTTGGGTGTAGATATCTTACTGCAATAAAGAAAAATTTACAAATGTCATGAAGAGTCTAAAACGATAATAGACAATTAAAATTTTATTCAGGTCAAAAATTCATCCTAAACTTTGACACTTGAAGCTGCACTTAACTAAAACATTATTACTTTTTCCACTACAGATAAACCGAAAGTCATTAATATTTCATGAGATTTATAAAATAAAAAATCTAAAAATTGGGCTTAAGCCAAAACTCTTGAAATGGGAGCACTAATGGGTTAGCGGTAACGCATCTGTTCTCGCATTTGGTGGGACGCCGGTTTGAATCCCTGATCGGCAATCTCGATTTGGAATTCTACGGTTTCCCCAAATAACACAGGCAAATGACGGGTGATTCCTTCAATAGCCCGTGGCCGAATTTCTTCCTTGCCCCAATCCTTTCCCACCATTAATGAACTCAACATCGACGAGGAGCAAACCCATAACAGCAAACGCAAAAATTTAATCAAGTTGACTTCTTCCTTTTTGTTATTTACGGTTTTTACAGTTCTTGTTTGGCAATAGATAGCTGTTCAAGAATGCAATCATGTTTCCTTAATTACTGTTTACTTCCATAAGTATATATATATATATATATATATATTCCCATCATTATATTGCACAAACGAGGACAGGTTAAATAAATGAAAAAATATTTGAAAATCAAGAAACTCATTTTTCAATTGGCCTAAAAATTATTTTGGTATGATAACTTTTTTGTAGTAATATCGGTCATGGCCTAGTATTTTGATGGAATCTCAGTCTATCAGCTTGTGAGGTACACAACCCCACCACTTGTGAATTTTAATATTATCAAATTATTTTCTATTAAATAATTGTGATTTTGGATATTAACTTTGGGTTTCTACGTTCTAAGGCCACGGAACTTCAAGTAAGAGGTATAGAAGATCTCTGGCGAGGAGAAAAGAGGAAGAAATGAAATGAGAGGAGGCTTGGCTAGAAAAGCTTAAAGCAGAAACAAGCTACAAAATCCTGGCGTGATTTAACATTGAAAATATAAGCCCGAGGGCGGAAGAAGAGTATGATAATTAAATTAGTGAATTGTAAAAGTTGTATTTGGTGACGATTTCACCCTCCCCTCTCAAAAATTCCTTGTGTTGCAAACACAATTTCATTTTGGAATGATCAACATAATCTCCATCATCCTCTTGACTATAATTGTTTTCTTTTCCTTCTTCATCTTTTCTGTCACTTTTTTCTGCTTGTTTTCTTCTTTGACTGTCTCATCTTTGATCTTTTTTCTTCGTAATCTTTATTATTATTCAACAGCATTCAAATTTATCTTCTGTGTCTTCTTTATATTTGACGTGCATTGCTTTACATCTTCCAAATGCTCCACGTCTTTATTTATGTTTCCTAGCGGAAAGTGTTTCGTTCCATATTCAATGTACAGTACAATGATGCCTAACCTGTCAGAATTTTCTATTATTTTCATCTCTTCCCCTAAGTAGAGGATTAGTTCTGCCTTGTCACTTGCGTTATCCTTTAACACCAAAAAGTACTCAATTTAATTTTCTTCATATTTATACATCGTATCTTCATTTACTGTTTTTTTTTTTAATATCGTTTACCTCTTGAACTTTCTTTCCAAGCTATTGTTTTTTTTTTCTTTTTCTCGTTTCGATTCTTTTACCTTCCCTTCTCCCCTGCATCAATTCTATAGATTCTACTTTTTCATGTATTTTTGTCTTGATCAATTTTCTCAGGCTGCTAAATTTTTATACACAGTATCTGTCTTTCAAAACACCTCATCTCTATTAATATTGTTTAAATTCTTGTAATCTCTGCTATGTCTCTGTCATTCCCGCATTTAGAGTCAGTTTCAGCTTTACTTCTCCAGTGAGTAAGTCTCGTCTTAGTTGCATAAGAAAGTTCAGCATTTGGTCTGTTCTGTTCAGCTGATTTTCCCTCACCTTCTTCAAGATCCTGCAACCTCCTTTTCTTCATTATTACCCGCTAACAGCTTTCCACTTTTTGAACTATCATTCAATCAATCTCGTTTTAGTGTACTCCACGCCAAAACTCTCTCTGGTCATGTGACCTACCTTCGCCAAAGTACATAGACCTTACAAGGATAAATATTAGTAAAGATTTATAAAAATAATTGCATTTAACATATCACTGTTATCTGACAGCATACATACTGACTTTGACCCCTAAACTAGAATCATTGGATTTTGGACTGTGTTTTTCCAGTGAAACAGGCCGACCGAGGCACGAACCTAGAAGTCAATCCTCGAACCAACGACCCCTTGACCGAGGGACCCACCGTAAGCTACACCGCTCACAACACGCCTATTAACCCAACCCCTGTTCCTCAGGGCACTCACAATTGTTGCTGCAAGTTGGCGGTCTACCTACCCCGCAGTAGCCCGAGGCCCGACTCGGAACTTAACCGCTCTGCCCTGCCCGCCTGTTGTAATTACGCAAGTTGTGATTAATGAATCGGGCCGAGCGGCTAATTAGGCGGGCGGCGCCAATAAAACCCAGGTCGGGTCCTGGCGCACTTTATTCCGAAGATAATCGCCAGCGACTCGTAGCGACTCCTGCAAGTGCGTATTCGGAGCTAGATTCCGCAAAGGGAGGCAGAAATCAAATTTCCTAGGTGTATGCGGCGTGTTAACACTGCCTTGTAATCTCTTTGCGGTGCGATCTTTAAGCTGCGTTGAAATCTAGGTCATCAGTACTGTCACATGAAATTGTACGCTGTAAACAATACCCACGCAGCAAAAGAACACGAGCCGCAAAATCTCAAGCAGAAAATGAACAACCGGTATTAAAACCTATACCAGTTGACAAAAATAAAAACAAAGTGTGATGCTAAACGTCCAGTATAAGATATAACAACTGTATGGTTTGACATTGTGCAGAAACAAGTTAGCTGGAAATATTAATAATTGCTGTGTATTTTACAGTATATTTGGAAGGATCTCCGTTTGTGGAGCCAGCTAAGAAGAGATTCATAATTCTTGACAAACTTGACCTCCACAACGTTCCTTGGTTGATGTGACCAGCCAGCCAGTGCTTTGATGTGATCTGACTTCTAAATATAGAACGAACACCACATCTTGCACTTCTAATACAAGGCAAGGACAACTGTAGCCTCCAGGAAAAAAATTTCTTTCTCTCCTTTTTGTATATTATCTGGCCACGTTTGTCTCCTGTCTGTTTATTCTGATAACTTCGCGAAAATGAACAGAGGGTACACTTTCGTTTTTATAAGATCTAAGGAAACGGTTTAGAATTTTAAAAGTACTTCCACATTGATTGTGAGATATATGCCACATGTAACCAGGCCCCCCAGATCCATAATATTGCTAATTACAGTTGTTTATCTCAAAGATAATTATAATTTTTTTTGTTTCTTACATTAAAAATGTAAATAGTAATAATGAAGCCTTGTTCAGGATGTAGACAATCCATTGTTGTCGCGGCGCAAGAAAGGCCCGCCAGCTAGTTAGTTGCCTTCAGAACAGTACACTCGTAACATAGCTACATTATATTCAGTGCAGTCCACGGGAGATTGTTGAACAGTAAGGACATGACATAAGGTTATAAAGTGCTAAGGCCGAGGCATCCAATTGTATGTTTGAGTGCAATGAATGATATGTATGTGAACTGAAAAATATTAATAGTAAACATGAAATTTTGAGAAGATTTGTGTGGTTGTGGTTTGTTCTGCAACAAGTACATATTAATATTTACTACAATAATAATACCCTTCATTAAAGCTTGAAGTACTGAGTAAAAGGGACTGAACTGCAAAAAGAATAAAAAGTATAATTAAAGTTTGTTTTGGTAAAAAGAAGAGTGGAGGCAACAACCTGCTCACATGCTCGAAACGCAAAAGGGTCAACTGTTGGAAACGTGGTAGGGATGTTGTAAGATCCATCATCCATAGCAACTGTCAGACGTAACCTCGTGGTAACGATATTTCTGTAACAGTAAAGTACTATATAATGGAACAATTTATATAATTTATGAGCTTTAGTTATTTTCTTTGGTGGTTTACGATATTTTCGTGAAGTTGGCGGTGGTATCGTGTTAAAGCAATATTATATTACAGTTTTCAGGGTTAATTGGTTTGGATCCTCACAGTTTACGCCCCGCCTCGGAAAAATCATTGATGCGCCTCTGCGGCCTTGTCTCTCAGGAGTGCTGAGGAGTATGAGGTGCACATTGGATTAACGAAATACCCATGTTCAAAGATATTCCGCTTGGTGCGTATGCGTACATCATAAATGGAATCTTTATATATAAAGATGAATGTATGTTTGTTTGTTTGTTGGTTTGTTTGTTCTTCATACAAATCCACAGTTTTAATCCGATCTTGATGAAACTTTGCACACTTATCCTTTGAAACAAGGAGAAAAATACTGTCTACATTTGGCTGAAAAATTATCTGTGTAAATAACACATGTTGTCTCATAACTTCGAAATACGGCGATAGGCAGACACGTTGGATGTGGACGTCTCCAGACCGTGTTTCCGTGTATTGAACTGGGAGCTCAATGGCTAAAGAGCTTGCTTACGAACGTCGTGGTCTCCGGTTCAAATCTCCTTAAAGGTTAAGGTTTTTAAACATTGTTTTTCATCGTAAGAGTCAGGCCTGGGCCGTAGGTTATTTGGATTGTATGTTAAACTGTAGATATTAGAAAGTTAGGGGTGCAATGAGAGGCAAATCGTAGGTAGTCTTGCAATTTTGTAGGTGTACACTTTTTTACGTTATAATGATCCCTCAGGTGTTGTTCGCAGTCAGTGTTTGAGTGTGAACCACAGTAATACTAATATAAATACGGAAGTAAGTCTCTGTTTTTTTGTTACGTTTTGACGACTAAGTGGCTATATCGTTGTGATGGAATTTTATAAGGAAAGCTGTATGAAGGGCACATGATATTTTTTCCAGTATGATTAACAGTTGTAGTCACGAAATTTTGAAATCTTATCGAATAGTGCAGAAATATGTTGGAAATTGATTCTCTTCAAGAGTCAGGTTCGACTGTAGAATGATATAGTGATAGCGTTCCTATTATGTTATGCCGACTCGATATTGTTTGGGCCTAATCCTTCGTTACCAACAACTTTTTATATTTAATTCTGGCAAAAAAAAAATCTTAATCCACGCGCACGAAGTCGCAGGTACGAGGCTAGTATTTTAATAAATTTGTACAGAATTTATGACTATTGATATTTACAGAGGTATTCTAATCCTACAACAATGACCCAAAATGCTGAAACACTAAGAATTCCAGTCAGACGTGTCCGAAAGTCCAAAAAAGTTTTTTCTTCTGAAAGAATGACGATTTTGGTCAGAAATTTGAAAAAAAAATTATTTTAAGTAACCTTAAGAGCAAAAATCCTAGGCTCAGCAAGATATCCATTCTACAGTATATATATATATATATATATATATATATATATATATATATGGGTTAGTGATTAAATGTTTCCTTTTTATTTTTTTTATTTTTTATTTTATTTTTTATTTTTTTTTTTATTTTTTTTTTTGCAAGTGGCAACAGCACGTAAAAATAGTAGTAGTCTAAATATTATCTGTCTATGACAATTTCAGTTTATACAGATACTCAAAATAGGTTAAGCTAAAAGTAATCATAGTCCTTGCCATTATACTTTGTCTAATTACGATAAAGTTTCTAATATCCTGGTGAAATCAGTAGCACATCATTGAACATAAAAATAAATATAAAAATGAATAACTATGATGCTTGATTAGATAGATGGGTATTGGTGGTTTACATCCATTTGATATTTGTATAGGCATTTGAAATGTGTTGTTCCATAACTCGTCCTCAAGAATTTCCCGGTGCAAATGCTGAATATAATAAAAACCGTGACAGTGACGTGATATCTAGACAGTCGTCTGAGGCTCTTCTCGAACTTTTAAAGTTTAGAGAAGTTTAAGCAGAGTTAATGGACTCCCACCATTGCTGACGATCCGACTTTAATGTGCCTCTGTCACTCACGGAGGAGAGTTCTCCAGACTTCTGGGAGATGTGAATAAAACGTATTACTTGCAAATGAGACAAACATTTACTTCAGAGAGTTGGACCTACGGTTACTACTTTCGATGTTGATTTAACTATCAGACTGCAGAGGAAAGATTGAGACGGATTCCATTCTCTGTACTAACACAACAAATTACTGAAACTAGTAACATTACTAAACAATAAAATGATTGTGTTGTAATCTAAAACCAAAGCATGCATTTAAGGATGAAAACATATTCATTTCCTGCTTCAATGCATTGAATCAAAGTCCATAACATTATACTAGCAAGTGTTAATTACAAAATAACTTGAAGTAATATATTTCATACATGATTCTTTTCCTTGTTAAATTAGTTTATAAATCGGATATCATTATCACCTACAGTTCGTAATAATATCTCAGTCTCCTAATCTGTCGCATCAGTACACAAGTAAGTATAGTAAATTTCCACCTAAAATACACTGAAATATAAATGAAGCAACGTAAGGAAGCTCCCAGATATGACATCAGTCGATAAGTTACAAACAATTTCTGTAACATTTAATGGTTATAAAAGATTTTCAATTATAAGGCGACATTACATCTTTAACTATGTTTTGCGCACTTGCTTTTAAGTATAAATACAGGTATACACAGTACACAAAGACTGTAATTAATGATACACAATCGTTCAATGGTTCACATAATCCCAAGCTGGAAACGAAAAAGTAACGTTCAGATTGGACGTTTGGTTCGAATATCGATCCAATAATTCAAGCTTTATATTTCTATAGTTTCCTTGAGGCGATTTCCGTAAATTAAGAACTTGTATTCGTTACTATACAGCACGCATGATAATTATCAAAAAAATTCTCTGCTATACCATTCAGCATTTTTAATTTTCAGAAAATAGTTTATCTCAGATCTAGCAAATATAAAATCTATTAAATAACAAATGCTTTGCATACAGCCATCTATAATAATTTTATAACTCCGAATGTAATTCTCTCTCTCTGTTTGTTAAATTTTCTTGGGTAAACGGCTAAAGCAATCTATTGAAATTTGACAAGGAAATACTGTTTGCAATTGGCAAGGACATAGTGTCCATTTTCTGCATAAATAATATATTTTGGAAACTGACTGAACGGTGACAGATAGACAGACGCATAGCGTAATGCTACGCCGAAGAGCGGCCAGGTGGTTCCAAAAAAAAAAAGGGGTTAAAATGGTTGATTTCAAAAGTTCTGCGTTCGGTCGTGGGTTCAAATCCCGATAGATCGAGAAAATTTTAAGGGTTGTTGTTTGGTCGTATAAGCCACGCCTGGTCATTTCATTTCTCTGATTCCACGTTAAACTTTAGGTTCAGCAACGACAGAGGCCGAATGCGAAACCAATCGAAACTGTGTCACGTAGGCAACCGAACAAGTCTTGGGGATTTCTTGGCCAACAATGTCATATGAATTTACTTTTTTATGCTTTATCGGTCGCTCAGGGTTTGTTTCTCTTGCTGTCAGTTTGTGTATGATCTGCACTAATCTATACTAATATTATAAATGCAAAAATATCCCTGTTTTTCTATCTGTTTATTATGTTTTCACGCCTAAACCAAACTTGATGAAATTAGACAAGAAAATGCTATAGACCATTGAAATTCTTTTTTGGTATAAATAATATATTTGATCATTAAATTTTGAAACCTAACTGAACGGTGATAGACAGTCAACGCTGTAAGTCGTTGTAATGCTACGCCGGAGATTAGTAAGGTTAATGGTTAATTGTGCTTGCTTTCGAAAGTGCAGTATTGGGTACAGCGTTCTAATCACGTTGGGGTCAGGAATTTCTAAGAGTTTTTTATAATCGTTCCAGCCACGCAAGGACGTTCTGTTGTTCGGGTTCCACGTTAAACTGTAGGTGCAGCCACGACAGAGGTTGCCTTGGGGATCTCCAAGCCAACAATGCCATACGCTTTTACGTTCTCTGTGCTATATCGAATGCCCAGGATTTTCTTCTCTCGCAGTCTGTTTGTATACGACATGCTTATAAATTTTATGTGCAGACTAAACTTGTTATAAAGTATAATAGCAAGACATTTTCCATTGGGAGTTTTTGTGCACCTAGCCTTAGCCTATGGGTTTCCAACACTCAAAATCTAATTATATTAGCAAAGGATAGGAAAGCCGAAAACGTTGTGTAAAATTTGTTGCTGGCGTAAGATGTCCCTATAAAGTACAACAAATAAAAATCTGCCTTAGGAACTCTCACGGTTAAAACCTCCCTTAGTTTCTTGCTGTTTTTAAAGATGTTGCAAATTAGTTCTCTTCATGAGACAGGTTCAAAGGTAAAATTGTATAAATGATGGCTTCCCCGTCATATTATTCCGGCTCCATGCTTTTTGGAACACTTTTAAATTAATTAGTTTTCTTTGTCCAGTTCTAACAATAAAATTTTAAGTCCGCGTGTCAAACTGTTTTTAAGAAAACAAAATTTGTCTCAGTTCTCGGAAGACGTATCTGCAGAAGTGGACTAATACTATAAATCTTGCAATTTTCTCAAACAACGATGGTCTTTTCCAGAACGACAATGCGCCACATCATCGGACTAAAATCGTTCACGATTTGGTCATCGATATAAAGAGAAATGATCATTGTTTTAACCACACCCGACGGATGATCTTCGAGACACTTCTGCCCTTAAGACCTTTCAAAAGAAAATTTATTAAACAAGTATTTAAAATGTGCAAGTTTTTTGTTTAAATTTTAAGAAGGTGGGATGTTATAATTAGACTTCGTGCAGGCGTTATATTTATTTTCACCAATTTTCAGACTGATTAGTGCTAAGAGAGTCGTTGAAACATGAAGCGTCTAAGTCACAGTAGGCTAAGGCGCTTAACACGGATCATATTTCATAATCAGTCTGTATGAATCCCTTGTAGTCAAAGTGAAGGTGAATTCACTTTTCCTTTAGACGTATCATCACAAATGAACCATTTCGTTCACTTCAAGATGGCAGAAAACTAAGATGTGCGTCTTGGAGTGGGTTTAATTTGCGGATCCATCGCCTAAGAAACTAAAAGAAACGTCGTGAATAAAGTTAATACAAAAAGATACTTCGGTGATCAAGAAATGGGATATTGTAGTGTGGTAGAATTGGGGCCTCAGCTGAAAGAGTGGGTAATAGAGGACAAAATGGCATTTAAAACTATCTTCAAAAACGCACGAATCATCGTTTGAAGATTTTGTTTCACACATCTCACCTCTAATCTCAAAACTCGATAATACGATGAAATGTGTCCAGCGAAAACTGATTTCTTGCTACGGGTCATTGCTATGGAACACTTGAGGCTGCAATCAGTGTTCCTAGATGCATATTTTGCACCGCTTTTTTTCTAATTTTAAAACTTTAGTTAATTTATTAGAGCAACTGGTTGGGACAGTTTTAAATTTTGTATTTGACGTCTTACGAGAAAGTATGAGATTCAATTATTTAATCATGTTCTCCATAGTTTCATCCCTTACGTTTATTTAATGACTGTCACATTTTGTATTCCATAAACACTTGCAACTATAGAACGATATTAAAAATAAAGAAGTCTGGTGGTCTTTCCATCTAAAAACCATTTTTTGCTGAAAACAACAATCAGAAACAAACAAATGTGACCGATACAGGTGGAGGTTTCACTTTTTTGTTGTTTACAACTGCCGCTCGTGATGATTCATCAGAGAGAAACACCGAAAGTGAACAAAAAGTTGAACCCCAGCCAACTTCTTTCATGATTCACTAGAACGCTAATGACCTCGCTGTCAACGCGCCCTAAAGTTACAAAAACAACAACAACTTCATGATTCACTTTGGATGATTCAGTGTTTACACTGTTCACTTTCTTTTCACTGCGAGTGATTCATCCGGAGTTATTACGAAAAAGGAGCCTACACCACCTCGTCTTCCGTTGTGTTGCACAGTGTCTGTGAGCCTTCCTGCAGGTCGGTCTTGTTGAACCACTAAGCGCCCGCTGGAGACTTCAATCAGAACGCCTCCGGTCCTAAATAACTACGGCCCGAGCCGGTGGAGGTGGATGCGGGCACATCTTGGCGGTCTGCAGCTAATTACTGGTGGTGCTCCCTCCGTCCGGCTGGCGCTATTAATCAATCACCAAGTTGCGTAATTACATTATCCAAGTTTGCGGTGCGCCGACATGGCACTCGAGACCAGTGGCGAGCAGCCGGCTCAGCTCGGCTCGCTGAGTGAGAAGTGTGAGGAGCTGTCAACTGGACTCCGCAGCCGCTGCAAAAACAGCAGCCACAACCCACTGCTCCTCACCAACTCCAGGAAACAAGTAACGAAGGAGTACCAACAGAGAAAAATTAGACTTGTCTAATGATATGCCGTTCAATCATGACTGTTCGTCACTATTTCTACATCCTACAACTGGTCCAACATAACGCCATTAAATCGTCCCCTCATTTGTAAAAACTACGTCGCATCCTAAAATACCACCGTCTTTACGAGACTTTCCTCGAGGGCAACGACAATATCTTGAACCAATTCGTCTTCTCCTTTTCATCCTCAAACGATGCGTTGGTTGGTACGTTTCCTTCTTCTTAAGTCGCCATATCCTATTGGATGTTGGCGGTCCTCTGGGCGTGAAACTTCAGTATGGAAAGCCTCTTCTGATGTGCAGTTGTACCATCTGCGAATGTCTTTCAGCCACCAATTCCTTCTCATTCCAACAGATCTTATCTCCTGTATCTACCCTTCAAAGATGAGCTGCAGTAGCTGGTACCTCTCGCCTCTCATAATGTGTCCTAGATATTGCGTTTTCCTTTGCTTTATAGTGAGCAGCAGTTCTTTTTGTTTCTCCATACAGATTATACAGATGACTTGTATGTGCGCAATTTAAAATAATAATAATTTCTTTGTTAAATTTAAACTGGGCTGTGATGGATGTACGAGGGAGAGACAAATGAATACCGCAAAAGTGTAATGTAAAATCAAAAGTTCACGGCAGTAATCTGTAAGTTGGTACACCTGTTTGAAATAATGTGCCAGATGTCCACATAGGTGGCAGCACAGTGAAGAGGCACATGCACCAGCACAGGAAGCGTATAAAGATGGCCGCCCCACTAGCAACGTGCACCAGAGAACAGCAAAATGGAGGTGTAAAACCTGTAGACATTGTAGCGTCTGCTTTTAGGGACAATGATTGCTGGGTCATACTGTTTCATCAATAACAAAATTAACAAGTTTGAATATCGAAATAATAATTAATTTTCAGCTAACCACATGAAATATTATTGGAATCAATAGGAGAACTGAAAAGTGGGTGTACAATTTATTACAATTGATCATTGTGAAATTATGCAAACATGATTTTTGTTTTTATTCTGACATAAACAATTACATGTCATTGAATGTCTTTAAGGTCAAACAGTTAGAGCAAAATCTCAGGGTCAAATTACTGGGTGGAACGATTGCATTAGTCCGTCGTGATCGTATATTTTACCGTTGTTCACGGGCCAGGTCAGAAAGCAGGCACGAATAGCGCCACATGGGGTCATCCAGCTTTCTCGTCCGCCACAGAGTGGTGGCAGTGTCCCCCGGCTCGTCCAGTGTTCCGGCCTCGGTGAAGGTCACTTGCGGCTGTATCAGATGAAGAGCCGAACCAGAGTGTCCTCCTCCGTTTTTCAGCTCCGAGCAAGATACTGTACATCTCGCAATGCGATGTCTTGTCCGGCCCTTGGCGAATAACAGGACTCCGCCCCAAAGTACCCGAAATTCATTGGCCCCATAACAAACAAGAAAAAACACCAACACGTCAATAAATTGAGGCGGCTTCTCCATTGGCTGGATCGTCTTCCACCCATCTCAGGAAACGCTTCTTTACTAGGAAACGGCACTAAGGTACAGTTTCGCTCGTCGGCACCAGTTTTCGGCGGGTCTTTTCCGAAACGTGCGACAAGAGAAAGCGGGCCTTAGTTATTTATGGTGGCTATAAATCCCCTTAATGTCCAAGTTGGCAGGAACGTTGTCAGTCCCCCATGGTGCGTGCAAATCTGGACGCTTTTGTTCCGTCACGGTTGGGTGTCAACGTTCACACATACCGTGGGGATCACTTGGTGCCTAATAACACTGTACTTTTTAATTCATTACAATATTTATCGCAGAATGAAGGTACAGTACGGGGAAGGCTACTTGCCACAGCAGCAAGTATATGGTGTAGGACTTTCGCAAATGGTGTGACGTCTGTTGCTGATGTTCCACGCCCGGGCCAGGCATATCGTGTCATGTCTCCACAGACCACAGTAACAGTTGAAGCCATCGTACTGGATAACCACTGAGTGACACTGGATGAAATAACGACAGCTGTAAACATTAGTCATCGTTCAGCACCTTCTGCACTCAGATTTCATAAGCTGTCTACACGATAGGTGTCCCGGCAGCTGACTTCGGAATTGAAGCAGCGGCGTGTTAATGCTTGTGAAGAACTGCTACGGCACCTTGGACGCGATGGTATTGCCTTCCTTCCACGAATCGTCATCGGAGACGAAATCTAGGTCCATGAAACGAAGAGAGCGAGCAAATAATGGCGCCATTTGACATCACCAAAACCAAAGATGCTTCGATCACAGCCATCGTTCTGGGGCGAAAAGGCGTCCTCTTGGAGCATTACGCGCCTCGAGGAACAACTGTTATCATTAACACAAGCACAGACCTCCTCAAAAATCATCTTTGCCCTGCCATTAGAATAAGATTAGTTTGTTATCGACAGGTGTTCATCTGTAATATCACAATGCACGAGCCACACGTCTCGTGCAACGGTTGCGACAATCGCAGACATGCGGTTTGAATGTCTGCATCATCCACCACACTCGCCCCAATTAATTTACTTATCTCCGAACACATAAAAGAAGCACATTCTGGCCCGTAATTTCAATTCGATGATGAGGTGCGCCACGCGGCGCAGAAATGGTTTTGTCGTCTCCTAAAAGAATATTTGTATATGGGAAGTCAGGCACTTCGGAAGCGTTGGCAGACATGCATTGAGCGTGGAGGAGGCTATATCGAAAAATAAAACAGGAGACTTGTATGTTTGCACAATACACAAATTTAAAAAAAAAATAGTAATAATTTACGTGGTTTTTATGGTTTGTTTGTGTGTTCGTATGCGTTTGGATGGATTACTGTGATGTATAGCTGTAAAAGTAACGAGAAATTCTGTACCCGTATGTATTCGTTACTAAACCAATCAATACCCGTTACTTTCGAATCGTTACTCGTTACTTTCGGTACAATCGAACAATAGCATGAAGCATGGTGTCGAGTCGCGCCGCGCATACGGGATAACTTCGTTACTATCGTATCGTTTCGTTAATAGTTACTTTCGGTACAATCGAAAACTAGCATGAAGCATCGCATCGCATCCGGAACGACTTCATTCGTACTTGTTTTTTGTTGATTTAATAAAATAAGTTTAGGTATGTTGTACATTTGGATAAAACTTAAAGTCAAGTAAATAGCACATGGGTCTTACGAAAAACTTCTGAATGTACATTTGATTTACTGTAATGAATATTATATACGAAAGAATAATCTAATTTCAAAACAAACACCTGTTTGCATACAAAAAAGTAGACCTGACCATTCACCTGACTGTGACATATCTAGTGACAGTAACTAATGACGGTTATTTTTTAAAGTAGCCTGCTCAAAATCCTGCATAGAAGCCGGATGTGATAATGGGACATGTATTTAACAAATATTGCTATCTCATCAAAGTATTTCGATTTTAAATAGGAGATTTCAACAGTGTCTTCCTTTACGGTTTTCATTCATTTTTGTAAATTCTTCATCTTTGTGATAGGTTTGTTAAAATAAATGTGGACATACAATCAAATCGAGCCTGCAGGCAAAATACTATTGACTCCCACGTTAATTGTTTCATTTTAAAACTATCAATATTTAAAACTTTTAAATCAATGACAAAGATTCAGGACAAACATGCGATTAGATTAATTTTTGTTGCGTCGCGGTTACAACAAACATTCAACATCAAAACCAGAACCTCATTGATGATTGATCACATCGATCCTGCGGTAATAATACAATAACTAAAACCAGGCAAAAGGAATAAAGTTATTGTAACTTGTTCTTTGTTTATAGAATTCTGTAACTGCAAAAAAGGGCTGCTAGATTTATTTCTGGAAATTATCGCAGAACGCAATCAGTAACAGATATGATAAAAGAGCTTGAATGAAATTCATTGGAAGACAGGAGGAGGTTGAAGATGGTCATTGGAGTATACATGGCGTATATTGATGGCGAGGCATGGAAAGATATTGATGTAATAATTAAAAGTAATGCTTGGAAGGGAAAAGATGACCATGACCACAATCTTGCACTCGATTTAAGGCACAAAGATTAAGGAAGATTATCTTTTTTAGGTAAGGATTTCAGGGATTGGAATAAGTTACCGAGAGAAATTATGAATAATTTACCAAAAACGTTGAAAGAAGTTAAAATTTGTAGAGGGCAAATGTAGGTCGATGCAGGAAAGGGGGGAATATGAGTGTGTAGGGAAATTGTCACCGGAGCGTATGCTCCATAGAAATTTTATTAGAACAACAAGTGCAGAGATGTATATCACGAACTATTAAACAACTCCATTATATTGTAAATCACACTATAAAATAAAAGGTATCACTTCTTAAAATAAACAAATTTCATAAATGTTTGAAATTAGGTCACTAATGACTATCAATAAAAACACAGTAACAATCTCAAATTATCCATACAAATTTTCTATTTATAAATTAGGCACTGTAAATTTTAATGTTAAACACAATAACAAGCACAAAATTAGTCTTTACGTTGGCAAAATTAGTTACTTGCGGGAGCTGGAACGTGTTCGTATCTATAAGACAAATTAGCGAGTAACGAAACATGCGAGTAATGAAATGAATTTGTGAGTAACGATTCGGTACTACGAGTCAGGCGACGAACCCGTTACTTTTACAGCTCTACTGTGACGTGTTTATGTTCAGCATAGAGTGTTGTATATTTTGTGAAAGGATTTAACTCTCCATTCAAATCGCCTATACAAAAATGACTTCTCGGTGAAGAAAACAATTCGGTGATGAGTGAAATTTTCTTCATCCCGCGCCAGTGAATAATTTCAGGTCTGTTCAGTTTATGGAACGGAATCAAATAGAGGAACAAGCAGTGAGCTGACATTTCGCTAAAATCCTCACGAATACTATACCGTACTTCCACATCTTCCAACTTTATTCACTATCATTTATGTGATTATTCTATTCGAAAAATCTCCTTCACCACATAAACCTTAGCTGCAGGTTGTTTGAATCGAAGTTTAGCTGTTTGTCTTGCATGTCCTGCTTCGAAACTTGTTCTACATTTCAACAGCAATCGTCGTCACTGTAAACATCTGTACAATTCAAATGGGAGAAACTGTTGCCACCACACGTCTCATTTTTGTCACCACAATTACTGGTATAAAAAGTCGAGCGTAGCGCAAACTGGGATTCCACACTCAAATGACCTTAATGTATATCTCGTATGATGAAGATCAAAAGATAGTCTCACCGAGCCTGGTGGGTGAGTGGATAACGCTTTGACCTCGTATTCGGGAGGACAGTGGTTCTAATCCCCGTTCGGGCATCCTGGTTTCCCCAAATCACTACAGGCGAATGCCAGGAAGCTTCCCTCAAAAAAGCCATGTCCGAATTCCTTCCTGTTCCTTGCTTCCCCCCCACCCTCCCATCCCACTTCTAATGACCTCGACGTTGACGAGGCGTAAAGCCATAAGTAAAAAGAAGATAGTTGCCTGGTACAAAACTTATTATTTGACACTTATTCAGATTAGTCGCCTTGTCTCTACCACTGCTAGAGCAGTAGTTCGGTTCCCATGATAATCATAACCAGTAAACACTACTAATACATGAAAAAGTAAACTAAAATAAAAAAGGTGGTTTGTTCGCAATTTACAAACTAAATAAATTGAGTTCTATAGTATTTGTCATTTAAATGCAGCAAAATCGTCAAAATTTGGGACAGAATTGAAGCTGATAGGTACACTTACGTCTTTGTTTTTAAGTGGCAAAAATCGAAAAAAAAAATCTTCGTTCTCTGTTTAATGAACTCTAAACATACCCTGGATTAGTAAAAATTATATACCAAGTGAGTTTTTTTATCTTGAGACAACTAAATATCTCGAAAACTACAAATCCGATCAAAAAAAGTGGGTAATAAAAATTGTTCGTCTCGACGGGGGACATCCGATGATACCAAATTTGACTCCCCACCCCCACCCCCTAGGGGTGGGGGAAGGGGGAGAAAAAAAACTTAAATAGGAACCCCCATTTTTTATTGCAGATTCTGATTCCCCGGAAAAAACTACCCCTATTTCACCCCCAATTCGAGTCATTTTGGTCGATAGATGGCGCTGCAATCTACAAAAATCAAAATAAGCAAAAATTCATTTAAAAATGAGGATATCTCGTGAAATACACATCAGATCAGCAAAATACAAGTTAATGTGATTGATATTTTTCAAAAACTATTCAATAACACCACCCACCTCCAAACTTGAGGGATGGGAATGGACATTATTTCAAAATGCACTGATGCAAATTCTTTAGCAGATAGCGAAAGTCAAACATTACTTTTTGCGTTACCCAGGAACAACGACGTGGACGTAGTAATTTTCTGTTCCCTTTGGGGTGCTAGATTTAGGTGAGTCCCCTCGCCTCTCACCATCGGGGTGCTTGATTTTGGTGAGTCCCCTCGCCTCTCACCATCGGGGTGCTTGTTTTTGGTGAGTCCCCTCGCCTCTCACCATCGGGGTGCTTGTTTTTGGTGAGTCCCCTCGCCTCTCACCATCGGGGTGCTTGTTTTTGGTGAGTCCCCTCGCCTCTCACCATCGGGGTGCTTGTTTTTGGTGAGTCCCCTCGCCTCTCACCATCGGGGTGCTTGTTTTTGGTGAGTCCCCTCGCCTCTCACCATCGGGGTGCTTGTTTTTGGTGAGTCCCCTCGCCTCTCACCATCGGGGTGCTTGTTTTTGGTGAGTCCCCTCGCCTCTCACCATCGGGGTGCTTGTTTTTGGTGAGTCCCCTCGCCTCTCACCATCGGGGTGCTTGTTTTTGGTGAGTCCCCTCGCCTCTCACGTGTTTGTTTCTAACAACAATTCTAAAGCAAGTGCTCGAAAATATCACCACCGACATCGATGCATTTATTTACCCGCTCTTGGAATGATTCGACGCAACTAAGAAGCATATCCGGCGTGATTTTTTGACAAGCGTTGGTAATTCGTTCAATCATGTTTTCAGGCGTTGTTGGCACTTCACTGTAAACTTCATTCTTCAAGTATCCCCATAAAAAAAAATCAGGCGAAGTGAGATCTGGTGATCTTGCAGGCCACGGCACTGGACCTCCTCTTCCGATCCATCGACGATTGTACAGACGATCTAACACTTCCCGCGATCTTACAGCAAAATGTGCTGGACAACCGTCATGTTGAAACCACATTGTTTGTCGCACGTCTAAGGGTACGTCTTCAAGCAATGTTGGCAGTACGTCCTCTAAGAGTTGTTGATATTTCTCCCCATTGAAATGTCCATGGATAAAATGTGGACCAATAAGTTTGTCCCCAATTATCCCACACCAAACATTTACATTCCACGGACGCTGATGTTCAACTTGGCGTAACCAATGCGGGTTTTCCACACTCCAATAATGCATGTTGTGTCGATTAATGGTGCCGTGGTTAGTAAAAGTGGATTCATCCGAAAACAGTACTCGAGCAAAGAAATGGGGTTCTTCTTGTATTTTCTGTAGCGACCATCGGCAAAATGTCAATCGATTATCGAAATCATTGCCGTGAAGTTCTTGATGCAACGAAACATGGAACGGATGGTATTTTCTACGATGCAAAATCTGACAAACAGTAGTCTGAGAAATTCCTGATTCACGACTTATTTGTCGAGTACTAATGTGAGGGTTATAAGCCACTGCAGCTAAAACTGCAACTTCGTTATTTTCTCCAGCTATCGTCCTTCGCCGCTTTCGTTTGTTTGTGTGCACACTTCCCTCCTGAGTGAACTGTTGGATAATACGGTAAAAAGAAGCGCGCGATCGAGGCTGGTCTGGAAAACGATGAGCATAAAGATCAACAGCATTATCGATATTCTTGCGACATTCTCCATAAATGTAGACCATTTCAATTTTTTCTTGCAACGTTATAGCCTGCATTCTCATTGACACGTGCAACAGAACGAAGTAAATAAATCAGAGATGTTATGAACGCTATGAAAGTACATCAAGTAATGAGAAAACTCTGAGAAATGAGCGACGATGTGAACGCAATGGAAGTACATCAAGTAATGAGAAAACTCTGAGAAATGCAGCGCCATCTATCGACCAAAATGACTCGAATTGGGGGTCAAATAGGGGTAGTTTTTTCCGGGGAATCAGAATCTGCAATAAAAAATGGGGGTTCCTATTTAAGTTTTTTTTCTCCCCCTTCCCCCACCCCTAGGGGGTGGGGGTGGGGAGTCAAATTTGGTATCATCGGATGTCCCCCGTCGAGACGAACAATTTTTATTACCCACTTTTTTTGATCGGATTTGTAGTTTTCGAGATATTTAGTTGTCTCAAGATAAAAAACTCACTTGGTATATTTTCTCTATCACAATTATTTGACTTTAAATGATCCAGAATGTAATTTTGAAAATATTTTAAATATGGTATTCGATTGTGGGTCAACAATACTCATAAAAAGCGCAAATTTGATATTTTAAATTTATTAATTTTTATGGAAGGACAGACACCGGAACTTCAGGATCCGTTTCCCGTTGTGTACAGAACCATAATAATTTGTAAGAGGTAGTTATGCTTACACAGATGAATCGTGATGTCGATATAATTTCTTCGCTACATACGCATAACTTTCAGGTAATACAGGGCGTTCGCAAGGAAACGCAACCCACTGTTAGCGCTACAAGGAAGAAACTGCTCGCGGCGAGCGAGCGGTCAGCTCCCGGCATTGTTCGACCGTCGGCCGCGGACTATTTCATAAACTTGTATGTGCTAAGCATTTAAATGTGACGTAATTCATTAGCTTACCTTATAAAAGATGCTGGAAGTGTTGACACTCTTGTGTAATGCACATTTCACATCTTCTGAACATATTTCGAGACACACGCTGCCCTAACTGACTTAATGATTTTTTGGGTGACTGTTCTAGTCGAAAAGCGATATCGTCAATTTTCTCCTATGTGAGAATACGGTTGACCGACAGTCTCTTTTTGTTAAAAAAATGAACCCGTTTCTCTTACTTTTTTAACCAGACGCCGAATTGTTGATTTAGCTGGCAGTATAGCGCCAGGAAATTCGCGACGAAATTTACTGCGACACTTTTTAAACGACTTCTTCTTCACATATGTATCGTAGAGAAATATTCTTTGTTGTAAACTGTAACGTACCATACTTTTACTCACACTCAAACACGGTACAGATTAGTAAGAGTATGAAGCCCCAAACCAGCCAAACCGCAAAGAAACGTTTATTCACAACACTGATTAATAAGAAACTGAAGTCACAAACTAGCTACAATGCAAAGAAACCGTTCTTAACAATGTAAGGGTCCCATTTACTGCGTCACTGTACTTTTGGGGCAGCGACGGTGTTAAACAGTGCGGTGATTCACTGACCGAGCAAGTTGCCGACGGCAACAGACTGGGAGGGTAGCGTTTTCCGGCGAACGCCCTGAATATTAACTGCAAGATAACTAGTAGTACTAGTTAGCTCTGGCTGTTACATTTTTACGAGAAGATTTTCGAACAAATTCTATGTATTATCTTCGCTAAGTGTTTGTAGGTGTATTATGTGTACATAATTGATTTTATTACTGAGTTCTTTGCAGAGTATAGCGTTACACCAGTGTTTAAGACCATCGCGTTTTTGTAAAAAAAACCACTCCTACACTAATACCATCATATGTCTCCATTGAGAGCAGTACACAAATCTGGTAATCACACATCAAATTTTGTGGCTTGTGAAAGTCTGTGGTGGAAAAAAATGAACTGTTCGTATTACTGAGTGAATGGATATCGTTACTACAACTAAACCATGTCCGTCGTTCAAATGTACTTACATTCAGACCATATGGCAAAGGATGCATAATTTAGTAATTAACATTTGATTTTTTTAGAACAAATACAACGAAATTGTCAACACGTCAAATAGAGATAGCAAATGGACCAAAACACAGGTAGCAATAAAACTATTGTCACTGCTGGGGAGTAAAATCGTTTCTTTATGGATTTTACTAGATAAAAAAATGGAATAAAAGCAATCTTTAGCAAGATAAAATAGTTCAGTACAAGTGACGAATGTCTCGAGTCTTTCGAATTTGCTTTTGTATTTATTACAAAGACTTAACACTGGCAGCTCCATCGAAACTGCAGTGTTGCAAATTGCAACACCAGTAGCGATTCAAACGCGCCGAATGATGCGTTCAGCGGTTGCACGCCCATTTCACCTATCTACATTCGTAACTAGCCGTGAATGTGTAATGAACTTTCCGGAATTTCGGCCACGTAAAAGTCGCTAACGATCCGCAATTGAGCGGAATACATAATGAGTAGTGTCCGTGTACAGCCGCTAGAGGCGCTGCCATAGCCCTGGATGTGCTGTTAATATTCGACTGACCGCTGATGGTATCGGCTTCACCGACGATCAAACGGACGACAGGCGATATCGCAGTAATTTACATCAAGACAAAATGATTGTACAATACTAGCCACCAAGAGTTGTGGATTAGGTTGGCATGTTAAGTTATCTCGTTTAATGGTGCCATATTTCGATAGTGCCTGTAATTATTAGTTACTAGTTTAAACGCCCATCAAATATGACGGTTTCACCTATAGAGGCAGTTGAAATTTGTTCTAAGAAAAAACCCGATAACGATCTCTTTTACTAATAGAGTTCGTGATATGAGCAAGCTTTCTCTGATTAGATTCTAGGAGTATCTGGCTATAATGTTTCTAAATAACTCTATTTGATTATAAATGACGGGAATTTTTATTCTAATGAAAATATTTTAGCAAAGTATAATTTAAAAAACCAATAACCATTATTTATTTGATTGATATAATTCGAGATTGGCATAAATTTACTTGAAAGTTTCTAATAAACTTTCCTGTTTCTCGTCTCCTGTTAAAAAAAAATTAGGTTATGTTGTAACCTTGTTTTAATAACTATTACAGAGAATACAGCGTAAACATCGAAGGCCCTAAAGTTCCGCATCTAGTGGCAGTAAATAAACATGAAGCAACTGCCAATTTAAACGGGCGTCGCACTGTAATTTTTAAATCTCTGGTCGCATTATAATTTTTATGTCCCTGTCCATCGTATTTTGTGCAGTTACCTCCACAATAGACAACTGTTTTTTAGCTAGCATTTCAGTTACTTTTAACAATGTAAGTGTAAATTAAATCTGATTCAACTATTTATTTGAAATTTCCACTTCCTTTTAACAGTATAAAGGGCAAAATACGTCAATGCAATTAGTCATTAGAAATTTCCTGGTTAGCCAAGCGCTGCTGTGGTGGCAGCCATTGTAACTAACTGTTCGGTTATCATCGGACTCTCCGAAGGTTTCCGAGTTAGCGAGCTGACGTTCAGCCTCCAGCTTCAATGCATTTTATTAAAATGTATTCGTTCTTAACATAACGCATACCAGGTAAGCTTATACTATATATATTAAATATATGGTACTCACAAAGGTTTGTAGTCTACTACCTTTCTTTGTTCATTAATGCCATTTTTTGGTAAGGTTTTACAGCTCATTGATGGCATTAATTACCTGAGATTATTGTGACGCAAAAGAAACATGAACTAATTCAACCATCGCACTTTTTAAGAAACTATTCCAGCATTCACCTGGAGTTATATTGAAACGCTATGGAAAACTGAAATCTGAATGATCAGACGAGGATTTGAACCCATTTCCTCCAGAATATCATTTATCCATCTGGCTCATTTACTCATACTTCTTCCAACTACAAGCCATCATTCTTAAACCTAAGTAAGAATTTAGTATGTTACTTAACCAAATCACTAGGAAAACTAAAGATCTCACATATCCTAATCATCTCTATATCAAATGTGTGATATGCACTAATCCGCAGAAACTTTCAACTGATTTGCCATTAAAGCTTCGAAACGAAAATGCATTTACTCATAACTGCAAAATACCTAACTATAGTGTTGACACTGACCACCAAAAATCTAACCATACATCGTTTAAAACAAAAATGTAACACATTTTTTGCATTATTTACAGGTTTCCAACTCCTGATACTTAACTATTGCCTTTGAATTCTTTGACACTTCCACACAACACCGAACGATACATATAATGACGCAACATTGTTTCACCGAAATCTGAAAGTTTACTAATCATTTGAATTTTTTTTTTTTTTTTTTTTTTTTTTTTTTTTTTTTTTTTTTTTTTTTTTTTTTTTACAATTTCATTCCTCCCAGCAGAAAGCTGGGAGGCGGGCTGCTGGAAAGTCATAGGGGACTCTTTTCAGCCAATCTACTACTACGGGGAGGGAAGGGGGATGGAAGGTCGGCCGTGCCCTTGTAGGGAACCATCCCAGCATTCGCCTAAGTGTCTGAGGGAAACCACGGAAAACCTCAGACAGGATGGCCGAACCGAGTTTAACCCAGGTCCTCCCGAATGATAGGTAGGAGACCAATATTGGCCTCCTCCCATCTCGGTGAATCATTTGAATATTTTCTTATGATACTTATAATTAAATAATTTAAAAATGACTGCGAGAAATATGTTTATTTATTATCTAGCTCGGTCAAGCATTGACGTGGCGACAGGATAATCAAATGGCACAGGTCTGGTATTTAATTTAATTGCAATGGAGCACACGCTCGGGTGGCAATTTCCCCACATACCCAACTTCCACGTATCCTTCACCGACGTACATTTTCCCTCTACAAATTTTAACTTTTAATTCTTTTAACGTTTTCGGTAAGTTATCTACACAAAATTGTGGATGGCAGAGGGTGCTCAGCACCAAAGCTAATCACTTTGTTGTGCATTCCCATCCCTAATGGTACGAGAGAAAAAAGAATTCATATAAGAATCATTGCGGCACCTTTTTTCTCTAATCTTATCTTTCCTTTCATTCCGGCTCAAATAGGTTGGTGGAAGAAGTATTTCAATACACTCCCAAGTGAAAGTGGGAGTACACATGTTTACCAATAAGTTTAAACGAAACGTGCGTCGTCTATCCACCAGAGACTCCCAGCCTAGTCTACTAATCAGTTCTGTGACGCTTTCATAAGCACTGTAACAAGCGGTCACGAATCGAACGGCTCTTATCTGTACTTTCTCTGTACTTTCGATCAACCCCTTACGAAACGGATCCCAAATGGCACAACAATATTCCAAATGCGGACGCACAAGAGATTTGTACGCTATCTGCTTTGTTTGTTCATTACAATTTTTCAACTTTCGACCTATGATTCGCAGCCTAGAATTAGCTCTATCTACTAAAGAATTAATGTGTATGTCCCATTTCATGTTCCTTTGTACTGTTTCTCCCAAATATTTAATAGAATTGATAATATCAATAACTGAATTGTTTAACTCGTATTTCTGAACAATTGGATTCTTTTTGTTAGTTATGCTCATTGTCTTGCACTTTTACGATTTAGTGTAAGTTGCCACTCAGCGCACTAAGCCAAAATAACATCCAGATCACGATGAATTTCTAAGCAATCGGTCAAATTTCTTACTTCCTATAAATAACCGCATCATCAGCAAACAATCTAAAAATGCTTTTCAGTTTGTCTCCGAGATCGTTTATAAAATTAAGAAAAGAAATGGTCCTATTACACTTCCTTGCGGTACACCCGATGTAACATCTAGATTAGAAGAACTTTCTCCTTCAACGATGACATACTGCGACCGACCAGAAGTCCTTGATCCATTCACAAAACTGATCCCATATACCTTACGCTCGAAGCTCCGTTAAAACGCGGTTGTGTGGCACAGAGTCAAGGCTTTCTGAAAATCTAAAAAATTGCATCTATTTGTGAACATGCATCAATAACTTTCATTACGTCGTGTGTAAATAGGGCCAGCTGTGTTTCATATGATCTTATCTTCCGAAATCCGTGTTGATTTGCTGTAAGCAAATTATTTTCATCTAGAAAATTCATTATGTTCGAGCATATAATACGCTCCATAACTCTACTACAAACAGATGTTATAGATATGGGATGGTAGTTTCCAGGATTACTCGGATCACCTTTCTCGAAAATCGGAGTTACTTGCGCGATTTTCCAGTCTGAAGGTACTTTTCGCTATTCTAATGATTTACTGAATATATCAGACAGAAATGACCCGATTTCGACGCATACTCTGAAAATACCCTTACTTGAATTCCATCCGGGCCCGGTGCTTTCCCCTACTTCAGGAACTCTAATTGCTTAATGATACCTGCAGTATCTATTCCTAATGATTCCATCACCAACTTGACACGGCGTGGGAAGACGGGAATACTATCCTTATTTTCATCAGTAAATGAATTTTTGAATACATTATTTAGTACGTTAGCTTTATCGCGGCTTTCATTAACCTCGGAACCTTCACGAATTAGTGCTGGAATATTGCTGTTGTTACAAATGACTTTTCGTACATACGACCAAAATTTATTTGGGTTTTCTGTGAGACTTAGAGAGAGAGTTGGAATGAAAACCGTTGAAGGCATCGCGCATCACATTCTTAATACGTCCTCTTAACTCAGCTAAGGTTTCTAAATCACTGCGACACACCTTCCATCTTGAGCGTGCGTGTATCCTCCTTTGTTTTTTTGAGTACTCTTTTGACTTCGCATGTGTACCACGGTGGATCATTCTCCCCCTTTATTGTTCGTTATTCATCATTTCCCTTGGTAACTCATTCCAATCCCTGACACCCTTACCTAAAAAAGAAAATATTCCCACACACTTGTGCCTGAAATCGAGTGCTACCTAGTAGTCATGGTATTTTTTCCCTTCCATGTACTACTTTTCATACCTACACCAATAGCTTTCCATGCCTCATCGCCAATATACGCCTTGTACACTCCCATGACCCTCTTCACTCTCCTCCTGTCTTCCAATGAATCCCATTCCAGCACTGTTATCATATCTGATACTGATTATATTCTTAATAATTCCAGAAACAAATCTAGCAGCCTTTTTTTGCACCCTGTAACGATATATATCGTTATACCTCTGTATTTAATGTATCTCATGTTCTGTAAAGCGAGGTTCCATTTTTTTTTTTAACTTCTTAACGTCTCTTAACAACGAGTTCTTTAGAGACGGGAAAGGATGTGGGACAATGAATGGGAAGGAATTCAGCCACGGCTTTTGAAGGAAGCATCCCGGCATTTGCCTGGAGTGATTTGGGATACCATGGAAAACCCAAATCTGGATGCCCGAACGGGGATTCGAACCGCCGTCCTCCCGAATGCGAGGCCAGAACGCTAACAGTTACAACACCACGCTCGGTCCACGAGGTTCCACGGTGAGTAGATTGGTAAGTTGGTAGACTATGATTTTTCAATGTTAGCAGTTGGTAACACGGCCTTTGTAGCAGTCGCAAACTCGCAATAAAGCGGCGAGACTGTGTGGAAATGAAATGGAAGCATATTATTTTATTGTTGGCGTATAGCATTTTCTTGGTCTGACCAAAGTTTTGTAACCTAATTCCTTTACTTCCTTCGTACATCGGCTTATAACTCTCTCCAGCAAGTGCAGAATATTGAAACCTGCCCAGTTAAGCTTGTTATCAAATGTAAAGTCAAAGGTTACATGTGGTCTCAAAAAACTTGTGACAGAGATTCTTGTCAGATGCGCAATGCGCCTTTATCGTAGTCAACTAACCTAACTTGGTAATGCTATTAGCTAAAAGAGATCTACACTATAACGTGAAATCTGAAGCACAGAGTGTCCTAGAATCGTCTAATTGGAAACGTGTTGCCTTTTCTGAAATACATCTTACTACAGTCTCCTGTTTAGTAACGTAAATCTCTTCGTGCATAACGAGTTCAGGAACCTTTTAGATGATAGAATTTCGAGATACAAATCAAGATCGCTTATGAAATACTGGGGTGTTAGTCTGGAATGACGATTTGCTGAACAAAATTTGTCTTTAGTACCATTAGGCCACTATCTGATGTGTCTGGAACATGTCAATCTGTATGACGTTCCCTTTAAGGAACAGCTCTAAATTTTTTGTAGTAACGAAACGTATCATGAATTCATAGGTCATTTCATCCAAAAATTCTCTAAATGACATGAAGCTTATATGATTGTACTGTTGTTCAATGCGTCACTAATAAAATTGTCATAGTAATTGTTGTTTGCCATGTGAAAATAGCAAAGATGTAACAAGACTGCCTGATTGTCAGTTCATTTAATGTTATCAGCGATGCAGCATGTGGAGGTGAATCAGTTAATAAAGGCAGGTGGGCCAGTGGGTTCTTACGGGATCTATATGGAGCGCTTTCTTAATTTTGCAAATTTTCACACTTCCGAAGAAAGCACAAGCGGAAAAATGTGAGAATTATCGCCCCATTAGTCTAACATCACATACTTCATAATTACTGACCAGAATAATATACTGAAGAATGGAAAGGAAAGTGTAGATCAGTTTGGGTTTAGGAAAAATCGCGGTACAAGGGAAGCAATTCTGGCTTCAAAATTAATACTTGAAGGATGGATCTTATGGCGTTTGTTAATTTAGAATAAACCTTCGATAATTTTGAGTGGTACAAGATGTTCAAAATTTTAAAGAGGTCAGGTTTAGGATATCGAGATTGAAGTATACTTTATAAACAGTATAAGAATCAAGTTTCTATAATAAAAGTAGAGAATCGTTGAGAGACATGCGTCAGTTAAAAAGGGTGTGAGACAAGGTTGTGTTTGTATTTATTACACGTGGGTAGAGACGCGTGCTACATTTTGTAGATTCAGTATTTGAAGCGAAGAACTTTTTTTGCTATTTCTATGTCGCCGAGCGGGGTGATAGGTAGTGGACAATGTTGCATATTTGGAATTCCCTAGCTGTAAGGCCGGCACCCGCATACATGACAAAAGATCACGATGCACCAGTTTAGGGGACTGAAAGTTTGTCGTGCGTGTGGGGTATGAGTTCAACGGCCAATTAAATTTTTTTAAGTATTTTAAAATAATTATTGTTGGTATAATTTTTATTTCTATGTACCCACTTCGCCGAGTATCCCCAGTTTGGATACCGTCAAGGTCTGCCGCAGAATTTGGCAACTTTCTGGGGCATACCTTGACGGTTTGCGTGAGACAGTGGACACTGCATTCCAGAATTTGCCGGAGACACATGGTGGAGAAGGATCGAAGAGAAAAGCGTATGTGCATGTGAAGGAAGATATCAGTGAGACTGCGTGTGAGATAGTGCAAGTAAAATTTGTGCTACATGTGAGTTCTTATGTTTCAGGAACCCTGGTGATGAACATTCCGTGATACTGTGGAGCAAAACTTCACCAAACGGTAATGATACTAACATTCTTTGCGAAGACTGCATACCTGTTGGTTTTATTGGTTACAACCCTCAAGCGCCTTTTTCGCTAACGCTAGCGAAAATTTCTCTGCTCGAACAATAATACCTGAGACTAGTCAGCGCAACATTATAAAAATACTTTTCTTGTGGGGGCTCATGTTTCCGCTCTTGTTTCAATAAGTTACAATTGTTATTTTTTAACAAAATCTTGAAAACATATGATAAATTTTTATATAGTTTTACTTAATGTGTATTTAAATATATCCAGTATATAGTATTTTCAACTATCAATCAATATATTTTTTAAAATTATGTGTTCAATATTCTATAGTCTTAGTTTACAAATGTATCCTTGATAAACATGATTAAAAATAATAAATTTTTTTATCAATTAAATTCCAAACAACAGTAAAATACTGGTAGGTAATATATAGTCTGTCTTCATTAATACTCAACATGTATGTAGAGGAAGCAATAAAGGAAGTGATAGAAAAATTTGCATATAGCATAAGTGTTCAAGGAGAAAAAATCGGTATGTTACAATTTGCTGAGGACATTGTCTTGATAGCAGAACATGCTGAGGATGTTGAGAAGTTACTGAAAGACATGAACAAAATACTGAAGGAAAAGTTTGGACTAAATATAAATCAAAGCAAGACAAAAGTGATGAAATGTACCAGAAATGATACCAATCACAGTAGATTAAATATAAAAATAGGATCGGATGCAATAGAAGAAGTAAGAGAATTCTCCTATTTGTGAAGTAAAGTTACAACTGATGGCCGAAGCAGGTATGATGTTAAAAGCAGGATAACAATAGCAAAAAGACCCTTCATTTGAGAAATCTTTTAGTTCCAAATACTGATTTAGGACTTAGAAAGAACTTCTTAAATCTCTATGTGTGGAGCACAGCACTTTATAGTAGCGAAACATGAGCTTTAGGAATACCAGAATGAACGGAAAAAAAATCATTTTAAATGTGGTGCTACAGAAGGATGCGAAAAAATTAAGTGGACAGATAATGTATGAAATGAACGAGTTTTGAAAATGATGGATGAGAAGAAAAGATTGTAGAAGACGCTTACAAAAAGAAGAGACAGGATTGTAGGTCACATTTAGAGACATACAAAATTAGTTAATTTGTTAGTTGAGGGAACAGTCGAAGGCAAGTACTCTAGAGGAAGACTGAGATTAGACTATATAAAGCAGATAATTGAGGACGTACAATGTAAAGGGTCTTCTCAGATGAAGAGGCTAGTTATAAACAAGGGAATTAAATAAGTGAATTCGTCGTAATTTAACAGCTTTTCATAAACGGTAAAGTGCTTTAAAAAATGCTGTTAAATTTTAACAGTTTTACGTGACGTTAACTTTTTTTCCCTTTTGTCAGCATACGATTGGAATGTTAACGGTTAGGTTATTTTTATAGTCAAAGAATATTAATTCAGCATCCGTGCAGCGACGTTGAGGGTTGAAGTAAATTTACAGCTTCAGTTTTCAACTCGTTTTTTTCATTGATGAGTAACAGTTAATGCGTCGACGAAATACCTAATATGCCAAACCTCCTCTGTGTTGTCCGAAAGAATGGGTTCTTCGGTTAATTTGGCGGCACCGAACAAAAAAAGTAGATTGACGGGGAAACATATAAAACAGAGAATTCTTTTGAAGTATACATCAGACGAATAGTGGTTTAGTAAAAAGTAGATAAATTAATAAAATTTCCCATAATTTTTGCATGTGTCTTTAATTTTCTTATTTACATTTTTAGATATTTAATTTAATTGCAATGGAGCACACGCTCCGGTGGCAGTTTCCATACACACCCATCTTCCCCCTTTCCTGCATCCACCTACATTTGCCCTCTACAAATTTAACTTTAAATTCTTTCAACGTTTTCGGTAAATTATTCATCATTTCCCTTGGTAACTTATTTCAATCCCTGATACCCTTACCTAAAAATGAGAATCTTCCCACACCCTTGTGCATGAAATCGAGTGCCACCCTGTGGTCATAGTCATCTTTTCCCTTCCATGCACTACTTTTCATACCTACTGCAATATCTTTCCATGCCTCATCACCATTACATGCCTTGTACACTCCCATGACCCTCTTCATCCTCCTCCTGTCTTGCAATGAATCCCATTCCAGCTCTATTATCATATCTGTTACTGATTCCATTCTGCGATAATTTCCAGAAACAAATCTAGCAGCCCTTTTTTGCACCATCTCCAACTCCTGTATTTGATACGTAAAATTTGAGTCCCATACTATACTACCCTATTCGAGCAATGGTCTGACCAAAGTTTTGTAACCCAATTTCTTTATTTCTCTCGTACATCCCCTCATCACTTTCTCTAATAAGTGCAGAATTTTGAACCCTTTTCCAACCACCAATGTGTCCTGCCCAGTTAAGCTTGTTATCAAATGTAATGCCAAGATATTTTCATTTCAAGTCTTCAGCAAGCAATTCTTTCCCCACCTTATATTCGTAATTAACTTTTTGTTTTTTATTTGTGTATCAAATAAGCCTTCTCTTTTTTGCATTTATATTCATCCCATGTTTACCAACCCAACTAGATATCCTGTCCAGATCACCATGCAACTGTTTACAATCCTCTATCGTTTTGATTCTTTTATACAGCATTATGTCATCTGCAAACAATCAACACAATTATTCATTAGAATAATGAATAGGAATGGTCCCGATACGCTACCCTGCGGCACTCCCATTTTTATATCCCCTTCTTTTGATACTGCATTTCCCACCCTAACTTTATGTTTTCTATCTTTTAAAAATTCATCTACCCAGCAAATCACTTTCTCATCCACCAATAGTTTTTACCTTATTTACTACCATTTCATGGCTCACTCTGTCAAACGCCTTTGACATATCTAGTGCTACACTATCAATTTAGCCCTCCTTGTCCATTTCATCCGAAATATCTTGTATATATCCCACCAACTGAGATTTGCATAAATATCCTTGCCTGAACCCATGTTGCCTACTTGAAAACGACTTATGTTCCTCACATATATTTTTGATGTGGTTGCATATCAATCTTTCCTTTAATTTACCTACCACTGATGCCAAACTGATTGGCCCGTAATTTTCGACTGTATTTCTCACCCTTCTTTATGTACCGGTACTACTATCGCACTTTTCCAGTCCTGTGGTAAGCAGCAAGTATCCAGACTCAATTTAACTAATATTTCAAATTACTGCTTTTAGGCAAAAATATCGATATACAAAAATATTGTTATTTATCTAAATATATATCTGTACTGTTACTGATATTTATCGATATATCTTTTCATGTGCCCATCCTATAATACAGTCAAACAAGACACCAAAAACGACATCTAATATAGGGCTGTTGATAAAATATCGATATATCGATATTTTTTTAAAAAAATATCGATATTTATGAGTGATATTTTTTAGGACGATATATCGATATATCGATATTGAAATCTGGATATCGGAGTCCGATATTTTTTAAAAATAAGTGGTTATTTTCCGTTTTCCTCGTAGAATATTCCAAGTTATTATTGGAGGGAAAACGATTACCTGTGTTGCACATGCAATACATTTTCATAGATAGAATTTTAAGAAACAATTAACGATCCGAGCACATGGAGAAGCAGGGCCGCCGTAAGCGGGCGTGCAAGGCAGCATATTATGTAGCGGGCGACCTTTTTTTTTTTAGCTCAACAGCTGCTTCGGGCGGTCGGCGGCGACACTCGGGATGGCAACAATGGGGGCGGCAATCTCACAGTTTTTTGACCCGGTCCGGAAATTTCCTAGATCCACCACTGGCTGTAGTTGGACAGGGGGCGGCACATAATCGCTATTGCACGCGGGCGCTCAAACAGCTAGCGGCGGGCCAGTGGAGAAGTAAAAAACGAAGGTAAAATAACTCATTCAATATTCATTAGAATTCTTGTCTGGAAATTTTGAAAAGTTTTTAAATTTTGTCTTCAATCAATGCAAAAGTATTAGCATTAAGAAACTAATCGTAATGTACCAGGTATGGGTAGGGTTGCCAGATAGCCGGAAAATCCGGGAATGTCGCGGAATTTTGTGTCTGATCTCATGTCCAGGAATTATGCGTTACTGTCGTGGAATTTCCGTATACTAGTTTTTTTCTCAAACTCAGTTCACCACGGTGGCCTTGAGGCCAAGCCAAGTATCCCATGCTCGTAGCGGGAGGATGGAATCAGAGGAATTGAAAATGACAGGGAAATACTCTTCGAATTTTCTGGGACTTTGAAATTTCTAGATGCAGTTAACATTAGCTCCCTTTATACAGAGTTCACATGTCTGAAACGTGTTTTTCAGGTCCTTCCAAAAGACTTTCCAAACAATAAAATCTGGGCCAATTTCTTTAGAACAAGCGTTTTTAATGATTTTGAATATTTTAAAAAAATAGTTGGTTTTGTTTTTTTCAATTCCAACAAGCAATGACTTTTGCGAGACAAGTTTTAGCCCGTTGAATAATTTATGAAATAAGAGCGAAACAGAACGTTCATGGATTCGATCAAGGCTGAACTGCAAACTCAATCAATTTTGAAGACTCTTGCTGAGAAATTTTATCAGTTTTGCAAAGCAGTGACGGAAATATATTTATGAAAATGGCAAAATCTATTAATAAATATTTTAAAAGTAGTTGATTAAGATCTATTTTGATTTAGCAAAAGATAGATGCCAATTTTTTTTATTTGTTGATGAAACCTGATGTTGATTTTCTGCCTAATTTTAATTAATGAGCCTAACAGAAGTGTTCAGTTTTTGTTTTAAGTTTAGTATTTTTCCTTTTGATTCATAATACCTGATGTTGACTTGCTACCATAGTTTAATTAATAAACCTAAAAGAGGTGCTATATATACGTTAGATAGCATATTTACCTAAAATAGAATTTTTTATTATTTTGCATTTTTGTTCACTCTTTAAACATACCACTAAAATACTTTTTGGACCCACAAATGTCCCGGAAATTATAAGCCTGTATCTGGCACTCCACAGTTAAATATTTCGCGCGAATTGGATACGCTTCTTGTTCCATACCAACAGAAGAATTGAGCTCCAAAATTATGTCACAGCCAGTTTTTTTACATCACTTACGATTTTATTAAGATAAGAAATTGAAAAAAAAGTATCTACCACTTTTGGATTGCCTTTACAAACTTATTATTATAGATTGGTGCCTTTAAAAAACAATTTGTTAACGCCAAAGGAACTGCCTTGAAGGTGTCGCGAAAACTGCACCCAGTGAAATTTGCGGCCAATGAAATCTGCGGCCAGAATTCTCAACAATGCTGTAGCGATATGTTTATTATAGAATAGGATCAAACGGGTTGTATTGTTAAAAGCCGCCCCGCAGGCGCTCGGAGCGGATTAGTACGTTTGTAGCCAATGTTTCTAAACAGCAGGTTGACACTACAGATGATTTATAGTTTATAACTGTTATTAATATACAAGTTTTATTCTTGCTTAAAAGACGTAGAAAAGAATTGTAATAACGAGCCAGATACTTACAGAATCGTAGTAGATTTCATGCAAAATCTCCCTTTGCCTCACATTACTAGTGCAGGATGCCTCGCATTCGGGAGGACGGTGGTTCGAATCCCCGTCAGGGCATCCAGATTTGGGTTTTCCATTGTTTCCCAAATCACTCCAGGCAAATTCCGGGATGCTTCCTTCAAAAGGCCATGGCCGAATTCCTTCCCATTCCTTGCCCTCCATCCTTTCTCGTCTCTAAAGACCTCGCTGTTAGAGAGACGTTAAGCAGATAAAAAACTAGTGTAGGAAAAAATATTCTACCATTAGCAGTTGTGGGTTAACGTCATCGACATCAATTTCCCCACAGACGACACGATAATGGAGTGACATCGCTCCATTTGGACGGATGGAGCGATCGTGTATGGATGGCCGCCTCTAGACGACCTCGGCCACTCCGATCTAGTTAGTACCGCACTGGATTTTCCGAACAGTGTTGCAGATCAGCAAAAAATTCAGCTTTCAGTAACGAGTGCGAAAAAAAATTCTAAAAAAGAATACTTAACCTGTGAAACATTAGTGTGTCTATTAAAAAAAAAAATGGAAATTAACTTGGCTGTTTCGGGCGTGTAATGTAAAATGATTTGTTCACGTAAAAACTTCCAGGCCACGATTTAGTGAGACCAGGTCGGGTCGTCTAAAGGGGCGTTTAGAGTGATTAGGACGGCGCGGCATGACACAAAGAGAAGAGGTATTGGCCGCAGATTTCGCAGATTTTAGGTTGGCCGCAAATTTCACTGGTCGCAGTTTTCACATATCCGCCTTGAAAGTAGCGGCTCTAGGATTTTTCCAAGCCGGGGAAAAACTGAGTTTGCCGCCTCTTCAAACATTGTTGCCATCCAGACCCCGAGAATCGCCTCCTTGATTGTTGGCCAAACGCATTGATATCGCCACTTTATCTCAGCTTTAAAAAAATGTATTATGTTAAAGCGTTACCCATTTGCAAAGCAATATCAAAGAAGGGGAAATTTTCAATTAATGTAGGGAGTTCTCCATTGATAGTAGAAGAAACAACGGGAAAAACATGAGTTCATGCTCTTGAAAAGCATGTCCAATGAAGTTTTTGACATGAGTTTTGGTGCAAAATTTTACTTCATTTACCACCTCAGTTTGGAACTTTTTTGGATCTGAAACTCCTTTAAATGACTATGACATTCTCTCATCATATTTCTATGACAACATCCAGTTGTCCTAAAAAATGGTAATTTGGTACACCTACTTGGTTTCATCCCCACAGTATACGAAAAGTTCCTGTGATTTTTCAATGCCAATCTAAAAGCTAAAACGTCTTAGCGAAAATTTGTAGGTTAATTGCTTCCTTCTTGATGAGGCTATATGCCTTAAATTTCAGTTTTGCACAAAGATCAAGAGCATAAAAAACAGTATTAATTTTACTTTGTTACTACATTTAATTTGGAAGTTATTGGTAGTCCTACACCGATGGTAATAATGCAGACACGGCGTCGCTCGCTCAGTACGAATCGGACTCGAGCCCGTTGTTTTACATGAGCGTGCGTTGCCGAGGAAAGTATGTTGACATGAATTGGATGTAAGCAGGAATATTTATAAATTCGGAGACATAATCTTTGCTAAAGTGCAAACAGTTGGTCCAAAAAAGTAAGAAGGCTCAGAATAAGCTTTCAACCTAAAAAAAGAAATTAAATTCCACATAAAACAAAAAAAAAAGTGACTTGATCACTATGCAAACTCTGATAATAGAACATCAACCTAAATAAATGCCTCTACAGTGTTGCATTATTGAGCTTTTAAACTCACAAAAGCCAAGATTTCCCTCGATGCTCTTTCTGGATTCACAAGTCTTCGAGTAAATCATAAACATAATTTATGCCTTTCCTTTTAGTAAAGTAGTAGTATAATGGCTAAATCACAATTTTTTTTAAAAAAAATATTTATCCGTAACGTCATGAAAAACCATTTTTTCAGAAAATCAAAACTTGATTCAGAAAAATATCTCACAACTCTTCATCATTAAATAGCCACAAGACTTCGCCCTTTTTATAAAATGATTTGTTTTTTGTAACAATGTTTTTATATAATAGAGTCGATATATCGATACTTTTTCTTCGATATATCGAACCCGATATTAATATTTTTTAAAATATCAACAGCCCTAATCTAATACTCCTACTTTTCGTAATTTGGACAACTTCGCAACTTCTCTTTTATTTCCTACATTCAGAACAGAATTTTCATAAAAGCTCTAATTTCAGAAATGGAATACCTCACCTTACACTTGTTGCCAACAGGATAAAATTTTAATTTTAGTAAAAGACGTCTTAGCTGTTAACTTTAAATCTTAATTATATTTAAAATCAATACAAATGGCTGCGAGAAATTTGTTGCTTACTCACTAATAAGTGTGTAACTCAGTAGTCTAATTTTGAGACTTTTTCTCTCTGCCCCACTCATTTAGTCAGCGGAACTGTAATATTCAACAGTTAGACGAAAACTACAAATCCAGAAAATGCACGTGTTTCTTAACTTCAAAACACATTTCTACTGCATTCTATTCTTTGAAGAATGAGTTGAAAACCCAACAACACACAATTGCCAACAATATACTAAGCCAACTATGTTCATTCAATATTTCAATGATATTTAAAAATATTTCATTATTTGAATGCCAATATTAATAATTTTATGATTATTATTAGTATTATTTGAAATAATGATTTTTCGATATCGGTAATTCTGTTGTAAACATTTCAGTGCGGTTTTTTTTTGGCGATACTTTTTTATGCTTTGGGATAGATGAACATTTATGTGCTTGATGTTTGTTCCAACGTTCGATTTATTTGTAAATCGAATAAAACATTTGTTGAAGTTAGTAGGCTCTATATAGAGAATTGCTTATCAGGGCGCATACTGTATTAATATTTTTATCACAATTTTTTAGGAATCGTCTTAGTTTTTGTAATAAACACCACCATGCCTGTGATACATGGGTGTGCTGAGAATATATGACAAAGAGATTAAAACTATTATTATTAATAATAATAATAATTGAGATTTCAGTCAACAAAGTTACTCAGGAATATAACCCCTTAGTTATGATAGATAATTGTTCCGCACCACTCAAAACGCTTTCATTTATTGTCATGATACAATAAGCCAACAATATACTAAGCAGACTCATGTTCATTCAATATTTCAATGATGTTTAAAAATATCTGATCGTCCCGAGACGTTGTCGAAAGGCCTCTTAAACAAAAAAATCGTGCAAGCTTTCAAAGAAACCTCAAAACATTGCTACTGGGAACTACACAAAAAAAGATATTTCTGCGGAATATAACTAATGTTTCCCGTAAAAGAGTTAAACTCTTAGGCTCTGAATATCTCTGGCATCAAAGTGCAAATGTTGATATACTTTACCTGGTAGTGTTACAGAACGATCCTACTTTAGTTGAACAGCTGAGCAGACACAGTTTTTCCAGGAAAAATGTATTTTTTTTTTCTGGTTTTACTCATCGTCGACGTAGAAGTCATTAGAGGCGGGAAAGGAGTGGTGGCACGGAACGGAAAGGAATTCGGTCATGGCCTGCAGAAGGAACCATCCCGAAATTCACATGGAGTAATTTTCGGAAAACATGTAAAACCGAAAACTGTATGGCCAGATGGGGATTCGAACCCAAATCATCCCGAATGAGAGGCCAGAGCCGACTACGCTTGGTCGTAAATACACATAGCTGGTTCATATTCACGCAAGATCTCATTAATGTTTAAGGAATGCTAATCAAACTGAGATCTTTATGTAATTTATCACTTAATATACATATGTAATTCTTATAAGCATAATTTTAATGATTTTAATCGACGATTTGCTTTTCGATATTGGTAATTCCGTAAATATGCATTTCAAACTGTTAAACTGGTGATTTACTTTTCAGTGCGGATAACTCTCAGAGCGAGCAATTCAGAGTTTCTTACCCATAATTTGCTTTCCACTGCTCACAATTCAGCGATAAAGATTTCAATAATCTTATTCGGTGATTTAATTTTGATGCTGATAATTGCGTTATCAGAATTTGAATGTCCTAAATGCTAAGTAATATTTGTATTAGTGTCGTGCAAATTTCCGTCAACTCACTCTCGAACTCGCTCGATTATTTCTCTCTCTATTCGGGCGATCGGTGACCGTTGGAGCTTCCCCAGGCTCGGTGGTCAAACGAAGGCTCAGTGGTCAAACGAAGGCACAGTGGTCAAACGAAGGCTTGGCGGACATACGAAAGATCGGTAATGCAGGAGTAGCGGACAATGTCTTCCTCGCCCGTGCCGTGCAACATTGATTGTACATTAGGGACCGTTCATAAACTACGTTACTGGGTCTAGGGGGAGGGGGGAAGGGGTTGGGTAGAAAACTACACTGAGTTACGTGGAGGAGGGTGGGGGGAGTGGGTTCCAGCTGCGTAGCTTTTCATTCATATTATTTGTCTCAGTTAGAGACAAGAGAAAACAGTGAAAAATGACTTCTGGAATTAATAAGGAAAGAAGCTACGTGTCACGGGTGGATAGGGCGGTAGGGGGTAGAGGCAAAAGCAACGTCTGGCTACGTGGGGAGGGAGGGGAGGGTTTTCACAGGAGGCCAAGCTGAAGCTACGTAGTTCATGGACAGCCCCTTCTAAGAAAATCTGGTCGAGATTGTACGGCAGGGACATCTTGATTTCACAGTATATTAATAATTACTACCAACATATTGTGTATGTTTTATCAACTGAATCGCCGTGCAACGTGTATGTGATATGTAATGGAAGTATTATAAACTATGAGATCAGAACACGTTGTAACGAAAACCATAACATAAATAAGTTATCTGTAGTTACTGTCATATACAAAGTATACCCTGAAACCACATTTAGTGCATTATGATTTATATTGAGGTTTCAAATATATTTGATGTCTTGTAAGGATTTGTACCTATTCATGCATAACATTGAACTCACTTTAAAGACATATCTAATATGACTCTAGTAAGTGATTTTTAATAACGAAAAGATCATCATATATTTTATGAATTGCAGGAACATCGCTACAGAAATTTTTAAATGTGGTTTAATTTTCGAGTGCAGCGAATTACTTCATCCGCCAACCTATTTAGGTCGCAATAACAGGAGGGATAAGATTCGAGAAATAAGATGCCGTACTGACACATTTATGTATTCCTTCTTTCCTCGTTTTGTTCGGGATTGGAATGCACTTAATTAGTATTTGTGATTTGCAGAGTATAGATAAGGATGTAGAATCTAGTGATTTTTACTTTTTCATTGTACCCACTTTTTAAGCATTTACCGAAAGTAAACTACATAATCATATAAAATTATGCAACAACACGTAGAAAATATGAAGAAAATGACATACTCTCCAATATTTAATATTTCACTTACTTCATTCTTTGATCTCGTGATTTTAAGACCACGATGCAATTTGTGCCTGTTCCGAAAATACCGAGCGAGTACCAGCGTCGCTTCGCCATGCAGCACGTGAATAACAGACCGAGCCTACTGCCAGGCTCGACCTTACGTCCAGGCTTGGTACTCTACAATTTTATCCAGCATTTGATCGGCAGAGGCCGTGAGGTAGTGACAAACCGAGCGAGCCTAGATGGCATTTGCACTACTCTAAGTTGTATATATCAGGTGATCATTCCGTCAACGAACACAACATTGTAGATTTTAATAAATCATACGTGAGTAGTTCTCAATACATCCAAGAGATAGAATAGTGAGTTGGTAACAGATTATTGGCTTCTACTTGTTGAATCATTAAATGTTTCATGTGAATGATACCACAAGTACGAGGGTGAGTCAAAAATTTGTGCATTTTTTTAGTCCCAACTACGGCTGTAAATGTGAAGTCAACATGTCCATTCCCAATGGTGGACCTTTCTTGAACGGCCCGGCCTAATCTTCCGGTAGCTCGGCAGCATGGCGCTGTTGTTAATTGTCAAAGATGGTGGTTGTGCTTCATACCTCCCTCCACGGCTCACGAGCAAGGAAGTGTTTTCTATGGAGCAAGGAAATGCAGCCCACGTATGGGGAAAATTATGAGAAGTGTGTGGTGTTTTGAGTTTGTGAAGTCTTGACGTTGGTTCCGCAGACAGCCGGACGAATTATACCCCAGGGGCATCTCAAATTTAGTGTTGCGGTGGAAAAATAGTGTAAGGTTCGTAGAATACAACGTATATTTGTAATTACCTGTATGTAGCTTATTTCTGATAATAAATAGGGGTAAATGCTTCCTAATTCACCGTCGTACGGTAACCAATCATTGGAGGACTGTATAGTGTTGTAGTAATTGATATTTTGTTCATAAGCATATTAAACTAATCATCTTATTTCTCATCTGCCTCATTGTGGGTGGAAAATGACTCCTGGAATATTTAATTTATCACTCAACAGAGAATCTGAAATTAATTTGAAATAAATAAAATACCGATCTGGTAATGCTACATCCTTTTCTTATATTAGGATTTATTCGTAACCCCGTAAGAAAATGTGAGTAAAGTGCTCGCAAGCTGTTAGATTTTTTTTTCCTCGAAAAGGGTGCAAAGTCGTACTGCGGTGTACGGTGGAAGAGAGTTTCGTAGCGAGCTGTGCTCTGACACTCCAGTAGAGATACGTCATTCAACAGGATCGTATCTAATAACGCAAATCACTTCATGAATGACGAAATACAGTTAACAACAACTTTGTGTGGTGGATTATTCAAACAGAAACAACATTCTATTTTGAATTGTAGTCTCATAAGCATATCCAGAGCCAGAATCAAGATCTGCTCCGACGCCAGTGGGTTTTGTCGGATATTCCTGATACCTGTCAACCTTTGTGACGTCCAATCTTAACGTACGCGCCATGCGACATGTCGAAACTCCCCATATGATTGATGTCAGAGATAAAGGGAACTGTTTGCCTCTCTTTTCGTGCACATCATATGTCAATACCAAAAAAATTTGTATTAAATATATTGATGCTCACTGCATCACTTTAGAAATGTCAGAGTTATTGTTGGTTGTCATATGAAGACAATCAGAATATCGGAAGACTGTCTGTTCACTAGTAGCTTCACCGTTATTTAGAATAGAAAATTTCTAGCTTCTGAAATTATACAATAGTATACGCAGCACTTTTCTTTGTGGAAATATTGCTCATAAGATAATCTTTATACTTGCTGATGCGAAGATCTAGTTTTAAAGTGAGTTATAATTTAATTCCTCGATATTTTGGTTTTTTTATTTTTTATGTTTGACTCCATACAGATAGTAAGCTATTGAAGGGCAGCAGATGACATTGTTCGATGAATTTTGTGCCTTACTTAGCGCTTAAGCTGGTTAGTGAATATAACTGTGAAATCTGTTGTGTCCATTGACACAACATAGCCAGGTATGTAACGGTTGATTACATAACATACACTGAAGAGCCAAAGAAACTGGTATAATCATGCGGATGCAAACACAGAGATATGTCAGCAACGCATATACGAGGGTTGTTTTTTTATGTAAGGGCCGTTCGCTTGTATAGTCCCGTAGTTCGCACGGACGCCGCAACAATCCACCGCGCCACTTGCCGGCATCCTTCCCGTTCACACTGATGCCAGTTGCAGCTCTGTAGCTGACGTGTACGCATCGCTTTGCTACTTTATAATGTTTACGATTATTGAATCGCCCGCCGCGTGTGAGATACGGTCAGTGATACGTTTTTTGAAAGCGAGAAGCCTATCAGCTGCAGAAATTCATCGTCAGTTAACAGAAGTTTATGTCTTGAATGCAATGAGTGAAGGTAAAGTGCGTCAATGGGTTAGAGAGTTTAAAAATGGCCGTCAAAACGTCCATGACGAAGAACGCTCAGGCCGGCCCTCTGTGATCACTGATGACTTGGTGGCTGCAGTCGAAACAAAGATTCGTGAGGACAGAAGATTCACAATTTCCACTCTTTCTTTGGAATTTCCACAAGTTTCAAGATCGGTTTTGTACAAAATTGTGTCTGAAAACCTAAAGTTTAAGAAACTGTGTTCTCGGTGGGTACCCACACTCCTCACAGAGGAACACAAAGGGAAGAGATTTGCCACTTCATTGGACTTTTTGATTCGTTACGAGGAAGAAGGGGATGACATGTTGAGTCAAATTGTCACTGGAGATGAAACATGGGTATCCCATATCACTCCCGAAAGCAAGCGACAATCGATGGAATGGCGACACACAACCTCACCCGTCAAGGTCAAAGCCAAACAGACGCTGTCAAAGCGCAAGATTATGGCAACTGTGTTCTGGGACCGGCGCGGTGTTTTGCTAGTGGACTTTATGACACAAGAAACGACAATCAACTCAGATGCCTACTGTGCACCTCTAAAGAAGCTCAGCAGAGCAATTCAAAACAAAAGGCGCGGCATGCTGAGAAATGGAGTTTTGCTCCTGCACGATAACGCTAGGCCTCACACCTCTCAAAAGACTCGGGATTTGATTGATTATTTTGGCTGGGTAGTTTTGGACCATCCACCATACAGCCCCGACCTTGCTCCTAGCGATTTTCACCTTTTCTGGTACCTGAAACACCATCTTGGCGCGCAGCAATTCAATGACGACGATGAAGTGAAAGCGGCCGTGAACTCTTGGCTGTCGGAGCAGGCGGCCGAATTCTTTGAAGAGGGAATTAAAAACTTAGTTGTACGGTATGACAAATGCTTAAATAAACAAGGCAACTATGTAGAAAAATGGTTAAAAGTGTGTAGAATCAGAAAATAAAAGTTTTTTTACAAAAGTATTTGTATCTTTTTTTAAAAAAAAAAAAAAACAGCCCTTACTTAAAAAACAACCCTCGTATAAGTCAACAGGAGTCTGGCGCAGGCGTTAGATTGGTTACTACTGCAACAATGGCAGGTTATCACGATTTAAGTGAGTTTGAAGGTGTTATAGTCGGCGCACGAGATATGGGACACAGCATCTTCGAGGCAGCGATGAGGTGGAGATTTTCCCGTACGACCATTTCACGAGTGCTCCGTGAATATCGAGAATCTGGTAAAACATCAAATCTCTGATATCGCTACGTTAGGAAAAAGATCCTGCAAGAACGGTATCAACGACGACTGAAGAGAATCATGACAGAAGTGAAACCCTTCAGCAAATTGTTGCGGATTTCAATGCTGGGCTATCAACAAGTGTCAGCGTGCGAATCATTCAACGAAACATCATCGATATGTTCTTTCGGAGCGGATGGCTCATACGTGTACCCTTGCTGAGTGCGCGACACAAACATTTACTCCTCGCCTGGGCCCGTCAACTCCGACATTGGACTATTGATGATTTGAAACATGTTGCCTGGACTGGTGAGTCTCGTTTCCAATTGTATGGAGCGGGTGGAGGTGTACAGGTATGGAGACAACCTCATAAATTCATGGACCCTGCATGTCAGCAGGGGACTGTCCAAGCTAGTGGAGGCTCTGTAATGGTGTCGGGCGTGTGCACTTGGAGTGACATGGGACTCCTGATGCGTCTAGATACGACTCTGATAGGTGACACGTACGTACGCTTCCTGATCACCTGCATCCATTCATGTTCATTGTGCATTCAGACGGACTTGGGCAATTCCAGCAGGACAATGTGACACCCCACACGTCCAGAATTGGTACACAGTGGCTCCAGGAACACTCTTCTGAGTTTAAACACCTCCGATGGCCAACAAACTCCCCGGACATGAACATTATTGAGTTTATCTGGGATGCATTACAACGTGCCATTCAGAAGAGATCTCCAACCCCTCGTACTCTTACAAATTTATGGACAGCCTTGCAGGATACATAGTGTCAATTCCCTTCAGCACTACTTCAGACATTACTAGGGTCCATGCCACGTCGTGTTGGGGCACTTCTGCGTGCTCGCGGAGGCCCTACACGATATTAGGCAGTTGTACCAGTTACTTTGGCTCTTCAGTGTAAATTGTAATACAGTGACCAAAATATACATTTCAATGTGAAGCCATCATATTTTAAGCAGACAAATAACTTTCAAACTACTTTTATAAAACTCCGATCAACAAATGTAGTTCTAAACTTCAAGACATATTTTCTTTATTACAAACTTAGAAGATAAAAATTAAGATGAAGTTTCAAGTTAATTCTGATCACATACTGTTGAGATCTTAGTGCCCCAATTCAACAAGAGTACTAAATGCGTGTATGGGACGAGTAAACTATTTTTAAATTCGAATTAACGCTGGGAAAAGGTGTGAATGTTGATCGAGTGTGCACGGTAAGCGGTAACGCTCTGGTTTCACATAAGGGAGTATACGTGTTCAAATTCTCGTCTGCTTACCACATTTTTTTTTTTTTTTTTTTTTTTTTTATGGATTCCCGAATTCACTCCAGGCTAATGCCAGGAAGGTTCCGTTAAAAGGAAATTACATGCTCATGTCGTTCATACAATATCCGAATATACAGTTCCAAAGAGAAGATGTTTCTTTTCATTGCATTACTAATAACATAATCCAGAAAGATTTACTGTCAAGATTTATTATATAATCTTGATCTTGTACCGCGAAAATCTTCATATGACAGATGCGTAATTTCTTATGCCTCCCTCGAAACAAGCAATAATGTGTAGCCGAATCCGTTACCACTGATATTTCTGATCATCTTGTGTGCTGCTTCATTTATTCCTAATTTCCATAAATATTCACTCGTTTCCCAATTTGCTTTCACCAGCTGATTTATTCCACTGTTTGCCATATTCATCTTTTGAATATTCCATATTTGCTTACTATTCCAGTATTAATGTCCGCAGATGAGTACGGTCTATGGGATGTTGAACAATATTCTCGACAGTAAAACTTTAACTAGACGACCCAAGGGGAAATTACGCGAATACGATGAATAGTAAAATTAGTCAGCCGGCCTCGGTAGCGTAGGGGCTAGAGCACTAGCTCCACGTGCCGAAGGTCGCCGGTTCGAATCCGGCCGCGGGCATGGATGTTAAGTGTTGTGTGTCTGTGTGAATGTCCTGTCCGTCCTGTGGTGTCCATACTTACAAGATATAATGTACAATGGATGACTAATTGTTCACTGGAAGCTAAAATATGATCACATTGAGCTGGCTGAATGGCCTTAGCCGCCGAAAGCCATTAAAAAAAAAAAAAAGTTAGTCGTTTGTAATAGGATAAATGAAAAACTTCCTCATTTGTGTCAATTGTTTATTTGTTTACGGGAATAGGTAAGTAACAGAAGTCGACGCCAGTGAAGCAGTTTATTAATATTTCTCTGATATATAATGCTGCTTTCTGGTGGCTTGGCTCTTGACTGTCTCATACCCAATAATTGCACAGTTATTAGTTTTGTCCTTTAAGGGTCAAATACCGAAAAAAATCGTTTTTAGTTTATTATGTTGTCAGAGTGTAGACTTTAATCTTATAAATTATACCTCATTTATCGATTTCGGTGAGGTGTCAAGGAAGATAAACGGCTCGAGACAAAAAAGTACTTTATGGAAGTACCGTAATGATACTTTTGCTCTTTAAGGGTCAAATTCCGAAAAATTTCTTTCTTAAATATGATGTGACCAAAGTGGAGACCATAATCTTTAAAGTGATACCTTATTTATCTACATCAGTTAGATATCAAGGGCGATACGTGGATCATGACTAAAAAACACTTTGTAGAAATTGATACTTTTGCTCTTCAAGGGTCGAATTCGGAAAAATTAATTTCTTAATATATGATGTCATGAAACCGGAGATCATAATATTTAGCGATTTCGGTTTGATATCCAGGGAGATAAATAGCTCGTGATAAAAAAAAGCGCATTTTAGAAGATAACGGCTTGCGACAAAAAAGCACCTTTTAGAAGTACGATAGCAAGTAGCTCCACATTAGTTATTTCAAAACTTTAACTCATTCATAATTCTTAATGAGACACATGATTTCGAATCCCAAATGCTGCATCATTTGTTTGTAACTTTCAAAAAACTGTACAATATATAAACAAATGTAAGTAATTTTATAGCATTTCCACTTTTTTATTTCAATACATGTATCATTTTCAGAGGCATCTGGTACAGAACTAATTTAAATGCCCGTCAATAATGACGGTGAAAGGAATTTGTTCTGGAAAATTTGTCAAGGAAAAATGAATAACGATTGATCATTACCTTTTTCATCGCTATTTTTCATTATGTGAGTAGAAGATCTCTGGTTAGATTCTCATAGTATTTGGCTAGATTTTTTTTTGTTTTGAAAACTGCATTTAATTTTGAATTTCTAAAATTTTTGTTGTTACGAAAAGTTTCTTCGTAAACTATAATTTCAAAAACGAATAACTATTATGTATTTCCTGATTAGCTTCCTACTTACATTTCGTGGAAAATCACTTGGAGCAAAATTTTATCTTCTGTAAGCAATTTAAAATAACTTCTAATCTTTATGGAAGTAATAATTATTTCCGGTATTATGGATCCAAGCATGAAGATTTCTTAGATAATATACGTTTTGTGCTGAATTTGTAAGTATGGTTCAATCTTTTACATAGACTACCTAAAAAAAATATTATTTTTGCTATTTTGACGATTTGAATAATTCGTGCATGATGAGATGCCAAATTAGCAACTTTCATATTTTAATATCAACTATGACTGTTCTTGATCGGAAATATTTGAGGAACTGTTTAGTACTTTGGTTCATGTTTAATTTGTTGTGGATATATTGACCAACTTAATAACAATCATGAACGATGTGGCCTCTTTAGCGTCAAGTAAATCCTATGAACTCTTAAGGATCTGAAACTTTAAACTTCGCGTCTGCTTTAATGGAAGATTGTTGATCGTATTCTTAAGTGGTGGGAGTAGGCTAAGTGCTGCCATCTGTGTGAAAAGTTTAACTTGTGTCCTGTACGATATGCATATTTTTGGTTTGTGAAATGTGTAATTTATAAGGCAGAGGTTGGCATCCATCCAGCATTCGTCTTGAAGATTATGGGAAACCAGTTAAAACAGCAATCAGAACATGTGGTACGGAGACTCGGGGTTTGAACCTTGGTCCCTGGTACCACCAAGATCAGTTGTGGTGACGCCCAGGCACAGTTTTGGGTATCGAATTTACTTATTCAATGATAGTTTTCTCCTCAAACATCACATTACGATTGTTTTTAGTCATAGTTTTCATTACAAAATGAATTAGTTGCGTGTTTCTACGGCGAGTAATAAAACTTTTTACCCGAAACCAGTGGCTGATATCCACAAAGTATCATTTGAACTGTGTTATTTTAGATATTTTGAACAACACAACAAATATGCTATGGTAATCGCCACCATGTATCATGTTTTCATTACGATCTAAGATATTATTATTATTTATTATTATTATTACTCCGCGATTCACTAAAAGTGTGTGGCGGAGGGTGCATTGCACCTATCGAAAAGGGTTATGGTTTGGAAGGGTTATAAGGGATACGGCAGGAGGCGCCCATGGGCTATTGTGAGGAACCATCCCTGCATATCTGTGTATACATTGCATACAAGTCACTAGTGCGGACTCACTTAGAATATTTTTGCTCTGTATGGGGTCCCCATCAAAAGGGATTAATGGAGGCATTAGAGGTGGTCCAAAGAAGAGCCGCCCGATTCGTGACAGTTGGAGGGAAAGCGTAAGTGTGTTGTTGAAGGAGTTAGTTTGGGAAAACCTGGAGCACCGAAGGCGTTGCTCTCGACAGAAGCAAATTGAAAAATTCTCGACTGACGTATTTCGGAATAACAGTAAACAAATATTGCTACCAGCAACATTCATATCTCGGAATGACCGAGAAAATAAGATAAGAGAAATCAGGGCCAGAACCGATTCATTTCTGTACTCATTTTTTCCACGAGCGATTAGGGAGTGGAATAGAAAGGATTTACCGGGTGAGTAAACACAAAATCTGACAAGAGTAGCTTTCTATAAAACACTCCGGCCATCCTGATCTGGGTTTTCCATGGTTTCCCTAGATCGCTCCAGGCGAATGCTGAGATGGTTCCTCACAATAACCTATGGGCGCCTCCTGCCTTATCCCGTATATCCCTTCCAAACCATTACCTTTCCGGATAGGTGCAATGCATCCTCCGCCAAACACTTTTAGTGAATCGCGGAGTAATAGTAATAGTAAGAACAGTGAGAAATTGTTTAAGTATATTAGGAACAACAATTTAAAGAAACCTTCTCCAACTCTGAGGGACATAATGTTTGTATTAAGTTAAACCATTTATAAATAACTCATCACTGGACAACACCACTTTTACTTACTTCTCATTCTGAGCTCATAACTTAAGTTTGTGATGTTATATAGGAAGTGCTCGAAAACTTTATATTGCAACAAACTGCTCAGATGTCTTTTTATTAATTCTACAAGACTATCGTAATTTCTAGATGTCTAGAAGCATATCCTCAATTACGATAGAATCAATTTGTTTGGATAATTAATATCACGCCAGTGCAACTGAATTTGTTTATTTCGTATTTATTATTCCAGAACGGGTTTCACTTCATTCCCTGTATCATCTTCAGCGGTTCTATCTGTTGCCTGTGTATACATGTAATTAATTTGTTTCGTGATAAAATTTACACAACGCAATTATATTTTGAATTAAATTGCATTGGCTTGATATTAAATATTCATACAAATTAATATCGTAATTTCATTTATTATGTTTCCTTCTGGTTCTTCCTCAACATATCAATACAGTAAAAAAACAGGGGGGGAGGACGGCGGTTCGAATCCCCGTCCGGGCATCCAGATTTGGGTTTTCCATGGTTTCCCCAAATCAATCCAGGCAAATGCCGGGATGCTTCCTTCAAAAGGCCATGGCCGAATTCCTTCCCATTCCTTGCCCCCCGTTAAAAAGAGACGTAAAGCAGTTACAAAAAAAAAGGAGACAACCTATTGCAATAATTATCACCTCTTGAAGATCTTGATTGTATTTTCTTTTCTTAGTGGAGAAGTGTAAATTGATAAATACATTTTTCTTGGCTCTATTAGTCAATCTTGTTGATTCAGACAAAAATGCACTACCATAAGACCGACTGATCCATAACTTGCGACGTTTCTTTTAGTTATGTACAAGCACAGTAGACAGCATTATCATAACTGTGGCGCCGAAATTTGATAATGGATTCTTACGGTTACCAGTAAAAAAAAAAAAAAAAAAAAAAAAAAAAAAAATCAGAAGTGAATAATGATTTTTTTTTTTGTGGATATCTCACTCAGTTCTCGAGATATCAACTGTCAAAAATTAGACATAGGTATAGTTCCTCGTGAGTTTTACGACGTTTTTCTTCTGTTTTAAGCCTCATTTCAACCTAACCTGAACCGGTAGCAAGAAAACAAAACACCCATTGTGCATGTCCAGCGTGTAGTTCCTTGTAACTTTGGCGAAACTAATTTTTTTTATTGATTCAGCTTACATCTCAACCATGTTAGTTTTGATAAAATGAATCTCGAGAACTAAGTGAGGCATCGAAAAAATGTATTGTTCAGTTTGAATTTGTTTTGTCGAGATACATAAGAATCAATAATCAAGTTTTGCTTTGACGAGATTTTTCTTCTGGTCCAGGCCGTATTTCAACTTAACGACCTAACTTCTGAGACATTGTATTTAAAGAAGTATCAAACTTGTAATCCTTGCTTTCGATTTATTTCGTCGAGTTACAAAAGAATCTATCATCAAATTGCGGCACCACGGTTATTGTAGAAGCCCTTCGATGTGTATCTGACTACCGCTTGGTAATGGAACATCGCAGACGTGGCTCCCTTATTGGCGAGTTATCATTTTACAATTCAAGTGAGTTGACAGCTCTTTCATTTGAGAATTGCCGCTATCAAATATTTCTGCTCCGTGACTTATTGTACCTCACACTGTGCTAGAGCGGCGATCAATTAATTAATGCGGAGAATGGCTTGTCGGACAATTAGCTGTGCCCAACCAGGGAGATAATGGTCCAGCGGTAGAGGCCCCTGCCGTAGACGGCATGGTTGCCATGGCGACACAAACACGGCACGCAGCAGCTACCTGCCACGCGCGGTTGCCTAGCAACAGCCACGCTTATTGGCCCGACGGGTGAAGTCTGTACTGTAGGAATGCGTGGAGCCTATAGTCCTTACCCCACTGACCATTTAGCGACCTTACATTGGTCTTTAGATCGGAAAAGCTAGAAACAATGTGTTCTTAATGATTCCTTGTTTCAAGCATTTGGATTTAGCTGATAATGCTCTGATTCCCATCGTTAAGAATCCCAGTTGATAAATGATTAAAAGGGTAATCAACGATGTTGTAACCCTCCTGTTTAAGGGCAGTAGTAAGGCTCTGTATGCGTTAAACGAATCAGGACCAAGCTGTCATCATTCCGTCAGTGGATCTTGTTTCAGGAGTAAGAATTACCCACAGATCGCTTTACATTTTTAAGAACGAATGTTTCATAGCTAAGTATCAAACTTAACCCGGAACTGTTTATTTGTTGCTGGCACACGAAAGAACTAAGAAATAAAGAATCCCAATCGCTCAGTAAGTAAATAAATATGCTTTGATAATGGCAAACTACGAGTCGTGAAATTCACAGTATCATATCTATTTCAGGCCTAATATCTTACTTAATATGTAGATGAACGCAAAATAAACTCTGAACAATTTGTATTAGAGATATACCTTGTACATAACATAGTAAAATAATACATGAAGATATGATACAGGTAATATTATGTATGGTGGTGAACGAAGTTCCCTACATGCCATCTTACTGTAGACGAATCCAGCTAATATTATGGTTATAATTTCATTTGTTTGAGTCCTTTTATAATTTGGATTATTGGAATGTCACCTATCTTTTTACTGAGTATCAATCTCTGATACATCTTTTTGCTGCACAATATTGTATTAAGATGCAACGGAGGAAGATTCACGCAGTCTTGTAGTTGTTATTAGGGCTTCAGCGCACAGCAACAGCATGAACAATTTCTTTCTCCAGTCTTTTTCTGTTGCTGAGATGTATCTTATACTCACAGTTGTATGTTACTTACTATTTGTAGGTGCACATCACTGCTTTTTCCCACAAAGCATCTCTTCACAGACTAATTAACTAAACAACCGCGGAAAAAATGTCCTACAGTAACATTACATGAACAATAGTGTCAAATCTCGAAAAACCCAAAAACTCTTTTCCTTAAAAATAATACTTACTCAGTTTCCAATGAATATGCAGATGCAGAACTGACACTTTTGGTGCTGAAACGTCCAGGAGAACTGTGCTGAAAACACCATCTTGCAGTATTAAGGAAAGATTAAAGGAAGAGTGCTCATACAGTTTCCAATCTTTTCAAAATAGGCAATAAATATTGTAAGATTGCTAACGGTTTGGCTGACATATTCTAAAATATCAATATGTATCACATAAGACCTATTAAAGATGAAGTCCCGATGTCACGAAGTGTCATAATGGGATTCAAACGAATATGACTGTAAATCTTTGTGTGTGTGTGTTATTTTTTATGCCCATTTCAAAGATTACTATTGTTTAACTAGTAATATGCATTAATCTTTAATTAGGGTTGGAGTAGCTGTTTTTCTTTGCATTATAATTGGCGCTGTCAACATACGCATTATATTTCATACTTAACTGAAATGCCAAATTCGGAGTTTTACCGTCTGTTTGTGAACAATGTATTTTATACTGTTTCCGTACGTCACATTATATTCCATCTTCGTAACGGGGAAATATAGACACATCTGAAATTATGCAAAATCACAGACAGAGGAGAGGTAATATCGCTGGACAAGGAGAGTGAGGTATTTCGGTGATGGACAACGGAGGAATTTAACGGCATGGTCGTGTCACAAAGTGATACTGGGATAATTTTCTACGAGACCAGTACATCTGCTATCGTCGAGCTTAGGTGGGACTACTTTGGTGATCGATTCGTGCTGATAGCGATTGGAAAAGTGATTGATTCAGATGATAGAAGACAATGATTGAAGTTTAACATGTTTGCAGTGTGTTGACTAAACCAATATGCTCCACTTTCAACTCATGTTTCTCCAGTAAGAACTTGCATCTTCGGAGAATAATCAGTGTAATTATTTGTCTGATGGCTACCTCTAGCGTGAATACAATAAATTGCTAGAGGACAGAGCTGTTAACCAGAGAAGGGGCGTCCATTAATTATGTGAGGTGAAATGGGGGGGGGGGGGACGGGGGTTCGGCAAAATCTCACGTCATCTTCTTAATTTCTTCAAGAACAGTATAGCAAGAAAGGTCTACAAACGATACCGACTATTAGGAGGTATAATGCTCTAGGAATCAGGAGATTTTTTAAAAGAAGACTTACAAAAAACCACGAGGTCGGTTCGGCCAATAGATCTCACATCATCATGAGGGGAGGGGACCAACCAGATCTCACTAAATCTCACTACGGAGGGGGGTACAGAATTCCGGAAAAACAGCTTACGTAATTAATGGACGCCCCCTAAGACTGCGGTGTTATTATTTGTGATTGCCTGTATCACTTTGAAGTAACTACCGTCCACTCACTTACGAACTTAGAAGTAGTGTTCTATCAAATTGGCGGCAGTACCCAACAAACTCATTGCCAATACGAATAGGAATGTAAAAATTGAAGACACAGTGTAAAAGAACCACAGAACAACGTTACAATCTGTTTTGGCTTATCTCTTAAATACAGAGTGTTTCAAAAAGGACTTTACAACTTTGAAAATTAATATAAATTTTATGAAACAAAGTACAGAGCTGGTTTTGGTGTTTGTTAAGTTTTGACTCGCGTAGACCGCTAGTGCCTAATCGCGCCGCACAAACGCTAGCGGCAGTTACGTTAAAGATGGCTGCCTTCACTGGACCCGAGCGTGCTAGCTGTGTGTTTTGGTTTGAAGAATCGAAGTCTGCGACAACAGTTCAGCGTAATTTTCGTACCTAGTACGCTAAAGATCCTCCTAGTAGGCTTACAATTTATGAGTGGCATAGATGTTTAGTAGAAACAGGGTGCTCAGTAAAACATAAAAAATCCTCAGGTCGTCCAAGCACATCTGACGAGGTCGTTGAGCAAGTGAGAAAAAGTCTTGTCAACAGCCCTACGAAATCGACCCAGCGTGCATCTCGTGAGCTGCAAGTCCCACATACGACGGTTTGGCGTGTGTTGAGAAAACGTTTGCATTTGAAACCATACCGATATTGAAAGCTGTATAGTCCTTTTTGAAACACTCTGTACTTTGGTGGTTTTGAATTTGTTTATCCAATAAATTGATTTTTATTTCTGAACCAAAATTGTGCTTTTGTAAGAAACTTAATCACCCCATTTAAGTTGAAGATCTGCGCCATGTTTGCGGCCGGGAGGGATGGGTGACGGGGACCGTGAGGGGTGGGTGACGGGGTGAGGGTTGCTCCTGTCAGGTAGAGGGACAGTAACGAAGTGCCTGCGCGGCTGACCCGCCAGTAATTGCGGCACGACATCCGTCACCCCACCACACCGCCTACCTCCGGCCTAAGGGCACGCTGCTATGCCCACAGCGTCTTCCAGATATTCTGCAATCCGTAGTTAACTACGAGACACAAGGTGCTAATGCTTTCTTTAATTTAACTTCCACTTCCACTTGCTCTATGTGAATATTAGTGTTCCTGTCACGGTCGCCAATCGGATGTTTTCAACATAGTCAGTTCTGAAGTCAGGGCTGCAGAATCAAATTCTTGGCCGAGGATTTCGAAGCTAGACTTGTCTAAATCTTTCACCTAGCAAGTAAGTTTGGTAAAGATATATCGATGTAACGAAATATCTATATTTTTCATAAAATAATCGATTTTTATAGTCGATACTTTTATTCTAGAATATCAAAAATTGATATTTTATTTGCAGGGTCAATTTTAAGTTCCAGTTCGATATTTTTGTATGAACGCAATTCAGTATCAAATTTAATACGTTGCACATATATTGGATAAATATACATACACATCCAATCTTCTGAAAGCGTCTTAAGAATGAATTAATCGTAATTTAACAACTTTTCATCAGTGATTAAAAGGTTAGAAGAAGCTGTTAAAATTTAATAGGTTTACATCAACGTCATATTTGAATGTTGACGGTTAGTTGAATAACATTGATTAAGCATGTGTGTTGCGAAGTTGAGAGTTGACGTAAGTTAACATTTTCTGTTTTCAATTTTTTTTTCCATTGATGAATAACAGTTAATGCGTTGATGAAATATCTGATGTGCCAAGCCTCTTCCACATAGTCCGAACGAGCAGCTTCTGCAGTTAACTTGGCAGCACCAGACAACAGAAGTAGATTGACGGAGGAACAGATAAAACAGAGTTATTTTGAATTTTGGTTTTATAGATTGTAAAAATAGATAAATTATTAAAATTTTCCGTATTTTCTGCCGGTTTCCTTAATTTTCTTAAGCATTTTAATATATTTTAGGAATATTTTTAGATAAAAACTGGCTTAGGCAAAAATGTAGATATATCGAAAAATGTCGATATATCGACAAATCAATATTTTTTCTCGATACACATCTAAACTGTATGGAAATATCGATATGATATTTATTGACATATTTGATTTAAAAAAAAAAAACAATTATATCATCCCGAAGGTGAGCTCAGGTGACGATCTCTGTCAACCATTTCTTCGAAATTTAATGACTTGTAGCTTAGACTGGCTATTACAGACGAGTACCAAACGGGTTTTGTGGGGAGACCTAATTATAACACCAGGGCTCAAAGGTAAATGACATGAATAACGGACATTTCTTTAAATAAACCACAAAAAACTGTAATAAAAGTTAATGAAATATAATAATCATTGTAGATTATGAGAAACAAGGCCTTCCCGGCGTATCTTTTACACGAAATCTTCACAGGTTTGCCGGCGAAAACTTATCCTTTGAAAATATAATCCGGTGACAAACCTGTGAAGATTTCGTGTCATCATTGTAGATTGTTTTTATTTTCTTCTGGCCCTTCTCATTTGCTCAGAGAGCGAATCTTCTTCTATTTAGCCCCGCTAACAGTAGATGTAAAAGTACTTTACTGATGGTGTACCTGAAAATTTGCTTTAGTTTCCCATCGTTCGTGCTACTGAAGACGAAAGAAAACAACAAATAATAATCTAGTGATATGTATGTGAACTAAGACTGTTAATGACATATCGAAATAATTTTTTAAAAACATCGATTTTTATGAGTGATATTTATAGGACGATATTTCCTTAGTGAAATCTTGATATCAGCGTCGATATCTTTTTAAATAAGTTATGATTTTCCGTTTTCCTCTTAGACAGTGTCAAGTTACTTTTGTGTTTCAAGTACAATAAATTTAAAATATATACAATTTTAAGAAAAAAACGCAAATTTTTAAAATCTGGCTGAACAAATAAAATCTATTGCAATATATTTTAAACATCCACTTAGTGCTTTTGATCTGCAATCTGAATTATAAGCAGTATGAAAAGACAGGGCCAAATATTAATTCTCATTCATACAGTTACAAATGTTGGTATTATCACTTGTACATCATTTCTTATTTTAAATTGATCTTCAATTGTTCCAAAAGAATTAGTATTAAGAACTAGTCATAATATACCGTATATGATAAGTTTCGCTGCTTGTTACGTAGCAACAGAAGAAGTGAACTCCAAAAATATGCCACAGCCAGTTTAGCTGTACCACTAACGAATTTGTTAAGACAAGTTATTGAACTGAACAAACCATGCACTGGATTGTCAATGCAAAGCGCTTTGTCGGAAGAGATTGGTGTCTTTAGAACACATATTTTTTTTTTTTTTATTTATTTATTTTTTTTTTTTTTTTTGTTTTTGTTTGTTTGTTAAAGCAATCATCTAGGATTCCCGCTTTAAAAAAATGCATTTTGGTTCAGCATTGGCCTTTTCCAATGCAATATCAAACCGTCGAAAAAGATTACTATCGAGCATAAAAGAAGAGGCAATATTTTCCCTAATGTACGAGGTTATACATGTTGAGCAGAAAAAAATCATGTGTTGAGAAGAGACATGCTCTTGAAAAATATGTGAAATGAAGTGTCTGGAAAGAGTTTTGGCACAATGCCTGTTGTTTTAAAACAATATTTAGGTCAGCTCACCCGGCACGAATCAGAAGCGAGACTACTGTTTGAAATGAACGTGCATATTGTCCAACTTGAAAATGGTGTGTCAGCAGGAACTGTAAATAACAAAGAGTCACTAGTATACAAAAAATAGAGCTAGAGAATGAAGACAACACGGAATTAGCTATCAACATATAAAAAAAATGAAAATCCACAAAAACTCTTGTAAAAATTAGTTAAGTGACTTGGCCGTTTTGCATGCTATGATAGTTAAACTTCTACTTAACCAAATGCCTCAACTGGTTGCTTATCCGTCTTACAAATACGTAAAAACCACGATTTTCCTCGAACCTCCTTTAAGTTTTCAATTCTATTAATCAGTTAACAGCTTTATTTTTACAAGGTTTGTTTTTATGAGATTGTATTTACGGAAGTTTCGATATACCAATTACCGATATTTATGTAAAAATATGTAAACCAGGACTGTTGATAATATATCGATATATCAAAAAATCATATATTATTTTTTGAAAATATCGATATTTATGACTGATATTTTTTAGGAGGATATCGATATTTTGATACTGAAATCTGGATATCGGCGTCGGTATTTTTTAAAGTAAGGTATCATTTTTCGTTTGCTCCGGATGACACTATGTCCCTAAAATTTCTGTTAGGCATAGAGATCAGCAAGCTTAAGTTTACTACGTTTCTATAATTAATTTTGTAACAGAATGACCAAATAGGGGTCATTCCGTACATTTTTATATATAATATTTTGTATATTTTTATATATAAAAAGAATAAGAAAGGAAGTTTATGGAGAGGATTGTCAGTGTTTTTGGGACCTCCCAGCTAAGACCCGCCAGATTGTCGCGACAGGCCGGCGGCTGCCAGGGACAATGAACACCAGCTACCCTTTCTCACGCATTTGGTCATGCGTATAATCCCTTGGCACCGGGGAAATTGTACACTGGGGTGAATGATCGTATCCAAACACCAGGTCGCGGGACGGGCAGTTTGGAGGTCACAGGTGACGAATAAGTCCGAGGCTATACCGAGTTCGCACGAATCGAGAAAGACAATGTTCGCCTATCGTGACAGCCGGAAGGAGGAGCTTGAAAATGGCAGGACCAATCGAGAGAGACTTTCCTTTGCATTTTGTAATGCCGGTGTATTTTTGCTCTATGTAAACCACGAGCGACGGGAGGAGGCTTTTCCCTTCGGACGCTGGAGGGGGACTTGACTCCGAGCCTTCAGACTGGAAGGAGCGGATCTTCCGAAGCTGGAGATCGCTCCGTCTTGGCATCGAACCTGAGGGTCAATAAGCGTGTCTTGTACAGTGAGGTCGCTGTGCACGCATCCAGTACGCTTGCTGACGGACGTGGTGCATTGTCCGCTATAGCCAAGGGGCTATAGTAATTCCGCCGCCGCTGGAAATACATCGCCGTCACTGTAATAATTCTACAGTGCAGTGTGGTACTTTTATTCGGTCATTGAGTACAGCCCTGCAACGACCACTGAATGATTAGGAGTTCTCGCACCCCCCCCCCCCCCCCAAATATTGATCTAGCTGGGGCAGACTTTCTTAAAGCCACACTGGGTGGATAATTTAAATTATCCTGGCGCCCGGCATTTGGGATCGGATACAGTTAATGTCAATACTGTATTTGATTTTTGGTTCCCGATCACTGTGAAGGGAACTTTCAATTAAACAAATCAAGTGTGAAGCTTTCTTGCTTGCCAATTAACATTGGGAGTTTGTTTCAAGAATAATTTTAAAAGTGGTTGTGTTTTAATGCTTTGTTTATTTGTTAATATGTTGGCAATTGTAAGAAGAGGCTTTGCATAGTTCTTTTTATCATATTTCAATGTCAATGTTAACGACAAAAAAGCCTCGCCTGTACGCCATTATGAGTACCCAATAAATTAGCGGCCTAGGGTTTCTTTGAATTACAAAAAGAAGTAAAAGGTTTTCACCCTTACCTCCCCACCGGCACATACCGCCACAATTTGAAAGTAATAGGTACCATGTCTACTCAGACCAAACTAATGACTTGAGTAATGGTAAATGTTTTTTTTTTTTTTTTTTTTTTTTTTTTTTTAATTCATCGTCACCAATCGAAAAAATCTTTTTTTAGAAAGTGAAAACTTGGTCGCAATGACCGAAGGGATAAGATTCGAGTAATAAGATGTCGTACTGATGCTTTTATGTATTCCTTCTTTCCTCGTGCTATTCGGGATTGGAATGCACGGGTTTAGGATTTGGTGCTTAGCACCCTCTGCCACCCACAATGTTTGTGATTTGCAGAATATGGATGCAGATGTAGATGTCACATGATGACAACAGTGCAGGCAAGGGATCGCTCGTCCAGCGATAAATCGTGCGCATTATCCAGGGAAGTCCAAATGGAAATTAGTGTGTCAGCAGGAATATTGGGAAGTGTAAATAACAAGTAGTTGCTAATCAGAGAGCAAGAGAAGTAAGGCAACTCAGAATAAGTATCAACATACAATGCTAAATGAAATATCACAGAAAATATCTTATGAAAAAAGTTATGTAACTTGGCCATAATGCATGCTATAATAGCTAAACCTGAAAAAATGCCTCAACTGTATTGCTTATCAATCTTAAAAATATACAAAAAAAAAAAGATTTGCCTCGTACCCCTTTCGATATAAATTTTATTAATTTTTATGAAAATTACGACACGCACAATGGTCAATTTTAAAAAAAAAAAAAAAAAAAAAAATCAACAATCTTCATCACCAAGTGAAACCATTCTAAATATAAAACTTGGTTAAGAACAATATCACACATCTATTTATTAGTAAACAGCCTTATTTTTACATGATTTGTTTTTGTGAAATTACATTTATGGAAGTGTCGATATATCCATACTTTTTTCCGATATATCGACAGCCGATATTGATAATTTAAAAAATATTGATGTATCGAAAATCCGATATTTTTTAAAATATCAACAGCCCTAGCCCTAATGTGAACTACCCAAGACCTTACATGTCATGATGCCAGGGAACCTATTACTAGGAGAAATTGCTATCTAGAGTTTCTATTTTCTATGTATCTCAATTTAGAGACCTAGTCTACAGTCTACATATCTATATACTAAACTCAATTCCAAATAATTCTAAAATTTAATTTAAATGCACCACTTCCGATTATAATTACTTTTTCAAAGAACACTACGTCGCTACACTAATTACATATTTTCTTCAAATTTTGTAAAACCAGAAAGGTTATAAACTATTTATCTGATTTTATAATACATTTACAAGATGAAAAGTATACTATTAAAAGCCAATAGGAACAATAGCAATTATCTTAAAGGAGTTTTATTCTAAACATGAGAGCACGGCAACCTACTAAGTATTTATACTCGTGAATAAAACATATTTGTTGTACCACCCGTCCACGATTAGGTAGTTCATTAGTGCAGACTGTTCTTTTTTTACCTTACCGTTAAAAGATGGATACATAAGAAGTCAGATGCGCTAGTAATGATTCACAGTGCAGCTTTCCGAATCAAATCAGCCAGAATCATAACTCCCAGCAACAGATCTTGTGAGATCAGCTATAGGGCTGACATCTGTTGTTGTTGCTGGAAACTGCTTCCACGGCGCCTTCAATTGCCGTGTTGGCAGCATTGCTCAATAACGTATGGTTTTCCTGTGTACACTCAAACATGTTACGAAAGCAAGCACTATAAACAACAGATATTCGCAAATAATTTCGTGACCCAGACCTACCCTTAGTGGATTTTATTAGAAATCTGTAAGAAAATATTCAAAAGGAAAACAATAGTCGTACCAATATTCATACCCATAAAGCCATGTATAAATAAGAACGTAAAGCGAGTGTGTTTATTTCAAAACTTGAAGCAGATTTGTTAAAACGCAGAAAAACTCTGAGACATAATAAACAGCATTACTAACAGGCCTGAAAATTATGAAATTATCTTCGTGTAAAAAACATTACCACACAATTTAAGGATTACAGAAGAAAGTTCGAGCATGGTTTAAATACAATGTAATAAAAACCTGGCTCTTGATGTTATATAATAAGGAATCGAATTGTCCTAATACCAAAGCAGTACTTACCCACAGGAAAATTACTGATGAAACATTCATTAATTCGTAACCTGCAAATACTGGGTACAGCGTATTCATTATCGAATGTTACATGACTTCTTACTACCTTTTTAAACGAAAGAAATGAAGCAACACTTAAATGTATACATTTCCGAAGGCTAATTCAAAAAAATAATAATAATAATTAATACCGTTTTTAAAACCGCACTGGCCATATTAAAATTCTATAAGATTAAATGCAAAAGTTAATACATTAGCCTAATATACAACAACTGGAAAAGGAATTGATTTTTCTTAGCATGAAATTCGTCCATATGTAACTAGAATGATCAAACAATAACTGCCTAAACTCTTTAATTGCTTGGCCGTTGCAAGAATAGAACCTGCGTCCTCCCTAACACCATGTTCTTCTTAGTATGTTTCTGTTCTGTACTACGTTGTCGTATCTGTAAATTCTACACAAGATATTAGGCTATTTAAAACATAAAATTATGCTGCTTCTATTATTTAAGAAATAAATTCATTTGATCAATAAATAAACTCAGTATCCTACGCTAGTAGTGGTACTGGAATTAACAATAGATCTAATCTCTGAAAGTAATAAAAATAGTTTTAATTGTTTAAATAGAAATAAAACTTTTTCAAGGTTTCACAGAAAATATAAAAAATGAATTACAGCATTCTGACTTCATCAAGCCTAAAAAAATGAGTTTCTACTTCAAAACATAATTTTCACTCATAAAAATTTTGTTGATGTTGACGTTTAAAATTAAACAGAACTGAAAAAGGGGTCCATTATTCTGATTTGAAAAGAGAGGACATGTAAAATTAGTTATGATATTTAACTTGGAAAGGAATCATCCGTACATAAAACAAAACCACGAAGTTGAATGAGTTGTTAAGTTAATAAATTTTAATAAACTAATAATGTTATGGATTGTAAGAAAATCATCAGGTAGAAGAGAACATTTACTTCCTTTTTTTTTTTTTATTTTTATTTTGAACCCCGTAATCATTTACGTGGATAACCGAAAATGATCCAACCTCTGTAAGGTTCATTTCCTTTAAGTTTCTTTAAAAATTCCTCCCTAATATAGCAGTTGTTTACGCCGTGTATTCTACTTAATAATTTAAAATGTACATTATGAAAACAATTATGAATCGTTGTGACAGTCGAAATGATCGTTGCTTACATTCCAACGGAACCTACGATAACTTTCCTATACCGTAGCGAATAATGAAGTGAAAATTCACACGATAATTGATCCAGACGATTAGGTACAGCTCAGCAACTTGGTACCGTTAATTCCCTAAATCATTAAGTAATTCCTCTCGACGTTCTGCTATAAATCAGTTTCTCCCGCGTGCAATCGACACTTTGGCGAGCTTGTAACATTCACATTATTTCTCTCTGATACACCCATTCTGCTACGCCGACAAAAAAAATTATTTATGAATAGCACATTTCTCTTAAACGTTTTTTTCCCGTGCCGACAGATATTTCAATTATTCATTTAGGCAGTGATTTATAGTTTGAGGGCAATCAATAACCCGGTCATGTGCATGCGGTACCACGTGACCGACGAGCGTGCAGTCGTTTGTCAGCTGTCAGTGTCAGCTGGCAGTCAAATTAGTTTCATTGCGTAGCGCAACTATCACATGTGACAGCGTCCCAATTCACCTGCATAGGGACCAAATTATCAGAGCACGACGATATATTTGGTTCACTAATATACTTCAACGTTTCTTACGTTCTTTCGTGTTCTATCAAGAGTGTAAAAAAAAACCTCCTTTGGCTCAATTGGTTGCGGCCTTGTGATGGTAACCGGCGCTGACATGGTACTAGCTGGTTGGTGTTATGGTGGTGGAAGAAATTTTCACCATCTGGACTTGAAAGGTAGGAGAGATGGTACACCATTCCTAATCACCAGACTGAGAGCCAAAGTTCTTGCTTAATTCCCACGCCTCTCCGCAATGCATATCTACTAAGGACATACTTCACTGTTGATGGTAATTCGTCCCTCAGATGCACACAACAATTCTCTAGTCTTTCGGAAGAGTTGGGTTGAATATATCAGAACAGTGTTTCACCACCAACGTTCTTCATCTCTCATTTCCTACAACGCAAACAGCACTGGATACTAAAAATATTATCACAATCATCCACACTTTCAATAACGCATGTGAACCCACACTGGGAGCGTCAATAGGAAACCACCCCAATTCATTTTCCCAAGAGAGTTCTCAACGAAGGATACACCACGTCCCGAATCGGACATGGAATCATAAGATTACCTGGCAAAGAATCTGGAGGAGAGGTCATAGGTTCGACCCCCGGTTACTACCTCAGTTTTTACAGGCCTCCGACATTTTTTCTTTGTGTATCTTAAGCATGTGATATTCTTCTTTAAGCTGCACGATGAATCACCACAAAGTTCACTATAAGCTCTGTGACTAGTTCCTCAAGCCCACAATAATTTAATTTTACTTTACATATTTTCTGTGTATCTGTAAGAAATCTATTTCCTTTAATCTATTGTCATGTTTACAAAAAGAATCATGTCATACTTACAAACTTGATACAGCATGTTGATACAAATCGAAGAGTCATTGATTGAATTTGTTCTAATTATGCAGGTAATTCAATTTTCTTTACGTATGGCTTTACCCTTCGTCGACTGCTATGGTCATTAGAGGCGGGATGGGACTGAGGACAAGGAATGGGAAGAAATTCGGCCATGGCCTTTTTGAAGGAATCATCCCTGAATTCGCCTGGAGTGATTTGGAGAAATCATGGAAAACCCAAATCTGGATGCCCGGACGAGGATTCGAACCCGGGGCTTCCCAAATGCGAGGCAAGAACGTTAGCCGTTCACCCACCACGCTCGGTCAGGTAATTCGATCTGGGATGAGTACCATACACTGTTGCTCTATGGTAACATTGTGTTCATTGTGGTTTAGAAGCTTAGTACGAAATGCGACTCGTTAAATGCAGTCTGTTATTAATTACTTTTACCACTGAATTAATACTTTTCAACTTCACATAGGATATGTCCATATAATCATCGATTGTAATGCACTTCAACTGTTGTTACGAAATTGTGTATCACTAATTTCACTGAAATGTGTATATGGCTAACAATCTGTCGAATCATTCAGGTCGTTATAAATCACAGCATTTTATTCAAACATGATACTGCTACATTTATGCACATTCAGCACTTAGGGATATGTTAGGCATTTAGAACGATTTCTAAGTCCCTTGAAGGTGCTAGGCATATCCATTAAAGATGTATCATATTAATAGATAACAAGCATTCTTGTAACTCTCGTCTCTCAAAAATTGTACGTGAAAAATCTTTGACTAATATATGAATTAATTACAAAAATTAAAATTAACGATGTTGGAAGTTCCATTCCTCAAAACCTCCTGAAAAAATAAATAAGAAATACTTTTGACATAGCAACTTGAGCTCCAAATAAAAAGAAAAAAAAAAACAAACAAACAAACAAAAAACTAGATATTTAACTTAATGTGCAAACTGGTAGTTCATATGTTAATAAGATCAGTGCAAAAAGGCTGATTTCGAAACCAACATTAATGTTAATCTGAAAAGTATAATGAATTTCAATGGTTCATCGCAATACATTTTAGAAACTCAAACTGTATTCCTTCAGATAAACTTTATTTACGGGAAAAAAACTTATGACAAATGATAGCATTGTGAATGCTGTTTTAGACAATAAGCGACCGTAAAAACGTATTCTGTAAAATAGAAATCCATTAAATAAATCAGTTACAACTAGGGTTGACAGGTACAGGATTATAATTCTCGGGACATTTCTGGGGTTAAAAAGGTATTTTAATGGTATGTTTAAGGAGTGAACAAATATTCAAATTAAGTTAAAAAAGTTGTATTTTAAATAATAACTATGCTACATAACATATATATGTGATTATTAATTCAACTTTGGTTGAAATCACTACGTCATAACAAATATTCAAATTAAGTTAAAAAAGTTGTATTTTAAGTAATAACTATGCTACATAACATATATATAAGATTATTAATTAAACTTTGGTTGAATCACGACGTCATAGTTGAACAGTCTGTATATATTGTCTCTGGTCGTAGGTAAGGTGGAGCGCTCCTCTACCTTTTTTTTAACTGCTTAACGTTTCTTATCAGCGAGGTCTTTAGAGACGGAAAAGGATGGGGGGAGAGGGCAAGGAATGGGAAGGAATTCGGCTATGGTCTATTGAAGGAAGCATCCCGGCATTTGCCTGGAGTTATTTGGGAAACCATGGAAAACCCAAATCTGGATTCGAACCACCGTCCTCCCGAATGCGAGGCCAGAACGCTAACCTCCTCTACCTCCCGCTGCGAGCGTGGCATAGCCACCGTGGTATCTATGTTTAAGAAAAAACTGGTATACGGAAATTACGGGTCAGTAACGCTTAATTTCTGGACACGGGACCAGACACAAAATTCCGGTCATCTGGCGACCCTAGTTACAACACTCGTTAGATGACCGCTCCTAATCTGTACCGAACAGGATGCTTTAGTTGTACTAACAATAAGAATAGTGCTTTCAAAAATCGTCCGTAAAATTTACGTAATTTCAACAAATGTTTTTAATATTAACAGCTGTATTAGGGCTTGTGTGGACTTTGTTTGACCTACGTACACTCCTTCAGAAGTTACCACCTAAACTGAGTGACTTTTCGTAGTAATCAGTTCGACCTACTTTTTCACCTGATCAGTATAGCGAAGATAGATGTCTAAACGTATTGCAAGGCAGAATTTATCCGTCTGAACACATGAGAATGGTTGTTAGAATCATTGATAATTTTCCCAAAAATTCATTCAAAATGAAAACATATAAATAATTGATTTACAAGAGAAACTTCTCAAATTTTATGAGGATTTTGTTTGGCGCTTTCTGTTCAGTAATCGTACCCTCAAAGAATATATTTTTCTCTTGTGGCTTTACGCATCGTAAACGTCGAGGTCTTTAGAGGCGGTAAAGGACAGGAGGCAAGGAACGTGAAGGAATTAGGCTACTGTCGTTTTGAAGGAATTTTCCCCGTATTCGCGTGGAGTGTTGTCGCTAAACCATGGAAAACCCAAAACTTGATGGTTGGGCGGTGAATAATAACCAATGACCTTCCGATTGCCAGGCTAGAGCCAGCACTCTCGGTGAAGAAATGTTAACAAAATATTGCGGAGTATGTGACATGAGGGTCGTTTCTGACAGATATGGTAGTTCATGTTTGGGTATTTAGACTCAGACTAAAATGTTTCAAGTAATTTCCGAAGAAAAGGAACTCTCGAGCCTGAGCGCTCAGAAATACAATGAAGAGCAAACGAAACTAGTATACCTGCCTAATCTCGTGTAGGGCCCACGCGAGCACGCAGAAGTGCCGTAACATGACGTGACATGGACTCGACTAATGTCTGAACTAATGCTGGAGGAAATTGACACCGTGCATCCTGCAGGACTGTCTATAAATCCGTAAGAGTACGAGGGGGTAGAGATCTCTTCTGAACGGCACGTTGCAAGCATCCCAGATATGCTCAATAATATTCATGTCTGGGGCGTTTGGTGGCCGGTGGAGGTGTTTAAATTAAGAAGAGTATTCCTGGAGCCACTCTATAGCAATTCTGGTCGTGTGGCGTGTCGCATAGCCCTGCTGGAATTGCCCAAGTCCGTCGGAATGCGGTATGAGCATGAATGGATGCAGGTGATCAGCCAGGATTCGTACGTACGTGTCACCTGTCAGAATTGTATCTAGACGTATCAAGGGTCCAATCTCACTCCAACTTCACACGCCCCACACCATTATATAGCCTCCACCAGCTTGAACAGTCCCCTGCTGACATGCAGGGTCCATGAATTTATGAGGTTGTCTCCATACCCGTACATGTCCATCTACTCGATACAATTCGAATCGAGACTCGTCAGACCAGGTGACATGTTTCCAATCAACAATAGTCCAATGTCTGTGTTAACGGGCCCAGGCGAGGTGTAAAGCTTTGTGTCGTGCACTCAGCAAGGGTACACGAGTGGGCCATCATCTCCGAAAGCGCATATCGTTCACGAAAGGGAATGACATGTAAAATTTTAATAAACTGAAAATAGTAATAACTTGTGCCCACAATCCTGCAATCCTGCACGCGGGTACACTACAGACTCTTGCCCGAATAGTCTATTTGTCAGATCTTCCGTTTGCTCACGAAAGACCATTGGGCACTTGCAACATTTTTTTGTTAACAATATCCCGTTTCAGAAATAACACTAAAATTTATCGATTAATGAATTAAGAAAATAAAAATAGATGACCAACAATTTTTTTTTTTTTGTTTTTTTTTTTTTTTGCAACTGCTTTACGTCTCTTTTTAACATCGAGGTCTTTAGAGACGGGAAAGGATGGGGGGCAAGGATGGGGGCAAGGAATGGGAATGAATTCGGCCATGGCCTTTTGAAGGAAGCATCCCGGCATTTGCCTGGAGTGATTTGGGGAAACCATGGAAAATCCAAATCTGGATGCCCGGACGGGGATTCGAACCGCCGTCCTCCCGAATGCGAGGCGAGAACGCTAACCGTTACACCGCCCTGCTCGGTCCTGACCAAAAAAGAAAGCAGAACCAGTATTATGTAAATGGTAGTAATTATAAATGCAAGAAAGTCCAAGAAAAAGTGTCAAGAGAATCTAGAGAGGTGGGGAATAATTATATACATTTAGAATACACGAAGAGTGCAGAAAATTCAAACAGAGAAACGAAACGAAAGCATTTTAACGTCAAAATGTAAAGGCGAAAAATCTTCTTTGCTCTTAAAAAAAAAAGCAAATGAATGATGGAACGAGACACCGAGCGTGGTGGGTGAGCTGGAACGCTCTAGCTTCGCATACGGGTTCGAATTTCCATCTGTCCACCCAGTTCTTGGTATTCGATGGTTTCCTGAAATCACTCCAGGTGTATGTCGATTGTTCCTACATAAACGCCATGGATGAATTTTTTCCTGTTTCGTGTCTCTAATTACAACGATGTTGACGAGGCGTGAAAACCAGAAGGGAAAAAACAGGAATATATACATAAAACGAATCGATATAACAAGCATTCGTTGAACAGTGCCGTTCTTAGACAAAACAAATAATTTAGTATTTCTGTTTCAAGAAAAGATCCTGATACCGCTCTGAAAAATTGATACTCATAGTCTACAAAATATTTCACAAAAATTAATGTGGTACCTGCTTTACGAAGAAAATTTTTTTCGGAATGATATCAACGGGTCTGGATATAAAAGAGAAATGGGCAGAATTTTTATACTATCAGTTTTAGAGTGTTGTGATTAAAAAATTAGCGGAAACAGTTGATGTGAAATTAATAGTAATAGACTATTTTTAACCAGACTTTTGTGCTATTGCAGTTATTTATTTTAATACCATGAAAAAGAACGGGTGATAGCGGATATAATATTTTTAAGGCGACTTCTTTTTTTCATCAACTTTCTTGGTAAGGCGGAAAAAATCACTGCGGGTCCTGGCTTGTTCTTAGAATCTGCTTCTTTAACCGTGATCTTAAAAGTCTAGTGAAGGGAGGAAATTGGCCAGTCAAACGATAAGTGACTCCGGTGTCGATAACATTTTTTGCATGGTGGCAGAGAAAATCTGTAGGAACGATGTTGGCAATGACATTGATCTCGGCACGTTATTCTTTAGAAGGCATATCAACGGTACGAACAAACATGGCATCTTCCTCTATAATTTACAATTTTTTATGGAATCGTGTTTAATTTAGTAATGAATCCAATTTTTAGTTGCCATTCTACATTAACGGAAAGAATCAGTAAAAAGGGCAAGGGTCCAAATATCATTTGGACTATTGGAACCAATAATATGGCCGATTTGTGTTTATTGAGAATGAATTGATTATTAGTGGGAGCTGGGAGAGAGTGTGCTGGAGATTTTCTCAAAGTGTCAAGCTGGCAGTTCGTTTGAATATGTTCATTGAACCGGTTTTGTTATTCACGACATTGCGGCACCAGCAACCCTTTGCTAGCGCGAGAAGGCTCTCTTCCTGCCAGTAAGAATTTGCTAAGACGAGCTCAGAATATAGTCCCCTATACCAAAGTCGCGCTGAGTCAATTAAAAGCACCCAAGTGGACCGATATTTGAAAAGGATTGACTATTGTAATGTTGGAGAATTTAGCGAGAACAAAGATGTGTGTAAACTAAGTTTCGGCCATTTTATGATCATTCTGTTCTGGTGCACGAAACTGGCTAGACGTATTTTCTACTGTCTGCCCAGTAGTAATGTTAAATGTTTTTTCTGTTGCCTGCATACAGCATGAATCAGATTAACGAGCAGCTGATGGGTTAAGCTTGGTTCTACCTGTGCTTAATAACGGTACATGCGTTTACCGTACCTATTTTCCAACCTGTTTTGGCGAAGAGACATGAAGGAGATAAGATAAGCATCTCGAGTCTAGTTTCTAACGCACCTGTGGCCGCTTTCTGCATACAACAAGAAAAGGTAAATCACACCATTCAGTTCAATGAATTATTACGAACAATAACTTTCTTGAGCAGTACAGAAACCATAACGTGCCATTAAAGATAATTTCATTGCTCTACGTAACAATTCAAATGGAATCAGTGCTTTGGTGTTGCGTGCTTAGCTAGCCGGAATAATCATATTTCATTTCATACGATTTCGAGACGAAAATGATTCTGGAAGTGATAGCGGGATATATATGTGCGTATAATCATTTCTTTGTTTGTTTCACGTATTACCTTTAAATATTTAAATGCAGCTTGTTACCTAGTTAGAAATAATTCATTTCTTGATGCCGAACAGTAAAAATTAATAAGTATAAGATTTTCAATAAGCAAAAGTTAATTAACTGTTTCAAAGGTTAGAAACTTTTGAAATGTGGCTGTATCGAAGAATTTTGCTGCAACACTTTGGCCACATCATGAGGAAAATAACCGTTGCCAACTCCTACATTCTATCCTACAAGGAAAAGTACCAGGATAGAGAAGTGCTTGTAGGAAAAGAACTTCCCGACCAAAAAAATCTGAGAACATTGACCTAGTACGGAGGTAATCTGAGCGTCTACTAGCAGAGACAAGTCAGCCAAGATGGTGCCGATATTCCGGAATGAATAGCGACCAGAAGAAGAAGTCTACAGAAGCTGCTAAAAAAAGAAAAACATTATAGTATGTTTTAATCATTTCTTAACTAAATTAATTAATTACTTTGATACGTCAGAAAAAAAACATGTTTCCGATATCTAAGGAGGCAAATAGCATAATCTTTACTCTTTTTGGTTGATTTTACGATTTCTCCATACATTTGATTTTCCTGCTTGACATTTTCATATTATCTACTATTACCAATTTGGGAAAACTGAACATTTACATATTTAATTCCCGCTACAAAACACAGCAAGAGAGGCAATGAAACATAGAAGTCGAACAGCAAAGACTTTACCCGTCCAACCGGGTATATCAACGCTTGGCAGAATCCGCGCTGCGAGAAAATGCAAATTAAGCCGTGCAGGCTGGTGAGCCTTCATTACAAGGCTTCTTACAAAGGCCAGCGTATTCTTTACAAACTTCCGAGTACCGTACTCTAAAAGTTCGCCTCCCCCTTTCTCCCTTCCGTCTCTTTCTTTACCCCAGTCAAGAGAGTTTCCTGAGCAGTGTTTGAGGAAACACAAACGCCTTTCGCCAGCTGTAAAATGAAATTCTCAATTCCGAGCACGGACATTTTCGTGAACATTTTTTACTTCACCCTAAAATTAGCAAGTTTATGTTCCGCCTCTTGAGGAAAATGTTTACGAATAATAAAACGGGGGAAAATTCGTGAGTTTTTGTTTATTTGTTTGTATTTAAAACAAATCCATTATTCCATGAATATTAGGACCTACATACTTCCATTATTGAACTAACCCAAATGCATCCCTGGTTTATTATTGTTTACTAGCCTCAAAACCTGTCAAAAATAGCGGTTTGAAGGGAGTAATCTGGTAATTAATTTATTCCCAATATTATTATAAATTGTTATAAAATAACGGTCAATTCAATTTCTCGTGCCTTATGCTGTAGCAAAAAGTTCCAGTTTCATCCTCAACCGATACAAAACTACGCTCAATACGATTCCTTGTGCCTTACGCTGCAGCAAAAAGTTTCAGTTGTCAGCTTGTCATCATGCTCCTGGTTGCATTTCAGCCTATCCAAAAACTCCGCTAATACTTCTATCACACGCGATTAATACATTCACTGTATTATATGCTAGCATGGGCGCCGGCAGGATTACTTTAAGGTAGGTGCATCTGGTTTATTTATTATTATTTTTTACATTATATATAACACTTATTAACTAAGGATACTGCATTTATTTACAAGGTGTTGAACAAATTTGGACAACAACCTAGGCGCCTTTAAGTTATTATTCAAACAGTGAATTTAATAAAAAAAAAATTTGAATCTTTTTCTGCATATTTTCTTTCATAGCAGGGGGTGCAATTGCACCCCCTTGCAACCCCCTCCCGGCACCCATGCTTGCTAGTCACATCATTCATCGCGATACAAAAGAACTGTTATAAATATATTACTCTACTAAGCAGTTCGCTATAACAAAGATCGCACTGGTGTCAAATATCCTTATCCTGACAAATAACATTTTGCTGCCCACGTAGTAGAATCTGTTATAATCTTGAAGATAGCCTAAAACCCATAATATCTCTTCTAAGAACCCCTCCAAATCAATAATAATGCCCATGAAGTGGACTGCACGGCCATATTAACCCCAAAAAAGTGTTAAGTCCGCCAGAAGATAATCTGACTGTTATTCATAAATTAAATATCTACCATATCCGCCACAAACCCACAGTCGCACAATATATATATATTATATATTTGTTATGGCTTTGCGCCTCGTCAACGTCGAGGTCATTAGAGGCGGGAATGGACTGAAGACAAGATACGGGAAGGAATTTGGCCATGGCGTTTTTGAAGGAAGCATCCCGCAGGTTTCGAACCACCATCCTCCCGAATGCGATGAAATAATTTAAAGTTAAAATTTGCAGAGGGCAAATGTAGGTGGGTGCAGGATAAGGGTAAGATGGATGTGTAGGGAAATTGCCACCGGAGCCTGTGCTCCATTGCAATTAAATTAAATTAACTGCTCAGTGCTCACCCATCACGCTCGGTGTGATATTCTTAAGATTGTCGTCAGAGAAAACGTAAATGCAGCTGAAATTTGGCTCCGTTTACTCTAACAGTTCGGGAAAAGAACCCTTCGATGGGTTCAGGTAAAAAATATAAAGATAATCTGGAGCGTGTTGGAAACATTGCCCACCCGTATCATCCATGTACCGGCATCACATCGCAGAACACGCAGGCTGTGATCTGGAAATGTAAATGCGTTGTGCTTGTCGATCCAATAATGCTACCTGTTATTGTAATCGTCTTAATCAAGTTTGAGCTGCCAGTCAGTCAAAAAGGCGCAGCATACCGAACAGAAGGGTGTTGCTTCTCCTTGATAACGCCAGAACACATAATACATACATACATTAAAAGAAAATTGGTTCTTCATGCACTGAGTTGTTCTAGAACATCGACCCTACAATTCAGACCCGTTGCCATGCAATTTCCATTTGTTTGGTCCACCCAAAGAAGCCCTTCACAACAAAGTAGTAGGTACAATTGGTATGACACACGTACCCAAACTTTTTATGATCCCAGAATTTAAAAATTACCTACCATTGGAGTAAGTGCATAGATAAGAATGGAAAACATGTAAAAAAATAATAAAAAATTTAAATTATAATTTATTTTGAAAAATGTTTATTTCATGCAAAAAGACCTTTTATATTTGATGCAACTCGTATGATTAATACTAAGTACGTACAATTACTAAAAAAAGATAAAAACTTGACTTAACGAAGTAAATGATACCGCTAGGATTAAAACCATGATCCGCAACTGCAAACCTCGTAGTTGAGAGAACTAAACACTTGAAATTGTTATCACAATTATTACTGGATACAAAAAAGTACTTATTTCTTTGCTTTATAGGCTGAAATGTTAACTGGTCCAGAAGAAAATGTTAGCTGATACTTATATAGTCTTTGCAATAGATTAGTTCTTCAAATCGATCACGTTAGATCACATTTGAAGCTCTGAGAGGTGAATGCCCTGTGGAGTTATAAATACTTCCTGTTGTGGAGTCATTACTTGTACTAGCGGAAAGTATTAAAAGTTGTATCGAATTCCCAATATTACCCCAAAAGTCGTCATAACAGATAAATAAACTTAAAGCGAATATCAAGAGACAACATAATCCTATTTTAAATTATGCAACATTAAAATACGATCTCCATATAATCGCACATGCACGAATTAAAAGAAATTTGTATGATGAAACAAATATGATAATTTAAAATCCCAACTGACTAAGACAAGTTTCCACTGGAGTGAAATTTGCAGTTTTCCGATGTACTGCACATTTCACTGTTGAATTACTCGAAACTAAATTTGTTGAAATATCCAGTAAATCTAACATTAAAAGTTTAAGCTGTACCCTGAAGTGTTTCTGCTCATTACAAATCAAAAAGAACAACCCTCAAAAAATACATATAGGAAAGAAAGTTCGCTTACATTTCAAAAACAAAACAAAAGGTAACACACAGGGTCTACTTGTGTATAGAGTTTCTTGAATATATGATTCAACTACATGCATCAGTATACTTTATCAAGTGTATTATGAAATGATTCTGTCATACAGTCTTACAGATAACTTCAGGCACTTTAATCACCTTGAATATAAGGTGTAAAAAAATTAATTTCTGCTTCAATGATTGTTCAAAATTACTTTATAGAAGTAAATAGCTTGTTTTCTTGCTTATTTAGTCCACTCTTTAACTACAACGAATATTACTACCTCCACACTCTGCGTGTAAAAACCAGTGACATTTTTAACGCGAACGAAATGCGGAATACGTTTTAATTTCTGAAGCAAACGTCATATCACACTTCCGCTCCCCAAACGAACACATTCCCGTTTTACATCTAACATCTCTTTCAGCTAATCTCTCCAATTTTTTCCTCTCTGCCAGAACCATTGTCGGTTACTTTTTTCCAATTTGCGCAACAATTAATTACCGTCGAGTCAGGCGCATGTGTTGCGCCACTCGTATGTCAACTGTCAGCGTCACAGCGGTTGGCCATTTTTAGTGCTGATTGATTGCCTGGCGAACCTTGAATTTTTCTCTGCTCAACAGTGACACTGGGTTCGTAAATAGTTTCCAACAGCGCATAATTGCTTCATTAGATGAAACTTTTATTCCAGTGGTGTTAAATTTGTTACGTGAAATAAATTTTCAGTTCCTTTACAAACAAGAAATTAAAAAATAACTATAATGATTTATTTCTGCTTCGTAATTCCTGCTGTGTTTCATAGTACAGTATAGACTTCTCTGAAGCCGTCTTGAATACTTGTGACGTTAAATATACTTATATTTCTATCGTTATACTTCATAGATTTTTTTACATAAATCGTAACTCCACTAAATAGTTATCAAACTAATTCATCTCTAAATTGGTCACTACATTTATGAAGTAAAATATTTCGTTTATTTAAAAACTGCCATTCGAACAAAACTAATCTTTAGCACTGAGATAAACTATAATTTTCATACTAAAAAAATTTATTAAAAGCAGACGAGTATGGAAGTGAAAAGCAAACGGAGGTTATAAATTGATCTTTTAACTACGGACCTCTTAACTTAATACAAAGACAAAAGGAATTCTGTTCGAGCATAGTCTTCCTGTAACTACATCCGGCAGCTTACATCAGAATACACGATATAAAGACGAGATTTTTAAACTGATTGGTTCGAAGAAAATGGAATATCAAAGCCAATTTAAGACCGACTATGGTGGCTGTAAATATTTCTGCAATAAAGTACAATTTCGTCGAGTATCTTCTGGATACGGTTGATAAAATCTTAATGGGCCTCTCACCTTGATATCGAAATCACCGAGCGTGGTGGGTGAGCAGTTAACGCTCTGGTCTCGTATTCGGGAGGACACCGGTTCGAATCCCCGTCCGTGTATCCAGATTTAAGTTTTCCATGGTTTCTCCAAATCACTCCAGGCGAATGCCGGGATGATTTCTTCAAAATGTCATGGCCGAATTCCTTCCCGTTCCTTTTCCCAGTCCCATCCCACCTCTAATGACTTCGAGGTCGACGAGGCGTTAAGCCATAAATAAAAAATAAAAAAGGAGATATCGAAATCAGATTCTCTGCAGCTGGTGAAAACAATAGGAGAAATTGGCATCCTCTCGTCTGACAGAACCAAATTTTGATCTGGTAATCAAAATTAAATAGTTTACTTTCGCATCTCATGAACTGTAATACTTCTCCAGTGTGCTTATACGATCATTAAATGTGCTTCTGACACGAATCATCACGAATCATTATAACAATTTGTACAAAGTTTATTGCCATACGCGACTAATCCAAATCGTACCTATCTCCAGTTCATCGCGCCGTTAAGAAATGTGAATGATGATGGAATTCTAATGAGCCGGATCTAATGATTGAAATCGCAGTCTAATCAATGGAGTAAATTCAGTAGAATCAAATGAATGGTTAACAAGCGTGCCTAATGGCAGTGACACAAGGAACTAAAAATTAACAAGTTCTTCCTCGAAAATATATTTAATGAAACAGACTATGTAGCACTAGTTAAACTATTTTTTACTTGAAACTTATTACATCATATGAAAAATATTTCGATGATTTTTAAAAAAAAAAAAAAAAAAAAAAAAAAAAAAAAAAAAGGACAGAAAAAAAGAATACTTTTCCTTGACGACGAATATTAATAATATCACTGTACTACAGACAGTTGAAAATAAGAGCATTTGTGGGCTAGTATAGTTGAATAACTGTCTATTCGTGGTTTTTAATTATAGTGGTTGCTTCATTTCACATTTAAACTTTTATCTGAAGTGTAGGAATAATGGTAACCATTGTTACAGTTTCTCATTAATATTTCAAATGCTTTCAGATACTATGCTAGTTCAGGTGTATGAAACGAGCAATGGAACAATTTCTCAATTACGATATTGCGCTTCCAGCACTCATATGAGCTATTAATCCCTAACCACTGTTTATCTGTCTCATTATTTTGCTGATAAAGCAATATTTTATCGCTGGATGTCCGGAATCAGCTAAAAAGCTTATCTTTGGTGTGGGCAGTAATTATAGAGTTAATAATAGATTGGGCTGGTGGGACAAGTTATTGTAATGCGGCAGTGGCGTTGCGCATTAAACTGGGACAAATTTATTTCATCAGCCGAATTACCATTCATTTAAATAATTGCATTCGACTTGCACTTTATGACGCGTGACCTGCGATGTTCAGATATGTTAATTACTGTTAATTACTATGTTGCTGCATTACATGCAGGTGGATTTAAACTGGTTACCTGATGCACCTCTGTTGACCTGTGTGGTTTCATGTAGACCAATATTGGTCGAGTCTTTACTTTAATTGTGGGACCATATAGATATATTCGTCTTCTTCAACACCTTTTTTCCAACATTTCGAGGCGGACTGCTTTCAGTGAGATTTATTCATAGTTGGCATGGTCAAATTTGAAGCTATGGTTTTACTCCTTGCTGAGGCCAAGCATTTTATTCCTACAGCTAGCTTGTAAAAAGTACTAATGGGTAAAGTGTTGTCATCTGTCTAGGAAATCTCTAACCATGTTCAGCGTCTGATAAGTGTATTTTTTGTTTTTGAAATGTGTATTTTATGAGGTTGAAATGTCTTGGTTCTTTATGACAAAAAACATTCACGTTCTCTGCATGAGATGCATTTTTTGGATATTTTACTTCGCATGGACAGCTGTAAATTCACGTGACAGATTCAAATTACAAAAGAAAACAACTTCAATAAAAAATAAAAACAAAGAAATCAATTTATAAAAATGTATCCCCTAAAGAAAATACAGAGCTTAATTGTACAATTTAAATATTAATCCTAAAAATTTCAAGTACAATTTTAAAAACAACAAGGAACACAGCCATACATAAATTTGTATCAGTGATTAACATTCCCGGCTAGGGAGAGCAAAAGATTCGATTTTTAGTCCATCAGTTCGATAAATGTTCATAGGGCGTGAAATGGGCGAAAAAAAGCTGATATAAAGAAAGAGGTTTTAGTTATCAGTTATTCTTGTAGTAGGTAAAGACGACGACAGCTTTTTGCACCGAAATAAAAACTCTTGATGTTTTCTTCTCCTCAGAAAAACACTCTCAACACAAGTGAAAAATCCAACTCACTTCTTATTTTTTTTGTTTTTTGTTTAACTGCTTAACGTCTCTTAACAGCGAGGTCTTTAGAGACGGGAAAGGATGGGGGGTGTCAAGGAATGGGAAGGAATTCGGCCATGGCCTTTGAAGGAAGCATCCCGGCATTTGCCTGGAGTGATTTGGGAAACCATGGAAAACCCAAATCTGGATGCCCGGACGTGGATTCCGACTCACGTCAGACGAGAACGTAATGACATGGTTGTTCCGCTCTGAAGCAGTACACAAAGCATAGGAAAATGCCGTTGAAACTTGGCATCCACTCCCCGGGAACCTCTCGTGTCCTACTTGTATCTTGTCGGTCTACCACCCCCGAGTGTCCTGTGCTCGTCACGGCGCGCGCTAATCTCAGGCCCCGCTAAGCTGCATTCCCACGGCTAATTGTGTGGCAGTCCGCGCCTTTCATCTTCTACCGCCTGGCGGTGGGTCGAGACGCGCCGTCCGTGCTAGCACATGCGGCAAAGATGAAAGGCGTCCACAACCACGCGCCGAGGGACGCACCATGGGAACGCACCTTATGCCCACCTGCAGGCAAAACAAACAAAGACAGCAGCCCTAATGTCCACTACGCCGACAAAACGGCGGCACACCACAATTTCACCGCCACACACAATCGCGGGGCGTTAGCTGAACTGTCTTAAATATATCGAAAAACTACGAAAATCAATTGCAGCGGAGGCTGGATATTACACGGTGGAATTTGGGGACCGTCCTAGCATTCCCCCTGGTGGCATCGGGATTCATACTGCCTAAAAACCGCAGTCAGGATGGCCGGGCTCGTGCTTGGTCCCATTGTATCTCCCAGTGTGGTGCACCCCAGCGCACTGTGCCATACTGTCGGGCGGCAATTCAGAAATTTCGGATATTTGTTGTCAGTGATGCCTCAGTTCTTTTTATTCATTAAAACATTCGTGATACAAGTTTGATATATTTCGTTGATTCTAACTTCTTCACAATCAGGTTTTATCACAGATCTGCACTTAAAAATGTATTAACATAGCTTTTTATCAATAAAGCTACGTATTTATTTTTTAGATCTTATTTTATTGTCTGTTAAAATTTACTGTAATTGTAGTTGTGGATATCCATTCCAGGATGAAATAAAGGTTATTAGATCCACTCAACCAGTGACGATACAATAAGTTTATACCTATGTCCTGGCATTCTCATTACTTAGACAGTAACAACATAAAGGCGATTGAATGCAATGTAATATTTCATTTCTACGTTCACCCACCTGCTGACTTCCGAATTGTTTTAAATTTTGCAAGCGTACGAAGATCAGTATCAATACAGTAATTTCAAATCAATGTTCTGAAATTCCCATTGTGAACTAAAAAGTTAAAAATGAAATTACAGTTTAAAAAAACTGAAATACACGCTTTTGTAACAATGTGAACTAAAAGGTTAAAAATAATCTTTAAATATAAAAATTTGCTCTCCACTTGTATACGAACAACTAGCTATAAAAAATTTAAGATTACTTATTCCTAGCACCCCACACATTTATCACATTAAAGTTAATTTTTTCATCAGTGACATTATTCTTATTTTAAGCTTATTCAAACAAGTAATATTGAATTGTGGGACATCCTAGCGCTATTGAACAAATTTTTATTTATCTAAAGATTATTTTTAACCATTTAGTTCACATTGCTACAAAAGCGTGTATTTTAGTTTTTTAAACTATATATATATTTTTTTTTACTATTTAGTTGAGCAGCGTAATTTTTTATGAAACACATATATTTAATTAATGCTTATCACACATTGTGTTACACAGATGTATTTTCTATGTTCTGGATATTTCAAAATTACTGAATTATTTTTTCAAACCGGAAATATTTGCCTTCTTCTTTCAAACTTCAGTCTTCTCTTTGAAAATAATATTCTTACCACATCCAAATCTGCATTCAAATACCGACATCAATAAAGTGCATTTTAACAGAGTTTACATGTCTAAATTCAGGCACATGTGTTGCATACTGCCACTACTATTCACAAAATTAAGTCCGTGTGAAAAATACATAAAAGCGGTTATGATCATTTTAAATCTTTTTTCACTAATAGTCACAGGAACCCAACTCTACATTACTGTCTATAAAAAAAAATTTGAAAGTGAATTTGTTCAAAAGTAAATAACTGTGGGTGTTAATAATTATACAAGATTCCTGTCTCATTTTAAATAATAATAATGTTTCAAGTAAATATCTTTAAAGATACTTCAAGTCACAGTTGTCTCTTTATTTTAGAAATTTTTAGTAGTAATAAATAATGTTAGTCAAGTTTACGTATGTTAGCGTGGATAGGTCTCGTGACCAAAGAGTTTGTTGTGGAGTTATGGCAATGAGAAGCCAAATAAAATGATTGTACATTGTTGTGTGTGCATGCATTAACGTTTGAGAGGACTGAAAAAATGTGTTTAGACTTTAAATGAACCTCGATACGTGCTATTGTGAATTACTATGTTGTGAAATTAACTAGAAGTTGCAGCATCAACTAAGTAGGGCTAAATTATTTGTAATTTAATGAATTAAGTAAAGTGTAAAGCTGTATCGAACAATTTTTTTATTGTTATTATTTTTAAATAGTACATATATGGATATCCTCTCCTCAGAAACCAAGTTATATTAACAGATTAGGGCCGGAGGATACCAACAGAAAGAAAGAAATCAATTGTTTTCATTCTAGACCGCAATAAAAACATGTTGTTTACAAGTGATTGCAGTTCGCAATATTATACACGGGAAGCTTACATACAAACAGCTTCCACATTGAGTGTCTTTTTACGGTTTGCCACGAACATTAACTTAATATATGACTTCCGGGATCGTATGAATAATTGTATATTAAGAGATTAGTTTTCACAACATAGTTTCTCCAACATAGGAATAATTTCTTGCGAACTGCTTGGATTATTCTGCGAATACGAACTCTCAATCTGTTGAAAGCGCACAGCACAAATCCGCATAAGATGTTATGTTCTCTTCTCATGAGGAGTCATTATTGGTTTCGTTGGTTAGGTTAAGCTCTTCATATAATTTTTTTTATCAAATTTGTCTTGCCCTCAGATCTGATATTACCATTTACGTAGGTTCGCATTGTTATAATTGGCAAGATCAATTTATTATTATATTATCTGAGGATGATTTACTGCATAGGCTACATCGGAAGCGAAGAATCTTTGTCCGAAAACGAAAGAGACATATCTCACAGATTCCTCAAGGAACGTTACGCTAACAACGCCGTTTTTCTGTAATCGTAAAAGACTTGATTTTGAACGGAATGGCATCGAATGTTGAGCCGGGGATCGGATGGAAAGAAATTGCCGAAGAAGCGAAATCGCGACTGGCAGAAACTCGTCGAGTACATTTCTTTGTGGCAGCGGGCGCGGGCACTTTAACGCTCTAAGTACTCCGAACTGCGACCTCCGCTCTGGGGAAACTTTTCTACTCGCGAGGCACTCTGTTCCGAAGAGCAAATTCGTTTAGTTCCGAGCTCGAGATATAAGTGGAATAATAACGGGCGGCAGTTCCGCTCCTGTAAATTAAGAGGGTGGAAGTTTTGCGGGGGAGTTTAATCTATATTATGGCCGAACGGCGATATACGATAGCTGGCCTAACGTAACGTTCCGCCACACAGCTCCCTCTTTACAGTTCTTCGGGCAACTTGGTATCACCCCCTCTCCCCCCGCACCCCGGGGCCATTCCAGCTCCCTTCTCGACGGTAACGGGAGGGGGTTTATCTGGGAAAGAGATAGGAGTCGACCCCAGCTCCGCCAAGCGGTGGTTAAACGCGTCACAGCGGACGCACCAAACAACGCCTTCCTTGTTGAGGGAGGAATAACTGAGCGTCGCGTTCAACAGGCGAGACAGAAAGGGCGCCCGCCAGTGCTTCCAACCGTAGATTCATGACAACAGGGCAAAGTTTAAGGTCTAACACACCCACTGTGACCGACAGTTTTCAGAGGCAGTATAAACAATTAACAAGTTCAGGAAGATTTTTTTTTTTTTTTTGGGCTTTATGCATCTTCAGGGCCTAGGTCATTAGAGGAGGGAAAGTACTGGGGGCAAAAAACGGGAATGTATTCGTCCATGGCTTTTTTTTAAAGGAACCATCCCGGCATTCGCCTGGAATGATTTTGGGAAACCATGGAATATCCAAATTTGGATTTGCCGGACGAGGATTCGAACCCGCGTCCTCCTGAATGTGAGGCCAGAGCTACCGCTCACCAACCACGCTCAGTCATTAGGAAGAACTGTTAGATAGTGCAAAATACAGCACGCGCGTTTTAAAAATCAACAAGGGTCCCTACACAATCGTTCACATGCTTATGCGCTACCTGTGCAGGTGGGGTTACATGGTCAGAAAATCAATGCAGAATTGTTTACCTATAGATTTCTGGCCGTAGTATTACTCTCGCGAAGCTTTAAGATACATCAGAAAGCTTGTTGTAACAAGATAAAAACTTATATGATCGACAATTTAAATGATTATTTGGAGTTGCATTTACTACTACAGCAATAATTGCTATTTTATATCGTCTCAAAGTAGCGAAATATTAAATTATTTGGACGACGATTTGAGGTGCAACATTATGTAAACTAAAAATTAACATAACTGAATATTTATCGGACAGTTTCTAAGGAGAGCAAAATTTTTAAAACTCATGACGTTTACTAGGGCGAACGATGATGCAAAAGTTTCATCCTGAATAATTGTTACCTTTGCAATGTACAATTGTTGATCAGTGAGTGTTCTGTTATCCAAATAAAACCGATATCGCCACCCGCAGTGGTAGCTCGGTGGCGGTGTGGAACCCTACCTTGACGATAGTGTCTTATCTACCGCTCATTGTCCTCGTTGAAATCTCTGTTGATCACACCTTTTGGCGGCTTGGGCAAGCTTTCGCCTATAGCCGCACTTCGCGGGGAATTTTAATCCTCCGATTTGCTCCCGTCATGAAACATACAGTTTATAACTATGGACAAATTCATAGATTCAATCGATCACCACTGGGGTGCAGGAGTTATTGTTGCCTCCATCGGTGTTTGCATTTTCCCTCTTCGAAATCACAAGTAAGTTCGCGTAGACTAAACGCTTTCCACGTTTCCTTAAGTAATTTCAGTGTCTCGGCTCTTTTTGTTCAACGGCTTCAGAAGTTCATTACATATATTCTTGGGTCCTTTGGTAAGCATTATCAATTGATTTTCCCCCATTTTTTTTTTAAATACTATAATATATATATTTTTTAATGACTTTTGGCTTCGAGGCCATACAGCCAACTCAAGTGTATTTCGAATCATCCAGTACTTCAGTTTCTTCATAGCTTCACAGTGTATTATTATCCAAGTAGCTCTAGACACAACACGATGGACATGACATACAGACAACACATACAGTAAACACCCTTGCCCTTGGCCGGACTCGAACCGCTAACGTGGAGCTAACATTCTAGCCCCTACGCTACCGAGGCCGGCAAAATAATATCATAATAAAGTTCTCCAATGTTATTATCAGCTACCTACAATCAATCTTCAGAGTTAGGGGTCGTCCATCAATTAGGGAGCGTCCATAAAGTATGTGGCTTGGTGCAGGGGAGGGAGGGATTGGCTGGAAACCTACGCTGGGCTACATGGGGGGAAGGAGGGGTTTCCAGCCAAGTCCCGTAGCTTTCCATTCATATTATTTGTCACAGTTAAAATGAGACACAGAACACACAACAGCATGCGAATATTTATTTCCATCATTTAATTATTTCCGTGTGTAATTTACGATAGTCTGACCAGAGAACACAGTACAAAATGACTTATGGAATCAATACGGGATAAAGCTAAATGATACGTGGGGGGGAGGGGGGATAGAGGCAAAAGAATACAATAGACGCCAATCCCAACGTTATGAGGTCTCCAAAACCTGCGAGGTCGTCGGCAGAAGGGAAGGGAGGGGATTCCCTCAACATCTCACCTCACCATGGGGGAATTAATGGACGCGCACGTAAGAAAGTTTTAGATTATTCAAAGTACAATTTTCTCTAGTAATAATTACACTGACTTCTTACTATAGTCACGTCTGATTAATACACTGCTTCAGGCAAGGGGAATTGCTGCACTGATTGATGAGATTCATTCTTTCCATGTTGGAATAAAGAACAGGAGAACCATGAATGATACAGCAACTCATCCCCACTTGACGCGATGCGTCAAATTGCCAGCAATTACGAGCGGTGCTGTGATAGTGGGAGAGAAAGAACACATTTCCTTCGTTGTTTACACAGTGACGAACGAAGGAGAAAGTCTGGTCTGGTGGATTGCTTCCCATGAAAACCAAACAATAGGCAGCTAGTAGCAGAGGGCATCAATCGGGGAGTGGCGGCGAGAGGGTGCTACTTGGCCCCTCCTTACCCATCAGCCATCGCGGCGTCGGCGTCGGTGGTAATGACAAACAAAAGAGGCGCCAGGCCGCGCACCCCTAGACCAGAAGCCTTTAAATATTCATCGGCCTCGGGCAGCGCACTGCCACTCATTAGCAAGGGGTGCCATGCGCTCGGAACGAAAAACCCTATTTACATTGCATTTAAATATTTGAAAAGCGCGCCCTAATAAATCTGAGTAAAAGACCGTAGCGTTCTTAACTCGACGCTTCCAGGACTCTTGCGACGATATCAGAAATGCGTGGCAGTGCATTTCTATTAACTTTGCACGTAATCTAACTCTGCCATCCGCTCCCTCAACTTTCCCCCGCTACTCGTATAAAAGTTAAACAGGTTCTTTCCAAATGGAACATATACTGCTCTCTGGAGTGCTGTTAATAATAATTTGTGTGGGCGATGTTAATTTTAAATTCAATTCATATCTGAACATACTTCCTGCTTAATGTCACCTGAATTACTATGGGCGTTGTTAATAAATGGCAAAGGAGTAAAGTGTTGGTGAGGTGATAAGCACTGACGAAGTTTCTCTTTAAATTCCGGAAGTAAGGCAATCATTTTTGAAAAACAGTGTATTCTTCTTTTAGTTTTAGCGACTATGGACCACATGGTTTATAACTATGGTGATCTCTCTTCTTAGCCCAGTATTTCTTCATCCTTGCACTGTGGTTGTCTTTTCTTTCCTGGGTCAATTTCACCACAACCCAGATCCGGGGCGCAGTGTTTTGGCTGGTAGTGACCGGATGCTTTAATCAACATTCTGTATTTATTCCTGTAGAAAATCTCACTGGGATCAATTTCCAATTATTCGAGATCTTTTCTCACTAGCCTAGTCCACTTTGCGTTAGTCGCTTTCTCTCTAGAGACTGTAATATCCCTTGGTGACGGTAAATTTATGCGTGTGAATTCCACGTTTATTTGGCATCGGCGAGAGCCAGGTGACTCATACCTGCGCTGAAAGACCGAATGATTTATGGCAGGCCGTAAAGTTAAAACCTTTACGCATTCAATGAAATTCAAAGTACAGTATAGGAACTGTGCCGAAATGAGGATTTCCTGGTACAGTAGAAAGTTGAAACTAGAGAAACGATGCTTCGGCGAAAAAGTCAGGTTGCGGAACACCTCTGTTGCGGAACCAGCGAATCAAACTGTGTTGCGAACTTTTAGAAACCATAAGTTTTTTATGTTGCAAGAGGAGCGCCAATGGAGATGGTGGATGACCCGCCAAAAGCTGCGACTCGCTGAAATTTCCCACCTCTGCTAAAACTGGGGAGCCTGGAAGTTTTCAACGGAGCGAACACGCGGGAGTGACGACATTCTGTTTCTGGCCAGCAAACAATCCACACCGGCGCACCACGGGAGATTGCCGGAGAGCTGCGGGGAGCTACCTCGCCAAGTGACCTTCGCCCAGCTGACCAACAGAGTATATGAGACTCTGTTTTATCTGCACGTCATCTGCTACGGTAAAGAACGCCGACGATGCATAGACACTCTTGCGTCATTCAACCCTAGGCAACGCTCTGAGATGAGAATCATGCTCTAAATTGTTAAAAAGAAACTTTTAATATTCAGTTCTGTTCAATAAACCAATCAATTTTATATTCAAAGAAAATAATAGGTGTTGTAAACCCTGCTTTCAATAACTTCCTTTCCAATCAATCAGTATATCATTTGAGTAGATGAAGATTTGTGTTTTTTTAAATGGTATTTTAAAATTACAATTGCTCTGATTAAAAGTATTTCAGAATTGGAATGTCGCTTCTCTCGGATAGAGAACACTTCCATTCTTTTCGCCTACCCGGGATTAATTTTGCTAATTAACTTATTAATTAATACATCTCATTATTTTATTCTAATTTTAATAACGTCATAAAACTAGACGTTACAAGACGGTGTTGAAGATTATAAAAGTGGGTCTCTGATTGTGCATCCGAATTATGTGATCATAGAAGACTAATGTCCTCTTTTTAATATCTTTTGTAATGCTCTCTAGTTGTTGGTATAGGTCCTCATTGTTCCTGAATATCTCTATTTTCCCTCTTCTTTGACAAATCCAATGGTTTTTCTCAGGAGCTTTCGTTCTTTTAGTTCCAGTTTGCTAAGTTTTCCCTTTCTAACCATGTTCTGGCATTCTGAGCCATACAGTGTTGATGGTCGAACTACGGTCTTGTAATGCCTGAGTTTGAGGTTAAGAGATGGGATTAAGATCCATACATATTCAGAAATGTAACATGTTCTCTCCACTCTGACGCACTATCTACTCATGATTAAGTCCTCGTTGATGTTTAGAGTTATCCATTGTCCAAGATATTTCAAGGCATTAGTTTTCAGCGCATTCTTTGTGTCTTCTGGGGAACTAGCATCAATTCATTTTATTTGATGGCGGATTGGAACAAAATATTTATATGCCATATTATTAAGACAAACACTTTTCCCCTTAATGGTCATGTTATGATTGTTTAAATTAAATCTAAATATTAGAAAATGAAAAATTGTATCATTTAGAGAGAGCAGGCCTTTAGAAACCATTGTGTAAAAATGTGGAGTTTCTAGTATGATAGATATTTAGGTAGATAGATAGATAGATATGTTCACTTTGATCCCATGTGAGAATAATCTCGGGGATGTGGAACAGTACATACACTTATTAGTAATGTCAATATTACTATATAATTGATAATATTATTATATATTGACAACAAGTTAGCAACAACCCATTAGTATAACCAATATCTCCTGTAATCTACAAATACAATCCCCAGTTAATTAATACTTTTTATGTGGAACAGTGTATACACTTGTTACCAGCATCTAATAACCAGTTATTTTCTTACCAACCAGTTACCATGATAAGTTTCACTGTAATTTGTGACTACATATTATATTATGATAGTTGCTATTTATATGGAACAGTACACACACCTATTAGCAATATCAATTATATTACCAACAACTCTTAAGCAGTCAATTACTTAAAAACCTATTAGTATGATAATTTTTCACAGCAGTTTTTGAGTGCATGCTATCCCATGTTAGTTACTATATATGAGTGAAATTTTGTAAACAGTGTAATTAGTTCATTTGTCAAAAGTTTCAACAGAAAGAAAAACCACATATCATTTTAGTAATTGTGGATAATTTTGTCTCCTTCCCCTTCCATACACCATAGGCTATATACTATTTTATCAGTCATTCTTAGTTACCAAATTCCAAGAAGAAAATTCTTTCACAGAGTAAAATGGGTTCTGAAGCAGAAACTCTTTCAGTTTGGACTTAAAGTAGTTGGGTTTTTGTAGATAACATTTAATTTCTGTCGGTAATACATTGAATAAGGAAGCTCAAGTAAATGTTAACCCTTTCTGTACAATTGACAGTGATTTGTAATCCTTGTGAATATTATATTTATTCCTAGTATTATGGCTATGTATGTCAGCATTAAGATTGAAGTGTTCAGGATTTTCTACTACAAATGATAGTACGGAGTATACAAACTGTGCTGGCATTGTTAGTACACCCAGGTTTTGAAATAGATTTCTGCACGACGTCTGTGGGCTTGCTCCACAAATAGTTCTTATAGCACGCTTTTGCAATTTAAATACCCTGTGTGCTTGTGACGAGTTTCCCCAGAATGAGATGCCATAAGTGAGCAGGGAATGAAAATATGCAAAATATACTAACTTTCTGGTTTCTATATTAGCTATTCTAGATATATGAGTGTTTTCCCACGAAAATAGGCTGCGTAAGTATAAGCAGGTCTTCATAAGCTCTGCCACCATTTTCATCTCTAAACGCCCCGTGTTGACCACGTGGTGACACCCGAGCAACCAGAAAATACTTGGGAAAAGTATTACACCACCACTAAAAAGGACTATATAAATGAAGCCCCGGATAGGAAATGTTGCAAAATAGGTGGTATAACTTAAGGACTAATGTTGATAACACAATAAGGTAGCTCATCGGCTAAAATCTGAAAGTTTCATTGAATGAATATGTTATGCGTATAAAGCACTTAATTTAAATATCAAGGCGTATCATTTCCTGGATCCACAAATTGAACGACTCCAAAAACGTTACCATTTTAATCTTAAATGTAACGACGCGCAAAAATTTTATCCTTTAAAACTTATACAACATACTCGACATTCAACAATTCACAACAAGAATTAAACAATTTTATGAATCTTGCCAAATACTAATAAAAACCTAAAAATAATAATTGGGATTTGTTTATGAATTTGTGACATAGTTGTGACATTTATTATTAATCTGACTCCGTCAATACTATTCGATAGTGAAAAATTACACTTCGGTAATTTAATTATCAACATAAAATCATTACTATGTAAACATTTATTTATATGGGCGCAATCCCATACATGAGACTAGCAAAAATGTAACATTAAAAATATCTGATTTATTGTAACGTTAACATATGAATGTCTTGTTCTGTCTGATAAAAAGACTAGTTCACTTGAACAAATGTGGTTGACCATGAAAAACTCAAACGAGTATCCTAGTCCAGGTACATTGAATGGTGCATGATGAAAATCAGTGCAATGTTCTGAACGTTACGAGTTTACCATGTCCATGTAATCTTCAAGTGTGAAAAAATCACTCCACTCACTATTAAAATACTGTAACACGAGACACCAGAAAATTGTTTTGTTAAAACTGTAATTAAATGAAAACTAAATCACTTCTTTTAAGTGTGACGAAATTGGTGGCAGACCACGCCAAATGTAACCTTCAAATTTTTTTATGGTTTTACGCCTCGTCGACAGCGAGGTCATTAGAGGCGGGATGGGACTGGGGACAAGGAACGGGAAGGAATTCAGCCTTTTGATGGAAGCATCCCGGCACTTGCCTGGAGTCATTTGGATAAATCATGGAAAACCCAAATCTGGATGCCCGGACGGGGATTCGAACCGGCGTCCTCCCGAATGCGAAGCCAGAGCGTTAACCGCTCACCCACCACTCTCGGAATAACCTTCAAGATCCAGCAGGCGAAAGGTGCTCCTCCATCTACCTCATTTTTGAGGCCATCTTGCTCTATGTTTTATCTAAAGCTCTCTTCGGCGGCCAGTCGCCAGAACCAATGGATTTCAAAAATCGTCTGGCTCCCGTAACTTTTGTACATAGAAACATATTAGTTGATTTGCAACTAAGTAAAGCAAGAAACGTACGAAAAGAAGGGCATTTTTTTCTCTTATTCATGTTGAAGATATATCGAATATTTGTTAGAAATGTAATTTAAAAGTTATTGCTACATGTTTTAACGTAGTCTGTTACCCCATTAAAACCTCTCTCATAGAGCTTGTTTGGGATTGGCTACTTTTTGGCAACTCTTGAACTCATATATCGCCGAATCCTGGTCATCTTGATGTTTGTATCGGAGAGGAAACATGTTACTGACCTCGTCAAATCGGTGGCAGCCACCTCCCATGGTCTTTGATCAGCATTCTTCGCTTGTATGCACATTCGAAAACTCACTCACTGTACTAATATTAATTTTTTTTTTTAAATGTCATCAAATACGTCGAATAAAATCACCTGTACCACCTGAGTAGATGTTGTAATTATTTCAGTAAAAATGAGAATGTGCCTGATACAAATCAACCGTCCTTTACGGTTCCTATTATTTAAATAACAAATTGAGTGGTTCTATCAACAACAGCTTGTTAGGTACCTAATCCTTAGAATTAAGACCAATATTGTGAACATAGTTGTATGAATATAGAATAATAGTGTGCAATATTAACTATAAAAACCTTAGTTAATAGGATCAAAGACGTCACCACAGGCGTGTAGCAGTATCTTTGTTGGACGGAAATAGAATGGAATAAACCGCAATTGATGGAAGCTATTATTAATATGAAATGACCATGTTAAAAACAAGAGGCTTCGTTAATGAGGAAACCTAAAAGACAATTGAATATTTTCTTGTAGGGTGGTAGATTTCACTAACGTTTGTATATGAAATGTAAATAGCCTAAAGGCAAAGAAAAACGTTTATATATGATCTGTGAATGTTGGATGTCAATATAATATTACGCATTGTGAAATGAAACGAAGATAAGTACGAATTGTTAATCTTAATTGTAAGACTGAAAATAAATTGTAATATTAATGTGTCAAAGAAAACCTAGATGAGTCATTTAAGAGAAGTGTACCTGATAATTAATTAACAGTATTGAGATTTCAATTTCAGATGTACAAACGTTGGTGATAAACCAGATAGAATTAAATTAACTGATTAATATCTGGTATATGGAAAAATAAGGAAAGGTAAAACCAAAGAAAATTACTTGAGCGCATATCTGGACAGTAGTCACATGTACAAATACCTCGTCGGTAAATTTCACTGGTGGCTATATTCGACTGTGGATAAATACAAACGCTTAAAAGCTGTAAGGAGTATCCTAAACGAAGTACAAACGATATCTGAATACACGTGTGTTTCACTGATAAGCATAACATTAACTGGAGTATTTTAATTTAAAATGTACCCCCTCATCATTCGCATATGTATTATTTGGTGTCATCAGCATCAAATTAATTAAGAAAAGTGCAGCAAGGAATAAATACTGTACTTTTTTAAAAAAAAAAAAATGCACTTATTGTGATAAAGTATTTACGAACTAAGAAGACGAAAATAAATGTTGTTTTAAAGCCATCCGACCTGTTATTTATTCCGTGTAAGGAAACGAATACAAATTGAGTAAACGCTAATGTATTGCTAATGTGTTGACTCAGCCATTTTATTTAAATATTGAAGAACAAACATCATAAAGGAGAACTAACCTCAACCAATTCAGCGCAATTGAATTGCACAGTGGACTCCCTAAATTAGCTCAACAAGAAGAATTAATCACGAAAACAGTCCTCCTTATAATTCGTGTTTCCAGTGGGATTTTTTTTAGTTTAATGTTCAGATTATTCCCTCTTTCTAACGACTACGGACAGGTAATACAAAAAAAAAAAAAAAAAAAAAATATTTATGTAATCTTATATTTTGTTTATAACATTCTCAGTGCCAAATATACCCAATGAAGCAGAGGACCAGGTTTAGAATTCCACGAAACTGCGAGCGCTAACGTTTTTATCTCGCATTCGGGACGACGCGGGTTAGAATCCCCGTACGGAGATCCATATTTGGATTTTCGATCTTTTCCCCAAATCACTCCTGGCGAATGACGGGATGGCTCCTTAAAAAAGACCAAGGCCGAATTCCTTCCCGTTCCATATCCCTCGTCCTTTTCCAGCTATAATTATCTCGACGTCAACGAGGTGTAAAGCCACAAGGGGGGAAAAAACATAAAAATACGAAAGAATACAGTAATCAAAAATAAAATGAGAAGATAGTTATAAATGAATGTAATTTTTCTCGGCGTTGTTTATTTATAAACGTTTCTCGGGAAACAAACCGAGTAATGTTGTTATTAATGCACAATATTTCGGCGACTTTAATCTCCGTCGCCCTCTTCAGGTGCAGTTGCAAGTCTTGAAGTCTGCAACTGCACCTGAAGATGGCGACGGAGATTTAAGTCGCCGAAATATTGTGCATTAATAACAATATTACTTGGTTTGTTTCCCGAGAAACGTTTATATAAAAAAAAAGATAGTTATAGTTATTTTGATCTGTAGGAACCTTATATTGTTTACTGGGGAATCAAATTTTCTTGGGTCCGAATAAGCATGAACTTCACAAAGTCCAATTGCTGTGCGCAGTGACCATTAGTCGCCCGCAACTTTTGCTTCGGTTTCCCCGTATCGGGGATCGGACATTAGTTGCTGACATACGGCCTATCAGGCCGATGGCCAATGAGAAGCGAATCCCCGAGTGTAGCGGGCCAAACGAGACGAAACGCAGGGTAGGTGAAAGCAGCGCACAGGTCCCGGAGGACCACAACAAATCGACGGGGAGGTAATGGGCCACCTCATTGGCTGCTGCTGCCCATGATCACGGTGGTCGTTTCTCTATTTGCGCCCCAAACGTTACCCATCCTGTAGAGGAGAGGGATGGGCCCCATTGGCGGCTGGGATGGAAAACAGATAGGGAACTAAATAACGTGTTCTGCCGACACCAACCCTGATACGTGCCTACTCTCCCACTAATCATACAACGTGGTGTGAGGTCATAATTGCTTCAGACACGCAGGGAGACGTTAAGTTCAATTATTGCAACTCAGAATTTAAATCATGGGAAAAGAGTTTTATCCACAGATTGGTGGAGTAAAATGGAATATCTGGTTGAAACTGTGACGTGTCAGTACTTGCAATCGTAAAGGGAAACCGAGCGTGGTGGGTGAACGGCTAACGTTTTGGCCTCGCATTTGGAAAGACGGGGGTTCGAATCCCTGTCCGGGCATCCGGATTTAGGTTTTCCACGGTTTCCCCAAATCACTCCAGGCGAATGCTGGGATGATTCCTTCAAAAAGGCCATGGCCGAATTCCTTCCCGTTCGTTGTCCCCAGTCCCATCCCGCCTCTAATGACCTTAGCCGTCGACGAGGCGTAGAGCCGTAAGTAAACAAAAACAAAAAATTCTACAAAAAATTGGACTGCCTATACATACATACATACAGTATTAAAGTAAGTTATTGAAAATGTTTTATTAAGAATATACTGAGGTTTTACCTTTACGTTGAAGATATAATTTGTAGTGCATTGGGCCTGGGTTTTGATTTATATATTTGCATGCTTTGAATAAATCCCAGAGCTCCCAATGATCACCTTAATTGATTATGGAATCGGTTAATATATTACCTTCCGTATTTTAAATTTAACTTTCACAGTGAATTTAAAATTGTTACCAAAGTTTTTGGGAAATAGAGAGATACTATAATATTACCTTTTTATAAATGAAATTATCATACGCTGACATTTATTGGATATTCAGATGGTATAGAGACGGAGGCCTTTTTTCACTAGTATCAATACAATCAACATTAAAGTTAAATAAAGAGCACAGTCTCGTCTTACATTAGCCAACAAATGAAGATCATCTAACAAAGCGCGAAACATTGGTAAAAATCAATGAATATGGAATTTTATAGCAAAAGATAAAGATGACACTGTATACATAGGACAAACAGCTAGAAAATTTGAGACCAGATACAAGGAACACCTGAGAGCCCTCAGATGTACTAACCACTCAACATTCGCCGAACACTTGTTACAACATAATCATTCACACACTAATATACAAACAGATATGCAAATACTAAAGATTAATAATCACAACAAAAACATGCTGACAATTCAGGAAAACCTTCACATACAAAAAGCAATCAATAATGGTAAAAAAGTTATGAATGAATATATACACCTAACGAACCAAACCTTGTTCAAAACACTAAAACAGGAATAAATAACACATATCCTATAATCAAACATACCGCCACAAAATACACACAGCTAATGACCGCAGATTCAAAATAACAAATAGTTACACAACACATAATCTTTGGCTCACGACTTTTCAATGTCAACAACAACAAATAACTATATATACAGTTCGTGGCCGGTGAAATTACCTAAAATGCAGCCTACACAAAACTTGGGACAGTAGTGATAGTGCGATAAGAGTAGCTGGTATGGAAACACGAACTTGCGCGTGTTAATGTATATATAAAAACTGTAAGTACCTACTTAATATTTTCAGAAAACTGTACAAAAATCAAACAACAGCATTGTATATATATATGTGTATATATGTTTATCTAGGGCACTGATGATGCCTTGAATAAAGGCGAAATGCGTATGCCATCAAAAGCATTTTGTTTAGTTGCAAGTCAGAAACAACCCACAAAACAGTTATCATAGCAACTAAGGACTTGGGCCGAAAAAATCACCAACATGTCAGATCACTGGTGTTTGTGTGTGGAAGTAGCATGAAGTTTCCTGTCGTGCACAACGTTGGCCGAATGCCGATTGCTGTGGGGATGTGGGAGATATGGTGGTTGAAAGTGGTCGATCAAGGATATTTTCGTATTTCTACCAAAGACATGTGTGTCTGTATATTTCACTTTGCTGCCTGAACTACATAGCGCAGTGACGCGTTTGTGTGCGGTAATAGCATCGATTCTCCCACCGTGCACTATGGTGGTTAGATGTCGGTAGCTGTCAATTCAAATCATTTACAAACATGAACGAAGTCGTGGGTACCAGCTAGTTATCTATCTAATTTTAACTTCAATAAATAGAGAACGATCTTAATCTTTAAAATGCTTTAATAATATGCTAAAAAAATTACATTAGCGTGAAATGTTGGGCATCATGGTGATATTAAATAGTTCCACCCAACGTGGTAATTGAAAGTTCACGAATATTATTTCGTCATTCAGTACAAGGAAATTGTTCTCGGCTTTTCAAACAAACACAGCTCAGTTATTTAACGGAGGAGAAATTCTTATCCGCTCAGGTTTCCCCGGCAAAGTCGTTCAAACAAGCTGTCTCAAAGACTTGGCGATGTACACACTGTCCTCTTCGTAGTAACAATTACCGTGAGTCGCGATGGTTGCACCTGCGCGGCGGTAGTGGTGTGGCACTTTCCCACCTCAATACTCACGACACCTTTGACTCTAGCACATCAGTACCTGTGCTCTCACACTGTGACAACAGAGTCCAGCGTTTCCAAGGCTTCCTTCCGCAGAGGCCTGGTACAGCTTCTATGCCCTCGCACTTAGAAGGCACGGTATGGGTGTGTACCTCTCATGCAGTCCTTCGTCGTATGTGTCCTTGCGTCGTTCCCCATCATTTTTCTCTGGGACCCGCGTCTTTTTCGGAGTATTTGCAACATTGAAACAAATTTCACTGAAAATTAGTATGAAGCCAGGGTTTTTATACTTTGATTGGTTTAGTAAGGAAGTCTCTTTCTTAATTGCGTTTCCATTGGCTGGATAAATTCGTAAAAAATCGTTCCGATTCGCAAAAATTCGTTTGGCGAGCATCAGGAAAACCCCGAGTCATTCGGGAGGACGTGGGTTCGAATACCCGTCCGGGAATCCAGATTTTGGTTTTCCATGGTTTCCCCAAATCCCTCCTGGAGAATGCCGGGATGCTTCCTTCAAAAAAAAAAAAGAAGGCCTGCCCAAATTTCTTTCCGTTCCTTGTACCCAATCCCATCCCACCTCTAATGACCTTGACGTTGACGAGGCGTAAAGCTACAAATAAAAAAAAATGTTTCCAGCCCCCAGCAACACACCAGGGGATTTTGGCTCCACACTGGCAGACAAGTGGCGATCTATTGTTCACTCCCTTTCCTGCATAACGGTCACCTGGTTACGGATAGGCGATTTTTGCGGCCGGGACCAATCGAGTGGCTGTCTCCCCGTTTGGCGTGGGTATATCCGCGAAACTTAACACACGCAAATCCCGTCTATCACTTTTATCCATTGCACGTACATAAATAATAAAAATTGTACGCGATGACCCACTTTGATCATTCTACTACAAACTCAGTTATTGGACTTATTTGAGGAATTAAATTGTTATGTTAGCTATTACCGTACAACGTACTCGCACCACTACGGTTCAATATTGGATTCTTTTGCTGCAACTACTATGTTCTATTATGATCTCCATCTCCTAATTGGAATATGGGGAAAATCCAAAGGCAGAGTTTTGCATCAAGCATCTAGCCTCCGATAATTGTTGCCTCGTACTTTCACAACTCTATACAAAATCTACAGCTGCTGCAACGACCGTTTCTGACCAAAAAAAGTGTCTTCGTACATGTTTTATTCATGCAAGCATACAGTTACATAAAGGGCACAAAGCAAGCAGTTATTAGACTGTGAAGTTAAAAGCACTGTTAAAGGCAGTAGCAGAAAATCTAATCACGAGAAAAGCAGACAGCTAGAGCAATTGAAAATTTTTATCAACTGCGAGCTGCTGGATGTAGCCATTCTAGAACTACTGAATATATAGCACCACGTACCACTTATATTATCGGTCTTTTTCTTTGCCGTCACTAGCTCAACGACTGCACAGACAAGTACATTCGTGTTCTCAGCGTATATTTTCTACTCAGAAATCCCATCACACTGTGACTGTGATTGTGAAGTTTCGGTGACGTCAAGATATTCAGTTGATCCGCGAACAAGCAACAACAAACGACATATCTCCAGTAATTGAAGTGTATTGTAAAACACTCCTACAAGAAACTTCAACTCAGACCATTCAAGACTCAGTGATTGCCATTCCTAGAGATGATAAACACAATTATAGCTACTACCGGCGTCTTAGTTTTGCAGGGAACAACGATTTGCGTGCAACTATTTTATAGCAAAAAATTGGGCTTGATCTTTCCAGTTTCTTCGACAGATTATGCAAAACATAATTTCAAGGTCGAAGAATAATTTAAGCCATTCTAATAGTGTGTAAAAATTTTGATGATGGTTGTATTGCATTTCGTTACTCGAATAAAGCGTAAAGTGTATTAATAATTAGCTATAACTTGTACTATTACCAAGTGTTTGCTAAACAGAATGAGGGGTTCAGTTCCCTTGCTATATGGTATAAAACACAATTCATAGACATGATGAAATTACAAAGAGAACAAATTTCTTTTTTTGTGTAGCTACACCTCCACAGTGCTATTGACCCATAGATTCGAAATGGCAACGTAGTCTCACATTTAAACTGCAAGTCTCGAAATTGACAAGGAGGAAAATACTTAACTCGGAATTCCAGGATTCATGAATCAAGAGGACGGTCATAATCAACGTGTAGTCTGACATAAAAAAAAGAATAATTTGGATGCTATCGACGTACAATAGAAATACGAGAAACGAACCTTGAAAAGAGACATTTTTCGCGATGTGGGAAGAGTCGATCTGCACTACAGTGTGAATTTTCACGGACTCTTTATCCGACCTTCGCTCTTTGCGTGCGCGTGTATGTGTGTTTGAAGCACGCTATGGATTCCAGTGGCTCTCATTTCACAATAACCTGTATCTCTGCTTCAACAGGTAGATATTAAAATCACGTCGGAGGTGTGCTGCGCGAGAGCTGAAATCTTCATAACAAACAGAAAATATCTAGAATTTCGCAATCAATAACGTCATTGGTTTTCAGTTATTTATGAAAGTCTGAGTGCAGAAAGTGACAAAACTTCAAGAGGCCAAGATACTACCAGCACATTTTACACCTGCTTGTCTGTCCAAATTGTCCTACCACCTGTACCCCCGACGACCTGTGTACTCACAAGAAAGAAGCATTTACCTTAGCTAAATACAGGGCTGAGAAAGTAGTTCCGGACATGAAAAAGTAATATATTTTACTGAAATCTAAGAGAGTAAGAAGCTAATTATTTCAATTACAGCCTTAAAATTTATCCCAGGTCTATAGCGATTCATTCATTTCTGTCAATGGTGGTACAATCTATGTATTAGGTTATGAGTCACTGTGAGCGTATTAATAACAAAGTCTTATAACATCAAGACCGATAGTTGAATGGTAAGTCTCGAACCTGGCTTTCCGTAGGATGCGGATTTAAATCCCCATCCTACAATCGAGATTTCGATTTTCCATTATTTCACGAAATCATACCAGGAGAATGGCATGATTCCTTTAAAACGCAATAACCACATTCCAACGCGTTCCTAGTTCCAGTTTCTCCCGGCTCTATTGACCTTAATGTCGAAAACCTCAAGAAAAACTGTTTTTGTACAGACGTTTTGCTGCTTAAAATATAATTCTAATACTACAAGTATGTGAAGGAAGAGAACATTTAGTTTGATTAAACATGCTTCACCTTCATTATAAATAACTGTTTCAGTTTGAGCTTTCTTGTCACTTTTTGATTAAGGTACATCTAAACATTGCAAAAAATAAATGGGCAAGTAGACACATATACCCAGTCACTTTACGATTAGCATCCCCGTTTGCTGCAACATTCTGACTCCACTCTGATAAGCAACATATTTGATCTCGTAACGACAGCTCGTTCAGAAGATGTGTAGAGAATGTTTAGAATACGTTGTCCGAGGTTTGGATTTTAATGTTGTTTTTGACATCCCAAGAGCCCTAAAATTATGGCATTCCTACTCTGAGTTAATCCCTTCGTTTCTCGATACTAACTTAAATCTACGTCCTCAGATATCTGCTGTTTGTCCTTTTCTGCAATTACTCTCTTGTACTGTTCCCTGCACTAGCGAAACAATACTTGTTATTTTTTTTTTTTTTTTTTTTGCTGTCATCAGTCTTTCGACTGGTTTGATGCAATCCTCCATCCCTTCCTATCTTGTGCTAACATCTTCATCTCTACATATCCCCTGCAGCCCACGTCCTCAATTATCTGCTTCATATATTCTAATCTCTGTCTTCCTCTACACTTCTTACCTTCGACTGTTCCCTCCACCAGCAAATTAACTAATCCATCATCTCTCAAAATATAACCTACCAGCCTGTCTCTTCTTCCTGTAAGCTTCTTCCACAAGCTTCTTTCCTCACCCATCATTTTCAAAACTCGTTCATTTCTTACTTTGTCTGTCCACTTAATTTTCAGCATTCTTCTGTAGCACCACAATTCAAATGCTTCATTTTTCCTTCTTTCCGGTATTCCTAAAGTCCATGTTTCGCTACCGTAAAGTGTTGTGCTCCACACATAGAGTTTTAAAAAGTATTTTCTAATTCCTAGATCAATATTTGAAACTAAAAGATTTCTCTTTTTCATGAAGGCTCTTTTTGCTAGTGCTATTCTGCTTTTAACATCATTCTTGCTTCGACCATCGGATGTAATTTTGCTTCCTAAGTAACAGAATTCACTTAGTTCTCCAATTGCATCCGATCCTATTTTTATATTTAATCTACTAGTATTGGCATCATTTCTGCTATCCTTAGCAAATATCTTAAACTGTGATACACCATCTTGTCTCTTCTTTCTGTGAGAGATTGCTATTAAATTTTTTAGTTGTCCATGCAGAACATGTTTATTTCACACTTCTTTTATCCAATTAATCTTCAACATTCTTCTGATGGAGGCTCTATCTTTCTCCTTTAACCCTTGGGTTAAGGATTCTTGTCAGAAGAACTTGCCGTCTTGGCATTGCCATTTTTTATTTGGAGCCTCCTTATAAGTGTCTATTATGCGTTTTATATTTTTCGTTTCTGTTGAGTTCCTTTTTAAAATCATTTTTATTTTATTTAAATTTTTCATATTTATATTATTTGATTTTTAAACATTTATTGATTTTTTGTATATATATATTTAATTTAATTTAACAGTGTAAGTGCTTTTCTCTCGCAGTGTGGATATTTGCAGTTTGCTCCCTTGTTTTCTTCTGACAGCAGGTGGAGTGGTCTAATATGTGGACCCTCGTTTATGTCATACTGTTGTAGGGCACAATTCAAATGCATCAATCTTTCTCGTGTCTGGTTTTCCTCAAGTCCAAACTTCTCCTTGCCGGCCTCGGTAGCGTAGGGGCTAGAGTGCTAGCTCCGCGTACCGAAGGTCGCCGGTTCGAGTCCGGCCGAGGGCATGGGTGTTTAGTGTTGTGTTTTTGAATGTCTTGTCCGTGTTGTGTCCTTGTGTCAACACTTGATAGCAACAAATCACATTGAGCTGGCTGTATGGCCCAGTAGCCGAATGCCATTTAAAAAAAAAAAAAAAAAAAAAAAAAAAAAAAAAAAAAAAAAAAAAAAAAAAACCTAACTTCTCCTCCTAATGTTCTGTTCTCCATACATACAGTAACAGTCAATGTATGAAATAAAGAGATGAAATATCTTTTTATTATTATTATTCTGCTTCGAAATCTGTTTACTTTTAGCTCTGTGTTGTGATTTCACTTCCTAAATAACTGATTTCTCTAACTTCCTCTGTTACATCAAGTTTTGTTTTTATATTTTATCTACTTAACATTTCTGCTACATTTCGTGATTTTTACCCATATTTTATATTCACTCAGATTTTCTCTTCAACCTCTCAGCATCTTCAATCCTGCCTGATAATTGGAAAATTTCAGCAAATCACAGCACATCTGTATCCCCTTGTGCCATTATGTCTTAGCCAAAGCTTTCTTTCACTAAGCTGCTTGTTACATTTCCCCATATATTAAATATTAGTGGGAATAAACTATAACCCTGCCTAACACTCTTTTTGAATAATAACATTCACAGTGATATTAGAAAACGCCGACTAAAATTTTATGGACACATCACAAGTATGAACCCTAACAGCCTGACAAGACAAATAGTTGAATTCTATGAAAAACGAAGTAAATTAATATCGGATACAATTAAATGGGTTGGAGAAATCAAGAAAGACCTCAAATTAGCAGGAATTGTTCCAGAAGATATCGAAAACAGAGGAATATTTAAATCCAAAATTCACAAGTGGCAAGATGACCTGGAGGAAAGACTAAAGAAAAGACCTTGAACAACATGGTCAGATGAGATAAAAGAAGCCCACAGCAAGCGAATGAAGGAAATTTGGGCACAAAGGAAAGCGAACAAACGCTTCTGAGTACTTTGCGTAGTCCTAATGGGCATATCCGCAAATAATAATAATTCTCTTTCACGAAGTTAAACTTTTATTTCATTTACCTATTTCTCATTTTACTAATTATTCTTTTATCCCAATTTTTTAAATGTAACTGGTTTATAATTGAATATGAATCTTATTTTCTAAAAAGAGATTTATTTCTGAAAACGGTTACATATAATGGATTTATATTCAGATCAATGCGGATGAGATCTCTATGCAGTGTATAGTGCAAAATAATTTCACAAACAGAGATTTTTTTAAAAAGAAAATCTTCTCAAAATACGTAGTCCCTATATTTAGAATAACAGCTTCTTCACGAGGACAACTGAACGCGCAGTGTATTGTTGGTGGCCACAGTTGGCAGAATGTAAGCCGGCCTGACGTGTATCCAGGGCCTAGCTTATCGAGGGAGAAGCTACACGGGGATTAGGTGGGAAGTCCGGGAAGAACTTTTAATTTGTCGTAAGCTTGTTGCTACCGCCTTGACAACGTACCGCTTGTACAGTCTGTTCCGCTGAGAAACCTACAAGTGCTCTAGTTGAAACCGTGATAACCAGCTTTTCCTACACAAAACTGGTAATTATAAAGATCAATGAACTGGTTAATAGTGTCTGATAGCAATATAACACATCCCAAAAACTGGATTCATTTATAAATGTACGTTTCCGATTGTGCAGAGAACTGTATAACACTGGATTTTATCCACGGCTTCCCTCACTTGAAGGAAAGTGTGTGGATGAATATTATTTTATTTTCTCCCCTAAGCTTTTATTAAGTCGTACTAGCAACAAAACTAAGATAGTACAATTTGACAGATGTCTAAAAAAAAGTGAAGTGTTAAAGTAATATAATTTAAAATGTTTCCTACCTCCTAATTATTTATATCTGGAGTTCCTCCGGCAATATGAAAGGTTAGATTTACTTCTTCCGTATGTTTTAATTGACTATGATATCAAATCTCAAGAAGTAGATAATTAAAGTTAGGAAAAAGGACGTGTAAATTAGTCAAACCAATACAAGAAGAAAATCGAACACCCGTTATTTGGTCAAGGTGAAATTGTTGTTTCAGTATTAGTCGCACACAAAATTATAAATGTCTATGATTTGAAGTAATTGTAATCTGGACTATTTTGTGTGTGTGTGTGTGTGTGTATGCTGTGTGGTACTGATATACCTGTAGTCTTCTTCTGTTTCATTTGCTATTTGTATTAGTATTTCAGTAATATTACACTTCCTAAAATTAATTCCGTCTATGTGGTAGAAGATTAATTCACATACGTTTAATTGAATTTTGGCAGTGTTGAATGGAGTGGTTTATTGGCTTGTCTGACTGGAGATCGATAGGTCCCAGGTTCGATTCCCGGTCTCAGCTGCGATTGTTAAAGGCCCTCCGAAATTTAATTATGGCAAAGTTTACTTTCTGTATGTGAAGTTAGCCAGAACGCTTTAATGCTTTGGATTCTACGTTAAACTGTGGCTTCACTACACGCTGTAGGTCTATACTCGGTGGGGTTACTAGGATGTGATAGACGGCTACTACGGAGATGAATTTCACAGCTTGTTAGACTCTCTGACAACCAGATCTTAAGAAGACCACACGAAATTATTACCTATTATTAAAAGAATCAACTGCTTCTCCTACACCTTTAAGCACCAGAGATAGTTTTCATGTATTCCCAATATAACCACTTCAGAGCGTTTTCTGCGGTTTTCATTATCATCACTGAATTATCAGCGTAGCTCACGATATTAACTGGTTTCCTGTAACCTTGATTCTTTATGTGGCTACTAGTCAAACCGAATAATGGAAGACTTAATGAATCACCCTATGTCACATGTTTTCAATGAAACGTACTGGCTACGAATACAATATCTACAACATTGTTGTTGTTATACTTCCGAAGTGGATCTCTGCGATTACTTTAAACAAATTGCTACTATATAATGAAACGTATCAAAAGCCTTCTGAATATCAAACCAAGCCTACTGAATTAAACACTTTCAGCTACCTGCTTTATTGAAAATATGTTGTCATTGCAGAATTGTACTGTTTTACATCCTTGTAGTTCATCCCTCTATCTTATTGAAATTATTATTTTAACATTTTGGGGAAAAAAATCTTAAATTTCTTTAGACAGTTTATGTCCTATAGACTCGCCTGTTTTTTTAAAAAAAAAAAATGAGAGAGAGATAAGGTAACGTTATTAGAAGTTTGTGTTTGTTTTTATTTTATATCACAGTTTTGTTATATCTGCAATGTTTCACAACGACCAATTCTTCCTTGTCGTCAAGAATCTTTGGAAATGGGGTAGAATCTTAAAAATTGTATATTCTGTGTAGCTCACCATGGAAGCAATTTTTTCGCTGTTGTTAAACGTTACATTTTTATCAGATTGACATAGGCGTTTTAGAGAAAAAAAAAATAGAATGAAACTATCATGGTATAGATAGTGGCAAACTGCATATTATCCACTCTCATTTCGTTTAATACCACAGATCATAAAGAGAAAGTTTTTCGCATGGAGTGAGAATATGGGTGAGCGCCGTAACGGGGATAATCTCTTGCGATGGTCCTTTAACTGGTCGTTAAAATTTCCTTAAGTAGTTGGTCGTCTGGGAGGGTGAGAGTCTAGGACCGATTAAGCAACCGCACAGTAGTGGAGCGCTTCTTCTTTCCGCCTCTGTGCAGTAATGATAATCCTTAATCTGCGCCATTTTTCGTCGCGGAAGGCCGGAACACTGCTTTGCTTTTAGGCAAATGTCTGAGGCGCTGCAGGGAGCAGTGATGATCACGCTACCGACTGAGCCACCCAGGGCACGTGACGCCGTTCCCAGATCAGACAGTAGCGACAAATTATGATCCCCCCCCCCAGCCCTGCAGTTGGACGGACCGAGTTTAATCTCTCGGATATGAGAGCGAGCAGGCGCAAACAAATGGGTCACTCGAAAGAAAGGGGGAACCATTAGTGCTCAGCGAGGGAAACAGAAGCGAAGTTGTTTTCCAATACAGGCTTAGCCTGTTAAATAAGAAAACTCTCCTTGCTCCAAATCAAGTGTTCCGTTTATTAACTGGTAACACTCTACACGTTTGTCATTCTTGTACCATACCAAACAATGTCATAAAATGCAAATAAAGAAATGCATATGATACTACAGGGCGTTCGCCGGAAAACGCTACCCTCCCAGTCTGTTGCCGTCGGCAACTAGCTCGGTCAGTCGGGCCAGCAGTTTCCGCCACAAGGCACCGTGAATCACCGCACTGTTTAACACCTCCGCTGCCCCAACAGTGCAGTGCAGTGACCCTTACATTGTTAAGAACGGTTTCTTTGCATTGTAGATAGTTTGTGACTTCAGTCTCTTATTAATCAGTGTTGTGAATAAACGTTTCTTTGCGGTTTGGCTGGTTTGGGGCTTCATACTCTTATTAATCTGTACCGTGTTTGAGTGTGAGTAAAATTATGGTACGTTACTGTTTGCAACAAAGAATATTTCTCTACGATACATATGTGAAGAAGAAGTCGTTTAAAAAGTGTCGCAGTAAATTTCGTCGCGAATTTCCTGGTGCTTTACTGCCAGCTAAATCAACAATTCTGCGTCTGGTTAAAAAAGTAAGAGAAACGGGTTCATTTTTTAACAAAAAGAGACTGTCGGTCAACCGTATTCTCACAGAGGAGAAAATTGACGATATCGCTTTTCAACTAGAACAGTCACCCAAAAAATCATTAAGTCAGTTAGGGCAGCGTGTGTCTCGAAATATGTTCAGAAGATGTGAAATGTGCATTACACAAGAGGGTCGACACTTCCAGCATCTTTTATAAGGTAAGCTAATGAATTACGTCACATTTAAATGCTTAGCACACAAGTTTATGAAGTTTATGAAGCGTAATTATTATGAAATAGTTCGCGGCCGACGGTCGAACAATGCCGGAAACTGACCGCTCGCTCGCCGGGAGCAGTTTCTTCCTTGTAGCGCTAACAGTGGGTTGCGTTTCCCGGCGAACGCCCTGTATTAGCCAGTTTCCCAAAAAGCAGTTAATATCTAATAATTGTAATGTTAATAACAATATCCTTATTTTTACATGCAATTGAAAGCTGTGTCCTTTACAAGTTTTAGCCATAGAATTACAGGGATATTTCAAGCGTGTAAACAAGATGAAGATTGTGCAAAAATTTGAAACTTCATTTCTTTGTTGGATGAATTTGGACTCTCATTCCATCTCCAGTCAGGCCATCCAATTCCCAGTATTCCTTGGTTTTACGGAATTACGTCAGGTGAACGCCCACATAGTTTCTTCAGAGTGCAATGACTAAATTCCATCCTGTTATAAAAGAATCCTGTTACTGACTGGGCCCCGGAATTACATTGGTACGAATTCAGCTTTCGGCAGGAATTTTTACGGTTCCATCAGCTGACTTTTACATTCTTTCTTTCTCCACATTAAGAATGTAATAACACTTTGTGATTCCCATGTTAATTTACTTCCCATAATCACAATTCAAATATCACTATCTAATTACTGGCAATTTATTATGTCAGATTGAATCTCAACTTAGTTCTAAATTTTTCTTCTTTTACTTTAATCATCTTCTTTGGTTGCTTCCGACAGGAATGAATTTTATACTTGATTTTACTTTTAATGATTGCTCTCCGTATATTTTTTAATTTTTGTATGTCCTATTTTTATCTGAAAGGAAAATATATACTATACCTGCATTCGATCACAAGTTTATTATTACACGACTTCTGGTGTAAGTTGCACTGAACTCAATATAACTTTTACAAGAACAAATTTTTCCTTGACCGCAGCCGCAGCTATTTTTAGATAAAAATCAACTTCCTCACTATTGAAGTCAAACTATTTACGAGTACTTTCACAGCTCTTCAATAGCCATTACCGATATAATAAGCATTCCTTATGCTTCTCTAAGTATTTATACCATCATCCATATTAATACGTTCGTCATAAAATCATCATTCTTATCAGAATTGGTCCATCTTAAACCACAATTCTCTCCTCAGTCTACTACAATCATCTTTGGTTTCTCCTTGCTACCAAAAGAGGCATTGTTCAGTCAGAGTTTGAGCCACAAAGACAAACAGTGAACACTCATTTTCACTTGGAAGTACTGAAATGGTTCAAAAGTAGAATGATACGCGTCAGGAAGGAGATCGACAACACTTGGCGATCTCCTTCCTGACGCGTCTTCACCATGACAACGCGCCGTTGCACACCGCCTTCATTGTCACGAGTAGTTTGCGAAACGCAGTGTGGAAAAACTGCCCCAGCCACCGAACAGCCCCGACTTGGTACCACAGGACTTCTTCTTGTTCCCGAGGATCAATAAAGAACTCAAGGGCCACCATTTCGGGATTTCGGAAGAGGCGACGACGAGGTGCTTGGAGGAGGTCCCCGTCAACGCCTTCTAGGGTGAGTTCAGCGACTGGGGAAAACCCTGCCACCGGTGTTCCGACGCGAAAGGAAGCTACTTTGAAGAATTATAGTTGCTTGTACCTTTATCTGTCATGAATATTTTTTCCTGGACTTATTCAGCTTACTTTTGGTATAGACCCTGTACAATAGGCTACCCCTGAATGAATGTAACGTCCCTGAATTCATCTAGTACGATTTTTAAAAACCATGAAAAATCTTTATCCTGATGACAGTACGGTGAATCGAACCTATGTCCTCCATAATTCGTTAATTTTACTTACTTACCTACCAGGTTTTCATACACTAGTCTCTCTCAGAAGTCAACAGATAACTATGACAGGTGATGTGAATGCTCTCATCTTTCCAAAATGTCACTAGAAGTTCTGATGACGTCATAAATGATACGTTCGTATTATCCTTCACCGTTGGAGTCAAGAGGGTGAATCAAAACGACACATACAACGGTTATTATGTTGTACTGGACGGCAAACTGATCATGTTGAGGAACCAATTCTTGGTTTGGACACTGTAGGATATCGACGTTTGGGAAAGTTTCGGATATAGTGACAGATGTGTTTTTCACATTTCGTTAAAAACCTATCAATAGCATCACATCGTACAGCAAGTTACAAAGAGGGTTTCAAAACATTGAATATCTGCTTTAGCAAAGAATCTACATCTGAGGTTCAGAGATTCGCGTAAATTATCAAATACGTACGGTTGTATGCTTCGTATTTCAGGCGCTTTTTCGATTCATGCGATGAGTTCCTCCTCTAAAGTTACAGGAGTATCATACACCAATATCTTCGTACTAGTTCACAGCAAATAGGCGAGAAGTGTAAGATCTGGTGATCAAGATGGTCCTGGAATTCTCCCCGCTTTTTCGACCTAGCAATCCACCGTTTTAGAAATGTGGCTTGCAGGTGGTGCTAAACACTTTCCATCTGTTTTGCTTATGCGAGCACTTAAAGTTAGGGAAAGGACTGTAGGAAAGAAACGTGATTCGGCCTTGGCGTTTCAAAGAAACCATAGTGGCATTCCACTGGAGTGATGTGAGGAAACCGAATCCTGTATAGCCGGGAGAAAATTCGAACCTGCGTTCACCAAAATACGAGGCAAGTAGCTTAACATTCAATTTTCGTATTCGTGTACTGTCGTCAAAAGCGTTATAGTACTATCACACAACGCAAATTTTCCAATTAGAATGCGAACCGTGAACAATGTATGATTTAGAATATTCGCAGGACTGTTATTAGGCGCAGTTCCTCACCTATCTTATACCGATAGCCAATCGATTGCGTAGCTACTAGGACACCAAAAACAGTAGGAGATAAAACGTGCAGTTAATTAGCTTTGCATTTATATTTTTATATCATTCGTTTCACAGTAAATTTGATTTGACAGGTCCCAGGGGAAAGAAATTGGCTGTCCTACCTCTGACACTGCCTTTGTACACCTACTTTTGAAAGATCCATATAACTTTACAGTTGAGATCTAACCAAATTTAATGTATATTTCTCAGCAAGCTTCGTGGCCTAACCGTAACGCTCTGGCTCCGAATTCAGGAGGACGCAGGAACGATTCCCCGTCCAGCCATCTAGATTTTGTTTTTTCTGAAATTACTGCAGGCGATTGGCGGGATCATTTCTTCAAATAGGTAAAGGCCAAATTCCTTCCCGTTCCTTGCGCCAAATTCTTTGCTGCCCCTAATGACTTCCACGTCGACGATCCGTAATGTCATAAGCAAACCAAAGAAAGGTAAACAAAGGCGCAGTTCCGGTCCACGCCGGTCCACGGCGTAGGTTTTTCGTGAAAACGTCGTTATAAAATTATAAAAGAGTTGATTGGAAATGGTTGGAGAATAGAAGGCAGGTAAAGAGAATTTTCGACATGTACTGCACGTGGCATATAGTGATGGTTAGGGTTTGATAAATATAGAGGGAAGATTTAGAAACAGTATGTGGAAGGGAAGATAAGATCACGATTACAAATTAGCATTTGACTTAAAGTATAAGGCATTTGTACACGTAATTATTACAGTTGAATCATATCATTGACAGTATATTCACGGGAACGAACAGCATTTTTGTTTGTGACTGCGAAGAGGCTGCAGCTATAGGAATGTTTGGGCACGGGTGGAACAAAAGGCTGGCGTCCTGTTGTGCACCTGCCAGCAAAATGTTCGAACACAGCAGGGGTTGGGACCTGGCGAGGGATTTTCTGCGATAGCTTGGTAGAACACAGTGACAAGTGAATGAGCCGCAGATTTATGTGACAAAACTAAAACGTGCTTTCTAAAGGTGTTGTGTTTTTCTTCCTCTGCACTGAACGGAGCCACGGCCTGACTTCAGGAGACAGAGTGTCAGTCCGGCGGGCGACACCGACGTGGTCGTACTGGCGACGACCCAGTTGGTTTTAGTGCGGCAGACAGTGGAATCTGCTTTGGTGACAAGTGTTTTTAAGAGTAACCGGCAAGTGATGCGGCTGGTCTGGTGGGATTGTTTGCCGTGTACGGACCAATGCAGCTGCAACAATGGTAATTATCGTCGAATAACTATATAAAAAAAACGCATTGCCTTTTAATTTCGTTGGGACCTGAAGCGACCTTGTCAGGCAGAGACCTGCGTGAGAAAGAGATTCCTCAGTGCTTTTATTTTATTTGCTAGCTGAGGTGGCACCCTTAGTAATTAAGATTTCATTTTCAATCATGAATGTAATGATCCCTTTCTTTATTAATTTCTTAAAACTGTCTTGTTGTTTTGTTAATAAATGATAAATTGTGAAACATCAAACTTGTTTTGTTGTAAATGCAAAGGTATCCCAACAAGGTAAAACATTATAAATTCATAAATTATGTTAATATATTAAAATTCGATAACTTCTCCTCCCAACCAAAATTTATTGTTGTGATATTTTATTAAAACCATTACAACACGTAACCAGTAAATTAAGGCAGTGAGGAATTGTATAGCTGAGGTAGTAAAAGATTTTAAAGTAAAAATGTGTATGGATCGTAAGTTGGTATATGGGGGTAATTGGCACAGGGGTATAAGATCGATCGCAATTAATTAATTTTAATAATAATAGAAAAGTTTTAAATTAAAAAGTCACATGATTAATTAGTTGGAACATATGGCATCAGTCCAACGGGTAGAGCAAGTACTTACAAGATCGTCGTGCAGCATTTGTTTTTCTTGTGACGTCACTGAACTAGTATGACTGCATGTTCGATTATTTTTTCGAAACGGTCGTAGTTCTCGCATTTGTTCGGCAATGGAATTTTAGGTTTCTTGGGTTCCTTTTGACGTGAACTTTCGTCTTACTTGCGTTTACCATAATTCCGAGCATATTTACGACTCATATTAGACGAAATATTTATTTTGTATAATTTTCAAGTTAATATCGATCTTTACTTATATTCCGACAAATATTTATACCATTTCACTTAGTAGTAGTGCTTCGTGCGCTCTTTACAATGACACTTGAATCAACGTCTTAGCTGAAAGCGTTTTCACTCTGCTCTAATTTACAAATTTACACAATTATTCGAAACCATCGCCAACATACAATTACACTAATTCGATGACGTCGCAGGCAACACAAATGCTGTACAACGAACTCATAGACATTCTCTACCCGTTGTATGCTCAACCATTGCTAACGCATAATTAGTTATCGTAGTTATTAGCGATTCAAATCTGACGGTGTTTTTTATCGCCATACTTAACGAGCGAATAGACATTTTAACGTCAGAATTATGACACACAGTATCCAAACTATGCTTTTCCGAATGCGGGTGCCCCTTTAAAATATGATCAGCTTTCCGTCCTGCACAACGGAAAGCAGATGTTGGTTTGAATCATTAACTATTTGCACACTACTGATCGTTTCTAGACTACCATCTCCTACCCACCATCCCAATAGCACATGTTTACCTTTTTTTTGGGTAGTACCAAATACCTCATCTAATAATAGATATCCACATATCAAATTTTCCTTTTCCCTGACATAGTTCACCCAAACCATCGATAAGACATACAACGAGCTGACCATAAAATTAAAACCCACAACGAGAAGAAGATTACCAAATTTCACTCAATACACTGAATAGCAGATGGATTATCAAAAGCTAAAAATGGTATGTCAACCCATATGGTTTTGAACATGCAAGAAAATTGATAAAATATTGATAAACGATCTACAACTATCGCATACTTCAATATTTCTATAGAATGTGATTTTGTATACATGTTCGCGTATAATAAAGAGGCATAAAAGGGCTGCTAGGTTTGTTTCTGGAAAGTATCGCAGAATGCAATCAGTGACAGATATGGTAAAGGAGCTGGAATGGGATTCATTGCAAGACAGGAGGAGGATGAGGAGGATCATGGGAGCGTACAATGCGTATACTGGCGATGAGGCATGGAAAGATATTTGAGTAGGTATGAAAAGTAGTGCATGAATGCGAAAAGATTACCACGACCACAAGCTGGCACTCGATTTCAGGCACAAGGGTGTGGGAATATTCACTTTTTTAGGTAAGGGTGTCAGTGATTGGGATGAGTTAACCAAGGGAAATGATGAATAACTTACCGAAAACGTTGAAAGAATTTAAAGTTAAAATTTGTAGAGAGAAAATGTAGGTGGGTGCATGATAGGGGGAGGATGGGTGTTTAGGGAAATGCGCTCCATTGCAATTAATTTAAAAAATCACTTACTGAAGCAGCAACTATTCATTCCGTGCATGAGAGTTAGCAAAATCAATTGTGCTTTAACGAGATTCAGACATAAGATCTTCACCGAAAATGTCTGTGGAATGACTCATGACTCATGAATTTAATAATTAGATCACGAGTGACTGAACTAACTGAAGAGGATGAACTGTGGTTACCAACTTGTATTTAGAATTTTTCTGACTAATAATGATATCTAGCTTAACTTTTAAGGTCGTATTTGGGACTGCTAAATTAGCGTCTGGATTGATTTGATGGTGCCCTTCTATTTGTTAAACTTGTAACCTACGATATACATCCTTATTTAGCAGTTTCATATTCGTCTAACCAATTGCAAAGCTGACAGTTTCGTCGGATAATCTTGTTGATGCTTGAATAGTGTGATTGTTACATCTAGTTTATACTTCCTTGAGAATTCTAGAGGTCACATATTTTTACTTCTGACCAAAATTCTTTGCAATATTTCTTTCTTTCACTGAAGCATCCCAGTCATCATTAAGTTATCTACGCTCTAAAGTACTAAAATAGTTTGCCATAAAACAAAAATTGGTTTTACCTCGAGATATTCCGTGCAGGTAGAATAGACGTGATAAAAAATATGTAACTACATTACATTATAATTACTTAAGAATGGAAGGTAAAATCTGTTCTTTGTGGTTTGCCTTTCTTCTTCACTTGCCAATAAATAAGAAAGTGAATCTATTGAAAATATCTGATGCTCTTTGACATTACCCCAGCCTGTAATATGGGCAATATGATATTTTCTGAGTACTGACGTACTGAAAAAGCTAGTGTTATTTTTCAGCTGCAAGCAAGATAAGAGACGCCTGCTGCAGCAACACGAAATTAGAAACGAAGCGCCATCAGTCGCGAGCTGGTTGGTCCATCTGCGGCTGTTTCTGAATTATTTGTCAGCGGAGAAGTGTAGGTCGAGGAGAAAAGTGCACCAGCAAATGGATGGGCAAGCGGGCAATGTCTCAGCCACTTTGTGTCTGTAAACGCGGTCCAGCTGGCAGAAGATGGACGAGACAGTATTTGGCCACCCAAACCTCGTAACACACTTTGTCGTTTTACGATATGTTTTGTTTGATGGTGACGTTTAACCTGTCCAATGCGAGGAGCAACGGTACGATTCCTTTAAACTTAATAATATATTAACTAATCTAAAACCCCTTTAGAAATGATTGATACCAGCCTAACCATCGCCAAAGGAGGTAAGAGGCATTTTTTGCTATTGGCTAGCCTAAGGTCGTGAAGTAATTTGGTTGTAGTGGAATTTAATTTAATAAAACTAATGACGATTCATTATTTTGTACATACTATTATCATAATCAACAACAATTTTACAACGTACGTTTTCACGCATTTTGTGATACTTATTTGTATTAAATAATAGCAATATCTATGGACAGTAGTGTGAAAATTTCTTCGGCTATCAACGCCTAGCGCAGGGGAGAGAAAATAGCGGCCCGCTAAGAGTTTTTTGGTGGCCCGCCTAGACAGAAAAATTTGTCATGAACCGATATTTCATTCTCGTGAGCGATCAAACATTCAACTCATATTTTTCACTAGGTATCTACACTGTGCGTTCATTTGACGTAGTCACTACATTACAAACAAGATAACGAAACAAAATGTAGTAAATTTCGCTGCAATCATTCCAAGGAAGAACGCAAAGTAAATTATTTAAAAGACAACCAACACTTCAAAACAGCGCTATGGGAGCAAGTTTTATGGTAGCTTACAAACATGCCAAATGGGAAAAAAACTTTTTCGGATGGCGAGTTTATTAAGCAGTGTATAGAAAGGTGAATAACTATATTGTGTCCTGATGTCTGAAGCATTTCAATGTCAGGAAGATTTATAGTGCGGTACATTCACTCAATTAGTAATGAACTCATAGAACAGTTGAAGATTGCGAGAAACGATTTTGTTTGCTTTCCTTTCGCACTGGATGATGGCACAGATAACGAAGACCTTGTAATATTAGTCATTTTTTCCCTGAAATTAATAAAAGCTTCATCCAAGTGGAATTACTTAGCCGAGATTCGATGAAAGATAGGACCACAGTTCAGTATTTGCTTGAGTGTGCTGTGAAATGTATGGGGAAAACTGGCTTGTTCTGTAACAAAATGGCAAGCATGACAATAGTTGGGCCCAGAGCTTTCATTGTAAAAAATGTAGGCATGGTTAAACTGTTATAAAAAAAATAACAAACACAAGATATAGGCAGTGATATCTTTCTTTCCATTTCATTTTGCACCAGAAGAACCTTTGTAAAGCATGCGGTAGGTCCTATTCTTTGTGTGATGAACACGAGCAGAGCAAGAGCACTCCACCATCGAAAGTTCAGATCTTTTCTTGAGGATGTTGAGGTGGAGTGCGAAGACGTAATTTACCACAATAGTGTAAGGTGGCTGAGCCTGGGCTAAGTGATAAGAAGAATCTGGACACGTAGAAGATATCTCATAATTTTGTTACAAAAATTGAATGTGAAGATTGGAGATATGAAAAGATATTTGCAGCTGATGTATTTGAAAAATTGAATAAACTGAATGTGACATTGCAGGTAAAGGGATGTTTGCACATGAAATGAGGTAGCGTGTAAATCATTGAAAGCTCTATTTTCAAGGTAAGCATGTGCAGGCAATTTTTGTCATTTCCCTTCATTAAGAAAACAGAAAGTGCCGAAAGTGTATCTACTAAGATTAGGGATCATCTTCGGAGATTTTGGAGGATGAGGTCATACGAATATTTTAGGACTTTAAGAAAATTGAGCCTAAACACAATTTTTTCTCTAATCCTGTCACTGCAGATATTGGTACAGCACCTGATGAACTGCAGCTTGAACTTATTGTGAAAGAAATGTTTAATTCCGTGTCATTGGTTAACTTTTACAAATCTAAGTCTGCTGAAAAATTTCCATGTATAAAGAAATTTATTATTATTAATTTAATTGCGATGGAGCACATCCTCCTGGGGCAATTCCTTGAGTCATCTAATCACCCCTTTTTCTATTTTTTAAAGTTATCTTAAATAATTTGAGTGTTTAAACTCCTTCCCCATCTACTTTTGCGATTTAATCTTAAAGTCCTTTAGCGTTTATGGTAAATTGTTCATCACTGGTAATCTGTTCCAATCCTAGACACCCTAACCATAATAATAATAATAAAATAAAATAAAAAAAATTAAAAAAATCTCCCTTACGCATGAAATCAAGTGCCAGCTTGCGGTCAAGGTCATCTTCTCCCTTCCATGTACTATTCCTAATTCTTAGACCAATACTCCTCCAAACCCGATTACAGACATATACCTTGTACATTCCCAGCACTCTTTTTACCCTACCCTGTCCTCCAATGACTCCCAATCCAGCTCCTTTATGATATCATTTACTGACTGGGTCCTATGATAATTTCCACAAACAATGTTGGAAAACTGTTCTTACGCGTTTGTGATCAAACAAAAGTAGATATGGATGCTCTTTGACAGACAATATCTTTCAGGCTGTGATGAGAACCTCAGCATGCAAATCCAATACCGATTTTTTTTATGTATATATAGTAGAAAAGTGCGATAGGATACATTTGTTTCATTAAACTGATTTAAATTAGATGCGCTTGCAGTTATACACGATATGAAAATATCACAATAAATGAATTGCCACTATTTTTATTTTATTTATATTTATTTATTTTTATGGTACAGTTTATACTTTCCTGAAATGCAAAGTTAACTAATGAACACAATCATTTTAAAAGGTGCGGCCGTCGACTAACACCACTTCCACAAAGTGGCCCCCGAGCGAAAACAGTTGCCCACCTCTGGCCAGGCCGATTGAAAGACACGGTGACCTAACTGACCATTTATTATATTAGATTGCTGCAAGTTATGTGAAATATGCTTCTATTGAAGTATTTGATTTGAGCCCTGAAATTATTTTGATGTAGCAGGAGTAACTTCACTGCAAATAAGAACTGGATGAATGCATACAGCTTTACATTAATTAATTCGCCTATGAGATTTGTGTGTACATAGAACTTCATTTGCCAAAGACGTATCATTAGCGCATTGAAACACCTGTAATCCACTGGCAAAGGCAGAGTTTGAATGTTGAGTAATTATATTTCAGAAGGTGAGCTGTTGGTTAATATGGCTTATTGCACATTGAAAACCAGTTAAATTATTACATATTGAAAATGGTCCCAGGTGACTGTGGTGAAATTATTAAATGTTGAGAGATAATCTGGCAGAATTTCTTATATTCCAAAAATGAGTCGTGACAGTATAAGATTTTTGCACTTAGCACGTTAGTAATCTGTCAAAAACAAACGTGGAGAATAAGAACCAGAGCGCCAATCAAGTATAATACCGGTTTCAGCTGACGCATCTAGAAACTGAGCAACAGCTAATGGTGAAGCCAAATAATAATAATACCTAATAATAATAATAATTTCCTTAACAAAAATTTCGTTAGTGCATATATTAATTAATCCAGTACTAAAATGATTCCATACATTAACAAAAAGTTATTTGAAACCTTTTGAAAAAAATGAGAATTGAACAAAATACCTTCACAGAACTAAAAATTAACTTAAATATACTTTTACAATGCCCGAGTCCCATAATAACCTGGTGACAGAATTCTTTATCGACTCTGTCATAGCCAGGTATTGTAACCCAATAATCATACCGAGTACAGGAAGGCATTTAGCTTAACATACTAGCGTTCATAACATCAACAAAGTAAATCTTGCCAGAGGCGGCACGAACAAAATCTGGTCGAATCAGAGATTCGAACCACGGACCTCTCGATTCCGAGGCAGGGGCCTCTTTTTTTTTTTTTTTTTTTTTTTTAATGCGCCTCTTGTCGCGGTTACTCTGACCTAACCCAGTAATCCTGCTAGGTACAGGTGATTTTCAGTTTAACGTGAAATCGAAACTACCAAGGGTCCCAAGTATTGCACATGAACATAGCAAAACTTTGCCAGAGTGAAAGGTAAACTCAAAAACCCGTAGGAACTCCGATCGAGACCGGGCTTAGAACCAAGGACCTTCCGAGCACAAGAAAGGCACCTAAACCCGCCGAGTGCTTAGGTGTGAGTGTGAAAGAATTGCTTCTGATTAATCCAAAATAAGACCCCAAAAACCTTATCAAACACATAAAAGGTAATTTACAAGTCAACAACAACTCTGAGTGATACAAGTACGTGATGATTTATCTTAAAACTGTGTCAGAAGAGTTGTTTCTCGGTGGCATATGCTAATATGGCAGTATACAGGCTGTAGTAATCGCAAAAGTTCGTTATTACATGTCGAAAACTTGGATACATACGCGTTACAACAATCACTCGACACGCCTGCTTAACCACGAATTGCCGGAAGTGCTCCGAGCTTGCGAACAAATCGTTGTAATGGAATGCAGGAGAAATTCTTGAGTCGATGTTATCTTGGTTGTCCGGGTCGAACCGCGTCAATTTATCGAAACCTAACGTTTCAGTCGCTTTCTGCACTGTTCGACCCCTACAACCAAGATAACATCGACAAAGACTGCGAAAGTTTGTTCACACACTTAAATTCTTGAGTCGGCTACATTACGAGTTTTTCATTGATCTTTTCGTTACCTTAACATGTATAAGACAAAATATCTGAAATCATGTAGTATAAAAAACGATTGATGTCTTTGTGGTGATTCATTTGGTTCATCTTAACTGTGACATATGGCAGGTGCCATATTCTCAGTTCAAAGCGTCGCTCAACACCTAACACCGACCTCCGTACGGTCCCTGCTCGGTTAGGAGCAGCACCACACACGGCCATGCATAACTCGCCGCCACGCGGCCACAGCGCCTGTGGTCTCCGGCAGGCAGTAAATCCACCGCAGGGAGGACCACCATCTGTCTTGGCCGGCACGGCACGGCACTAGCTAACCACAGCGCCCGACCTGGGCGGACGCCGCCTGCTCCAAGCGGCACAGGTACTGCCTCCAAAGAAAAGAAGATGAAGAGTAGCTCACAGCTGTCACCGTTCTTAAGGATGTCGGATGACATACAGTCACTTTGATAACCGTGTTAATGATGTAACATCAGAACTTCCCAACCAACTAAATTACCTCGAACTTCTTCTTCTTCTTCGTATCCAGTATTAGGATACGGTCTCAACCCATCTTCTTGGTGGTCTTTCGTACATTTCTCCTGGCTCTGGGATGTGATTTGAAATTTTTTAATGGGATCCGGTCCGTCTTCATGCTTAGTACATGTTCTGTCCAAAATGTTCTGTAGATTTGCACAGTTTGGAGAATTGGGTTGACTTGGAGTTCTTTTAGGATAGCTTTCTGTCTTGTAATGTGTAGCCAGCTTTTCTCCTCATGAATCGCGTCTCAGCCACCGTTAGTCTCCACTCATCATTTTTGCGTAGTGTCCAGGCCTCGCTGCCGTACAATGGTGTAGGTTTAGCCAGGATGTATATAGCCTGATTCTCGTGTGCCGTTGAATAAGACATGGTCTGAAGGTGTTATTTATTATTCCTGTAACTTTCGTGAAATTTTGTTGCATATCGGTTTCCAGGGTGTAGCTGAGGTTGTAACCTAGGTATTTAAATTCTGCTACTTGTTCTATGGGCGTGTTGTCTATTGATGTTTTGATTCTTTTGTGTTTTTTTCTAGAAAGGCCATAACCTTGGTTTTATTGAGGGAAATCTCTATGCTGTACTATTTTGCTGTCTTATAGAGGTTATATACCGATCTCTGCAGGTCATCTTCTGATTCAGCAAAACGCACTTGGTCATCTGCAAACAGTAATGTGTCCAAGTTGGTCTGTCTATTTAGATTCTACCATGGGGTTTTTGTCGCCAGTCAATAATGATTTTAATTGATAAAATACGTCAATGCAACTGTTTTATAGCTTTAATGCCATACGCGTTTCGCCTCTCAGCTAGGCATCATCAGCGGCGAGTCTATTTTAAAATGTTTACATTGAGTATTAAAAACTTATTCTATGATGTTTAACCTAATTCTAAATTGAAACATTTTCTGATTATTTACAACTTACTATTTACATTAGTAGTTTCCAGGTTCGTAACGACACATCTCTGCTTTATTTATCCAAAGCATGTTTCCGCTAAAGCCATTTGTCTTGGCTGCTGCAAACTGGATGTAAACATTGCTTACATTACAACTCACTTGTTTACGGTGGCCATTTTGTTTTCTTAATGTCAAAGGTGGTGGTGCTCTGAAACCACCAGTTTTGAAATTGCGTGGGAAACCACTAATGTAAATAGTAAGTTGTAAATAATCAGAAAATGTTTCAATTTAGAATTAGGTTAAACATCATAGAATAAGTTTGTAATACTCAATGTAAAATTTTAAAATAGACTAGTCGCTGATGGTGCTTCAAAGTAAGGCGAAACGCGTACGGCATTAGAGCTATAAAATAGTTGCATTGGCGTTATTTTACCAATTAATTTACTGAGCAACTGCGGAAAAAAAGACCTACAACAACACTGGAATAATGATTCTGTTTATACATATACAGGGTGTTACAAAAAGGTACGGCCAAACTTTCAGGAAACATTCCTCACACACAAACAAAGAAAATATGTTATGTGGACATGTGTCCGGAAACGCTTACTTTCCATGTTAGAGCTCATATTGTGGACGGCTGTGATACAGTACGCCATTCTCCAGGGCTGCATCAGCGCATCAGGGATTCCATGCGACGGAGGGTGGATGCATGTATCCTCGCTAACGGAGGACATTTTGAACATTTCCTGTAACAAAGTGTTTGAAGTCACGCTGGTACGTTCTGTTGCTGTGTGTTTCCATTCCATGTTTAATGTGATTTGAAGAGAAGTAATAAAATGAGCTCTAACATGGAAAGTAAGCGTTTCCGGACACATGTCCACATAACATATTTTCTTTGTTTGTGTGTGAGGAATGTTTCCTGAAAGTTTGGCCGTACCTTTTTGTAACACCCTGTATATATGCTAAAGAAAAGTGGCGGTAGCCCACACCCCTGTCTCACTCCTCGATTAATGGGTTTCAATTCCAACAGTTGCTCTCCCGGTTCCGACTGCGATTACATTATGGCTATTGACTTAATGTTACCGTGGATAGATGACGACTGGTCTGAGGTTCAGATACATATGCTGCTGGAATTACAGAAGTACTGTAACCTGCTTCTCCTCATCCGCAAAGTTTCCTTTGAGAGAACGGTTAGGTACAAATGCTTCACGGGACAAATTTCACTTCTTCTTCTTCTTCACCACCTGTTCCCAAAATTAGGGATCGACTGCCGTTGATGAGTTTTATTCATCATTGGTATCGTCATGCCATTGCTGACGTATAAGCTACCAGAAATACCTGTAATATTTTGTAGTAAAGCTAGTGAATTTAGCTCGTTATATGGCGCGGCTAGGTGACGCTGAGGCGAACATGAGAGTATGGCGTGATAACAGGTCAGCCGTTCCCACTGAGTACTCCTGCACTCCCGCCGGTAGCTGCAGTCGCGAGCAGGTTTGCGCAGTGTACAGTGGACGTGATTCGCGATTTACTACCAGTACTTTGTACCCAATTTCGGCAATAATCATCTCATTTCAAGATAGCAGGTGTAACAGCTACATCACTGCGTGAAGCAGAACCTACTATAACGGCTAAGGATTGCAATCCGGCAGTGTTTTCAATCCCGCGGGATCCGCGCGGGATTTGCGCCAATCCCGCGGGATCCGTGTGGGATTGGCGCAAACAGTTTTTTAACGCTTATATTTAAAGCATAGTTACTTAAAACGTTAATAAATTAAATAATAATTAAATTAATAAATCAATTTTAGTGTTAAATTATAAAAATTAATAGTTAACAATATTTTAATTGGCAAAATGATATTAAAACTTTTTAGCATGTCTTAAGTACATTTCGAGGTTTTACATTTTTGTTTTTTAATCTAAACCAATTTTAAATAAATAATAAAAAATGCAAAATATTCAGTGTTAGATCATATTATATACCTTACAATACATCACATGAATTTAAAAACATGGTTTGCTTAGTGACCAAGTTACCAGAGTTTTTAATTCTAAATAAACGTTCCATAACACCGAGAGAAAGCATTCCAGTTCACAAAGTGAAGTGAATATACTCTGTAAAGTGTAGGCTTGCCTCAGAACAAGATCTCATAACTTTTTGTCACTGCACAAGCACGAGACTTGGCTTTTTTTTTACAAAAATTGTTTTTGTGGGATTCATTATTATATCTCCTGATTCCTTGATTGATCTTACAGTTGATTCAATGTTATTAAAGGAAACTACTCACCAACACTTAAACTGTCAAGTATTTCAAATTACATATGTGGCGTAACGACGTTTTAAGAGTGCAAATTATTACTTTTTAGTAAGAATGGAGACCTTCTCGGCGAATGATTGCAGTTAAGTTTTCATAGGTTGTATCTCCGGATTTCATTGTAAAAACTCGAGATTTCACACGTCAGGGAGACGGCGGAGGCAGCCGTCGAAGTATGGTGTTCCTACAACACAATTCGTCGATACACGCGTGAAAACTTCATTATAACTTATTTTGCCTTTAGTCGAAATAATAACAAGGAGAAGAGGTATTAATCTATAGCCTGAGTGGCACATGTAAACAGGCGGCTTTCGTCAGAGAAACGCATTGAGGCAGGTGCCAAAACAGCAATAAGTCAAAGGATATACAATTGTCTTTTGATAGCTGCTAAATAAATAGGTATGCGATTAAAATTACAATAACATTAGTTTCCTATCAACGAATAATCAAATTTTCAGCCGCAAAAAAAGGAAATTGTCACAATAACTGCAAATACAGAAAATGGGAATAATGAAACTGTGAATAAAAAGTTGTAACTTTGTAGTTCAGATAACGTTTACAACACATAAAAAAATAATTATATATTAAGAAAATCGTACTAAATACGCAACATAACTCAAATTACAGAAATGTGTACTCGAAAATGAATACGTAAAAGTTTATCTATTTACTTACGAATGACGAAGGTTGACAAAAACAAAAATTTGTTCACACGCGCCAAATGCCAACTGGAAGGGTATAGGCAAACAGTGCAATACATCTGATAGAGACCGAGTGGTGCAGCGAGTCACGCAATGATACGCGTTTATCCGTTTTATCCGTGCGATGTCTGGAAAAAAACAACCTTGAAAGTGGTTCTTCTAGGAATAATTATTTCATTTTAAACGGGATACCTATCACTACTTTCTGTGTTGTGTGCCCGCCAGTTTGAAATATACTGCAGTAAACCAAAACTTTGCTAGTAGCTACTGTTTTCATTACGCAAAATGTTTTAATACCTATCAGACCAACAACATTCAGGTTACGAAGAACTCAACTCAATCTATTTTCAATATATAACACCTTTAAAAAACTTTGGTTGCCTTCAGCTGCTAATAGTCTACGTGGCTTGGTAATTCTGCAATATTTACGGATTACCTGATGTTAGTGACAGAAGATCATCGTCCTGGTAACGAAAAAACATCAAGAAGAAGTCAATATCGGGCAGGTCAGTAAAAACCACGATCGATAGACAATCAATCAATAACCACCCTGCCACCCAACGAACTCTGGTGTCCTCTGCGGGACTCAAACCCTGCGCCATACACACCACAGAGTTCCATTACAGACGCCAAGTATCGTACTACATACTAATGTAGGAAGTAAAGTGTTACCATCTATCTGAGGAATGTATAATTATATTCTGTTTGGGATAATTGTATGTTTTGTTCGAAGAATGTATGTATTGGGGACCGTCCCAGCACTCGCATTGGTGGCTGCGGAAAGCCGCCTGAAAACAGCAGTAAGGACTCCCGGAACGCGTTAGCGTTGGCCCGTGCCCAATCCCGTTGCACCACGCCGATCCAATGTGAGGCTCCTCAATACATTGAGCCACTATGGCGGGTCGTGTCATTTTCCACCTTGAGCTGTAAATCTCCCTTGAGAAGAAGTATTTCTAGATGAAGTTAAGACAGTGGTGGATTGAGTTGTTAAAATTTGAAGGCATTGTAATAATAACTTCTAAGCTGGCACCCGCTGAATTGAATGGTGAACTCGTTGCTGTAACAGACTGATGCTTGACGAGTGGCTAGGACGCTTATGTACGAGGTGCATTCAAGTTCTAAGGCCTCCGATTTTTTTTGTCCAGACTGGAAAGAAATAGAAACATGTGCATTGCTTTAAAATAAGTGTGCACTTGATGTTAATACGTGACAGAGATGGCAGCACTGTACAACAGATGGAACTCTAGTGGCAGCATCGAGAATGAGAACCGTTTTAGATACTTAACATGGCAACGTTTTCCTTACTTCAACAGCGTGCAATCATTCGTTTTCTGAATTTTCGTGGTGTGACACCAACTGAAATTCATCGACAGTTGAAGGAGATATGTGGTGATCGAGTTATGGATGTGTCGAAAGTGCGTTCGTGGGTGCGACATTTTAATGAAGGCAGAACATCATGTGACAACAAACCAAGACAACCTCGGCCTCGCACAAGCCGGTCTGACGACATGATCGAGCGAGTGGAGAGACGTGTTTTGGGGGATCGCGGAATGACTGTTGAACAGATCGCCTCCAGTGTTAGCATTTCCGTGGGTTCTGTACACACAATCCAGCATGACGACCTGAAAATGCGAAAAGTGTCCTCCAGGTGGGTACCACGAATGCTGACAGACCACAACGCACCCGCACATTGGGCTAACCTTACGGAACAGTTTCTTCATGAAAACAACTTTGAAATGATTTATCATGCTCCCTACTCACCTGACCTGGCTCCTAGTGACTTTTGGCTGTTTCCAACAATGAAAGACACTCTCCGTGGCCGCACATTCACCAACCGTGTTGCTATTGCTTCAGCGATTTTCCAGTGGTCAAAACAGACTACTAAAGAAGCTTTCACCATGGCCATGGGATCATGGCGTCAACGTTGTGAAAATTTGTAGGTCTGCAGGGAGATTACGTAAAGAAGTAACACGAGTTTCATAGTTTTCGGGTGAGTAGTTAGTTAGAAAAAAAAATCGGAGGCCTTAGAACTTGAATGCACCTCGTACTACTAGCCCCAAAGTCCGTCAAAAAAATGATGGGTTTAGCGGAGTGTTATGGTAATTTATTTTTCTGCAGTTGCTTAACTGAATAGAATTGTTATAAAATAAAGCTCATTGTAATTTATCGCCCCTTGTACTGTAGCAAAAAGCTTCAGTTGTCAACTTAGTCCATGTTGCATCTTAGCCTAACCATAATCTCCATTAATATTGCTGCTAGAAAAGCAAAGCTTCAATCATGCGCGAATTAATACAATCCCCGTATCGCATGTCAGTGTCATCATGCATCGCGATATAAACTTCATCCAAAATCTTCACAGATTCTTACAGTTTTCTTTCTTAATACATGTGATGAAGATTGATGTTTTAACGGCTGACACGGCTTACATCGGCTGAAATAATGACCCCAGTGAAAACTTACGCTATGCCACGTAATATTTAATTGTAGTTTAAGCCACATATATCACGATCAATTTGAAACTTCTTTCATTCAAATCATGTAATGATTTCAGCAAAAAAAACTGATAATTAATATGCCAATTTAAACGAAATACATACTTTTCTTTCATTGTTCTTACAATTCATATCTTAGCAATTGCTTAACTAAATAGAATTTTTATAAAATAAAATTCGATGTAATTCCTCGTGCCTTGCGCTGTAGCAAAAGGTTTACATTTCCATCCGGGTCCAGGTTGCATTTCAACCTAACCACGTAATACGATAAACTTGCCACCAGAAGAACAATACTTCAATCTCACGCATATTAATACATGAACTGTATCGCGCTTTAGTGCCAATAATACATAGCGATATAAATTTGATCAAAAATCTTTAAGGATTTTACACATTTCTTTTTTGTTATCCGTGAATCAGACCGATATTAAAACGTTTAAATGGCTGATACAGTTGCTGAAATAATAGGCTCAATAATATTACATAGTGAAAGCAAAGGAAATGAAAATAAATCTTTTAAACTTACATTATGCCACGCTTATATTTGTTTTAAGTGTAGTGTAAGATGCACAGATCGCAATAAGTGTGCAACTATTTCCCTTCAAACGAATTAATAATTTCAATAGTAGGACATAGTTTATATTATTTTGGTAAAAAAAAAAACTAAATTATTCATGCCCTCTGCGTAACGTCAAATGCCAGTTGTAATTTCGATCGATGCTAAGTAACAATAAAACCAAAACGTTCACTACATTGATGTTCGAAATACAAAGCTTTCATCTTACATATCTATGGACATAGAATTTAAGGAATACTTCTATATATCAAAAGAATATTATGTAAATATAAGAATCTAATGATTGATTTTAAGGCAATACATACTTTTATTTCAGTTTTCTGTCAGTTAATATATTCGTGTATGCTTGGAAGTGTCATTAAATAACGCGCATTACCAAGAATAATGGCGTAAAGCGTGATGTCATTGCACGACGTCATAAAGTTACGTCATGCCGTGACACACGACGTCATAGCTGACACAGTTGCTTATTATAATACTAGATTATCCGTGTATCAGCCGGCTCTAGGACGCTCGCTTGATGTTGCTATGCTGGTATTCGAAGAACGCTTATCGATTTTAACACAAACTACAAGAACCGACAGACGTTGTTAGGAAAGCGTCATATGCTGTTATAATGCAATGTTATTAGTCCTCATCGTTTCACAAAGTTCACTTCAAAATATGTTTTACACTGTTACAATTGCGTACAGTTTACAACATATTAGATTTTCTACAAGTTTTTTTTTGTATTAATTAATTTGTTTTCACTTTTACGCTTCAGCGAGTTTAATGGAGACCGAAGAGTTGGTTACACAGGCTGTCACCACGGCACCAGGAATTTTTTAGCAAATAACTACATTTACTTTATTAGCGCCTATGTTGTTAAAAGGGAGTAAAAATTGCAAATAAATAGTTGAATTTTATTTTACTTGCTATTGTTAAAAGTAAGTGAAACTGTGGTGTGAGCTAGAAGGCGTTTGAGTAAATTACTACAAAATATGAATAGCTGAGCTAAAAACATATTATGTGAAACAGAGATATAAAAAATTATAATGTGACTTTTGTTTAAATTTACATTTTGCGCTCTCTGTTTATTTACGACGATGAAGTGCATAAATTCATATAATAGGATGTCCATTCATTACATTAGCAGTCTTTTCGTAAATCTTGATCCCCCTCCGCATTGGTGAGGATTGGTGATATTGAAATGATGACGTGAGCTTTCTGTGGACCCCAGTAGGAAGGGATAGCCGATTCAAGCCAGAAACCGGGAAAACCCGTGACGTCACTAAGTGGTGGGGGAACCTCCCTCCCCTCCCCTCCGGCGGGCTTTTTGAATCAGCCAATCAGCGTTCAAGGTCGTATGACGTCACACGTTAGTTCCTCGACCTGTCGCACAGATGGCGGTAGCTGTCGGGCTTGCGCTGCACCGTTAGTTCCCCGACCGCCCGCCCAGATGGCAGCAGCAGTCCTGCACCGTTAGTTCACAGATCCGCTGGCAGATGGCAGCCCCCGTTAGTTCTTTGGCTGATTGGTAGGTGGCGCGGCATGTGGGTGTGCTAGGCGAAAAGAAAACATTAAGTTCTCGCCCGTGTAAATCTACTTATATATCATTTTCTCATTGCCACAACTATTTACCCACCCAAATTGAGTGTCCTTAGCTGTACTTTGTCTAAAATTCCAATCAATCCCTTGTGACACATCAGTGATTGGCACCTTTAACTGTATTTTACAGCACAGCACGTATGTTCCAGGAACGAAATACGTCTGTTAATCTTACTAATTTCGCCCCTCTCGAATCGAAGTACGCCAGTCCTATGTGATAAAAATCGAGTCAATGTAAGGCAGTGCTAAGCACAGAACATGCTGATTCGTCATAGAATGCCTGTGGCCGAGGTGTAGATATAGAAAATTTACCCACTTCCTTATAAAAGAAATCCAGTGCACTATTCCTAATTCTTTCACCAAGATCCACCCCTAGCCTCATCGCCAACATACGCCCAGCACTTCCTCAAACCTCCTTCTATTTTCCAATGATTCCCACTCAAACCCCTGATCAGTTACAGACAGGGTTACCTTCTGTTCGTGCGTTAAAGTAAACCAAAAATTCAAAATTCGCAGAGTCTTCTGCTAATCAGTAGCCAGGTACCAAAATGTCCATTTAAGGTCGTTCTACTGCAGTTTTCCAGGAAAATTCTCCCCTTTTCCAGGAAATTATTTTTCAATAAATCAGGACCCAGGGGAGTTCTCCATTCGGTTTAAAATGTTCCCATCTAACGCCAACCTTCGGATTCAGGACCAAGTGTGACATTTGTTTATAATTGCATGCTTCATCCAACTAACCACGATAAAAGTGACATAATGCCCTTAGCTAACTTGGTCATCAAACAGACATCATAACTCACATTTTCATAGAAGACCCCCCACACATCGACAAGTATCCTAAACGTCACAATAGTACCCACGCTTGAATTGTCGTAAATTGTTAGATCAAAGTGGGTGTTTGGATATTTTATCCACTCAGGCCTCATCATCTAAAGTCTAATGCCAGATTGTGGTAATTGCCAACTTAGGCTCCATACACCACTCAGAATTATTCCTCCAATATCCATTCTAACAGCATTATACACCACATACAGCCCCTGACACTCTTCCAATCTCCCAATGACATCCAGTCCAGTTCCTTTATTAAGGCACTTGTTGAATATTTTCCACTAATAAATCTAGCTGCCATATTTTGCACCATGCATTTGATGTACTAAAAATGTGGACTCCATACTACACTATTTACAAACAATGGTCTGATTGTGGGTTTGTATCCAAGTCCTTGGCTTCTCTGGTACATTCCCTCATCACCCTCTCTGTTAAATGATTTTTATGTAGTGAAAAACGTGAGAAACACAATTCGTATGCCAACACAACCGGCAGTAAACTGTAAAGAGTACAGTCAAATGGGAGATTGCCTAAGCCCTGAAGCAATGGTTAGAAGCATACGTTGATGGTGAGCATAATTCTATAACCATATAACCGAGCGTGGTGGTGTAACGGATAGCGTTCTGGCCTCGCATTCGGGAGGACGGCGGTTCGAATCCCCGTCCGGGCATCCAGATTTCGGTTTTCCATGGTTTCCCCAAATCACTCCAGGTGAATGCCGGGATGCTTCCATCAAAAGGCCATGGCCGAATTCCTTCCCATTCCTTGCCCCCATCCTTTCCCGTCTCTAAAGACCACGTTGTTAAAAAGGGACGTTAAACTGTTACAAAAAAAAAAATAAAATATAACCATATATTTTAGACTCAAATTAACAGAGGAAGTAGACACACGCACACACTTGTACATACATACAGCGAGGTCGACAGAACTAACAGCAAGCATCATGGAAACGATGAAGTGGGGGCAGAATTGTCGTTACCACTGATTAACTGGACAGAACTATCGTTACCAAAATCATCAGACAGACGAGGTATCACCATACTTACACTTACATGCACAAAGAGAGACGCAGATATACATGTACAAGTCTACAGAAAGTTCAGGACAACTACCTGCACCAACCATGGAAACAAAAAAAGTGGTGTAGTACTTTCTTGCCCCCATGACTGGCTGAAAAACAGAACTCTCCTTACATATCATCTGCCTGGCGAGATAGAGGGTGTGCAAAAGATGGCATGTTTTCACCATACACCTAAGTATTTACATCATAAATAGTGTTCATCACACACAATTGATTACATTTACCATCAATACGTTTCCCCCACACTGCAACCCTATCTGCCATTCATTAAGAGTGCCCCAGGTACCATGAGTTACAATAGACATTTGACTATCAGCAGATACCAGAACCCCTCATATTCATACTAGGTCTCAACCACAAATCCATACGTATCCATGCACAAGCTCAAAGAAACAGGAACAGCAAATCATACATCCAGATAAATGAGTTTAAGGAAGGTATCACCATACTTACGCACACAGACACATATATCCATGCCTACAGCGAGCTCAACACAACAACCAGCCCAATCATGGAAAAGAAAAAGTGGGACAGAACCCCCATGGCTCATAACTGACCAAAAAATCATGAGTAACATATGTTCCAGGTACCATACTCTTCACATCAACATCATCTAATTAATCTCACACAACAGACCTCACTACCATCCAGTATCATGTGTGCTAGGTACAAAACTGTTCACATTAGCACCACCACATCTATCCCACACCTTAACCCTTACTGCCATTCAGTAACATTTACCCCAGGTACCACGAGTAGCAGTAGACATCTGGTCATCAGACAGATATCATAACTCCCATATTCATACTAGGTCTCAACCAAAAATCTGTACGTCACCTCACACAAGCAAGGTATCACCACATTTACGAAAAAAACACACAGAGATAGAGACTCATACATACGTTCATTTCCAGGCCTACAGCGATCTCGACTCAACAACTAGCCCAATCATGGCAACGAAAAAGTGGAACAGAACACGCATGACTGGCCAAAAATCATAGAAAGACACACATAAACACATACATACACACTAACATGTCAATGCATTCAAACAGTTCCATTCATCACCACACATAACTGGAGGAAAAAACTGAAGAGTTACAGGATGTGTGAAGTTTGAAATCACAGCCACATCTCTCCCACACCGCAACCCTTTTTTGTCATTTAGTAACATGTGACCCAGGTACCATGAGTTACAATAGACACTTGTCTATCAGACAGTAATATTGCCGCATGAACGCCAGTGTACCATCTGCCAGCATGGCGCAGCGGGTAGCGTCACGAATTGCGGTACCGAAGGTCGCCGGTTCCATCCCGCCCACTGACAAAAATTATTTAATTCTGTTTATTATTTCCAGAAGATTCTACATGTTTCCTAAGGTCACTTGTAACTTCTACACATTTCACTTGTTAACTACTCTTGTAATCTCTAGTACGTTCTATCTGTGTATAAATAGAAGAGCATTCTGCCCAAGAGGCAGTCAGTGCCGCGTGTATGTTTGAGTTCTCAATAAACCTGTTCTCAGTTTAAGTGCAGTGTTCATTGACAAGTAACCTTCGAATTCACACCTGCCCCGGTTCCAACGCGACATAGTTTGGTGGAGACGCCGGGTACCCTGTGCAACAGCTGCATCGTCGTGGCTCCGATTAGGCAACGTAAAAGTCGCCGCCTACACGGACTGGAACCGGACTACAAAGGATATACTCAGTACGTCCTTCCGAAAGTCCGCGTCATTAGGAAACCCATGGCGGCAAGCCAGCTGCACATTCGACACCCATCGGTGTTCTCTGGAGACGCTGGACAGGATCCTAACAAATGGCTAAAAGGGTTCGACCGAGTCGCCAAGTACAACAGGTGGGATCATACCATGTGCTTGGCAAATGTTTATTTCTATCTGGACGGAACCGCCCAGCAGTGGTTCGAGAACAATGAAGAGAAACTGAATAACTGGGAAATGTTCCAGACGGAACTTAAGAAAACGTTTGGGGACCACCAGCGACAAATCCGCTCGGCGGAAGAACAACTGAAGAACCGGGCCCAACGACATGGGGAGCCGACGCAATCTTACATACAGGATGTTTTGGCCCTATGCAACGTAGTCAACCCGAATATGACTGAAGCCGACAAAATCACGCACCTAATGAAAGGTATTGCAGAAGACATGTACCAAGCTCTTCTGATAAAAGACGTCGCTACGACGGAAGAGTTCATCAAGTGGTGCCAGCGGATTGAGGAGATGCAACAAAGGAGGGTTGGGCGAAAGAAGTATGACAGACTTCCCAACGTAGTCCCTATGGCAGTTGTGGAAGACCAGCACGACTTTGCGTCTCTCATACGACAAATTGTGAGAGAAGAATTACAACAGTTCATGGCAGCTGGGACTCTTGAACCGAGTGAGCATCAGATCATGGCCATGGATGTAAGCCCAGTGGGTCATGAAGGAGCCGACGCGGCGGAAAAAGAGGTATTTCAGACAATAGCTCCTGTCTGCCGAGCCAATCGCACTCGACGTGAAGAATGGCCTCGCCCTGATATGACGTATGCTGCAGCTGCCAAACGGCAGCCTAGGAACCGGCCGACACGGCCACAACCAAATCCTCCGGCACCTATGACGTCCCGCAGACGAACGGACGTCTGGAGGACAGAAGACAACGCGCCAGTATGTTTCCACTGTGGGCGCCCTGGACATGTCATACGCTACTGCAGAGAGAGAAGACGAGTATTTGACGATTATTTTGCCGCAAGACGTCTGCCATCAGAACAGTTCTACCCCAGGCAGCCACCCACTGACGAGTTCGGTCGACCTACGGGAAGAAGCCCATCGCCGTACCCTAGACGAGGTCGATCCCCGACGCACCGCTGCCGTTCATCGTCGCCGGACAGAGCTACCAGCCGCTCCCCTAGCCGCCGCACGCAGGAAAACTAAGCAAGGCGACCATCTACGGAGGTGAGGCCGCCGCAGATGAAAATCCTCCATGGATGACAGTCGCTAAGATGTCGGGAAATCTCATCAACGTTATAATCGACGGCCAACCTGTCCGGGCGCTGGTTGATTCAGGAGCTTCTTTCTCCGTATTGTCGGACAATTATCGTCGCACACTAAAGAAGACAATGTTCCGTGATACGGGGGCAACTGTGCTAAAGGTCGCAAATGGAAAGTACGTCCAGCCAGCTGGAGCTTGTGTCGCGAGAATAACCATCAACAACAGGACCCAGCCAGTTGAATTTGTCATTTTAACAGAATGTAGTCATAATGTCATCCTTGGATGGGACTTCCTTAAGGCATCCCAAGCTGTCATTGACTGTGGACACATCTGAGCTGCAAATTGAAGAAGTCGTTGCGACGGGTACACGTAACACAGAATCTTCTGGGAAGTTATTCGCCGTTGACAACGTGACAATCCCGCCGTTCGCAATGAGAAGAGTCCCAGTCAAAAACACGGACGACCGCAACCTTGAAGTGCTTGTCGATAGTAGAAAGTTTATTAGGCTCACGAAAGAAATCTACATACCAGCGGCTATCATAAGCATTATCGGTGGTCGAGGAGACATTTGGATCACCAACTGTCACGAGCAGTCACAAATTATCCCCAAGGGAATGTGCATAGGGACAGCTGAACCAGTCCAGGAGGGCGAGCTCAACGTCATTAACGAAGATCCATGCTCTGTTACTAGTACCGACAACACGCTGGAGGAAACAACTATGGAACTGCCAATAGGGTCCGGCCTGACCAAGGAACAACACCACCGGGTGTTAGCTATACTACGCCAATTCTCTGGTGTATTCACACCCCAGCAAAAAAAAGGTCAGACGAAACGGCCCACGATAAAGCATCGTATCAATACTGGGGATCATCCGCCCATTAGCCAGCGCTCGTACCGATTGTCACCAGTCGAAAGGCGAATAATTCGAGAGGAAGTGGAGAAGATGTTGCATAATGACATTATTCAACCTTCGGAGAGTCCTTGGTCATCTCCGGTGGTCCTCGTAAAGAAGAAGGATGGTACGTGGCGATTCTGTGTCGACTATCGGCGGCTGAACAAAATCACAAAGAAAGATGTCTACCCACTGCCGCGCATCGACGACGCCTTAGACTGCTTGAAAGGAGCTACATACTTCTCAACCATGGACATGCAGACAGGCTACTGGCAAATCGAGGTTGACGAAGCTGACAGAGAAAAGACGGCTTTTATTACACCTGATGGCCTCTATGAATTCAAAGTAATGCCATTCGGATTATGCAACGCTCCGGCCACATTCGAACGCATGATGGACAACTTACTTCGACACCTTAAGTGGACGACGTGTCTTTGTTATTTAGATGACATTGTTGTTTTCTCGAAAACATTTGAAGAACATCTGAGTCGCCTGTCAACGGTGCTGAAGTGTGTTCAGACTGCAGGACTCCGCCTCAATCCGAAGAAGTGCCTCTTCGTCGCCAGAGAGATAAAAATCCTGGGGCACCTGGTCAACGGAGATGGCGTCCGCGCTGATCCAGATAAAGTAAGGGCAGTCATGGAATTTCCAACTCCTCAGCACATTCGTGATGTGAGAAGCTTTCTTGGGCTGTGCTCATACTTCCGGCGTTTCATAAAAGGATTCTGTAACATGGCACGTCCACTGCAAGAACTTTTGCAGGGAGACGCCAAGTTTTACTGGGATGAAACTAAAGAAAGATCTTTCCAGGCACTTAAGGAGGCTCTAACTTCCGCACCAGTTCTAGCCTTATACGACGAGAATGCAGAAACTGAACTTCACACTGACGCCAGCGGTTATGGGATCGGTGCAGTGCTTGTGCAAATTCAGGAAGGTGCTGAGAAGGTGATAGCCTATGCATCAAGAGTATTCTCTAAGCCCGAGATAAACTACTCTACAACCGAGAAAGAATGCCTCGCAGTTGTCTGGGCTATCAACAAGTTTCGTCCGTATTTATTCGGCAAACCTTTCACCGTCGTAACAGACCACCATTCTTTATGTTGGCTAACCAGCTTGAAGGATCCATCAGGTCGACTAGCAAGATGGGCACTTAGACTTCAAGAGTACGACGTCACGGTGGTATTCAAAAACGGACGCAAACACAAGGATGCCGACAGCCTTTCAAGGAATCCTTTAATAGAACACAACAGCATGAATGGAATTTCAGCCCTCGCTGAATTAGGTGACGTTGCAGCTGAACAGAGGGAAGATTCAGAGTTATTAAGAACCATAGACGCCTTGGAGAAAGGAGAACCGGCCAAAGGAGGGTTTCAATTGATAGATGGGACATTGTATAAGAACAACTACGATCCACTAGGCCCCAAGTGGCTTCTGGTCGTTCCAGCTCATCTCCAGCCAGCTATTCTCAAGTATTTCCACGACGCTCCAATATCCGGTCATCTGGGATTTGTGAAGACCCTGGACCGAATCAGACGCAGGTATTACTGGAAGGGTCTCTACCGATCTGTCAAGCATTATGTGAGTCACTGTAAAGAGTGCCAGCGACGGAAACATGTGCCGCAATTACCTCCAGGTCATCTAGTACCAATTCCACCTGCAGCAGTTCCATTCCACCGAATTGGGATCGACCTTTTGGGGAGGTTCCCGAAGTCGACAACCGGTAACCGATGGATAATAGTCTGCACCGACTACCTCACGCGCTACGCTGTCACCAAACCTGTGCCGACTGCAGAAGCTCCAGAGGTTGCAAAATTTCTAGTAGAAGACATTATTTTGAAGCATGGAGCACCACGTGTGATGATATCCGATCGTGGAAAGGTATTCCAGTCAAGACTAGTATCAGAGGTCATGTCAAGATGCGACGTTGTCCACAGGATGACAACTGCATACCACCCTCAGACAAACGGTCTCACAGAACGCTTCAACAAGACATTAGCCGATATGCTGTCGATGTATGTGGATGTTGAGCAGAAGGATTGGGATACAATACTGCCAGTGGTCACATTTGCTTATAATACAGCAAGGCAAGATACGACAGGCTTCACTCCGTTTTTTCTGCTCCATGGCCGTGAAGCTGAGACCACAATGGATACGCTGTTCCCATTCCAGCCGGACGACACTCAGGATGACTATATAAAACAGCTCATTACCAGGGTCGAAGAAGCAAGACAGCTGGCTCGCATACGAACACTGGCCACCCAGGAGAGGGACCGTCAGCGGTATGACGGCAAGCACCGACCTGTTGCGTACAACCCAGGAGATCTCGTATGGATTTTTACCCCTGTCCGGAAGGTTGGGCTATCAGAAAAGTTACTGAAGCGGTACTTTGGTCCGTATCGTGTCATACGCCGCCGGTCAGACGTCACATACGAAGTCGAGGATTATGAGCCGTCTTCGAAACGACGAAAGCGAAGGGACATTGTTCACGTCCTCCGCATGAAGCCTTACTACAATCCTGACGAGCAGCTAGGCACAACCAGCTTCTTGTTCAAGGACTCTGAGGACGGTTTGGATACTGAGGAAGTCGGACAGGAAGATAATAGTACAAACAGGAGGGGCCCTCCAGAACTGCCATACAGAGGACCCACGACAAGATCAAGATCCAGGACACTTCAGCGTGCCCCAAAAGAAATCTAACAGCGGGACGCTGTTTTCCTCAGGAGAGGGAGCAATGCCGCATGAACGCCAGTGTACCGTCTGCCAGCATGGCGCAGCGGGTAGCGTCACGAATTGCGGTACCGAAGGTCGCCGGTTCAATCCCGCCCACTGACAAAAATTATTTAATTCTGTTTATTATTTCCAGAAGATTCTACATGTTTCCTAAGGTCACTTGTAACTTCTACACATTTCATTTGTTAACTACTCTTGTAATCTCTAGTACGTTCTATCTGTGTATAAATAGAAGAGCATTCTGCCCAAGAGGCAGTCAGTGCTGCGTGTATGTTTGAGTTCTCAATAAACCTGTTCTCAGTTTAAGTGCTGTGTTCATTGACAAGTAACCTTCGAATTCACACCTGTCCCGGTTCCAACGCGACAATATTGTTTTCCTTACTGGTTGACCAAGATTTGGTAGAATCGCTAAGTGTCGTTGCCAATAAAAAACAATTGAATTTAAACAACGAATGTTTTATTTAATTTGATGTATTTTAACACCTATTATATACATATATTAGCTTTCTGCACTTATTCTCCATATTAACTTTAACTATGCCAAATCTCACACTTCTCTGTTCGCGCAATATCTTAAAAAGGGATCCGAAATTTTCCCTTAGCGTGTTTAATCGTAAGTTTTCCACGGATCTGATGTTTTGAAGATCTCTCGAGCGTGCAGCCGGGTCATTTGGTCGTAGATGTACGAATTTTCGATGGTATAACGTGCCAGTGGTCGGCGTGAGGAACGTATCCAGGGACGCGACTGTTGAGTCCCTCAGGAATCAGTACTAGGCCCGTTCTGTACCCCTGAAACGACTGACGTGCCCACGGCAGACCGTGTACAGAGTGCCACATATGCAGACGACACGGCCTACATTACAAGTAGCAGAAGTAGGGACGTGGCCATGCACGACTACAGGGCATCCTACAGAAGACAGGAGCCTGGGCTAGGAGGTGGCGCATCGAAGTCAATCCTACCAAGACCCAGGCAATCTGTTTCACAAGGAGTATGGCCCACGAAACGGGAGCCACCGGCTCCATTGTTGCGACTGCATGGCTCCGACATACCCTGGAGTACTCACTGAAGTACCTCGGAGTAACGTTGGACTCAAAGCTCAGCTGGCGCGCCCACATCAACGATGTTCGCAGAAAGGCCAGTGCGAGGATAAATGAGATCTACCCCTGCTAAATCGCAACAGCGTACTAGCACCGTCTCTGGGAGTGCGCATACCTCACCTGGTATGGCCTCTGCTGGAGTACGCCTGCCCAGTGGGGGTACGCAGCACCCAAGCACTTGAATCGACTTCAGGCATCCAAAAACAGGGCACTGAAACGCGCCCTCCATCTGCCCTTCCGCTTTCAACAGTGGCACTGCATGATGCCACTGGCATCATCCACTAAGTGACCGCTACCGAGGTGCTGGCTGCAGCATTCTACCGGAAGGCGGAAAACCAGCTCAAACCCAATGATTAGTGTGCTCGGCCGATATGAAATTCTCCCTGGCGATACAGGAGACCATTGACCAGACGCTATAGAACAACACCCCTTCACAAATGACGACAAAAACTAAGCCAGCAAAATCTGACAAACCAACTGATAAGACAAACCATCCTGACAAACAGAGGAGGAAATGTCGAAAGACAAACCCTCCAACAACAACTGCACTAATTCTAATTTTCTTTTTCAGATGGCAGGAATGGCTACTGACTGACGACGCGACTGTTGGTCTGCAGCATCAGCCATTCTCTGCCAGACCTGAAAACAAAAAGAAATCAGAATTAGTGGCAGTGTTGTTGGAGGGTTTGTCTTTCGACATTTCCTCCGCTGGTTATCAGGATGGGTTATCATTACTGTTGATTTGTCGGAGTTGTTGGCATTGTTGTGACGTCATTTGTCGAGGTAGTGTTGTCATATGACGACAAATCCAATGGTCTCCTGTGTCGGCCAGGGAGAATTTCGTATTGGCGGAGCACATTGATCATCGGGTTTGAGCTGGTTTCCGCTTTCCGGTAGAATGCTGTTGCCAGCATTCTGAAGCGATCCCTTATTGGCATGATGCCGGTGGCTCATGCAGGGCCGCTTTTGGGAAGCGGAAGGGCAGTTGGATGGGCACGTTTCAGTGCCCTGTTTTGTATTGCCTGTAGTCGTTGTAGGTGTTTGGGGCGGCATATCCCCACACTGGGCAGGCGTACTCCAGTAGAGGCCTAACAAGGTGAGGTAGATGCGTACTCCCAGGGACGGCGACAGTGCGCAGTTCCGATTTAGTGTGGGGTATACAGTCTGTACACGGTCTGCCGTGGGTACGTCAGCTGTGTACAGGACAGGGCCAAGCACTGATCCTGGGGGACTCCTACGAGGATATTTCTGCTGCTTGACTTCGTCCCGTCCACCTAGACGTGGAAGGTGAAGGCCCGAGCAGGTAGGAGCGGATAAGCTTCACCATGGCCTGAGAAGCCTTGCTGGTAGAGCCTTTAATAGCAATCCGGTGTGCCAGACCGAATCAAAGCCGCGCGCTACGTCCAAGGACACCATAGCACAATACTCTTGTGAAGGAAGGAACGGGTTGCTGTTTTCAACGATGCGGAGCACCTGCTGCGGGGTGGAATGGACGCTGCGGAAACCAAACGGATGTTAGGCAGGAGGTCACTCTCCGATATGAAGGCTAACATCCTCTTCAGGAACAGCCCCTCAAACACTTTGCTGATCCACTGTAGGAGACTTATTGGTCGGTAAACTTTGGGGGGTAGACTTGGGTTCATCCAGCTCTTGTGGATAGTGACTACTTCCGCGTGCTTCCACCGCTGCGGGGAAAACTCCTGTCCGTAGATGTGGATTGAAGATTTCTGCAGAAACACGCAGGCTTCCGGTGGCAGATTCCTCAGACATCTATTCCCGATTCCGTCATGACCGGGAGCCTTGTTTGGCCACAGCCTTGCAAGACAGTTGGCTACCTCCTCCGGAGAAATGGTGTTCTATTCCTCGTTCCGGTCGTCAGCCTGAAGGTACATGTGCAGTCGGTGAAGAGCATCCCTCAGCTCCTGGTCGTTACATTCATTCGGAAGGACGCAAGTTGTACTCGAATCTGTCGGCCAGCGCATTTTGCTTTACCTTCAGGGCGATAGACTATACCGTTTACTCCTTGCAGGGGGGAGGGATTCACCGCTCCTTTTCGTGAAGCTGCGGGTCTGGGCCCACGTGTTCCCGTCGTCGGCTTGAGTGCTGATACGCAGGGGTCCCACATCTATTCCTTTGCTGGGTCAGATCTGCTTTGAGCTCCCTCTGGAGACGGTTTAGGAGTCTTCTTGTGTCAGGGTTGCGGGTCAGCTTCCACTCCTTGGCTACCCTGTTCTTATGTTTGATGGCAGTAAGAAGATGAGGCGGCAGCTGGAATGTTGCGGGTCTTTTGTGTGAAGAGGGGTGGAGGCCGATATGGCTCCTCCACCATATCCTCAAAAAGCCTAATTGTCGCGTCCACATCCTCCACTCTCTGGTCAGCCAGTGAGGAGGATAGTGACTGCTTGAAGCTTCTCCAGTTGGTTTTGAGGAGGTCGTGAGATTCTGGGCGCGTGTCGTACCATTCTCTGCGTCCATTTCCACTGTCACAGGACAGTGGTCGGTGGACAGTCTGTAATGGTTCTCCCAGTGACGAGTCCTGTCATTCACCTAGTGACACTATATCTAGAACGTCTGGTTGACCTCTAGCCGTTGGGTAGTTAGAAGGCTCGTCAGTGCCCCACATAAGGATTGCAATCCGCAGTGATTTCAATCCCGCGGGATCCGCGCGGATTTGCGCCAATCCCGCGGGATCCCGCGGGATCCGTGCGGGATTTGTACAAACAGTTTTCAACGCATATATTTAAAACTAGTTACTTAAAACGTTAATAAATTAAATAATAATTAAATTAATAAATAATTTTTAATGTAAATTATAAAAATTAACAGTTAACAAATTTTGATTGACAAAATGACATTAAAACTTTTTAGAGTGTGTCTTAATGAGGTCTTACATTTTGTTTTTAATTAAACCAATTTTAAATAATAATAAAAATGGAAAATATGAGTCTTAGGTCATTATGTGCCTTACAATAATCACATAAGTTTAAAAATATGGTTTGCTTTAGTGGCCCAAGGTTACCTGAGTTTTTTTTTTTTATTCTAAATAAAACGTTTGCATAACACCGAGAAAAGCATTCATTTCACAAAGTGAAGTGATATACTCTGTAAAGTGTAGACTTGGCTCAGAACAAGATCTCATAACTTTTGTCACTGCACAAGCACGAGACTTGGCCTTTTTTGCGTGATTCATTATTATATCTCTGATTCCTTGATTGATATTACAATTGATTCAATGTTATTAAAAGAAAACTACTCACCAACACGTAAACTGTGAAGTATTTCAGATTACTTATGTGGCGTTACGACGTTTTTAGAGTGGAAATTGTATTTTTTAGTAAGAAAGGAGACTTTCTCGGCGAATGATTGCAGTGAAGTCCTCATAGGTTGTATCTCCGGATTCATTGCAAACACACGAAATTTCACACGTGAGGAAGACGGCGGAGGCAGCCGTCGAAGTATGGTGCTCCTACAACACAATTCGGCGATACACCCGTGAAAATTTCATTATAACTTTTTTACCTTTAGTCGAAATAATAACAAGAAGAAGAGGGATAATCGAAAGCCTGAGCGGCACATGTAAACAGGCGGCTTTCGTCAAAGAAACGCATTGAGGCAGCGCCAAAACAACAATAAGTCAAAGGATATACAATTTCCTTTTGATAGCTGTTAAATAAATAGGTACGCGATCGTTAAAATTACGATAACATTAGTTCATATCAACGAATAATCAAATTTTCAGCCGCAAATTAGGAAATTGCCACAATTATTTTATCTGCAAATACAGAAAAATGGGAACAATGAAACCAGGAATAAAAAGCTGTAACCGTGTAGCTCAGATAACGTGTGCGACACTTAAAAAATAATTATATAGTTAGAAAAATCGTACTAAATACGCACCATAACTCAAATTACAGAAATGTGTATTCGAACAAAAGTAAGTTTTGATGAATACGTAAAAGTGTATGATTTACTTACGAATGATGAAGGTTGACTAAAGCAAACGCTTGTTCACATGAGTAAACGCCAACTGGAAGGGTTACAGCAAACAGTGCAATACATCAGATAGAAGAGACCGAGTGGGGCAGCGAGTCACGCAGACTGACACGCGTTTCCGCCGGATTTTGCGGATGCGGATCCGCTTAATTTGTGCGGGATCCGCCAGATGTCTAATGATGCGGGATCCCGCGGGATTGCGGGATCCAGCTTGCTGGATTGCAATCCCTAGCCCCACACATACATGTGTGGTGCGTTGGTAAGCCTTCTTAGCTTACCACTAATATGTTTCGGACCATGCTGTTCCGACTGTTGGTCTGCTCCGCGCGCATCGATATATTTACCCTCCGACCCCTCTCTCCCCCACTCCCGCCGCGGCGCTCGATGACGGTGTGGGGGGGCGGTGCGTTACAGCGCGTCGAGCAGTGGCCACCTCCGTTCGCGCACAGTGCCTCGGCTCTGGTGTTTGCGGAGCAGCTTCAGTGCTGTTCAGGGCCGGCGCTAGGAATTTCGGGCCCGGGGTAAAATGGGGCGACCTTTTTTTTTTTTTTTTTTTTTTGCTTACAAACTGGCCGGGCGACAATGGGTGGATTCTTGACTTCATGGCGAGGGCCCCTACAATCGGTGATCGGGGCCCCCCATCAGCCGGCGGGCCCGGGTACTTTTGACCCGCCTTACCCCCCCTAACGCCGGCCCTGGCTGTGTTCCAAGCCTGGGCTTAATGGAACCCGTTGTCCTTGTTTATGAGGTTACCCGTAGCCGGATCTCAATGGCTTCTTGTACACACAGTCCCATAAGTGAGATGTGTTTCTCAGAAACTTCGGTGTCTCATATTAATATTATGCCGGTCTCAAGACAATGGTCAGCATCTGCGGATTCTGACGGCTGCTGTAGCGCGGTGTGGCGTTTTATGTTCCTTCACCGTTCTTCGATCGTGCGAATGGTCTGCCCGACGTATGCTTTTCCGCACTCGCACGGTATGTGATATACGCCAAGTTTCCTGAGACCCAAATCATTTTAACCGAGCCAAGTAGGGCTTTAAATCTGGCCGGCGGGCAGCACACGCACTTGATGTTTGGTCGACGTAGAATTCTTCCAATCTCCAGAGTAATTGCTACGACAACCGCCAAATTCGGCGCGCCTTCAGCGGAAGACCACTCAGGAACCAACTGAGGAAGAGGACAAGCCAAGAGCCACAGCCTTCATCCGTACGCTGGCAATGTATCAAGCAAGACTGGCAGAATTCTACGCCGACAAAACATCAAGTGCGCGT